>CM052668.1:35783350-35823156 GCA_028533165.1 Leontopithecus rosalia | reverse complement strand
TCCAGGCCCCCAGCCCCTCCTCCCTCAGACCCAGGAATCCAGGCCCCAGCCCCTCCTCCCTCAGACCCAGGGCCCCGGGGCCCCAGCCCCTCCTCACTCAGGCTCAAGTCCAGGTCCCCCACCCCTCCTCTCTCAACAAACCCACATGTCTTTCCCCCTGAAGCCCATCCTCCAGGTTCCCAGCTCCTGTATCCCTGACACAGTCACACTGCCCGCCTCTGGCACTCACGAATCGGGAGGAGTTGTCATTCTTCACTGTCTTGGCGTTGCCGAAGGCCTCTAGGATGGGGTTGGCCTGAAGCAGCTGCCGCTCCAGCTCACCCTGCCAGGCACAGGAGATGATGCATGAGGTCAGTGAGAACGGGGCAGGCCAGGGCAGCCCAGCTCGGGCTGTGTCTCAGCTGGTTGAGTATCTGTGTGTGAGGGGCCTTTGTGTATCTGGGTGTGTATCCACTTCCTGTATCTGGGTTTTGCCCATCTGCCTATTGTGAGGGGAACAGGGAAGCATCTCCAAGACATATTGTTAAGTGGAAACCAAACCAAAGCAAGCCAAACAAAGAAACAAGTTGCAGAACAATGTCTACAATGTTATCCCATTCATAAAAAATGAATTAATGAAGAAACGCCACAAAACAAGACTCTTAAATCTACAGATAGATACATGTTTGTAAACATATGGAGAAAGGTCTGCAAGGATGCACACCAAACTGTCAACTGTGTGAGTCCCTCCAAGGAAGGGGAGTGAGGGGAGGAAAGAGGAATTTCATTTCATCTGATTTGTTGCTGTTACAATGAACATGTACTCATGTGTTGCTTGTAGAATTTCTGGAATGCAGTGGCACGGTCATAACTCATGGCAGTCTCAAATTCCTGGGCTCAAGAAATCCTCCCATCTCAGCCTCCTGAGTAGCTGGGACAACAGGCATGTGCCACCATGCCCAGCTAATTTTTAGTAGAAATGGGGTCTCACTCTGTTACCCAGCCTGGTCTTGAACTCTTGGACTCAAGCAGTTCTCCCACTTTAGCCTTCCAAAGTACTAGGATTACAGGCTTGAGCCACCAAACCCAGGCTAGAATTTTTAACTAAGGCAAGAATCTGTACCACCTGTGTAAAGTGCTTCGCGCAGTCTGGCACATCATAGGCCTTTAAAAAATAGTGGGTTCCTAGCTCCACCAGGCTACTCCATGGGAGGAACCCTACTCCAAACTTCCTCCAGCCCCTCAGGGTCAGAACCTGGCACATAGTAGGTGCCTCATAAATGGCAGCCTGTGTGTGTCTTGCTTGTGTTAAGATGAAATGATCTAGCTAGGTGGATGCTTCGTCAAATGAAAAAAAGATACCAAAGTGAAGGGCACGTGGCTTGGCGCACAGAACAACACAGGACATGCGTGTATTTCCCTGGCTGCACTGTCAGCTCTCTGGCGTGTGCATGCAGCATCTCTGGACTCCGGCTGGACGTGCTTAGTAGGTCATCAGTAAGTGGTAGTTTTGTTCTCTGGACTGTTTCATGCTGGTGTCTGTGGCCGTATGCACACACTCAGCAGGGCAACCATGAATAGCAGTGAGTAGGGGTGGGGGGTCCCTGGCGGGTGGGACCACTGCTGCCTTGGGCCCTGTCTACCAGGAAGACCATGGACTGGGTGTCTGGGAAGGCATTAGTGGTGGCAAGACTCAAGGCGATTCCCTGCTACTCACATAAGACACGGTGCTGGCGGAGGCCTGAGGAAGTCACGGGACACGAGACACGGACCAGGACACAGCACATGGAACGTGGACAGACACACAGGTGAACTGGTGATCTCAGGTGGTGGCGTGGGGGGTGGGGGAAGGAGGACCGGGGAAACGGGGCAAGTGGAATAGGGTGGCCTGGGGGACCACACGCCTGCCTTTGAATCCCACTCTGCCTCCTTTATTAAAAAAAAAAAAAATCCGTTGTTGAGATGGCATCTCACTGTGTTGCCCAGGCTGGTCTGGAACTCCGGGGCTCAGGCGATCCTCCAGCCTCGGCCTCCCAAAGTGCTGGGATTATAGGCGTGCGCCACTGCACCCGGCCCCACTCTACCTCTTCCTGGGTACGTGACCCACAACTGACTCACCCTCCCACGCCTGGACTCTTCATCTTCAACGCCAGAAAGCAGCACCCACCCCACCCAAGGGATAAGTAAGGGAGTGTGAAGGCAGGGCTTGGAACAGGCTTGTGGGGGTGGGGACCACGTAATGCTCACTTAGACGACAAAACCGGGCATCATGGCCCCCCAAAATCAGGTGCTCAGAAAATAAAGCACCTACTAAGTACCAGGAGCCATTCCAAGAGCCAGTGAGACCAAGACTGGCCCTCACACCTCTTGTGTTCTCCTGACCCTGCTTCCGACCCCACCCCAGGCACACAGTAGGTGCTCGGATGGCATAGGCGTCCAGGAGAAGGTTCTTCATGAGGGGAAGAGGGAAAGCCCAAGATGGAAGGGGCAATGGTGTGACCGGGCCCAGGGCGTGTCTCAAGGCTGGGTTGCTTACGGGGACGCCCGGCTCCTTTCTGCCCTTTGGTGATGATGCCACATGGGCGAGGTACTGGATGACCTTCTTGGTGTTTTCTGTCTTCCCAGCTCCAGACTCTCCACTGTGGGGACAACAAGGGGAAGCAAAGAGGGTTGGCAGTGACCTCAGGCAAGCTCCTCACCTGCCCTTCCCACTCCAAACACAGCCACACCCCACCCGGACCCCTCCTCCTCCAGGAAGTCCTTCCGGATTACTCACGTGCAGAGAATGGACTGGTCCTCACGATCTGTAGAGGACAGAGTGGGGAAATATGTCATGTGAGAGAGTCTCAAGCAGAGCCCTCTGGTCCCTCACACTCACCACTGCCTTTTTAAAATTATTCCCAAGGCGTAAGAAAAAGCTTGGGTCTTAAGGTGTAACACTCCTGGAGTCCAATTCCCCACCCAGCTCGGCCCCTTGCTTGCTGTGTGGCCCAGGGAAAACAGCTGTCCCTCTCGGAGCCTTGGTTTCCTCACCTGTAAAATGGAGATAGACTCCCTCAATTGAACGGAACGTGATTCACTCAACAACCTCAAGGTGAGACCCTACTGTGTGTGCTGCCTCATGCTGGGCATGTGAGATTCAAAGACAGGAGCGAGGTCCTGTGATACAAGATATCTACCCCAGTGCCTCCGCTGGGACTAACACAGCCATTCCACAATTGCGTGCTGACCACCAACTGAGCACCAGGCATGAAGGGGGCGGGGAACTGGCAGGGTGTGTGCCCCTATAGAGCTTCCACTTATGACACAGGGGACAAAAAACTACAATCAAATAGCAATTAGCACTGGGAAGAAAACTAAATCAGTAATAGAAGAAAGCACTGGTTCTTTTTTTTTTTTTTCAAACGGAGTCTCGCTCTGTCGCCACTCTGGAGGGCAGTGGTGTGATCTCAGCTCACTGCAACCTCCGCCTCCCGGGTGCAAGCCATTCTCCTGCCTCAGCCTCCCAAGTAGCTGGGATTACAGGCACGTGCCACCATGCCTGGCTAATTTTTGTATTTTTAGTAGAGACTGGATTTCACCAGGATGGTCTCGGTCTCCTGACCTCTTGATCTGCCCGCTTTGGCCTCCCAAAGTGCTGGGATTACAGGCGTGAGCCACTGTGCCCAGCTAAAGCAGTGGTTCTTAAACGGAGGTAGATATGTCCTCCACTCCCGACAGGGGACATCTGGCATCTGGAGACATTTTTGGCTGGTACACCAAGAGAGGGGAGTTCCATGGGCACTGAGAGGGCAGAGGCCAGGGGTGCTGTTAAACATCCTAGAATTCCCAGAACAGTCCCCCATGACGAAGAATCATCCTGCCCCAAATGTCAGTAGAGCAGGATTCCGAAACCCTGGTGTTAGGTAATAAGAATTGACTTGGGGACGAAGCCCAGAAGGCTTCTCAGAGGAGGTGGCATTTCAGGCAGAGGGCACAGCCAGGGGAAAAGCTCTGAGTTAGTGATATTTGAGAGACAGACAGGCCAGTGAGGCTGGGGATGGGGCAGAGATGGCAAGTGCTGCCGATAGGTCTTAAAGCCATGATCAGGCCAGGCGCAGTGGCTCACACCTGTAATCCCAGCATTTTGGGAGGCTGAGGCAGGCAGATCACCTGAGGTCAGGAGTTTGAAACCAGCCTGGCCAACATGGTGAAACCCTGTCTCTACTACAAATACCAAAATTAGGCTGGCATGGTGGCACACGCCTGTAATCCCAGCTACTCGGGAGGCAGAGGTGGGAGAATTGCTTGAACCCAGGAGGCGGGGGTTGCAGTGAGCTGAGATGGCACCACTGCATTCCAGCCTGGGTGACAGAGCAAGAGTCTGTCTCAAAAATAAATAAATGAATGAATGAATGAATAAATAAATGAGAGGGTGAGCATAGAGACAGGTAAAGAGACTCTAGGACCCAGCACCTCACCCACTCAGGGCTCTACCTGTGTTCCCTCCTGCCCCCTAAGAAGCCCCACAGAGGCTGAAGTCCCCAAGCCGTCATTTGACCTGACTCTGGCTTCCAGCAGCCCCAGGCTAGGCCCCAGTTGAAGAGCGGCCTCTCGGCCAACAGCCTCAACCAGCACTCACCCTGCAGCATGCTCCGATAGGCGCCCTCAGTCACTGCGTATACGTGGGGTGGCACCTCGTGGCGCTTCTTGCCCCGGTACATCTCCACAATGGCTTCGGTGTAGATGGGAAGCTGCTTGTATGGGTTGATGACCACACAGAAAAGGCCAGAGTACGTCTGCAGTGGGGGAGACGGGAGAGGGTCTCAGATGCCTGCCCACAGCCTGGAAGGCATCATGGGGCAGTTGGGCAGGTTGTGCACTGCACAAGGGCATCTGTACGTGGTAGGTCTACACCATAGCAATGCAGTTTTGAGTGTTTGTTATGAGCATTTTCAGGCTGATGGTAGCAAAGGATCTTTCCAAATTGCACAAAGGCACTGTCTGGGAGAGGATGTGCCCTGAGAGAGAATGAGGCCTTCGCGGCCAGCCAGACTTGGATCACGGCCTGTGGCTGCCTGGCCTCGCACACAAGACATGGCGTGTCCGAGGCGGCCTGCTGAGGCACTCTGTAGCAGCAAAAGACTGGAAGCAACCTGAATGCACATTTCATACAATGGATTCCTACAAATCTCTTGTGTATAGACGTGGGACTATCTTCAAATCAATGTCGAGTAAAAGGAGTGGAGTTGAGGACTGTGTGAGGAGCTACCATTTGCATTAGAAAGGGAAGTGGCCAGGTGCATGGCTCATGCCTGTAATCCCAGCACTTTGGGAGGCTGAGGTGGTCAGATCACCCAAGGTCAGGAGTTCAAGACCAGCCTGGCTAACATGGTGAAACCCCATCTCAACTAAAAATACAAAAAATAAGCCAGGCATGGTTGTGTATGCCTGTAATCTCGCTATTCAGGAGGCCGAGGCTGGAGAATGGCTTGAACCCAGGAAGCGGAGGTTGCAGTGAGCTGAGATCATGCCATTGCACTCCAGCTTGGGCGATAAGAGCAAAACTCTGGCCGGACCCGGTGGCTCAAGCCTGTAATCCCAGCACTTTGGGAGGCTGAGGCGGGTGGATTACGAAGTCAAAAGATCGAGACCATCCTGGTCAACATGGTGAAACCCCGTCTCTACTAAAGATACAAAAAATTAGCTGGGCATGGTGGTGCGCGCCTGTAATCCCAGGTGCTCGGGACGATGAGGCAGGAGAATTGCCTGAACCCAGGAGGCGGAGGTTGCAGTGAGCCGAGATGGCGCCATTGCACTCCAGCCTGGGTAACAAGAGCGAAACTCCATCTCAAAAAAAAAAAAAAGAGCAAAACTCTGTCTCAAAAAAGAGAAAGGGTGGAAGAGGACTCTTTTTATATATTCACTTGAATATGCATGGAATATCTCTGGAAGGATGCTTGTGGCATCTGCAGTAACTGAAACGCAACAGAAACATACCTGTGGTTCCTAGTGATAAAGAACAGACACATAACAGTCCTGCTGACGTGACCATGCCTAGTCTTTTTTCATTTTTTCTGAGACAGGGTCATGCTCTGTTACCCAGGCTGGAGCACAGTGAATCATGATTCACTGTACGCCAGCCGCTTAGACTCAAGCAGTCCTCCCACCTCAGCCTCTCGAGTAGCTGCAATCACGTGTGTGTCAACTCACTAGGCTCATTTGTCTTATCTTTAGTAGAGTCAGGGTCTCACTATGTTGCCCAGGCTGGTCTCTAACTCCTGGGCTCAACTAATTCTCCCACCTCAGCCTCCCCAAGTGCTGGGATTACAGGCATGAGTCACCGCGCCAGGCCAGCGGGACATTCTTCTTGGAGGAAATGCTGTATTTCAGGTTTAAGGTGTGTGAAAGTAAAGATGTAGTGGGTTGTTTTTTTTTTTAGACAGGGTCTGGCTCTGTCGCCTAGGCTGGAGTGCAATGGCGTGATCTCAGCTCACTGCAACATCCGCCTCCTGGACCCAAGCAATTCTCCCACTTCAGCCTCCTGAGTAGCTGGGACCACAGGCGCACACCATCACACCCAGCTAATTGTTTTACTTTTTGTAGAAACGGGGTCCTTCTCTGTTGCCCAGGCTGGTCTCGAACTCCTGACCTCAAGTGATCCGCCCACCCTGGCCTCCCAAAGTGCCGGGATTACAGGTGTGGATCACCGCACCCCGCCTCAGGAGGCCTCAGGACTCTGTAACAGTTTAAGAACAAGTCTAGCTCACAGGGGTATCACATAGCAAGAGGGGTTTGACAGTCACAGAAGCAGTTAGATATAGCTAGAGAGCTAGTTAGCCACTTAGTTAAACCAGCCAGAGCTAACTAGCCAAGCTAGCTACAGTTCACTAGCTAAACCAGTCAGAGAATTAGCTGCTTAGTGGCTTAGCTTACTTATCTACTCTAGGCTTGTCACTCCGACTTTGAAGCCATCCAGGATTCAAATTCAGATGTGTTTTGTAACTGTGTGTGATAAAGTTGGGGAACCTACTTTGCTAGTTACCCAGCTAGCTGGTTTCTAAGCTGGTTAGCAGCACGACTGTCTTTTTCTTTTATTTATTTATTTATCTATCTATCTATCTATTTATTTATTTATTTTGAGACGGAGTTTCGCTCTTGTTACCCAGGCTGGAGTGCAATGGCGCGATCTCGGCTCACCGCAACCTCCGCCTCCTGGGTTCAGGCAATTCTCCTGCCTCAGCCTCCCGACTAGCTGGGATTACAGGCACGCGCCACCATGCTCAGCTAATTTTTTGTATCTTTAGTAGAGATGGGGTTTCACCATGTTGACCGGGATGGTCTTGATCTCTTGACCTCGTGATCCACCCGCCTCGGCCTCCCAAAGTGCTGGGATTACAGGCGTGAGCCACCGCGCCCGGCCTTTCTTTTATTTTTTTAGAAACAGGATCTCACTCTGTCACCCAGGCTGGAGTGCAGTGGCATGAACACAGCTCACTGCAGCCTCTACCTCCTGGGCTCAAGCAATCCTCCCACCTCAGCCTCCCAAGCAGATGGGACCACAGGTATGTACTACCACACCTGGCCAATTTCTTGAATTTTTACTTTTTGTAGAGATCAGGTCTCACCATGTTGCCCAGGCTGGTCTTGAACCCCTGGGCTGAAGCGATCCTCCCACCTCGGCATCTTAAACTGCTGGGATTACAGGCATAAGCCACTGCATCTGGCCAGCAGGACTAAAACAGTCCTGCTCCCAGGGATCTTGAACTTCTCGAGCAGAGTAGGGTGTGGCCGCCACAGGCTGCCCAGTCCCAGGTGCCAACCTTCTAACGGTGGGAGGGTGGGTGGCTGGTCAGGAGCAGAACAACCGGTTTGGTGGGTGTCTGCCTTCCCTGCCTGAAGCTCCCAGCTCTCAGAGGGTGGGGCAGCCGGACCACATTCCCTGGGAGGGTATCTCATGGCTGCCGGCGCCCCGGCCCCCACTTCTGGCTGGTGGAGGAGCCCACTCCCCACGCCACCCTCCCACCCCAGTCCCTCCTGCCAGCCACACCTTGTTTCCAGGGTGACACCCTGGGAACGGAAACCTGAGCTGATCAACAAGACTGGGGGCAGAGAACAGAGGCTGGTGCACCCCGAGAGGGTGGGAGACAGCTGGGGAAGCCCGTCTGGAAGGGTCAGGAGTGGCTGCTCCAGCCCTCAGGGCTCTGAAGACAGACCTGCCCCCACCCCCTCAGCCCGGTGACTTTCCCCATAGTGTCAGTTTCCTCCTTGGGAAACCGAGGCCGGCACTCCCTGCCTCATTACAAAGGCTGTAGACATTAAGGGAGATCATGGATAAAAACCAGCCAGGCCGAGGCGGGCCCATGCAGCACATGCCAGACGGGTCTTAAGACTCTTACATTACCCATCCTACCTGGGAGGCCTGGGCTAACTCAGACTTTTTTGGCGGGGGTAGGGGTGGAACAGGGTCTGGCTCTGGCCTGGGCTGGAGTACAGTGGCGCCAACCCGGCTCGCTGCAGCCTCAAACTCCCAGGCTCATTGCTCAGACTGTGAAGCCATCCAGGGTTCAAATTCAGATGCAGCATTTTCTAGCTGTGTGTGACTTTGCAGGAAGGACTTGTCCTCTCTAAAGCTCAGTTTCCAGCCCTGGAGAATGTGGCTTTTACCCCAGCACCTAGAAGTGTTGCAAGAGTGAAATCGCATAATGCATCTTCCAGTGTTTCTCAGACCAGGGTGTTCTACAAAGGGGTTCCCTCCCTGCCCCAAGGGACCCAGGAAAGGGACTGAGACTCTTAGCAACTTGAAGCCAACCAGCCTGTCAGTGGCAGAAACTGGGTTTCTGGAGCCCTGGATGTCTCACTTTCCACTGGGCAATACCACCATCCCCACCATCAGTTGGTCAGTCAGCAAACATGTATTACAGGTTTTAAACAGGACAGAGTTTGAATCACACCTCTGACATTTTCAGGCCAGGTGCCTTGAGCAAGCAACCTTTCAGGGTCCCAGTGTCTTTAGCTAATGGAGATAGAAACAGTGCTTCCTACATGAGGTAGCTGGGAGCCATCCACAAGTTCATGTGGCATGCAGAGGGTTTAACATGAACCCCAGCTTTTTCTCCCAGCACTTTGGGAGGCCCAGACAAGAGGATCACTTGAGTCCAGGAGACCAGCCTGGGTAACATAGTGAAACACTGTCTCTACAACATTAAAAAATTAGCCAGGCATGGTGGTATGTGCCTGTAGTCCCAGCTACTCAGGAGGCTGAGGCCACACGAGGATCGCTTGAGCCCCGGAGGTTGAGCTGAAGTGAGTTGTAAGCATGCCACTGCACTCCAGCCTGGGTGACAGAGCAGGGCTATGTCTAAAACAAACAAAATTAAAAACAGAACATGGACATTGAAACACTGCATGCTCAATATTTTAGCCACTGTCAGCTTCTGTTGGGCCAATGGCTTCCCCTCTCCAAGCTGTAGGAAAGAGGGTGATAATCCCTACCTTACAGCCTAATGTGGATGGGGAGGTGGCCAACAAGATCATATTTGAAAGAAATTTAAAACAGCAGCCAGCAGAGAAAGCAGGTACTAAGTGCTAATGATCCTTATTAAGGCCCAATTTGCTCCCTATCTGGAATTCTAGAATCTTCTCTCTCACTTTCATTTCTTAGGCCCCAACAGTCTGGCTGCCTGGCCACCACTTTAGCTGAGGCCCTACCACTTTTTCTCCTGAACTTTCTGAATAATCTTCCTAGTGCAGTGGCTAGGACCTGGGGTCTGCAGTCACAATGACCTGGGTTCAAGTCCTAGCTTAGCTGGTTCCCAGCTGTGGGGCTTATGTCCAAATCCTGTCCCCTACTCTGAGGCTCAGAGTGGGGATGACAGCAGATACCTTAAAAGGTTTCTGAGAGGGCTCAGAGTAGTCATTAAAAGGCAAAGAGTGGCCAGGCACAGTGGCTCACCCCTGTAATCCCAGCACTTTGGGAGGCTGAGGTGGGTGGATCACTTGAGCTCAGGAGTTCGAGACCAACCTGGCCAACGTGGTGAAACCCATCTCTACTAAAAATACAAAAATTAGCTGGGCGTGGTGGTGGGTGCCTGTAATCCCAGCTACTCAGATGGCTGAGTTAGGAGAATCACTTGAAACCAGGAGGTGGAGGATGCAGTGAACTAAGATCACACTGCTGCACTCCAGCCTGGTAAAAGGCAACGAGTGGACCCATGTTTTGGATATCATCCTGATGTCTGTGGCCTTGGGTGAGATGTGGGAGAGTGGATCAGGTAGGGGCCTCTTTCCCAGGGGTAGTAAAGATGTGCGAGGATTTGGAAAGGGCCAGTGCAGACTGGAGAAGACACCAACCCCACGCAGGGTCCGATAGCCCTTGATTCAAATTCTACCCCTGCCTCCTCAAGCTAAGGGGCCCTGAGCCAGCCACTGCTCATCTCAGAGCCTCAGTCTCCAAGTGGGCGTGAGACTTCATAAATATATTCTAATCTAGCCAGGCACGGTGGCTCATGCCTGTAATCCCAGCACTTTGGGAGGCCAAGGCGGGTGGATCACAAGGTCAGGAGTTCAAGACCAGTCTGCCCAACATGGTGAAACCATGTCTCTACTAAAAACTACAAAAATTAGCTGGGCACAGTGGCAGGCATCTGTAATCCCAGCTACCCAGGAGGCTGAGGCAGGAGAATCGCTTGAACCCAGATGACAGAGGTTGCAGTGAGCTGAGATTGCGCCACTGCACTCCAGCCTGGGCAACAGAGTGAGACGCCATCTCGGAAAAAAAAAAAATTCTATTCTGCTTTGTGGCCCTGAAAAGGGTGGGTGTTGGAGCAAGGCTGTGAGTCCCCACCAGTCTAAGCCGGAGCTTGGAGCATGACTCTGGAACCAGCTGCCTGGGTTCAAATCCTGGCATGATTCCTTCATGGCTGAGGGTCACTTAACATTCCTGAACATCAGGTGATACAAGCTGATAACTTACACGCCGCACTCAGAACAGTGCTTGGCACATCACGAGTGCTCCATAAATATTTGCTAGCCTCTTCTTATTATTTTCCATTATTATTGTCCACATTCCTCATCAATCTCTCTAATCCGGTTTGCTCTTTTGTTCAATGAAATTAATAACCCCTGGGCTGCCCATTAGAACCTCCTGGGAAGCCTATTAAAAATACCAATGCTCCCGTCACAGCCGAGAGAGCTTGATTTAAAGCTCTGGGGTGGGGCTCAGGCCCTGGTATTTTCTAAGAATTTCCCGGATGACTCTGTCATGTGGGTGGGGATAAGAACCACTTCCCTACGCCATCTGTTTGCTGTAAAGATTTTTAAAATGCAATGAATGCTCAGCACAGACTCGAGAAGACTACTGTAGTCAACCTCACTATCATCAATCCCTTCTCAGTGGGATTTTGTTTTGTTCTGTTTCGGATGGGGTCTTGATCTGTCACCCAGGCCGGAGTACGGTGGCACCATCACAGCGCACTGCAGCCTCGACCTTCAGGGCTCAGGTAATTCTCCCACCTCTGCCTCCCAGGTAGCTGAGACAAGAGTGTGCCACCATGCCCAGCTAATTATTTTTATTTACTTATTTATTTATTTATTTATTTATTTATTTATTTATTTATTTTTTGCAGAGATGGGGTTTTGCCTTGCCCAGGATGGTCTTGAACTCCTGGGCTCAAGCAATCCACCCATCTCAGCCTCTCAAAGTGCTGGTGACATGAGTCACCACTCCCAGCCCCATCTCAGTCTTAAAAGGCACCACAGGCTGGGCGCAATGGCTCACACCTGTAATCCCAGCACTTTGGGAGGCCAAGATGGGCAGATCACCTGGGGTCAGGAGTTTGAGACCAGCCTGGTCAACATGGTAAAGCCCCGTCTCTACTAAAAATATAAAAATTAGCCAGGTGTGGTGGTGGATGCCTGTAATCCCAGCTACTTGGGAGGGCGAGGCAGGAGAATTGCTTGAAACCAGAAGGCAGAGATTGCAATGAGCTGAGCCAGCCTGGGAGACAGAGCAAGACTCCATCTCAAAAAAAAAAAAAGGCTCACACCTGTAATCCCAGCACTTTGGGAGGCCAAGATGGGTGGATCACCTGGGGTCAGGAGTTTGAGACCATCTGGTCAACATGGTAAAGCCCCGTCTCTACTAAAAATATAAAAATTAGCCAGGTGTGGTGGTGGATGCCTGTAATCCCAGCTACTTGGGAGGGCGAGGCAGGAGAATCGCTTGAAACCAGAAGGCAGAGGTTGCAGTGAGCTGAGCCAGCCTGGGAGACAGAGCAAGACTCCATCTCAAAAAAAAAAAAGGCACCACAACAAAGTGAGAACGCCTAGGGCCAGACTACCTGGATCTACCAGGTCTAACTGTGCGACCTTGGCCTCTCTGTGACTCAGTTTCCTTACCTACAAAATGAGGGTCAGATACTTTATAATTCTGAAACTGTATGGAGGCAATGTATTTTAGGAAGCTTGGAAGAATGCTTAGTAAACGTTTAATAAATGTTCGTTTTTATTGTTATGAACTCTCTCTTAGCCTCACTTGCCTCCTATGTAAAATGGGACAGTAATAGACTCTCCCTTGCCCATGGTGAGACCGAATGGATTAATAGGTAGGCATTTAGCACAGAGCCTAGCATACAGCTTTTTGCTTTTTGTCTTTTTTTCAGATGGGGTCTTGCTCTGTCACCCAGGCTGGAGTGCAGTGGTACCATTATAGCTCACTGCAGATTTGACCTCCCGGCTCAAGTGATCCTCCTGCCTCAGCCTCCCTAGAAGCTGGGACTATAAGCATAGGCCACCACTAAACCTGGCTAATTTGCTTATTTTTTAGAGACGGGGACTCACATTGTTGCCCAGTCTGGTCTTGAACCTCAAGCAACTCACTCACACACACACACACACACACACACACACTCTCTCTCTCTCTCTCTCTCTCTCTCTCTCTCTCTCTCTCTCTCTCTCTCTCTTTCTCTCTCTCTCTCTCTGGAGTCTCTCTCTGTCACCCAGGCTGGAGTGCAGTGGTGAAATCTCAGCTTACTGCAACCTCCATATCCCGGGTTCAAGCAATTCTCCCACCTCAGCCTCCCGAGTAGCTGGGATTACAGGCACCTGCCATCATGCCCAGCTAATTTTTGTATTTTTGTAGAAATGGGGTTTCACCATGTTGGCCAGGCTGGTCTTGAACTCCTGACCTCAGCTGATCCATCCGCCTCGGCCTCCCATAGTGCTGGGATTACAGGTGTGAGCCACCACACCCGGCCTCAAGTAACATGTTTCTTTACTCAGTGATCTGCATTAATGAGGCACAGATCTGTTTCTGTTTCTCAAAACTCGGGATCAGTTACAGCGGAGGAATTGGAACTGTGTATATACTTTAGGAAAATAATACCGTTTATCTACCATGTATATCGTGTGATGTCCCCAGCAAGGTCCGAGGCTATCCTGGTAATCCAACAATTCATAATTTGGCAACCAAATAAGCCTAGGAATAGTCATGGGACAGCGGATACCCATGATAAACCGTCTCAAGCTCATGCAGGCTGGGGTGTGGGCACGCGGATCCCCACCCAGCAGCACCCCCGCCCCCCAGCAGGAGGCCACTCACGTAGATGAGGCCCGAGTAGTACCGCTCTCGGAGGTTGTGCAGGACCGAGGCCTCATTGAGGCAGGTCAGCTCGGCCATGTCCTCGGCCTTGCTGAACTTGGGAGGGTTCATGCGCTGGATCTGATCCCGAGGCAGCCTCAGCCGCCTTCCGCTCTCCGCCAGCTCCACCTCCGCCTCCTCCTCACCTTCGTCCCGCAGCGCCGCAGCCTCGAACCCGTGGAGCTCCGAAGGCACCCACACGAGGCGCCGGGCCGTCCACTCCACCTGTGGGGAGGTGGCAGAGCCAGGCCCGCCACCCGCGCTGGGCCCTCGGGGCGTGAACAGGAATGGCTGGGCCGCCTCGGGCACTGGGCCCGGCCTGGGGGTCGCCTTCCGCCCAGGCACCGACATGGTCACCGCTGCCATGGTCTGCAGGGGGCAGAGAAAGAGTGGGGAGGTCAGGTGGGGCTCAGTCCCCCGTGCCTCCCTTCCCCACCCCTAGTTCCCCAGGCGTCCCCCTCTGCCTTCCTGCACCACTTCTTGCCACACTTCTGCAAAGTGGGTTAACAGACCTAGCTTACTCATTTCATTCATTCTCGCTCTACACACCTGTTCATTCTTTTTATTTTTTTAATTGCATTTTAGGTTTTGGGGTAAAAGAACATGCAAGATTGTTGCATAGGTACACACATGGCAGTGTGATGTGCTGCCTTCCTCCCCATCTTTCAGAAGCTAGGCTGTGAACCCGGCTCAGAGGCTCAGTGTTTTGTTTTGTTTTGTTTTATTTTTTGAGACTGGCTTATCACCCAGGCTGGAGTGCAATGGCATGATCTTAGCTTGCTGCAACCTCCACATCCGGGGTTCAAGTGATTCTCCTGCCTTAGCCTCCCAAGTAGCTGAGATTACAGGTCCCGCCACACCACGCCCAGCTAATTTTTGTATTTTTAGTAGAGATGGGGTTTCAACATGTTAGCTAGACTGGTCTCCATCTCCTGACCTCAGGTGATCCACCTGTCTTGGCCTCCCAAAGTGTTAGGATTATAGGCATGAACCACTGCACCAAACCCCAGCTACTTATATTCAATTTTGTAGAGCTGGGGATCTCACTATGTTGTCCAGGCTGTTCTTGAACTCCCGACCTCAAGTGATCTGCCCTCTTCAGCCTCCCAAAGTGCCGGGACTACAGGCGTGAGCCACCACACCCGGCCCGACTCAGTTCTAGGCACTCATAATGGAGCAATAGATGAGCTGGCAGAAGACACCTGTCTCCAAACTTTCGCCTTCTAGCCCCAGGCTGCCCAGTGCAGGAGCCCCCACCACCACCTGTGCGCTGCTGGACATTTGCGTCACTGAGGAAATGCATTCTCAATTTTAGTCATTTAGATTAAATCTATTTTATTTTATTTTGAGATGGGGTCTTGCTCTGCTGCTCAGGCTGGAGTGCGTTGGTGCAATCATGGCTTACCACATCCTCAACTTCCCGGCCTCCGGTGATTCATGTCTGAAATTTATTGATCAAAAAATAAATGTAGGTTGGGCGTGGTGGCTCACACCTGTAATCTCAGTACTTTGGGAGGCCAAGGCAGGCAGGTCACCTGAGGTCGGGAGTTTGAGACCAGCCTGATCAACATGGAGAAACTCCATCTCTATTAAAAACACAAAAAATTAGCCTGGTGTGGTGGTGCACGCCTGTAATCCCAGCTACTCGGGAGCCTGAGGCAGAAGAATCACTTGAACCCGGGAGGCGGAGGTTGCAGTGAGTCAAGATCGTGCCACTGCACTCCAGCCTGGGAGTGCAAAACTCCATCTCAAAAAAAAAAAAAAAAGTATTAGGAGGCACGCCACCATGCCTACTAATTTTAAAATTTATGTTGTAGAGGCGGGGTCTTCTCTATTGCCCAGACTGGTCTCAAACTCCGGGCTCAAGAAATTCTCCTGCTTGGCTCCCCAAAGTACTGGGAATACAGTCGTGAGCCACCATGCCCTGTCTTAAAATTTGAATATAAATAGACCCATGTGGAGTTCCAAATGTAAGATACACACTGGATTTCCAAGACTTAGTACAACAAAAAGATATTTCGCTGAGACTTTAAATATTTGATGACATGTTGAAATGATAGTATTTTCAATCTACTGGGTTAAATAAAATATATCATTAAGTTAATGTTACCTGTTCCTTTTTTTGTTTTAATCATTAAATGTAGCTACTAGAAAATGTTACATTACACAGCTGGCTTGTATTATATTTCTATTGGACAGAGCTGCTCTAATCCCTGGAGACAGATAAAAAGATTTAAAAAGTAAATTAGATAGTATGGGTTTTGTTTCCATTTTTTAAAAATTCTCTCTCTCTGGGGCCAGGTGTGGTGGCTCATGCCTGTAATCCCAGCGCTTTGGGAGGCTGAGGCGGGCAGATCACCTGTCAAGAGTTCAAAACCAGCCTGGCCAACATGGTGAAACCCCGTCTCTACTAAAAATGCAAAAAAAAAAAAAAAAAAAAAAAAAAGCCAGGCACGGTGGCCGGCACCTGTAATCCCAGTTACTAGAGAGGCTGAGGCAGGAGAATTGCTTGAACCTGGGAGGCGGAGGTTGGAGTGAACCAAGGTCACGCCATTGCACTCCAGCCTGGGCAATAGAGTGAGACTCTGTCTCAAAAAAAAAAAAAAAACTCTCTCTTTTTTCATTTTCTACAAAAAGCAAACAGTATGTTAAATGGTGATAAATGCCAAGGGGAGGAATAAAGCAGGGACAGGGACGTTAGGGTGGAGGATGAAGTTTTCATTAGGGTGGCCAGGGAGGGCCTCTCTGGTGTGGCATTTAAGTAATGACCCAAGAGAGATGACAGGAACGAGCCAGGGAGGTGTTGGGAGAAAAATCGTTCCCGACAGCCAATGCAAAGGCCCTGGGGCCACAATGCACCTGTGTGGCCGTGGCACTGTGAGGTGGCGATGTGGCCAGAGCCCAATGAGTGAGGGGTAGAGGGTGGGAGTGGATGTAAGAGAGGGGGCAAAGGGTACAACCTCGCTTTTACTCTGAGATGCGAGCCCAGGGAGGGCATTGACCTGATTTTTTGGCGTTCAGACTCCCTGACCACCTCTAGTCATGCCTGCGTCATGCCTGCCTCATGCCTGCAGAACAGACTTGAATCTCACCGCCTCAGTGAAGGTTCCTGCCTCCTCTGGAACCTGGCTCCTTCTCCAGAAAATGCAGAGACCGGCCCCATTCATTCAACTCACTGAGGACTTGCAAGTACGAGACTCCGCCCTGAGTGTGTCTGAGGACCCAGAGAGGAGTCGGCTGGGAGCCCCGCCTCAAGGAGCTCCTGGCCCAGGGTGGGTCTAGGCCTAGCTATCATGGAAGCAAGGGAGTGACCTGGTGCTGGGGGGGCTAGAACGTGCTAGGTCCCTCCTGCCATCCAGGGGGCCACGGACAGCAGTGGCAATTCCAAGGCGGTGCAAGCATCCAGCAGGAAAAATAGTCTCCCTACCCTGCGTTGCCCCTCCTGCTAAAGAAGTCTGCCCCTACTTTCTCTCTCTCTCTCTTTTTTTTTTTTCTTTTGAGACAGGTCTCACTCTATCGCCCAGGCATGCAGCGGCACAAACGCAGCTCACTGCAGCCTCAACTCCTGTGTTCAAGTGATTCTCCCACTTCAGCCTCCAGAGTAGCTGGGACCACAGGCATGCACAACCAGTCCCAGTTATTATTATTTTTTTCTAGTAAAGACAGGCTGTCACTATGTTACCCCAGACTGGTCTCAAACTCTTGGGCTCAAGTAATCCTCCTGCCTCGGCCTCCACAGTGCTGGGATTATAGGCATAAGCCACCAGGCCCGGCCCCTACTCTCATCCACCGCCTCAAACATCCCCATCTCTGCCCCACCGCATCAGTCACAGAAACAGTGGGAGAGTTCTGTCTTCCCGACAGCCGGGCTTCACCTCTGCCCAACAGACCTAGATGCACCTGCTGTCCCCACCCCACTCCCACATACCCCTGGAGAAGTCCTTCTGAATGCCCAGCTGCCCTGGAGGCAGCCCTGGATCCGGTCCCAACAGACTCCTGCCTTTCCCTCAAGCCTCTCCCATGTGGAATCTCAGTTCTGCTCAGAGAACCCACTTCCTCCCAGACCCTCTTCTCTCCCGAGCCCAGCAACTCCAGCTTCCAGTGACTCTTGGCCCTGAGGCTCTCAGGCCTCAAACGCTGGACGCCTGCCCTCCAAATGCAGCAGGGCCTCTCCACCCTGTGGCCCCAAAATCGTCAAGCCTCACCCCAGGTGTCCAGTGTGACCTGGATACACCGGGGCCAAGCTCCATCCCTGGGACTTTACCCCCCCCTCACCCCCCCACACCACCCACTTCCTCTCCAGCCCTGTGGCCTTTGACCAGGAAGGCTTTGGGAGTTTTTGCAATCACCCAGCCCTATGCCTCCCCTCCCTGGAGCCAAGAGTCCAGGACCCCAGCCCTTTCCTTCCCCAGGCCAAGGAGTCCAGGCTCCCAGCCTCCTCCTCTCCCAGGATCCAGGAGCCTGAGCCCCTAGCCCCCTCTTCCTATGGATCAGGAGGTGCAGGCCCCCTCACCTCACTGCAGCCAGGCTAGAGGTGAGGATGCTGAGTTCTGAAGACAGTGAAGACCGACCACAGCGCTGATGGGGCAGGCAGGGCCTGCAGGCCTTGGATCCAAAGGGCCGAGCCCCTCTGGCTGCCCCACCCTTCCTCAACCAGCAGGAACGCTCTGCCAGGGCTAATTACTGTCACCTGGGCAGGTGAAAGCACCTGCCCTGGGAGGGGCCGAGACTGCTGGGCTTGAAAAAGAAAAGCAGCCAGGGATCCGCCCTGGGGCAGAGGTTGGGGCCGTTGGCATTCGGCCCTCTGACCTGGCTTCTAGTGCTGGGATTCCGGAGTCCCAGGGCTCAATTCACTCCTGTCTCAGACCCAGGAGTTCAGGCTCCCAGCCCCTGCTGCTAGTGGCCCAGGAGTCCGGGCTTGCCGGCCCCTCCTACCCTGAGACCCCAGACCTGCAGTCCTGGCCCCGGTTCTTTCCTCCCTTAAGACCCAGGAGTTCAGGCTCTCGTCGCAGTCCCTCCTCACACCTGGGACGCCCGTACCCCAAGGCTCCTCCTCGGATCCAGGAGTCCAAGCGCCCAACACCCATTCCCCTGGACCCAAGCGCCTGTGTCGTCGCCCCCTCAACCCGCAGATCTTCGGGGCTACCTGGGGGCGCCGGCCGGAGCGGGGAGATGGGGAGAGGGCAAGGGAATCCCCGTCCTCTTCAGGTGTGGCGACCTCCGCGGTCCAGCGCGGGGCGGGGCCCTGTCGCGTCACGGGGTGGGAGCCCGGCTCTGATGTCACCCAGCACCTGCCCGGCTGGGGACGGGGCGGGCCTGGCGCTTCAGGGCCTCTGACTGACAGGGGCCAGGGGAAGGCGGGGGTTGAGCCTGCTGCCAGGTGGGCGGCGGCGGCGGCGGCGGCGGCGCCAGGGGCTCCTCCCCCTTATGGCGGGCAAAGGTCGAGGGCCCGCCGCAGAGAAGGCTGAGGATTCCCGGAATTCAAACCCTGCTCGAGCTTCCTGGGCCTCAGCTTTCCCTGCTGCGAATGGCGGCCAGTGAAATTAATAAAACGACGTGCAGAAAGTTCCCAGCCCAGTGCTTCATCATTAATCTCCCTCAACCTCAGCTTCCCAACCGTGGGCACGGAACCACAAAATCTGTAGACGGTAAGAGTACCAAGAAGAGGACAGTGTTGTTCTGTCCTGAGCTTCAGTCTCAGGAATGAAATAAGGAATGTATGATAATAAGAGTACCTACTATGTGTCGAGTATTTTCTCCTCTTAGAACAGCTCTTTGAGATCACAATTTATTTATTTATTTATTTATTTTTTAAGAAACAGGGTCTCTCTCTGTCGCCCAGCATGGAGTGCAGTGCCACGATCATGGCTCACTGCAGCCTTGACCTCCTGGACTCAAGCAACCCTCCCTGCTCAGCCTCCCGAGTAACTGGGACGACAGGAGCACGCCACCACGCCCGGCTAACTTTTTTACTTTTTATAGAGACAAGGTCGCGCTATGTTGCCCAAGCTGGTCTCGCACTCCTCAAGCGATTCCTTTGCCTCCACCTCCCAAAGTGCTAGGATTACAGGCCTGAGCCACGGCGCCCGGCCTAGAATAATCTCAACAACCAATGACATAGGGACGATCAGCATGCCCGTTTCTCTGATAGGGAAACTGAGTCAGGAAGAGTCAAAGTAAGGCACTCAAGGTCACACAGTATAAGAGGGAGGTCCGGGATTCAAGCCCAGACTCTTTTCTGCCATTCTAAAGGAGGGGATCTGGAAAGAACTTGTAGCAGGCCCTTAAAGACATCAATTTCTGCGTCCCCGTTGGTGATACTACCCACCTGCTTCCCCATCTACACCACAGGACCACCACCTTCCTTAGGGGACTCCTGTAGGATTGAAAACGTTAAAGGACCCAGCACACAGTTGGTCTCTGGAGTGTTTTTCCCCACCGGGTCCCCCTGCAGTCACCAGTTTGGGCCAGTCTCACCCTTCCCCTCTCTGTATAATGGGTACAATATAACTCACCTCCAGTCAATACGATAAAGGAAATTATTTAGTTATTTAAAAAAAAGCATCCAAGTACTTCGTAGGGTCTCAAATATGTCCTTTCTCCACCCCTCCGCCTCTGCCAGTCACAGCCCCTCTCTCTGGCCCCCGATTCTGACACGTGAGAACAGAGACATGTCATGCTGGGGGCGGGGGACTGGAGGCGATGACTCAGGTATTAAAGCGTCCGAGGTTCCAAAGACAGCCTCAGTTTCCCCTTCTGTGGAACAGGCCTGGGGCTGCCAGCGAGAACCCCGACCCGGCCTTGCACACAGAGGCAACAGGAGTTGGGGGATTGTAGACATCCCGCCCCCCCACCTCCGCCGCCGTCCCGCTGCGCGCCCAAGGTGAATGTCCGCGTCACCTCCCCGCCTTCCCCCGCCTCCTGCCCCGGCACCCAGGCCCGGATCGCAGCCCCCAGGCTCCAGCTTCCCCGGGCCCAGACCCGTTCTGCCGCCCCCGGAGGGCTGCCAGCCCCGGGCACTCACCGGCTTCCAGGGCCGTCCCGAGGCTTCGGCCTGGGGAGAAAGAGGGGCGGGTCCTCCGGGACAGCCCCGCCCCCACTAGCGCAGCAGGGGCCAATCGGCGACCGCTGCGGCAAGCTACGGCCCCGCCCCTGGGGGACGGGAGCCGCCAATCAAAAAGAGCGGCTGGCGGGTGGGGCCAATCAGAAGTTGTCTAAGGGTGCCAGCCGTGGGAAAAGAACTCGGCCGGAGCGCAGAGCTAGGCGGCGCGGTCGGGGGTGGGAGCCGAGGCCTGACAGGCACGGGGCGCCACCAATGGCGGGGCGCGGGGGGCGGCCGGGGGAGGGAGGCCCAAGGGGCCCGGGTGAATGGGCCGCTTTGTGCTCAAGGCATGAATGGGCGCCTTTGTATGGGCCGGCGTGGGGGGGCTGCCGGAGGCCGGAATGCCTGGGTCCCCCAGGAGCCGGCGGGCAGGAGAGACAGGAGAGAGAATTCACTTTTGTCGAACGTAGACCTTGTACCAGGCACCCTCCCAGGCTCTCTCACCCACCGAGTAGGTGTGGGCCGTGATACCATCAGAATAACAATGATCGTTTATCGCGCACCCGAAGTAGGCCGGGAGCTGTGCTCAGCACCTTACCTGCATGATCTCATTCAATCCTTACAACGAACCCCTTGAAATTGGTGCTATTAAGATCTTCATCTTCTAGATGAGGTAAGCCTAAGCTTAGAAAGAGGGTGTTAATTGCAGAAAGTTACAGAGCTGGCTGATGGCAGAGCAAGGACTCAGATCCAACCAGAAGCTGTGCTTTTAACCTCCATGCTATGCCCAAACATGGCAATGATTCCCAATTCACAATTTACATATGGAAAAACTGAGGCTGGGAGAGGCAGAAGACCCCAAGGTTGGCAGGGCACAGTGGCTCACACCTGTAATCCCAACACTTTGGGAGGCCAGGGCTCGAGGATCACTTGAGCCCAAGAGGTCAAGACCAGCCTGGGCAACATAGACCCCCACCTCTATTTAAAAGGAAAATAAAGAGACAAAGTCACAAAGGAATGGCTCCACTGAACCCGAGGTGGCCTGCCAGCCTGTCTCAGCTACTCAGCAGCTGTGTGGACTCAGGCCAGTTGCTGGACTTTTTTGAGATTCCATTTATTTCGGCACTTGTAAAAATGGGAGTGATGGACTGTCTGTCGTCAACCTTGCCCTCCTTACAGTCTGCTCTGTTCAGATGGGCCTTTCCTCTGTTCAGAACCGTCCATGGCTCCCATTTCACTCAGTAAATGTCAAAGAACTCACTATGACCCACGAGGTCCTGCAGGATGTGGCCTTTTTGCTCTCTCTGGTCTCACCCACAAGTTCCCCACTTCATACTGCTCGTGGCTTCATTTCTCAAACACTCCTGAGGCCTGGTGCTGCCCCAAGGCTTTTGCATTCTCTGTTCTGTCCACCAAGAATGCTCTTCCCCAGGTTATGCGTGACAGCCTCCTTCCCACATCATCCATTCTGCTCCAATATCACCTCTTCCAAGAAGCCTTTCCTGGCCATCCTATAGAAGACAGTTCCACTCATCACTCTCTGCTTGACTCCACTTTGCTTGTTCTCATAGTGCTGGGAGTGTTTGCTAATTTATCTGTTTATCATCTGTCTCCTCACTAGAATCAAAGTCCCACAAGGACAAAGATCTTTATTTTGTTGAGTGCCTGGCACACAGTAGGTGTTTAATAAGTGTTTGTCGAGTAAATAATAATGAGTCCTTGTATTGAGTGGATTAAGTGAATTGGTACATACAAAGTTTTTTTTTTTTTTTTTTTTTTTGAGACGGAGCTTTGCAGTTGTTACCCAGGCTGGAGTGCAATGGCACAATCTCATCTCACCACAACATCCGCCTGCTGGGTTCAAGCAATTCTGCCTCAGCCTCCCGAGTAGCTGGGACTACAGGCGTGCACCACCATCCCAGCTAATTTTTGTATTTTTTTAGTAGAGACAGGGTTTCACCTTGTGACCAGGATGGTCTTGATCTCTTGACCTCGTGATCCACCCGCCTCCGCCTCCCAAAGTGCTGGGATTATAGGTGTGAGCCACCGTGCCCGGCCCATTTTTTTTTGGGGGGGGTAGATAGAGTCTCATTCTGTTGCCCAGGCTGGAGTGCAGTGGTGTGATCTCCGCTTTCACTGCAACCTCCGCCTCCCAGGTTCAAGCTATACTCCTGCCTCAGCCTCCTGAGTAGCTGGAACTACATCACCTACCACCATGCCCAGCTAATTTTTGTATTTTTAGTAGAGATGGGGTTTCACCATGTTGGCCAGGATGGTCTCTTGATCTCATGATCCACCCACCTCGGCCTCTCAAAGTGCTGGGATTACAGGAATGAGCCACCGCGCCCGGCCACAAAGCTCTTAGTACAGTCCTGGCACTGGGGAAAAAGCTAAATAAGAAAATACTGGCTGGGTATGGTTGCGCACGCCTCTAATCCCAGCACTTTGGGAGGCCGAGGCCAGTGGATCACTTGAGGTCAGGAGTTCAAGAGCAGCCTGGCCAACATGGTGAAACCCCATCTCTACTAAAAATACAAAAATTATTCAGGCATCATGGCACACACCTGTAATCCCACTTTTTTTTTTTTTTTTTGAGACGGAGTTTCGCTCTTGTTACCCAGGCTGGAGTGCAATGGCGCGACCTCGGCTCCCCACAACTTCCACCTCCTGGGTTCAGGCAATTCTCCTGCCTCAGCCTCCTGAGTAGCTGGGATTACAGGCACACGCCACCGTGCCCAGCTAATTTTTTTGTATTTTGAGTAGAGACGGGGTTTCACCATGTTGACCAGGATAGTCTCGATCTCTTGACCTCGTGATCCACCCACCTCAGCCTCCCAAAGTGCTGGGATTACAGGCTTGAGCCACCGCGCCCGGCCCATGCCCACTTTATAGGCCAGCAACATGTCCAGGGTCTCCTGGCTGCTGCCGGTGGTGGATCTGGGCTCCAACACCTGTGCATCAGACCCCTGAATCTGTCTTAACCAAGACAGAGCTGAGGGCTCCTGTCACTCTGGCTGGAGTGTTCTCCATAGAAACATCCTGCAGTGAGGATAAGGAAAGCTGCTGTGTATGGCGTGCTGATTGTGTGCTGGACATTGTGCCCTTTTACATATTAACACATTGGATTTTCTCCACAACCCTGCGAGGGTGGTGCTATTATGATCCCCATTTGATGGACAGAAAACTGAGGTCCAGGCCAGGCGCAGTGGCTCACACCTGTGATCCCAGCATTTTGGGAGGCCGAGGTGGGATCACCTGAGGCAGGAGTTTGAGACCAGCCTAGTCAACACAGTGAAACCCCATCTCTACTAAAAATACAAAAATGAGCCAGGCATGGTAGCAGGCATCTGTAGTGCCAGGTACTCAGGACACTGAGACAGGAGAATTGCTTGAACCGGGAGGCGGAGGTTACAGTGAGCTGAGATTGTGCCATTGCACTCCAGCCTGGGTGACAGAGTGAGACTCCATCTAAATAAAAAAGAAAAAGAAAAAGAAAGAAAGAAAAGAAAGAACCCTAAGGTCTAGAGACATGAACGTCCTGATCGCAAGAGTGCTAGGAAAGAGTGTAGACTAGGACACAACAGAATTTCAAACAGGAAAGAAGGCACTGGCACCCACATTTTAACTATAATCTGCCTGGTAACTGGTGATGTCATCACCACCACCCAGGGCTAAATCTACCTGGCAACTTGTGATATCATCATGCCCACCTAGGTTCTAAACTGAGCTTGAAATTGGAGATGTCATTAATTCTGCTCAATCAATGGGGTAATTGATGACATCACTGAATGATACTAATGAGCTTTCTTTTGCTGAGGGCATTCTAGGAGCTGGATGCCCGTATCAGCACTTTGAAAGTTGCAGGTATTTATTGAGTGCTTACTGTGTTCCAGGCACAGTTCTAAGCCCCTTCTGTGAGTTAAATCCCATAATCCTCCTAATAACACTAAGTGGTAAGTACTAATGTCAAACCCATTGTACAGATGAGGACGCTGAGGCACAGCTGCCCCAGGTTGCAGAGTTTAAAGATGGCAGAGCCTGCGTTTCAATCTATGTAGTCTGGCTCCAGAGCTTGGGCTACAAAAAGCCAGCAGAGGGAGGCTGAGACCCAGAAAATCAAGTCCAAATGAGGGATTCCACTGCCTCTGAGCTCTCCATCTGTCCTCCATCCAGGCCTGCCAGAGAAGGTCCTCAGGATGAAGCCATTAAATCGTGAGTCCCTGGCTGTCCAGGGTTGGGTCTGATCCTCCTGTGGGCACTGAGGGTATCAGCTGCAGCAGAGAGGGAACCCAGACAATGAGGGTGGATGGAACACCAAGACAGGTGTGTGCTGGGGAAAAGGAAAGGGGAATAGGGGGCATTCTGGCCTCCAGGGAAGCTGGATTCCCACCAGCTGGCACAGCCCCCAGACAGGACCTCGTTATGCAGAATCTGCGTACTGAGCAGCGTAAGTGTGGGGAAAAGCCAGCAAGGAGCTAAGCTGATGAAAATAAAAAGCTGTCAGCACCAAAAGACAGGGGAGAAAAAAAGAAAAAGCAGATAAAAAGTTGGAGCTGAAAGGGGAAGAGATGGGAGAACCGAGGACAGGGCAGCTTTGTGGAAGAGAGTGTGGGGGGAGTTTTTTGAGCAAGAAAAAATTAGGGGGCAACTTCCATGACTGGTGGAGGGAAAGGGGCCTGAGTCTTAGAAAAAAATAAGGAGGGCATCCGGGCACAGTGGCTCACACCTATAATCCCAGCACTTTGGGAGGCCAACACAGGCTGATCACCTGAGGTCAGGAGTTCGAGACCAGCCTGACCAACATGGAGAAACCCAGTCTCTACTAAAAATACAAAATTAGCAGAATGTGGTGGCGCATGCCTCTGATCCCAGCTACTAGGAAGGCTGATGCAGGAGAATCACTTGAACCCAGGGTGCGGAGGTTGCGGTGAACTGAGATCGCGCTGTTGCACTCCAGCCCGGGCAAGAAGAGCAAGACTCCATCCCAAAAAAAAAAAAAAAAAAGGAAGGAGGAAAAGGGTGCTAAGTTTTGCCACGAGTCCTGACTGCAGTCCTGCCTGGGCATTTTCTCTGCAGCAAAGATCTGAATGGTTCCAGGATTTTATTTTTGGTCTCCGGGCTGCTGTTTCCCTGCATGTGACTCGCAGCTGGAACTCGCTCTAAGACAAGAGCAAGCTGGCAGCCCCTGTGTGTCACAGATGAGTGACAGGTTCAGTTCTGCAACAAGTATGCTTTGAGCGCCTACTGTGTGCCAGGCATTGTTCTAGACCCGGGGTCAGCACACTTCTTTGTGTAGAAGGCCAGACAGTAGACGGTTTCAGCCTTGCAGGACGGAAGTCTTAGCTCTAATCGTTCCACGCTGTCCTTGTAGCATGAAAGCAGCCAGAGACGATATGCAAATGAATGGGTGAGGTAGTGTGCCAAGAAAACTTTATTTACACCAACAGGGAGAATTCAGCCGGTGGACTGAGGTCTGTAGTTTGCAGACCCCTGTTTTTTTTTTGTTGCTTTTTTTGGGCGGATTTTTTTTTTTTTTTTTTTTTTTTTTTTGAGATGAGGTCTCACTCTGTCATCCAGGCTGGAGTGCAGTGGCACAATCATGGCTCACTGCAGCCTCAACCTCCCGGGCTTGAGCAATCCTTCCAACTAAGCCTCCTAAGTAGCCGGGACTACAGACACTCAACACCATGTACAGCTACTTTTCAAAAAAATATATTTTGTCTTTCTTTCTTTTAGATAGAGATGGGGGCCAGGTGTGGTAGCTCACGCCTATAATCCCAGCACTTTAGGAGGCCGAGGCGGATCATCTGAAGTCAGGAGTTCGAGACCAGCCTGGCCAATATGGTGAAACCCTGTCTCTAATAAAAACACAAAACTTAGCTGGGCATGGTGGCAGGCACCTGTAATCTCAGCTACTTGGGAAGCTGAGGGAGGAGAATTGCTTGAACCCGGGAGGCAGAGCCAATATCATGCCACTGCACTCCAGCCCGGGTGACAGAGCAAGACTCTGTCTCAAAAAATATAATAATAATAATAATAAAATAAATAGACACAAGGTCTCACTATGTTGCCCAGGCTGGTCTCAAACTCCTGGCCTCCACCAATTCTCCCTTCTTGGCCTCCCAAAGTGGTGAGATTATAGGTGTGAGCTGACTGCTGACACATTGATCAGAAAGGAGAAGTCATCAAAGCTATTTTTAAAACATTTTTCTTTTTGATTTAAAACCATTTAAATTACACAAAGTAGAAACAATTTAAACATGAGGGCAATATTTCCTTAGACCTGGCCCTTCCTTTTCACTCCACCCTCCAGATGTACCCCTGATAATATGTTGGTATAATTTCTTCCAAAAATACTTACCTTTTTTTGAGGCAGGGAGGGTCTCACTCTGTCACTCAACCTAGAGTGCAGTGGCACAATCACAGCTCACTGCAGCCTAAACTTACCACCCTGGGCTTATGCAGTCCGCCCACCTCAGCCTCTAGAGTAGCTGAGACCACAGGCACTCACCACCCTGTCTGGCTAATTTTTTTTAATTGTCTTGTAGAGATGAGGTGTTGCTCTGCTGCCCAGGCTGGTCTTGAACTCCTGGGCTCAAGCGATCCTCCCACCTTGGCCCCACAAAGTGCTGGGATTACAGGTATGAGCCACTGAGCTGGATCTAACATTTACCATTTATTTACATTGGGGTCAGCAAATGCAGCCCGCAGGCCACACTGGCTGGCTGCCTGGGTTTGTAAACACTCTGTCATTGGGACATAGCCATGCTTGCTGGTTTACTATTGTCTGCGGCTGTGGCTGCTTTCACGCTATCAGGGCACAGTTAAGCAATTGTGCCAGAGACCATATGTTCAAAGCTGAAAATATTTATCATCTGAGCCTTTACAGAAAAAGCTTGCCAACTCCTGGTTTACATATATAGACACAGAACTAGGAAATATTATGATTTCTTGAGTTTAGGGATACAGGATACTTGATACAGGGAAATTTGACTTGCTACTGCTTTTTTTTTTTTTTTTAAGAGATGGAGTCTTGCTCTATTGCCCAGGCTAGAGTGCAGTGGCATGATCTCAGCTCACTGCAACCTCTACCTCCTGGGTTCAGGTAATTCTCATGCCTCAGCCTCCCCAGGTGCTAGGATATAGGCGCCCGCCACCACACCCAGCTAATTTTTGTATTTTTAGTGGGGACAGGGTTTCACCATGTTGGGCAGGCTGGTCTCAAACTCCTAAACTCAAGTAATCTGTGCACTTCGGCCTCCCAAAGTGCTGGGATTCCAGGCGTGAGCCACCCCGCCCAGCTTGACTTTCTTTTCTTACTCGGCAAAATGTCTTGGCCAATGTTTTATGCTCTACATTTTCTTTTTTGTTGTTGTTGTTGTTGTTGTTGTTGTTGTTGTTGTTGAGACGGAGTTTCGCTCTTGTTACCCAGGCTGGAGTGCAATGGCGCGATCTCAGCTCACTGCAACCTCCGCCTCCTGGGTTCAGGCAATTCTCCTGCCTCAGCCTCCTGAGTAGCTGGGATTACAGGCACGCGCCACCGTGCCCAGCTAATTTTTTGTATTTTGAGTAGAGACGGGGTTTCACCATGTTGACCAGGATGGTCTCAATCTCTTGACCTCGTGATCCACCCGCCTCGGCCTCCCAAAGTGCTGCTCTACATTTTCTTTGTTTCTTTGTTTCTTTTCTTTCCTTTTTCAAAACAGGGCCTTGCCCTGAAGCTGGGCTGGAGTGCAGTGGTTACGGCTCACTGCAACCTCCACCCCCAGGCTTAAGTGATCCTCCCACCTCAGCCTCCTGAGTAGCTGGGACTATAGCCACTCGCCACCACACCTGTCTAATTTTTGCATTTTGTAGAGATGGGGTTTTGCCATGTTGCCCAGGCTGGTCTGGAACTCCTGAACTGACATGATCCTCTCACCTTGGCCTCCCAAAGCACTGGGATTACAGACGTGAGCCACCACGCCCGGCCCGTGCTCCGATGTTTAGATTCACCTTCATCTTGTCTAAACCACACAGTACCCCACAGCCGGAGCCTAGCTATGGCTCCTTTGACTCCTCACCCATTGGTGAGGCTGCTGGTGGTTTTCCACATTCCACCTTTACAAATGGCGACACAGGGGACAGCCTCCCTTCTGCTTCCTCATGCAGGAGGAGTGATATTGCTGGGTCAAAGAGTACATGCAGTTAAAATTTTCATAGACGTTGCTAAGTGGCCACCCACAACAAGACTGTTTTCCTTTTTAGGGAAAAAAAAAAGAGAAAAAGAAAGCAGTGCAGTATTTATTACAGGGCTGTTCCCTGAAGGGTTCCACCCCTCGGTGGCTCACCTATCATTCCCTGAACCCTGGATGTGCTGTGGACTCTCACTCCTTTGGACTCGCTGGTATTTTCTCCACCCTCCTCTGCTTGGTGACATGCTGCCAGAGCTTCCAAACCCACGTTAGATGATGGGGCAGAATTTTGTGACACTCACTGTGCATTTCTCCCGGGATCCAGCAATCCCGCTTCCAAGTAGGTACCATAGAGAAGCACACGCACAGGTGACACACGAGGACGCACCCCAGGAGGCCCCGGGCAGCATTACGGGTGGGAATGGGGAGGTGAAGACCACCATGGGGTCTGTCCCATGGGAGCTGATAAGCGAAAGGGAGGGAATTCCTCCATGGTGTCCTAGAAGCAGTAAGTCAGTTTCACTTGATAACATGGAGAGATCATAAAAACATAATGTTGGCCGGGTGCGGTGCCTCATGCCTGGAATCCCAGCACTTTGGGAGGCCGAGGTGGGGAGACTGCTTGAGGCAGGAGTTTGAGACCAGCCTGGGCAACATGGTAAAACCCCGTCTCCACTAAAAATGTAAGAATTAGCTGGGCGTGGTGGTGTCCACCTGTGATCCCAGCTACTTGGGAGGCTAAGGCATCAGCTCTCCTTCAAAAAAACAACAAAACAAAAATAAAATAATGTTGAATTGAAAAAGTAGGAAATAAAACAGTCTATAGCACAATTTAAAAGAGCATTTATCCTTTGTGTCAATTTGGAAGATATAATTACAGGAAGCAATGCTATCTGGTCTGTGTTTCTACATATACAAGATAGTGCGAATGTGAAAGGTGTCAGGGTTTAGCCAGGCGTGGTGACTCACGCCTATAATCCCAGCACTTTGGAGGCCAAGGCAGGTGGATCACAAGGTCAGGAGTTCAAGACCAGCCTGACCCAGATGGTGAAACCTCATCTCTTCTAAAAATACAAAAAATTAACTGGGTGTGGTGGCATGCGCCTATAATCCCAGCTACTTGGGAGGCTGAGGCAGGAGAATTGCTTGAACCCAGGAGGTGGAGGTTGCAGTGAACAGAGATCATGCCACTGCACTCTGGCCTGGGTTACAGAGCAAGACTCTGTCTCAAAAAAAAAAAAGGTGTTATGGTTTGTTTATGGGGTCCCAGAGGAAGAAACAGGAGTGAGACTGGAGTCTTAAAGGAAAAAATTAAAAAGAAAGCAAAATCGGAATACACGCAAATGATTGAGAAGCAGGAACAGAAAATATGACAGAATTCGATGCACCTAAGTCCACGCCCTGTAAGGGGATCCGTCCTGGAGGGCAATGGCTTCTCAGAAGCCTTCTGCAAATGGCATCCCCAACCCTCCATTCCTTCCCCAGCCAGAATCAGTCCCTCTCTCCTCTCACTTCCATTCAATGCCTTCCGCTCCTACCATCAAAGCTCAGTTACACCAGACTGACACTGTGTCCATGACCGTCTCCCCAGCCAGGGCAGGAACATTTTGAGGGAAGGAAACCAAATGTGTGCCTCAATGTTTCTGATCTGTAAGAAGAGGGATCGTGATCGCACTATCCGCTGGCCCGGTGCAGTGGCTCACACCTGTAACCCCGGCACTTTGGGAGGTGGAGGTGGGCAGATCACTGGAGCCCAGGAGGTGGAGGCTGCAGTCAGCCGCAATTGTACCACTGCACACTCCAGCCTGGGCAACAGAGCAAGATCCTGTCTCTAAAACAGAAGAAAGAAAAAGAAAGAGACTGGGCACAGTGGTTCACGTCTAATCCCGGCACTTTGGGAGGCCAAGGCAGGCAGGTCACCTGAGGTCGGGAGTTCAAGGCCAGCCTGACCAAAATGGAGAAACCCTGTCCGTACTAAAAAATACAAAAATTAGCCGGGTATGGTGGCTCATGCCTGTAATCCCAGCTACTTGGGAGGCTGAGGCAGGAGAATCACTTGACCCCGGGAGGCAGAGATTGCAGTGAGCTGAGATCTCACCACTGCACTCCAGCCTGGGCAATAGATCGAGGCTCAGTCTCAAAACAGACAAAACCAAAGGAACTGGGATTACAGGCGTGAGCCACTGTGCCTGGCCAGCAACCATGATTGTTAATATTGTGATTATGATCAGCTTGGTCTCATGACGTCGGGAAAGGCCTCGCCCAACGTCCCCTTCTTCACAGTGTCTTCCCTGACTGTTCCATAGGCAGCCCTGCCAGTGCCTGCGGCGCCCCCTTTCCAGCCTCCTCCCCGGGCGCGGACACTGCGTGCTTACCTGTCGGTCTCCCGCACTGGGCCGGGGAGTCCTCACAGACCGGGGCCAGCGCTGGTTTGCCTCGGGTTCCTCAGGGCCTGGCATAGCAGACGGTGTCCCTCTGGTCTTCAGGGACATCTGTCCACCTGAATGGAATGTAGGCTGGGAGGGCAGATGAAGCAGGTGTATGATTAACGAATATATGGAGGGGTGTAGGTGATAATAGCCCGGTGACAAAGGTAGAATGGTGGCACTGTGTTCCCATCTGGTTTCAACCCACCTCCCGCCTCCTCCCTACCACGCCCCTGCATGCTCCCTGCACTCCGGGCTCCGGCCCAGAAACCACCCCTGTCCTGAACCTGAGCCCCGGAAGGGCCCTTTCCTTGGACTGTCCTTCCTTCCCCTTCCTCCTCCTCACCGTGGCAGGTGACACAGGCGTGCACAGGCAACACCTGCAGGATTCTTAGTCTTCCTGCACGTACCATAGACCCCTCGGCAGCCGATAAAACCTGCAGACCCTTCCCCAGAACTGCCTTTTTAAAGTCGGGTTTACTAAACGTGTATACAAATTTATAATTTGTGTGTATGTTTGCACAATTTTACACAATATATACATATATAATTTGTATGTGTTTACCTACGAGGCAAAAGTCACCCTTTTTTTTCTTTTTTTTGAAATGATGTTTCACTCTTGTTGCCCAGGCTGGAGCACAATGGCGCGATCTCAGCTCACTGCAACCTCCGCCTCCCAGATTCAGGCGATTCTCCTGCCTCAGCCTCCCAAGGAGCTGGGACACCTGCCAGCACACCTAGCTAATTTTTGTATTTTTGGTAGAGATAGGGTTTCACTAACGGCTAAAATAAACACGATTCACAACATCGACTGCTGGTGAGGATGTGGAGCAACTGGAATTCTTTTATACTGATAGTGGAATGTAAAATGGTGCAATCACTGTTGAGGGGTGAAGAGTGGCCCCCCAAAGATGTCTGCATCCTAATCCTTGAAGCAAATGCAATTATCTTTTTTCTTTCTTTCTTTTTTTTGTGTGTGTATGTGTGAGAGACAGAATCTCACTCTGTCATCTAAGCTGAAGGGGAATGTTGCAATCAGGGCCCACTGCAACCTTGAACTTCTGAGCTCAGGTGATTCTCCTGCCTCAGCCTCCTGAGTAGCTGGGACTATAGGCATGCACCACCATGCCCAGGTAATTAAAAAAAAAATTTTTTTTTTTTTTGAGACAGAGTTTCCCTGTTGTTACCCAGGCTGGAGTGCAATGGCACGATCTCGGCTCACCACAAGCTCCGCCTTCTGGGTTCAAGCAATTCTCCTGCCTCAGCCTCCCGAGTAGCTGGGACTACAGGCACGCACCACCATGCCCAGCTAATTTTTTTGTATTTTTAGTAGAGACGGGGTTTCACCATGTTGACCAGGATGGTCTCGATCTCTTGACCTCGTGATCCACCCGCCTCAGCCTCCCAAAGTGCTGGGATTATAGGCCTGAGCCACTGAGCCCGGTCTCAAACATTTTTTTGTAGAGGTGGGTCTCTCTGCTTGCCCAGGCTAGTCTCAAACTCCTGGCCTCAAGCAATCCTCTTGCCTCCACCTCCCAGACTGCTGGGATTATAGGCATCAACCACCATGCCCAGCCCAGCGTTCATTTTAAACATTCCACAGTTGATGCGTTGATGGGCATTTAGATGGTTTCAATGTCTTGCCATCACAGGCAAGGGAATTTTTTTAAAAAAAGATCTTTTCGTCTTTTTTTTGCCTCTTTGTGAACACAGGCCAGTTCTTTCTCCCTAGGGTAGCCACTAGTAAGCAGTACTGCTGGATCTTAGGGCGTGTGCATTTTTCCCCTAAAACTTACAGAGCATTTCAAGGATACAGAAAATTTGGGGGGGAAAAAGTGTGCAATGAACATCCAAGTAGCCACTGGCCAGATTCTACAGCTGTTAGTATTCTGCTGTGTTAGGCTGGGCATGATGGCTCACACCTGTAACACCAGTACTCTGGGAGGCCGAGGTGGGAGGATCACTTGAGACCTGGAGTTCAACACCAGCCTGGCCAACATAGTGAGATCTCCTCTCCGTAAAAAATTAAAAAATGAAGTGGGAGGATAGCTTGAATCCAGTACGTCAAGGATGCAATGAGCTGTGATTGTGCCACTGCGCTCTTGCCTGGGTAACAGAGTGAGACTCTGTCTCTAAAAAAAAAAATCCTGTATTAGCTGTATTGGATAAATATGTATCCATTCATTCTTCAATTTCAGCAGTTCTAAACCAAGAACAAATCTGTCCCCCCAGGGACATTGGAAATGTCTGGAAACATGTATTATTGTCAACCTGTGTGTGTGGGAGTGCTGTTGGCATTTCGTGGGTAGAGGCCAGGATGTCAACCACCTCCCACAGTGCACGGGACAGTCTCCTACGACAAAGAATTCTCTAGCCCCAAATGTCAGTAGTGCTGGAGTTGAGAAGCCGCCGTTTATCCATTCATTAGAATCATCTGCAGGCATCAGTAGGCTTCAGCCTTAAAAGCTTCATCACACACACCATTAACTCAAGCTCAGTATTTGTTTAGGGTTCCTTTTTTTTTTTTAAGGTAAAATTTACAGACAGTTAAATGTACAATTCCTAAGTAAACCATTCAAAGAGTTTTGACAAGTGTATACACCCAACTATAAAAAAAAGAACATTTCCACATCCTAGAAAGTTACCTGACACTCTCCCCAGCCAACTTGCACCTCCACCCACCCCCAGGCAACTAGTGTTCTGATTTTTATCGCCTTAGATTAGTTTTGTCTGTTCTAGAGCTTTTTATAAATAGAATCCTATAGCAGATGATCTTTCGTGTTTCTTTCACTCCACATAAAGCTTTTGATATTCATCCATGTTGTTATATGAATCAGTCATTTATCCCTTTATTTTTATTTTATTTTTTTGAGACGAAGTTTCGTTCTTGTTGCCCAGGCTGGAGTGCAATGGCACAGTCTCGGCTCACTGCAACCTCAGCCTCCTGAGTTCAAGCGATTCTCCTGCCTGTCTCTGGAGCAGCTGGGATTACAGGCACATGCCACCACAACCAGCTAATTGTTGTATTTTTAGCAGAGGCCGGTTTTTGCCATGTTGGCCAGGCTGGTCTTGAATTCCTGAGCTCAGGTGACCCAACTGCCTCATTCCCCCAAAGTGCTGGGATCACAGGCGTGAGTCATCACGCCGGGCAAGTCATTTTTTAAAAATTACTGTATACAGGCCAGGTATGGTGGTTCACACCTATAATCCCAGCACTTTGGGAGGCCAAGGCAGGTGGATCACGAGGTCAAGAGATTGAGACCATCCTGGTCAACAAGGTGAAACCCCGTCTCTACTAAAAATACAAAAAATTAGCTGGGCATGGTGGCGCATGCCTGTAATCCCAGCTACTCCAGAGGCTGAGGCAGGAGAATTGCTTGAACCCAGGAGGCGGAGGTTGCGGTGAGCCGAGATTGCGCCATTGCACTCCAGCCTAGGTAACAAGAGTGAAACTCCGTCTCAAAAAAAAAAAAAAGGGCCGGGCGCGGTGGCTCACGCCTGTAATCCTAGCACTTTGGGAGGCCGAGGCGGGTGGATCACGAGGTCAAGAGATTGAGACCATCCTGGTCAACATGGTGAAACCCCGTCTCTACTCAAAATACAAAAAATTAGCTGGGCATGGTGGTGCGCGCCTGTAATCCCAGCTACTCGGGAGGCTGAGGCAGGAGAATTGCCTGAACCCAAGAGGCGGAGGTTGCGGTGAGCTGACATTGCGCCATTGCACTCCAGCCTGGGTAACAAGAACGAAACTCCGTCTCAAAAAAAAAATTAATAATTATTATTTTTCTTTTGAGATAGAATCTCGCTCTGTCACCCGGGCTGGAGTGCACTGACCCCGATCTCAGTTCACTGAACCTTCCAGGTTCAAGTGATTCTCCTGCCTCAGCCTCCCAAGTAGCTGGGACTACAAGCGCATGGCACCACACCCAGCTACTTTTTGTAGTTTTAGTAGAGACGGGGTTTCACCATATTGGCCAGGCTGGTCTTGAACTCCTGAGCTAAAGTGATCCGCCCCCCGCCCCGACCCCGGCCTCCCACAATCTCAGTGCTGAGATTACAGGTGTAAACTCCCACACCTGACCTCATGGCAGTTTCAATTTAGCCATTTATATTTTCTCCTTCATAAAATGTTTGTTTGAATCTTTGTGTTTTAATCAGGTTATTTGTCTTTGTATGACTGAATTCCAGGAGGATGTGGGTTTTGCTTTTGTTCTCCTTGAGATGGAGTCTTGCTCCGTCACCCAGGCAGGAATGCTGTGGCACGATCTTGGGTCACTACAACCTCCGCTTCAGCCTCCCGAGTAGCTGGGATTACAGGCACTCACCCCCAAGCCCAGCTAATTTTTGTGTTTTTGGTAGATGTTGGCCAGGCTGGTCTTGAACTCCTGACCTTGTGATCTGCCCACCTTGGCCTCCCAAAGTGCTGGGATTACAGGCATGAGCCACCGCCCCCTACCTTTTTTATTTTTATTATTTTTTTTGAGACAGAATCTCATTCTGTTGCCCAGTCTGGAGTACAGTGCTGTGACCTTGGCTCACTGCAACTTCCACCTCCCAGGTTCAAGCGATTCTCCTGCCTCAGCCTCCAGAGTAGCTAAGATTACAAATATGTGCCACCACACCTGGCTAATTTTTGTATTTTAGTAGAGATGGGTTTTCACCAGGTTAGTCAGGCTGGTCTTGAACCACTGACTTCAAGTGATCCACTCAGCTTGGCCTCCCAAAGTGCTGGGATTACAGGCATGAGCCACCATGCCTGGAAATGGGATACATTTTTATGCTTCCCAGGGAGCAGGCTCAGCTGTAGAATTGCATTGTCCCACGTGGTAACTGCTAGTTGCATGAGGTGGTTTAAGGTAAATGCATTTAAATTAAATAAAATGAAAATCTTCAAAGCTGGGAGCTATGGCTCAGGCTTGTAAATCTCAGTACTGGAGGAGGCCAAGGCAGGTGGATAACAAGGTCCACTTGATTCCAGGAGTTTGAGACCATCCGGGCAACACAGTGAGAACCTATGTCTACCAGAATTTTAAAATGAGCCAGGAATGGTGGTGTGGACCTGTAGCCCCAGCTATTGAGGAAGCTGAGGAGGGAGAATAGCTTGAGCCCAGGAGGTCGAGGCTGCAGTGAGCTATGATTGAGCTGTTACACTGCAGCCTGGGTGACAGAGCAAGATCTTGTCTCTAAAAAGGAAAAAAACAAACAACAACAACAACAACAAAAAAAAAAAACAGAAAAAAGGCTTATGCCTGTAATCTCAGAACTTCAGGGCAGATCACCTGAACTCAGGAGTTCGAGACCAGCCAGACCAACATGGAAGAAACCCCATCTCTATTAAAAATACAAAAATTAGCCGGGTGTGGTGGCACACGCCTGTAATCTCAGCTACTCAGGAGGCTGAGGTAGGAGAATCGCTTGAACCCAGTAGGCAGAGGTTGCAGTGAGCTGAGATCGCACAATTGCACTCCAGCCTGGGAAACGAGCAAAACTCTACCTCGAAAAAAAAAAAAAATTCAGTTCCTCAGTCCCGCTAGCCTCATCTTCGGTGATCAGCAGCCACATAGGTTGGTACAGGTTGGTGTCTACACTGTTGGCAGCACAGACATTCCACATTTCCAGCACCATTGCAAGTTCTACAAGTCTGCAGGGAAATCAACCTGCCTCCCACAGTGACGACCTCCCCCAGGATTGCACAGATGTATTATCGAGCTAGACAAGTGCCTTCCCACGGGGCCGAGAAAAGGAAGAAATCAGAGAGAATGAGAAAAAGACATCCAACCGTAAAAATCATAATTGTCTGGCACTTTGTAAGCCCTCATTACATTTCTTAAAAATACACACAACTACCATCTAATAAGCATTTACCAAGTGCCAAGTACTTTCTTGACTACATTATCTGACTTATGTTTATTCCCAGAGAAACAGGAGGAGCAGGAGAGAAAGACACTCATGCTAAGCCCCTTCCTTCCCAAACAGCAGAAGGATTAACTCTTTAAGTTCCACACACCTCTCGGGCCAGCCATCTCGGAAGGAAATCTCTCTGAAATGTGTCATCCATTTATGTTAAAACAGGGCGAATTATCTTCCCTGCCAAACCTGCTCTAATACCTGCATTTCCCTCCTTTTTTTTTTTTTTTGAGACGGAGTTTCGCTCTTGTTACCCAGGATGGAGTGCAATGGCGCCATCTCGGCTCACCGCAACCTCCGCCTCCTGGGTTCAGGCAATTCTCCTGCCTCAGCCTCCCGAGTAGCTGGGATTACAGGCACGCGCCACCATGCCCAGCTAATTTTTTATATTTTTAGTAGAGACGGGGTTTCACCATGTTGACCAGGATGGTCTCAATCTCTTGACCTCGTGATCCACCCGCCTCGGCCTCCCAAAGTGCTGGGATTACAGGCGTGAGCCACCGCGCCTGGCTCCCCTCTTGGTCACTGATAGTTGCTCCATATCTGCCGGTGTCCACGTTAGAAACAGGGGTGGGGGAGCATCAACCCATCACTGCCTCTCTCCTCCTTGCCCAATCTCCACACTTCGGCCTCCTGCCCTGTCTCTGCCCCAAGCAGAGGTCTTCTCCATCCTCTGGGTCCCAACTTCCATTCAAGCCTCTTTCTCTCCCAGCCTCCTCCCAGGCCTGCAAGTTCTTCCGTCTTCCCCACATATCCCAGAGGATCCTTCTACACCCAGAACTGATCCTACCCATCTCCTGCTCACAGCCCTCCCATGGCTCCTCAGACTTCTAGGACCATACTCCAGCCCTCCAGTCTGGCATTGGAAATGCTCTTTCATCTCTGCACAAGCACGGCTCCTTTACTCTCCCTTCCTGGTGAACTCCTACTCATCCTTCAACACCAACTCAAATATCCCTTCTTCCAGTTAGCCTTCCCTGACTCCTTCAGTCCCCTGCAGTACTGCATGAGACCTGGGTCACCCCTGGTTTCTTTGGTTGTGAACTGCCTACCTGTCAGTCTTCCTTGTAAGAGTGTAAGCTCCAGGAGGGGAAAATGATTGCCACATCTTGGACAGGGCCTTGCACGTAATACGTGCTCAGTAACTGTATATTGGGAGAAAACGCAGTGAATAGGCAAGATCAAATGAACTGTGTCAGACATCCTAAGTTTAGAGAGGAGAATGGAGGAAGACAGCACCTTACGCCGGTGATCAAAGGTGAGATCGCCAGTGATGGGACCTTCCAACATCCGTTTCTAACATCCAGCATCAGCATGGTGATGTCATGAGCCAAGCAGGACCCAGCATCACTCCCACAGTGTCTCTGCCCACAGTGCTCAACCTGAATCCAATTATAAGACAAAAAATCAGCCGGGCTTGGTGGCTGATGCCTGTAATCCCGACACTCTGGGAGGCTGAGGTGGGCGGATTACCTGAGGTCGGGAGTTCGAGACCAGCTTGACCAACGTGGAGAAACCCCGTCTCTACTAAAAATACTGAATTAGCCAAGTGTGGTGGCGCATGCCTGTAATCCAGCTACTCAGGAGGCTGAGGCAGGAGAATCTATTGAACCCGGGAGGTGGAGGTTGTGGTGAACTGAGATCACACTACTGCACTCCAGACTGGGCAACAAGAGCAAAACTCTGTCTCAGAAAAAAGAAAGAGAGAGAGAGAGAGAGGAAGGAAGGGAGGGAGGGAGGGAGGGAGGGAAAGAGGGAGGGAGGGAGGGAGGGAGGAAAAGAACAAAAAAGAAAAAAATCAGACAAACCCAAACCAAGAGATATTCCGCAAACCGAATGACCAGGACCTTTCTCTTGAAGACTTCGGTAGAAGCCTCGAGGTCATGAAAGTCAATGAAAGATGGGGGAGCTGTCACAGATCGGAGGGGACTGAGGACACATGACGAGTAAATGCTGTGTGTGACCCTAGAGGGGATCCCAGACCAGGAAAAGGACATGAGTGGGAACATGGTGAAATGTGAGAAAGGTTTGGCTGGGCAGTGTCTCATGCTCATAATCCTGGTACTTTGGGAAGCTGAGGCAGGAGGACTGCTTGGCCCTAGGGGTTCAAGATGAGCTTGGGCAACATGGGGAGACCCTCAGTTGCTTTTTTTTTCTTTTTGAGATGGAGTCTCACTCTGTTACTTAGGCTGGAGAGCAGTGGTGCAATCTTGGCTCACTGCAATCTCTACCTCCCAGGTTCAAGCAATTCTTCTGCCTCAACTTCCTGAATAGCTGAGATTACAGGTGCCCGCCACCATGCCGGGTTAGTTTTTGTGTTATTAGTAGAAACCGGGTTTCACCATGTTGGCCAGCCTGGTCTCAAACTCCCGACCTCAGGAGATCCACCTGCCTCGGCCTCCCAAAGTGATGAGATTACAGGTGTGAGCCACCTCACCCAACCAGGAGAACCCTATCTCTACAAAATGTTTTTTAAAATTAGCCAGACATGATGGCACACACCTGTAACAAAAGGAAACCAGTGGGTGGCCTGGGTCTTGGTTCGAGGATTGCTTGAGCCCAGGAAGTCAAGCCTACAGTGATGATTGTGCCACCACAGTCATCTGAGTAAGAGTGAGACTCTGTCAATAAAAGGAAGGAAGGAAGGAGGGAGGGAGGGA
>CM052668.1:35745563-35782850 GCA_028533165.1 Leontopithecus rosalia | reverse complement strand
AGGGAGGGAGGGAAAGAAGGAAGGGGGAGGGAGGGAAAGGAGGAGGGAGGTAAGGAAGGAAGAGGGAGGGAAGGAAGGAGGGAGAGGAGGGAGGGAAGAAGGGAAAGAAAGGAGGGAGGGAAAAGGGAAAGAAAGGAGGGAGGGAAAAGGGAAAGAAAGGAGGGAGGGAAAAGGGAAAGAAAGGAGGGAGGGAAAAGGGAAAGAAAGGAGGGAGGGAAGAAGGGAAAGAAAGGAGGGAGGGAAGAAGGGAAAGAAAGGAGGGAGGAAGGAAAGGAGGGAGGAGAGGAAAGAGGGAAAGAGAAAAGAATGGAAAAGAAAAGAAAAAGATTTTTAGATTAGCCCATAGAAATGTTACCATTTGATTTCATAGCATTTCACCCTAGGGCTATGAAAAGCTTTAACCTTTGGAGAAGCTAGGGTGAAGGATACTTGAGAATTCTTTGCACTATTTTTGCAACTTTTTTATTAAGTCTGAAATTATTTCACAATAAGACGTTTTTAAAAAGGCAGGTATGACAAAAACTTCATACGCATCCTATTTCTTTAACCCTTTCAACACCATTTTCTCAATTTCTCCAACAGAGAAACAGACTTAGAGACAGATAAGTAAGGGGCAGAGTCGGGATTTGAACTCATGTGGGTCTGATTCCAGTGCTCGCATTTTTTTTTTAATTCTACACAATTTTTTAAGTACCTACCGTGTTCCAGGCACTGTGCTGTGAACTGCAAATACCCCCAGGGACAAGCCAGCGTGTTCGTCCTCCTGGATCTCAACTTCTCATGGGAGGGACTGTGGACGAGTGGACAACAAAATATTTGACGTAACGTCAGGTGGTGAAGCTTTTAAAAATGCTGAACGGCCGGGCACGGGGGCTCTCGCCTGTAATCCCAGCACTTTGAGAGGCTAAGGCAGGCAGACCACCTGAGGTTGAGGTCAGCCTGACCAACATGGAGAAACCCCGTCTCTACTAAAAAATAAAAAAAATTAGCTGGGCGTGGTGGCAGGTGTCTGTAATCCCAGCTACTTGGGAGGCTGAATCAGGAGAATCTTTTGAATCTGGGAGGCTGAGGTAGCGGTGAGCCAAGATCACCCCATTGCACTCCAGCCTAGGCAACAAGAGCAAAACTCCATCTCAAAAATAAAATAAAATACAAAATTAGCCAGGCATGGTGGTGCATGCCTGTAATCCCAGCTACTCGGGGGGCTGAGGCAGGAGAATTCCTTGAACCCAGAAGGCCAAGATTACAGTGAGCCGAGATTGCGTCATTGCACTCCAGCCTGGGCAACGAGAGCAAAACTCCATTTTAAAAATAAATAAATAAAAATATAAACGCTGAACAAGGCTGGGCGTGGTGGCTCACGCCTGTAATCCCAACACTTGGTGTGGCTGAGGCGGGAGGATCATTTGAGGTCATGAGTTCGAGACTAGCCTGGGCAACATAGTGAGACTCCTAAAAGTTAGCAGGGCATGGTAGCACATGCCTGTAGTCCCAGCTGCTGTGGAGGCTGTGGCAGGTGGGTCGCTTGACCTATCAAGGCTTCAGTGTTTGTACCACTGCACTCCAGCCAGGGCAACAGGGAGACTCTGTCTCAAAAACAGACAACAAAACAAGACAACAATGGGATAGAACAGAGTAAGGCGCGGAACACGGAGAACAGGAAACAGAAGTGCAGTGACGGTAGAAGGCTTTTTTGTTTGTTTGAGAGGGAGTCTGGCTCGTTGCCCAGGCTGGAGTGCAGTGGCACACTCTCGGCTCACCGCAACCTCCGCCTCCCGGGTTCATGCAATTCTCCTGCCTAAGCCTCCCGAGTAGCCGGGATTACAGGCGGGCACCACCACGCCTGGCTATTTTTTATATTTTCAGTAGAGATAGGATTTCACCATGTTGGCCAGGCTGGTCTCAAACTCCTAACTTTGTAATTCGCCTGCCTCAGGCTTCCAAAATGCTGGGATTTTTTTTTTTTTTTTTTTGAGACGGAGTTTCGCTCTTCTTACCCAGGCTGGAGTGCCATGGCGCGATCTCAGCTCACCGCAACCTCTGCCTCCTGGGTTCAGGCAATTCTCCTGCCTCAGCCTCCTGAGTAGCTGGGATTACAGGCACGCGCCACCATGCCCAGCTAATTTTTTGTATTTTTTAGTAGAGACGGGGTTTCACCATGTTGACCAAGATGGTCTCGATCTCTTGACCTCGTGATCCACCTGCCTCGGCCTCCCAAAATGCTGGGATTACAGGCGTGAGCCACCGCAGCCGGCAAAGGTAGAAGTTTTAAACCTCTGTGCTTCGGCTACCTGCTTCCCTCATTTGGTGCCTCCCAGTCTGTACTCTTACTCATTAAGCTAAATTACCTCCCACAGGTGCCGTAATTAATCAGCTGTTTCCTTGACTCACGACTGTTATTACAAACATCGGTCATGAAACCTGTGGTTATTAAGCAACACCTCTAGACCAGGGATTCTCACAGTTTCATGTGCTCTGAAGACGTGTGTTGGTAAAAACTATCAAATGAGCTCTCTGTGAAAAACAGAGGAGAAATGGGTAGCCAGCATCTTCAGTCGTGGGACCTGCTGACATCAGAGACTTCTTGATGTCAAGCATCAAGGACACAGCATCCCTTCCGCAGTTAATGTTAGGGATCTTAAGATTCTGAGCGGCAGGTCCAGGGTGGGGCTGAGGCTCTGTATTTTTAATAAGCTCCAGGTGATGCTGATGCTACTTCACAGGCCACATTTTAAGCAGAAGCAAAGCTGGAGCTACTTAAACTTCAGCAGAGCTGAAAACCACCTCTAAGACTTGGTAAAATCCAGACTGTATGGATTGCATGGTGGCTCGTGCCTGTAATCCTGGCATGTCGGGAGGTCAAGGCAGGAGAATCGCTTAAGGCCAGGAATTCAAGACCAGCCTGGGCCACATAGCAAGACCCCATCTCTACAAAAAAAATTAAAATTAACTAACCAGGCGTTGTGATAGGCACCTGTGTGGTGATGTGCACCTGTGGTTCAGCTACTCAGAAGGCTGAGGTGGGAGAATCACTTGGGCCCAGGAGTCTGAGGCTGCAATGAACTGTGATCAAGCCTCTGCACTCCAGCCTGGGTGACAGAGTGAGACCTTGTCTCTGAAAAGGTAGATGGTAGGTAGGTAGGTAGGTAGGCAAGCAGATAGATAGATAGGCTGGGCACTGTGGGTGGGCCTGCAATCCCAGCACTTTGGCCAAGGTGGGTGGATCACCTAAGGTCAGGAGTTCGAGAACAGCCTGGCCAACATGGCAAACCCCATCTCTATTAAAAATACAAAAAGTAGCCTGTTGTCATGGTTGGTGCCTGTAATCCCAGTGACTCACTTGGACCCAAGAGGTGGAGGTTGCAGTGAGCTGAGATCATGCCACTGCACTCCAGACTGGGCAATAAGAGTAAAACTCTGTCTCAAAAAAAAAATTTTTTTAAGATAGATAGATAGATGATAGGTAAACAGATGATATAGATAGATAATAGATGATAGAGAGATGATAGACAGACAGACAGACAGATAGATAGCTGTGCTCTCCCTACAGACTCTCTAGAAAGCTTCCCTTTGCACATTGGCTCCTCAGTTCTTCCACCCTCTGTGTGACCAATCCCCTGTATTAAATTACCTCCTGTTGAAAGACCTAAGGTGGTTTTTGTTTGCCTGGCCAGACCCTGTCAGAAACACATGTCTGGAACTGAGAAGGGAACAGTGGGCACGTGTTGAGCGTCCTTGAGAGGCAGAAACCTGTAATAATGCACACCACAACCCCGTGACTCCAAACTGGGCATCCTTCTCTGTGGAAGCCTAGTGGTGTCCTGGCTCCTTCCCTTTGCCCAGGCTGCTCCTTTCACCTTGAATGCCCATCCTCCCCTTCCCACATATCTGCATTTTATTCACAAGTGCCACAAACTGTGTGCCTTCAACGGCATAAATTTATCGTCTCATAACTCCAGAGGCCAGAAATTTGCAGTGTTGCCTGAGCTGGCTCCTGCTGAAGTCCACAAGGGAGAATCTGTCCCAGCCCTCTGTGCTATCCTCAGCCATTCCTTCCCATATAGATGATATCTCCCTGAGTAATCACAGTCTTCCCTGTGTACATATCTGTCTGTGCATAATTCCCCCGTTTTAGAAGACCGGGGCCCACCATAATGACTTTATCTTAACTCCGTCATCTGCAAAGACCCTCTTTCCAAATGAGGTCACAGTCTCAGGCACTGGGGGTTAGGACTTTGTCTTTTTGGAGAACATAATTCAACCCACAACTCACACTCCATTTTCCAATAGCCCAGCTCAAATCTTGATTCCTCCGTAATGCTCCCTGGGGGCCCAATGCTCTCTAATGTGTCTGTTGAATCTCCCTCACCTCCTCCTCCAGACCAGATCACATGCAGTTTTGTCTAGTTTTTTTTTTTTTTTTTTTGAGACGGAGTCTTGATCTATCACCCAGGTTGGAGCGCAGTGGTGCGATCTTAGCTCACTGCAACCTCCGCGTCCCAGGTTCAAGCCATTCTCCTGTCTCAGCCTCCTGAGTAGATGGGACTACAGGTGTGTGCCACCACACCCGGCTAACTTTTGTATTTTTAGTAGAGACAGGGTTTCACCATGTTGGCAGGGCAGGTCTCGAACTCCTGACCTCAAGTGATCTTCCCGCCTCGGCCTCCCAAAGTGCTGGGATTAGAGGCTTGTGCCACTATGCCGGCCAGCATTATTTTTATAAGGACACCAGTCATGTTGGTTTAGAGGTTCACTCTGCACTAGGATGACCTAAACTTGACTAATTCCATCTGCAATCACCTTGTTTCCAAATGTGGTCACATTCTGAGTTACTGGGGGTTAGGATGTCAACACATTTTTTCTAGGGGGAGACACAGTTCAACTTCTCACACTCATGAATGCAAAACAGAAAGCAGAAAAGACTGCGGGGAATCGCTGGGGTGAGGGGCCGCTCCCTCAGATCAGGCGGTCTGGGAAGGCTTCTCTTCACTGGAGATGCTTGAGTCATAGCATGAAGGACATGAGTTAGCGACGCTTTCCCCAGAGTAAAGAACATAGACTTCATCGCCTGGCCTTTAGCACATTTCCCTTGGTGTCTCAGAGGTATTTAAGTTTTTTTCCCTGCTCATTTCCTGGTTTGAAAGTGATGAGGTTAAGAAAGAGGAGAGTCACCGAGGCGTGGTTCTTGTAAGAACCTGAGAACTTTTCCGCCGTGTCAAACTCACTAAATCAGTGGATCTGAGAAGCCGCAACAGCTGTGAGGCTGAGAAGCTGTCAGATCCCAATTCCCATGAGTGGCCGGGGGATTCCGCTGCGCAGCTGCTGTGCCAGGTATGAGATTGTCACAGGCAACACCCTTGCCCGGTTTTATTTAGAATAACACGCACACAAAAAAGGTGCAAACATCGTGAATGTACAGCTCAACAAACCATCACAAAGTGAGCGCGCCCATGAAGCCAGCACCCAGATTTAAAAATCAGAACAGCCCCAAGCCCTCTTGTCCCTCCTCTTCTCCCAAGGCTCACCACTATTCTGACTTCTTTTTTTCTTTCTTTTTTTGAGACAGAATCTCGCTCTGTCGCCTAGGCTGGTGTACAGTGGCACGATCTTGGCTCACTGCAACCTCTGCACCTCCCGGGTTCAAGCAATTCTCTTGCCTCAGCTCCCCTGAGTTGCTGGGACTACAGGCACATGCCATCATGCCTGGCTAATTTTTTGTATTATTTTAGTAGAGACGGGGTTTCACCATGTTGCCCAGGCTGGTCTGGAACTCCTGAGCTCAGGCAATCTGCCTGCCTCCACCTCCCAAAGTGCTGAGATTACAGATGTGAGCCACCACGCCCGGCCTATACTGACTTCTAATGCCATACATTAGCTCTTCCTGTTCTTTAATTTTATATAAATGGAATTGTACAGTCCATACTCCTGTGGGTCTCTCTTCTTCCACTTAACATAGGTTCTATGTTTGATTGCTGACTCTCATTGCTGAATGGCACAGGCTGGAAACCTACAGCCTGGGGTCAGCTCTAGACTATTGCCTGTTTGTGTAAATAAAGTTTTATTGGAATGAAGCCATGCCCCATTCATTCCCTGTTGTCTAATGCTGTGTAAGCTCAGCAATGGCTGCAGCAGAGACCACATGGCTCAGAAAACTGAAAATATTTACTGTCTGGTCCTTAACAGAAAATGTTTTTCAACCCCGACTGGATGGCATTCCACTGTACAAATATAACGCAATCTATTTATCCATTCAGTGGTGGACGGATGGGTGTTTGTGCAGTTTCCAGTTTCGGGTTATTACAACTGGGTTTCTAAGGACATTCTTGTATGGAGTTGTGAAACTTCTACAAAGAGCCAGAGAGAAAATATTTCATTTTATTTTATTTTATTTTATTTTGAGACTGGGTCTCTCTCTGTCACCCAGGTTGGAATGCAGTGGCGAGATCTCAGCTCACTGCAGCCTCCACCTCCTGGTGGGTGGATTAGTTGAGGTCAGGAGTTCCAGATCAGCCTGGGTAACATGGTGAAACCCATCTCTACTAAAAATACAAAACATTAGCCAGATTTGGTGGCACATGCCTGTAATCCTTGCTGCTAGGGAGGCTGAAGCATGTGAATCACTTGAACCCAGGAGATGAAGTTTGCAGTGAACCGAGATTGTGCCACTGCACGCCAGCCTGGGCGACAGAGTAAGACTCTTGCCTCTAAAAAACAAAAAAACAAAAGTGGAGGCCAAGGATGCTGCTCAACACCCTTCGACACACAGGACAGCCCCCACAGCAAAGAATCACATGGCCCCAAATGTCAGTAGCGCCGAGGCTGAGAACCCAGCCCCAGAGACTTACTCCTGAGATGTGATCCATGGACCAGCAGCATTAGGGAAACAGGAGCCCAGGAGAGCCAGAGTAATACCATTTTCAGTTCCGCTCCATCTGGGGACTAATAAGGCACATTTCTTGCCAGTCATGCACATTCCTTGCACACAGGCACAGCTTAGTTTAGTCTTTATTTTTTCTTTTTGAAACAGAGTCTCACTCTGCCACCCAGACTGGAATGCAATGGCACAATCTAGGCTCACTGCAACCTCTGCCTCCTGGGTTCAAGCGAGTCTCCTGCCTCAGCCTCCCGAGTAGCTGGGATTGCAGGCATGCACCACCACACCTGGCTAATTTTTTGTTTTTCTATTTTTAGTAGAGATGGGGTTTTGCCATGTTGGCCAGGCTGGTCTCTAACTCCTGACCTCAGGTGATCCACCCTCTCTGCCTCCCAAAGTGCTGGGATTGCAGACGTGAGCCACCATGCCCAGCCTAGTTTAGTCTTTACGTAGACAAGACTCCTATATAAAAAAACCATAAAGATGATGCATTCTTCTGCTTGCTTTCAGAGAATATCCTACTCTGCAATAAAGCAGCTTTCGATAAAATCTTTCTTGTCACTGCACTCTGTGACTGTCCTTGAATTCCTTCCTGCAAGAAATTTAAAGACCCTCTCGGGCCAGGTGCGGTGGCTCACGCCTGTAATCCCAGCACTTTGCGAGGCCGAGGAGGGTGGATCACGAGGTCAAGAGATCGAGACCATCCTGGTCAACATGATGAAACCCCATCTCTACTAAAAATACAAAAAAAAAAAAAAAATTAGCTGGGCATGGTGGCGCGTGCCTGTAATCCCAGCTACTCAGGAGGCTGAGGCAGGAGAATTGCCTGAACCCAGGAGGTGGAGGTTGCGGTGAGCCAAGATTGCGCCATTGCACTCCAGCCTCGGTAACAAGAGCGAAACTCCGTCTCAAAAAAAAAAAGACCCTCTATTGGGGCCTGAATCAAGATCCCTTTTTCTGGTAACAGAAGCATCATCAACTCCTCGAAGCTTGGAAAAAATGTAGAATTTTAAGCCCCTCTGTAAACCTCATATAGGGAAGTGAAGGGAAGGGAATCCACATCTCCAGATCTGCGTGTGCATTTGAGAAGTTTGAGAAATGTTGAACTGGATGACATAACAAGGTGGCCAGGTTTGCACAGGCAATATCACCCCGAACAGCTACAAACCCAGTGTGACATTAGGAGGCCAAGGTGGGAGGATTGCTTGAGGCCAGGAGTTTGAGACCAGCCTGGACAACATAGCAAGACCCCACCTCTACAAAAATTTAAAAATTAGCCAGGCATGGTGACACCCCTGTATTTCCAGCCATTCTGGTGACTGAGGCAAGAGGATCCCCTGAGCCTGGGAATTTGGGCTGCAGTGAGCCGAGATCATGCCACTGCACTCCAGCATGGGCAACAGAGTGAGACCCCATCTCGAAAAATAAAACTAAAAACACAAAAACCATCACATGCAGTTTTTTTGGTGAACATCGAATGAAACCCTGCCCCACAAAGTGAAAATGAAACTCACGGCCCCTCAGCAGGTGTCCCAGTCCAAGCCCCCTCGTCCCTGCAGAGAAAACCTCTCCCCTCACTGTCCCCGCAGAGGCCGCAGGTCGGGCGAGCGCACAGCTGTGTTTCCAGCCCCTGCCTTTGCCCGCTCTGAGCGTTCCGTCGATGGAACTGAAGATCACATCGTCCTTTGTTTCTTCTTTTGCTCACCGTCATGTTTGAACAATGCCCCAGAGACGTTTGTGGGCAGCTAGGTCATCATCCCACTGCCGCGCTGAATTGCATCAGAGGAACACGCCACTGTGGGTTCATCTAGCGAGTCTCCTGTTGATGGACATGTGAGCTGCCTCCAGCCTGAGCTCCACACAGAGGACACTGCCAAGGGTATTCATGTCTGCGTGCCTGGCGGATGCGTGCACCCATTTCCCATGTGTGCATGTGGAGGAGGGGATGTGCACACAGCCGGCCTGCATAGATCCTGACAGTTCTCCAAAGTGGCTGTCCCTGCCTGCCCTCCCACAGCTGTGCATGAGAACAGGTCATTGTGGCCACACACTGTGGACTAGGCTGGGGGCTGGACGTGGGAAGTGGATGGTGGGAAGACACCCCTCACCCCAGCCCGCAACGCTGGAGCCACCTCCTCTAATTCCCTCCCCTCCACTGGGCTGGAAGCCAAATCCCTCTAACCATTTCCCAGACATTCTTTTCCGCCTGCTGCACACTAAAGCCAAATCAGGCCGTTAGTGTCACTCAGCAGGGCTTTGCAGCCTGGGGGACCTCTGGCTGCCTCCCTGGCCCCGCATCTGTCGGTCACCTGCGTGACCTCACACGAGTGGATGGCCTCTGCACTGCCTTCGTTTCCACTTCTGCCAAACGTGTGGGGTGTGGGCGAAATGAGATGAGGCATGCCTGCATTCCGGCATACACACATGTGCATGTACATTACTTCACCAGGTTCATGAAGCCCCCAAACCCTCTGGAAACATTAGAGCAGCAAGCACAATTTTTTACAGTCACAAACTCAGATGCGCATAAAACATATTGTCCTTTTCGACTGGGGTTGGTAATCCCAGAACTTTGGGAGGCTGAAGTAGGCAGATCACTTGAGGTATGGAGTTTGAGACCAGACGCGGTGAAACTCCGTCTCTACTTAAAACAAAAAAAATTAGCCAGGCAGCATGGTGGCACACACCTGTAGTTCCAGCTACTTGGGAGGCTGAGGCAGGAGAATTGCTTAACTCAAGAGACAGAAGTTGCGGTGAGTTGAGATCTGCCACCACACTCCAGCCTGAGCGACAGAGCAAGACTCTGTCTCAAAACAAACACACGAATCATTCTTTTCTTTTTCTTTTTATTTTTTGAGACAGCGTCTAGCTCTGTCCCCAGGCTGGAGTGCAGTGGCGAGATTGTGGCTCACTTCAGCCTCGATTTCCAGCTGGGACTACAGGCGCGTGCCACTACACTCGGCTATTTTTTTCTATTTTTTGTAGAGACTGGGTCTTGCTATGTTGCCTAGGCTGGTCTTGAACTCCTGGGCTCAAGTGATCCTCCCACCTTCACCTCCCAAACTGCCAGGATTGCAGGTGTGAGCACTGCACCCAGCTATTTTGGTTTTGTATAGATTTATTCAAATTTAACACCTGTAATCAATCCCAGAACTTTGGGAGGCCAAGGTGGGCCAGTCACTTGAGCTCAGGAGTTTGATACCAGCCTGGGCAACATGGCCAAAAAAAATTATCATCGTGGTAAGGTACATACAGCTGTAGTCTCAGCTATTTGAGAGGCCGAGGCAGGATGATCGCTTGAGCCCCGGAGGTTGAGGCTACAGTGAGTGAGCTGAGATCATGCCACGGCGCTCCAGCCCGAGTGAGAGAGGGAGACCTTGTCTCCAAAGAAAAGAAAAGAAATTAATTTATGTCAACGGTATTGAGTGGTAGATTTCACTGGGTTGAGGGAGGGAACCCCACAAGTGCCGTGGCAACGGTCTGAAGCCTCAGCCTGTTCCCATATAAATATTGATTTAGAAAAGAATTAGAAATACAAGCACATAGTTATTCCTTTATATAATCACATGTAATCTTATAGTTACTTATAATCATAAAGATATATACTCAACACAACCTTTAATTGTACTAATGACTATCGGGTTATGAAGCATGGAACTGAGGTGACAGTGTGAACAAAGTGACACTTGCCGTAAGGCAAGATGCCCTAAGCCTCTGTCACGCCCACATAAGGGCTGCTGGAGGGGAGGGCGCCTCGGCTGTGCGGCAGCGCCAGCTAGGGAAGGAGACGTCCAAAATGGCTAAGACGTCTCCTTCCTGGGGAAGTTAGGAGAAAACTCCACTCCCCCAAGCTCTTGTGGCAAGGCCTGATGGCTGTCAGGGAGACCCGCAGACATCCGGGGGCTTAACCGTCTCTATGTGATGCTGTGCTTCGGTGCTCACGTTCCATGTCTGCTCCCACGCCCTGCTTCTGCACCTGGTTTCTTTATCTCAGAAGATAAGAATTATAGTAAATGCCCTTGATATTTCTTTTTTTTTTTTTTTGAGACGGAGTTTCGCTCTTGTTACCCAGGCTGCAGTGCAATGGCGCGATCTCAGCTCACCAAAACCTCCGCCTCCTGGGTTGAGGCAATTCTCCTGCCTCAGCCTCCTGAGTAGCTGGGATTACAGGCACACGCCACCATGCCCAGCTAATTTTTTGTATTTTTTTAGTAGAGACGGGGTTTCACCTTGTTGACCAGGATGGTCTCGATCTCTTGACCTTGTGATCCACCCGCCTCGGCCTCCCAAAGTGCTGGGATTACAGGCTTGAGCCACCGCGCCCGGCCTAACAAATATGTGAAGAACGCTGATCATTAGGTTTTCTCCTCATCTTGGCCACTTGAAAGTCCTGGGCCCCCTACCTTCAAGACACGTGATTTACCTGACCCTACCAGCGACCACCATTACCTCACCCGACCTTCTCTGCCCCCTGCTTTGTACTCAGTGAAAGAGAGCCCGGGTGCTCGGGGCCACTGCAGGTCTCCACGCTTTGCTTGGCAGTGGACCCCCGAGCCCACACTCTTTTCTCTGTCTCTGTGTCTGCATCTTTTATTTCTACTGTTTCTCGTCTCTGCACCAGCAGGGAGGGGCTCGCAGGACCCTGTAGGGCTGGACCCTACAACTGTGGGGTTTTTTTTGTTTGTTAGCTTTGTTTTGCTTTTTGCTGTTTTCACTTGGATCCGTTCATATCATGGTGTGGACAGGCTCGTCCGTTCTTCCAGCTGCTGCCGGGTCCTGTGTCACCAGCGCCTCCACCCCCACCCCGTGAGAACACCCAGCTTGCCTTTGCCTGGCACAACACCGTGATGGACATCAGTGCGCCTGGAGGATGAGCGTGGGAACTTCCTCAGCCACTTCTGCTGGGGTGTGAAATCTGATGATAGTTCACCTAACTTATGTCTTACCAAATTAGGATGGCTGCGCCCGAGAAACAAAACCGGTTCTGCATCCTAAGCCTTCCTGCCTCACACCCGGGCCTCGGGGTTTGGGGCTTGGAATGAGCGGCCTCCCCATCCCATTCCGCCCACCCCTTCTTAGGGCAAACGACAGCCCCTTGACTCTCTGCCTGAAAGGCAGATGGTAATACGGGATGAGGAAGAGGACCACACGTTAATATCTCAGGTTCATTTCTCAAATTATGGCCCCCACAGCATCAGGCAGACAACTGGATGATCCTAAGGAATGCAGGCGTGAGTGGCAAGGCCCTGATTCTCAGTCGGAGCGCAGAGAGAATTTCGCTTGGATGTGAGCACCTCCTTGTGGTCTAATCCCACAAATTTTTTTTTTTTTTTTTTTTTTTTTTTTGTGCGATGGAGTCTAACTCTGTCTCCCAGGCTGGAGTGCAATGGCGCAATCTTGGCTCATTGCAACCTCCACCTCCTGGGTTCAAGTGATTCTCCCGCCTCAGCCTCCCAAGCAGCTGGGACTACAGGCACGCACCACCTCGCCCAGCTAATTTTTGTATTTTTAGTAGAGACAGATTTCACCACATTGGCCAGGCTGGTCTCAAACTCCTGACCTCGTGATCCACCCACCTCAGCCTCCCAAAGTACTGGGATTACAGGCGTGAGTCACCTCGCCTGGCCCTAATCCCACACTTTGTAATCCCAGCACTTTGGGAGGCTGAGGCGAGAGGATCCCTTGAGGTCAGTGAAGAAGGAAATTAAATAATAGCAATAAGAGCAAAACAAAAAAACCTTAAAATTTGTAGTTGCTAGAGAATAAAGTAAATTTTGCTGTGTTGTGTGCTGTGTAATATAATACCCCCAGCTCTGTTTAAGGCAGAATATTAAACCGCCTTCCTGCAAAACATTTATCCCTTCTCTATCCTCCCCACATTTTTAGCAAAGTTCCCGGGCATCTAAAAATTCCTGTTTTTCTTACTGACCAGCTGCAGGGTCACAGAGCAGATAGAAAACTGCCAAACATGTTTTTCAAGATGTTACTATTCAAATGTGAAGTACCTCACAAGACATGTTACAGGTTCATTCACTGCTCTTTGTTTTGGCTTCTGTAAACTGGCTTCCTGCTTCATCATCCTGTACCTCCCAGGTGCATAAAAGGCACCCCATTTTCTTTGTCCTATGCTCAGAATTAGGGAGCAATTCCGCTGAGCCAGTAATCACATTAAATAAAATCCTCCTGCAACCCCATCATTCTCTCCAGATCCCTAATTTCCCGCTACAGTCAGGAGATCGAGACCAGCCTGGCCTACAAACCCTATCTCTACTAAAAATACAAAAATTAGCCAGGCGTGGTGGTGCACACCTGGAATCTCAGCTACTCAAGAGGCTGAGGCAGGAGACTCACTTGAACCAGGGAAGTGGTAGCTGCAGTGAGCCAAGATCATGCCACTGCCCTGCAGCCTGGGTGACAAGAGCAAGACTCCACCTCAAAAATTAAAAAGGAAAAAGGGGGACCCAGAGAGTTCTCTCACCCTCTATATGCTTTTATAATCTCTCAGTTGAATCTCTATGATTAAATTGATATTTAATTCATCTACATAGAGAGAGATACAGCAAATGCAAAACGTTAAGTCATATCTGAGTGTTTATTGTGTTATTCTTGCAAGTATTCTCTAGATTTTAAAACTTTCAAGATGAAAATTAGGGGGAAAAGCAAAGTGTCCTTCCCTTAGCAGCCCCCTCCCTTGTGGATTCATTGATTTGCTAAATATCTGAGAACCTGGTACTAAAGCAGGAACAGCGGCAAGAAACAGACCTCTCGGAACACCGAACTGGGAAGGAAGGGGTGATTTATTCAGCCGGGAAGGGGTGATTTATTCAGCCGGGAGCAAGGCGGCTTAGCTGCTTAACAGCTGAGCTTGAGTTCCCAAAGAAAGCCCCTGCCCTTTTAAAGGCTTACAACTCTGGAAATTACATGTGAAAGGGTCTTGACCCATGAAGTGGGCGTGGGGTGGGGGGTTGATCCTCTTTAAATAAAAACAATGCCTTCCAGAAAGATTCCTTCACACCGCGCCTGCTATCTACAGGAGTGTGGTTAAGGTGGCGCTGGGCCAGCCAGTCTTTTAGATGCTTAGGTCTCCTTCCTCACTACATGCTAGGCACCAGAGAACCAGACCACACCTTCTGGCCTCAAGGAACTTTTTTTTTTTGCGACGGAGCGACGGAGTTTCGCTCTTGTTACCCAGGCTGGAGTGCAATGGCGCAATCTCGGCTCATTCTCCTGCCTCAGCTTCCTGACTAGCTGGGACTACAGGCACGCACCACCATGCCCAGCTAATTTTTTGTATTTTGAGTAGAGACGGGGTTTCACCATGTTGACCAGGATGGTCTCGATCTCTTGACCTCGTGATCCACCCTCCTCAGCCTCCCAAAGTGCTGGGATTACAGGCTTGAGCCACCGCGCCCGGCAAGGAACTCCCTTAACCGTAACCATATCACACTGTGCATTTGCTTTCCAGCAGGTAATGCGGTTTGTCACTATTTTATTTACTCATCTGTGTACCAGGTTTCACATATCTCTTCTCTCCACTCCCTCCTGCTCCTGCTAGCCTGAACTCCATGAACAGTTGACTCTGTTCAACTTACCTCAATCTATCTCTCGCGCCTGACACATAGTAGGTGCTCAATAAATATTTGTTGAGTTAATGAATTTAAGTACCACAAGAGCAGAGACCTCCTGTTTCTCTCAGCTCTACCTCTGGGGGCGTTGAATAGCACCTGGCACATAGTAGGTGTTCAATAAGTATGTGCTCAATGTAGGCTGGGCACAGAGGCCATAATCCAGCATTTTGGGAGGCTGAGGTGGGTGAATCAGTTGAGGTTAAGAGTTCCAGACCAGCCTACAGGGTAGGCTGTAGAAACAGAAACCCTGTTTCTACAAAAAATGCAAAAATTAGCTGGCTGTGATGGTGAGCGCCTGTAATCCCAGCTACTCGGGAGGCTGCGGTAGAAGAATCGCTTAAACCCAGGAGGCGGAGGTTGCAGGGTGCCGAGATCTCACCACTGTGCTCCAGCCTGTGAGACAGAGCGAGACTCCATCTCAAATTATCCAGATGTGGTGGCACACACCTGTAATCCCAGCTACACAGTAGGTTGAGGCACGAAAATAGCTTGAACCTGGGCGGTAGAGCTTTCAGTGACCCGGGATCACACCACTGCACTCCAGACTGGGAGACAGAGCAAGACTCTGTCTCAAAACAAAAAATCCAATATGTGTTGAATGAATAAATTTAAGAGGAATTAGTAAGTTCCCAGAGGGGTAGAGGAGATGCTCGCTGTTTTTTTCTTGACTCTTTCTAGGTCCTAGAACCATGCCTGGCACATAGTAGGTGCTCAGCAAACACGTGCCTGTAACACCCTGATGCTCCCTGAGCCTCCTGACCACGCCCTCACTGGGGGGCGGAGCTGGCAGGTCTCCCTCTGTGACGTCACAAGGGCCCCCGCCATGCCTCTGGCCTTGACCCTGCTGCTGCTCTCGGGCCTGGGCGCCCCCGGAGGCTGGGGCTGCCTGCAGTGCGACCCCTCGGTGCTGGAGGCCCTGGGTCACCTGCGCTCCGCTCTCATCCCCAGTCGCTTCCAGTTGGAGCAGCTGCAGGCCCGCGCCGAGGCCGTGCTGCTGGGCATGGAGGGGCCTTTCTTCCGGGACTACGCGCTGAATGTGTTTGTGGGGAAAGTGGGTGCGTGCTGGGAGAAGTTGGGCGGCGGGGTGGGCAAGGGATGCTGGGGACCACGCCCAAGAGGGGAGGGGCCAGGCCTGGGGGGAGGGGCCAGGCCTGGAGGGGGAGGGGCCAGGCCTGGAGGGGGAGGGACCACGCCCAAGAGGGGAGGGGCCAGGCCTGGAGGGGGCGGGTCACTTGGCTCTCTGAGGGTCCACTGGAGTGTCCTCTCCCCTCTCCCCCAGAGAGGAATCAACTGGACCCTGTGTCGTCCTTTGTCAAGAACCAAACGCAGGACTTAATGGGTAACTCTCTGAAAGGTAGGAGAGAGGAGAGGACGCCTTCTCCAGCATCCCTCCCGTTTCCACTGCTCGGCCCCACCTCCCTTGAATATAAAAACAAGAGCAAACATGCATGTCATGTAGCCTTTTTTTTTTTTAAGAGATGGGGTCTCACTGTTGCCCTGGCTGGAGTGCAGCATCACCATCACAGCTCACAGCAGCCTCGACCTCCAGTCTCCAGCAATCCTCCGGCCTCAGCCTCCAGAGTAGCTGGGACCACAGGTGTGTGCCACCACACCTGGCTAATTTTCTAATTTTTAATTTTTTGTAGAGACAGGGTCTCATTATATTGCCCAGGCTGGTCTCAAATTCCTGGCCTCAATAAATCCTCCTGCCTCAGCCTCCCAAAGTGCTGGGATTACAGGTGTAAGCCACTGCACCTGGCCATAAACCAATATACTTTTTTTTTTTTAGACGGAGTCTCACTCTGTCACCCAGGCTGAAGTGTACTGGCGCGATCTTGGTTCACTGCAGCACCTGCCTCCCGGGTTCAAGCAATTCTCCTGCCTCAGCCTCCCGAGTAGCTGGGATCACAGGCACTCACCACCACACCTAGCTAATTTTTATATTTGTAGTAGAGACGAGGTTTCACTATGTTGGCCAGGCTGGTCTCGAACTCCTGACCTCAGTTGATCCTCCCACCTCGGCCTCCCAAAGTGCTGGGATTACAGGTGTGAGCCACCGTGCGCAGCCAAACCAAGAACTCTTAAGTCAGGATATTCCAAGGACATAGAGGACCTTCCAGGAGCCAGGCAAGAACCAAATATATATATGCTTTTTTTGGTGGTGGGGGGATGTGCAGGCTTTGGACAACCCAGGCCTGCTCAGTTCATGCTTTATTGCACAATAAGTCAAATGGGGGGAAATGCTATGGAGAACAAAAATAAAGTGGAGACCACGGAATCTTGAGGTAGGGCATCCAAGAAAGATGTCCCTGAAAAAGGAGCAGGTGAGTAAAGACGTGAAGGGGAAGGGAGGCAGCCATGAGGGGGTCTGGGGGTAGAAGGGTTCAGGCACAAAGAACAGCTGGCGGAATCCCGGAGATGCGACCATGGCATATTCACAGGACATCCAAGGAGGCCGGAGCGGAGTGAGGGGGCGACACTGTCTCTGTAGAAGATGAGATATTGGAGTTAAGGGAAGGGAATGGATGTTTTGAATATTGAGCCAACAAATAGGACTTGTTGCCAGTTATGCTGACAAATGGCACTGGGATATAAGAAAAAGAAAGATGTCGGCCGGGTGCGGTGGCTCACGCCTGTAATCCCAGCACTCTGGGAAGCCAAGGACGGCCAGTGGGTCACCAGGCCAGGAATTCGAGATCAGCCTGGCCAACGTGGTGAAACCCCGTCTCTACTAAAAATACAAAAATTAGCTGGGCGTGGTGGCGTGTGCCTATAGTCCCAGCTATTCAGGAGGCTGAGGCCAGAGAATTGCTTGAGTTTGCAGTAGGCTGAGATCACGCCACTGTAATTCCAGACTGGGCCACAGAGCGAGACTCCATTTCAAAAACGAAAGAAAAAGAAAGCTTCAAGGATGGCACCAAGGATTTTGAATTGATCAACCAGAATTGTGACACATCCATTTACTAAGATGGAGTAGACTGGGAGGTTGGGAGTAGGTCTGGAGGAGAATAAGGGGGGCTCAGTATTGGCCTCAGTGGGTTTGAGATGCCTCTTACACATCCACGTGGAGATCCTGACCGGATAGTTGCATATACAAATCCCACCCTCAGTGAGCCCTCTGGGCTAGTGCTATAAAGGCGGACAGCATCAGTGTATAGAACAGCGCCATCCAGTAGAAACAGAATGTCAGCCACAAACAGGAGTCACATATGTAATTGTAAATTTTCTAGTAGCAGCTGGGTCCGGTGGCTCACTCCTATGAGGCCAGCATTTTGGGAGGCTGAGGGGGGTGCATCACCTGAGGTCAGGAGTTTGGGACTAGCCTGTCCAACATGGTAAAACCCTGTCTCTACTAAAAATACAAAAATTAGCCAGGCATGCTGGCAGGCACCTGTAATCCCAGCTACTCAGGAGGCTGAGGCAGGAAAATTGCTTGAACCCAGGAGGTGGAGGTTGCAGTGAGCAGAGATGGCGCCATTGCACTCCAGCCTGGGTGACAAGAGCGAGATTCTGTCTCAAAGAAAAAAAAATCTAGTAGCCACATATTTAAAAAGGTAAACAGAAGCAGGTGAAATTAATTTTGATAATATATTTTAGTTAACCCAATATATAAAAAGCGCCATTTCAATATGCAATCCACATAGGAATTGTCAAGATATTTTACAGTTTCTGCACGTCTTTAAAATGTACATTTTATACCTATAGCACATCTCAATTCAGACTAGCCCATTTCAACTGTTCAGTAACCACGTGTGGCTAGTGGCCACCACACTGGACAGTGCAAGTCTAGGTAATATATAAAGCCATATGGATTGAAATCATGAAGGAGTGAGTGTAGACACAAAAGAAAGAGGAGGCCAGGTTATAGGCTCGTGCCTATAACCCCAGCTCTTTGGGAGGCTGAGGTGGGAAGATCTCCTGAGGTCAGGAGTTGGTGAAACTCCGTCTTTACTAAAAAGACAAAAATTTCCCTGGGCGTAGTGGCATGTGCCTGTAATCCCAGCTACTCAGGAGGCTGAGGCAGGAGAATCGCTTGAACTTGGGAGATAGAGGTTGCAGTGAGCCGAGATGGGCAACAGAGTGAGACTGCATGTTGAAGAAAGAAGAAAGGAGGAGGAGGAGGAGGAGAAAGAAGGAAGGAAGAAGAAGAGAAGGTGGAGGAGGAGGAGGAGGAGGGAAGAGAGATCAAGTCCATTTACCAGATGAGGAAAGTGAGGCCAAGGAAGGGTGGTTTTGTCTAGGCCCCACAGTGAATCAGAAGCTTGATGCAGGATCTCCCTGGCCATTGATTTGCTCAGCGGACCCTTAGTCATCCTGGTCTTGGTTGCCTCTTATAAATGAAGAGGAGCTTCCTCATCTCTTCTCCTGGAAGCTGCAGGTAGCGGGGTGGGCTTTCTGGGTGCCTCCCACCCCACAGAGATCTCTTTCTCTCCTCAGATGAGCCTCTGCTGGAAGAGCTGGTGACCCTTAGGGCAAATGCGATCCAAGAACTCAAGAAAGTTTTAAGATCATATGAATTAAAAGGTGCAGCATGTCTCTCCACCAATCCCCTCTCCCCTTCTCCCTTGATCTCTTGATCCCCTTTTCCCACTTTTTCTCCCAAACTCTTTCACCTCCCCTATAGCTCAGCCTTCTTCATCTCTCCCGAATCTTCCCTTCTCTCCTTTCCCAGTCTCACCCCTTACCCCATCTCCTGATCCCTTCCCAATTAAATTTCAAGTTGTCATCTCAATTTAACTCACCTCAGCTCTTTTATCTTGCAGCCTGCAACGCCAAAATTTGCCGTGAGTTCTGGACCGTCTATCTCTCCCTTCTCTATTCTCCTAACCCGCATACCCTGTCTCCCCAAATCAAGTCCAGCTACCATTCCTTACTCTATTTGGTGGTTCCCTCACCCCAAAGCCATGGTAATAGGGAAATGTGCTTCTTTAAGGCTTGTGAAAATAACGACTACCAGCAAAACAGTATTTCGAAGGTATGTAAGTCACCATGAGCTAAGCTATATTGTAGTAACAAGTAACCCTCACATCTTAGTGGTTTAGTATAATGAAGGTTTATTTTTCTCTCACCCAAATTCCATTGAAAGTTGAGTGGCACTTCCAGGTGGTGACTCAGGGATCCAGGCTGCACATACACAGCAGCTTCTAAGCAAACTTCAAACCGGAAAGCAAATGGGAATCAACCTGGGAATTTTTTTATAGCCAAGCCTGAAAGGGAGGCACATGATTCTGCTCACTTTCCATTTGCCACGACCAGGTCACATGGTCTCAATTTACTGAAAGGCACCCTGGGAAATGTAGTCCTCCTGTGTACACCCGTAAAGGAGGAGGCCAGGCACCCAAAGAGGAGACATCTCACCAGTGTCTGCAAAAGAGGCTCCAAATTAGGAAAGTGCAAACTCAGAATTTTAAAATGTTTAATTAAATGTTCACAGCAGGATGTTTAATCTACTGAACGACTGCAACTGAATTTAATCTTCAATGATTATATAAAAATTATTTTGTAAGTGAACCATCTGTGCATTTTGCTCAGTTCCTCTGCTGTGCAGTGGGACCTATGAAATTTAGGTGAGCCAAGGGACCACAACTCCCCGTTCTCTTCTTCCTTCCCACCCTTGCCGGTCCTCTGTTATCTGCCCTTACTGCTCCCTTTCCCCTTGCCTAGACTTGCTAAAAGAAGAGGTGTTGGACTGTTCACATTGCCAGACGATCAGTTCCAAGTGTATCCACGAAAAGAACTGCTTTGGTAAGCTTCTGGAGGTGGGGGAAGACACGGGGCAGGCATGCAAGTGGTTAAGACGGCCATGACCCACTAGATACGGGTTTCCAGGCTCCTACATGCAGCCTCGAATCCTGCCCTTAGCATTTGCTTAGAGTGTGACCCAGAAGTTGCTTCTGTATTCTGGAATTCACTTTCCTCCATCTGTTACATAGAAAGACTCCTCTGGAACTTTAGAATGCCCCTAGCAGCAGAATGGCAGATGCTAGAAAAACATTTTATTCTTAGCCATTGCTGTACCCAGGGAATTTGGAAGAATATGCTGAACTCACTCATTCATTTATTCATTCAGAAACCTAAAAAACATATATATGTATATAAAAAATATATAAACACATATATAATATATATAAATATATATAAACACATATATAATATATAGAAATATATATAAACACATATATAATATATAAAAATATATAAACACATATATAATATATATAAATATATATATACATAAAATATATATGTGTATATATATATATATATATTTTTTTTTTTTTTGAGATAGAGTCTCACCCTGGCTGGAGTGCAATGGCGCCATCTTGGCTCACTGCAACCTCCGCCACCCGGGTTCAAGTGATTCTCCTGCCTGAGCCTCCCAAGAAGCTGGGACTACAGGTACACACCACCACGTCCGGTTAACTTTTGTTTTTGTTTCTGTTTTTCTTTTCTGAGGCAGAGTCTTGCTCTGCCGCCCAGGCTGGTGTATGCAGTGGTGCAATCTCAGCTCACTGCAACCTCCACCTCCCGGGTTCAAGCGATTCTCCTGCCTCAGTCTCCCAAGTAGCTGGGATTATAGGTGCCCACCACTGCACCTGGCTAATTTTTGTATTTTTAGTAGAGATGGGGTTTCACTATGTCAGCCAGGCTGGTCTCAAGACTCCTGACCTCGTGGTCCGCCCACCTTGGCCTCCCAAAGTGCTGGGATTACAGGTGTGAGCCACCATGCCCAGCTTAAAAAAATATATTATCATAGCAGAAAAAATAGCGCAATGAACCTACATATATCTATCCAGATTGATCAGTCACGCTGGATCTTTTCACATGCTGTTCTGTCTCTGTGTCACACTGTTCCTGTCACTCCCTCATTTCATTCAGGTCTCAGAGGTCACTTCCTCATACCGGCCTCTCTGATCATAATCTCAAAAGCAGCACTTACTATCAAATTATGGGTGTTTTTGTTCTTGTTTTTGAGATGGAGTCTGGCTCTGTCACCCAGGCTGAAGCAAAATGGCATGATCTCAGTTCACTGCAACCTCCACCTCCCAGATTCAAGCGATTCTTCTGTCTCAGCCTCCAGGATTACAGGCACTCACCACCATGCCCAGCGAACTTTTGTATTTTTAGTAGAACGGGGTTTCACCATCTTGGCCAGGCTGGTCTTGAACTCCTGACCTTGTGATCCATCCACCTCGGCCTCCCAAAGTGCTGGGATTACAGGTGTGAGCCACCGCGCCCGGCCCAAATTACGTTAATGATGAACATTCTTTTATATTTACTTTACATATTTTATTATTTGCCAAGTATCTTAAAAGAAATCACAGCCACAGACACCATGCCCTATACATAGCATGTACCTCTAAAAATAGGGACATTTTCCCAAGTAGCCACGATGTTGTTTCCACACCCATCAAACCTAGCAACGATTCCTCAATGTCAAATAATTCCAGGTCCCACTGTCAACTTCCATAATTGTCCCCAGAATATTTTTCACAGTTGATTTGTTCAAACCAGGCAGGGTCCAATGAAAGGACTTCTTATATCATTCAATTGTTAGGGTTTTCACTTCTTTTTAAAATCTAGAATGGTGGTTTTTTTTAATCTGTTTTTGTTTTTTTTAGACTGGGTCTTGCCATGTTAGTCTCAAACTCCTGGGCTCAAGTGACCTGCCCACCTCGGCCTCCCAAAGTGCTGGGATTACAGGCATGAGCCGCTGCACCCAGCCTAGAACAGTTTCTCTTATCAGTTTTTTTTTTTCCTCCATGACACTGGCATTGAAAAAGAAGGGAGTGTGTCCTAGAGAGTGTCCCACTTTGGGATTTGCCTGTTTGCTTTCTTTGGCTGGTATTTAGGGACAACAAATATTTTGAGCGCCCTACGACGCCCCAAACTGAGCAACAGTGGAATGGGAGACAGGTGTAGTTCCTGCACTCATGGAGCCCACATTTTCCTGGTGCCCGGGGTTAGACTGGGTTTCTCACCCTCAGCACTGTTGAGATTTGGAGCAGGATGGACCATTCTTTGTTTCAGGCAGGGGCTGTCCTGGTTATTGAAGGATGTTTAGCAGCATCCCTAGCTTCCACCCATCAGAGGCCAGTAGCATCTCCCTCCCCATTATGACAATCAAAAATGTCTCCAGACATTTCCAAATGTCCCTCGGGGGACAATATTATCCCTGATTGAGAGAGCGCCCCCACCCCGCACCCCTGCCCCAGGCTGCTGAATGAACAGGTGGGGTGGATGCAAGGCTAAGGAGGGGCGGTGACTTGGAGGTCGGGGCTGTTTCCCCACCCGCCACAGTCGACAGACAACCCCGCGTGGCCCTGCAGTACCAGACGGATGGTAAACACCCGAGGAACCAAGCTCTGTTGGGCACCCTCATTTCTGTGTCTCTGGCTGTCTTTTTCTTCGTGGTCATCGTGGTCTCGTGAGTCATCCTTGCCCCCTCCTCAGTCCCCCGTGTGACCCACTGGGCCCCTCAAAAATGGCGACTCCCAGGATGGGTCACGGCGTACATTGGAAATCTCCTCTTCAGTCACTTTAGTCTCTGTCTCTCTTTCTCTCTCTCTCTGTCTCTCTCTTCTCTCTTCTCCCTCCCGCCCCCGCCCCCCCCCCATACCTTTCTCTCATCTGTATTTCTGTCTCTTTCTCAATTTCCCTTTTCTCCACCTCTGGGCCACATTACACCTTCCCCGGGGCCTCAGCACTTGTGCCTTTGTGGGCCTCTTCTTAATTTTGTGGATGCATCGGTAGAAAGACACATACCATCCAAGGTGGCCTCACTCACTATGTTCTTTTTATTATTATTTTTTTGAGACAGTTTCACTCTTGTTACCCAGGCTGGAGTGCAATGGCGCGATCTCGGCTCACCACAACCTCCGTCTCCTGGGTTCAAGCAATTCTTCTGCCTCAGCCTCCCGAGTAGCTGGGACTACAGGTGCGCGCCACCATGCCCAGCTAATTTTTGTATTTTTAGTAGAGACGGGGTTTCACCTTGTTGACCAGGATGGTCTCGACCTCTTGACCTCGTGATCCACCCGCCTCGGCCTCCCAAAGTGCTGGGACTAATAGGCGTGAGCCACTGCGCCCGGCCTTTTTTTTTTTTTTTCACTCCAGCCTGGGTGACGGAGTCTCATTCTGTCACCCAGGCTGGAGTACAGTGGCATGATCTTGGCTCACTGCAACCTCCACCTCCCGGGTTCAAGCGATTCTCCTGCCTCAGCCTCCTGGGCCTCATTATGTTCTATTCATCATCATAATTACTGTTGTTATATTCATTTATCTTCCTCTGGCTTTCAAAGATAGTGAAAATATTTCCATGGACCCCAGGCCCTGCGCCTAAGGAGGAAGTGGCCCTCATCTTCCTCTCCCCCTCTTAGCATATCTCCCTGCCTCTTTCTGCTTATGCCCCACCCCGAACTCCTTCTCCAGCCCCTCTCTTCCCCTCTCCACCTCAATTTCTATCTCTCTCTCGGCCTCCTCCAAGTGCCCCATTAACCTCCTTTCCCTAATGCCTCAGTTTCTCCATATGCAAAAAGGGGGTAATGCCAGCACCTCCCTCTGGGGGGTGCGGTGAGCACTGAATCAGTAAAGCTCTTTTTTTTTTTTTTTTTTGTCTTAAGACAGAGTCTTGCTCTGTCACCCAGGCTGGAGTGACATGATCTTGCAACCTTGACATGCTCACTGCAACCTCCGCCTCCCAGGTTCAAGCAATTCTCCTGCCTCAGCCTCCTGAGTAGCTGGAACTACAGGCGCCCACCACAACACCCAGCTAATTTTTGTATTTTCAGTAAAGACAGGGTTTCACCATGTTGGCCAGGCTGGTCTCAAACTCCTGACCTCAGGTGATCCACCCACCTAGTCCTCCCAAAGTGCTGAAATTACACGAGGGAGCCACCTCGCCCAGCCAGTGACCACTCTTAATAGCATTTAGCACATGGGGAGTGCTCCGTGCAGGCCAGCTCTCACGATGCACTTGCTCAGCCTCTCTTCCAACCCCGACTCTCTCCTCACTTGTCTATCTCCCTGTGTATTCATTTCCTATTGCTGCTGTAACATCACCACTAATTGGGTGACTTAAAACAAAAGCAGTGCATTCTCTGGGTTCTGAAAGCAGAAGTGTGAAATCAAGGGGTGGGCAGGGTTGGTTTCTTCCAGAGCCTCTGAGAGTGAAACCACCCCATGCCTGTGTCCTAGCTGCTGGCGGCTGCTGGCAGTGCTTGGCATTCCTTCTAATCCCTACCTCTCTCTTCACATGGCTTGGTTTCCTGTGTATCCATCTCAAATCTCCCTCTCCTTTCTCTTCTAAGGACACCTGTCTTTAGATGTAGGGCCCATCCTAAATCTCATATCACCTTAATTACATCTGGAAAGACCGTGTTTCCAATTAAGGTCATGTTCCCAAGTACTGGGAGTTGGGACTTGGGTACATCTTTGGTGTGGGGGACACAGCGAAACCCACTCTATCCTGCTTCCTTCCTGTCTCTACCTTCTCTCTCTCCATTTCTGCCTGTGTCTCTTGTCTTTTTAGACTCTTTCTGTTCCCACATTTTACCATCACCCCTGGTCCCAACTTCTCTCTCCCCTCTCCTCACCAACTCCTATTGGCAGAGAACCCTGAAAATCTGCCCAGACACCCACGATGTCACTGGATGAGCCAAATCAGACCAAAGATTGGAGGGAAGTTATGGGGGGTGGGGAAGTTATGGGTCCCCTGATCTGGAGGAGCCTGAAATTATCATTGTAACCTACAGGCTTTTTCTCTCTGTACATACAGGGCTTGTACATACAGGCAAAACCGAAAACTCCTGCTGCAGTAGGACGGTGTTTGGGGTTTGCAGAAGAAAGGAAAATACATTTAATAAAATTGATGACAATCATCAATGTCTCTCTCCGTTTTCTGGGTACCCTCCCCGCAGTTGGTGTCCAGCTGTTTCTCTACCTGACTGGGTGCTCCTCAAAAGCTGGGGCTAGATTCCACTCATCTGTAGACAGACATCATCCTAATTCAAGGTAGAAGTGACTAGGATCTTCAAAAAGGATGGACAGCATATTGTAAGGGTCTGAAGGGACAACCATTTCTCCTCTAGGAAGGAAATGCATCCGAAAGGACATGAGTCAGTGCAAACCTCGAGGATGGTTAAACAGAAAGAGCAGAGGTCAATGTGGAAGGCACAGGGTTTCTTCTCTATCTGAACTACAATTCTTCACCCTCTGTGCACCTGAATACTAGATTCGGATATTCTTCTCCTTTTTCTTTTCTTGTTTTTTGTTTTTGTTTTGAGACAGAGTCCTGCTCTGTCGCCCAGGCTGGAGTGCAGTGGCGTGATCTCAGCTCACTGCAACCTCTGCCTCCTGGGTTCATGCGATTCTCCTTCCTAATCCTCCCAAATAGCTGAGATTACAGGCCTGCGCCCCCACGCCCAGCTAATCGTTGTATTTTCAGTAGAGACTGGGTTTCACCACCTTGGCCAGGACGGTCTCCAACTCCTGACCCGCCTCGGCCTCCCAAAGAGCTGGGATTCCAGGCGTCAGCCACCGCGCCCGGTCGAGCGCGACTTCTGATTGGCCGAAACCTTGACTTCTTTGTTCCAGCCCCACCCGTTGCCACGATACCAGTTTTGGCACATGCGCAGTAGGGTGTCCCGTGAATGGGCGGTTTTGAAGAGGTGGAGCACTGGCTCCTACTTCTGAAATTGATCCGGCTGCAAACGGAAAGACGCTGGGAATGGTAGTTTCCGGCCTCAGCCTGCGCAGGCGCACTGTTCTACGCGGCATTGGCGCGCAAGCACTTTGCCCCAAGCTGCCCGGTGCCTCCCAAAGTATCTGAAAGTCCGCGGGAACCAGGCTCCAATGTCTGGGCCCCTCTATCTCTGGGCCCCTCTATATCTGCTCCCTCTCGTCCTCTTTTTCTCGACTCCTCGCCTCCGCTGGGAGCCGGCTCCAGTCTCCCGGGGACGTGGCCAGACGACGGAGCTCCGGTTGCCATGGCGACTCTCCTCCTGGTGAGCGCGACGTCACCGTCACCTGTGCGCTGGCCGGGGACGTGGCTACTCCAGGTGGGTCAGAGATGCTTGACTTCACGCGCACCTCTGAAGCTGGTAGCCAGACTACAGCATCTGTGAAAAACTCAATTTTGAGGGTCGCGAACTAGTGGCCCCCGAATGCGTTTTGCTTGGGCAGTAGTGAGCAGTAGTGAGTAGTTAGGGGTTTATTTTTACGTCTTCATGCTGCAGGTCCAGACACTTCTTCAACTTCATGGAAATTTCCTGGGAGAAGTCCCATGATAAACAGATAATTAAGTCGCGCATAAATTATAGTGTAACGAGAGCTCTCGGGCGCGCAGACTGGAGGAGAGAGACAGTTACCAAGAATTACAACACAGCGATTAGCACATAGCCCTGTAGGATCTAAGATACCGGGATCTTCCTGGATGTTCGGTGGAAATCGGAGACAGTTTACTGAAAGGAGAGGCTGTAATAACTTGTTCTTGCAAGAAAAGTAGGTGTTTTCCTAAAGCAGTAGTGGGGAAAAGTTAAAGAGCGAATAGAAATCACAGGTGGGAACGATTAATGCTTTTTTGTTTTGTTTTGAGACGGATTCTCGCCCTGTTGTCAAGGCTGGAGTGCAGTGGTGCTATCTTGGCTCACTACAACCTACGCCTCCCGGGTCAAGCGATTTTCCTGCCTCGGCCTCCCAAGGTAGCTGAGATTATAGGCCCCTGCCACTACGCCCAGCTAATTTTTTTGCATTTGTAGTAGAGACAGGGTTTCACCATGTTGGTCAGGCTGGTTTTGAACTCGTTGACCTCAAGTGATCCGCCTGCCTCGGCCTCCTAAAGTGCTGGGATTACAGGGTGAGCCAGTGCACCCAGCCTAACGCATTTTTAGTAATAGCAGACACTTACATGGTGTTTTTGATCTGTTACATACTGTTCTAATGGCTTTACTTCTATCAGCCTACTCATCTCATAACCTGATGAAGAGGGTACGTATTATTGCCCCATGTACAATGAGGAAACTGAGACACGGAGAGGTTAATGACTTTCACAGTGTCACACTGTAAATGGGAGTGGCCATTATGCTAGGCTGCACTTGCTACAGGGTTCAGGAGTTAATAAGCACTTATACATACAAAGCTCTGATAATAATCAAGGTCTTTGGAGACAATTGTATCAGCCAGGATGACTAGTTATGCTTCAGTAACAAACACTCCTCAACCTCTGTCATGGCTTATAGCAATGAAGGCTTACTCCTTGTCCACGTGTGTTCCATATAAGGACTGTTGATGCAAAATAACCCAAATGTGGAAGGAGCCAATAACCAAAAAAGTGTGCGACAAATCCAGTTTGTTGGTAAGGGGTGATTTATTTGGGGAACTTGCAAAGGGAAGCTTGGTCTTGGGTGGCAGCAAGACAGGTCGATCTCCACACATTTACTCCCTAATCCCAAGGCTTACCTAACATAGGGAAGGGGAATACTTGCTTTATCAAGACAATTAAGGGTTAAGGCAGTTAACCCTCCAGAACAGACAAGGACGCTGTTTGTGTCATAGCCTATAATTTGTGTGATAACATCCAGGTTGACATGATCTTACTCTAGGGACAGAAAGTAAAGTAGGAATCAGAAGTCATTCCCAGGACTGGGGTTAATCAGAAGTCAACATGGCAGATTAGCACCCAAGATGGGAGACCCCTTTGTCTCTACAATATGACATGCCTATTAAAGATGAGCTGAGGCTCTGCTCCATGCCACCCTGACTCCAGAGCCTCAGCTGACAGTACAACCTGTGCTTGGAGCATTTAGTTATTAGGACAAGAAGAAAAAAGAGCAAACTTGGCAGTAGTAAAATGAAGTAGTTGCAAATATGGGCTGGACCTGGGTTCGAATCTTGCTTCTGTCCTCGACTGCTCTGGGAGTTTGGAGGGAGACATAAATCCTCTATCTCAGTGTCCTTATCTGTAAAATAAGGAAAACAATGCCTTCTTCATAGGGTGGTGATGTCAGCTCAGTAAACTAGTAAAGCTCATAATGTGTTGTCAGTAAGTAACACCTATTATTTCATTCTGGCCATGGGCTATCTAGCTTTTGATCATGAGCACATATACAGCTTACACTTTTTTTTTTTTAGACAGGGTCTTGCTCTGTTGCCCAGGCTGGCATCATCACAGTTCACTGCAGCCTTACCCTCAGTTGATCCTCCCACCTGAGCTTCACAAGTAGCTGGGTCTACAGGTGCTCAACACCGTGCTTGGCTAATTTTTGTATTTTCTGTAGAGATGGGTGTCTTGCTATGTTTCCCAGGCTGGTCTCAAACTTCTGAGTGCAAGTGATCTTCCCTCTTTAGCTTCCCTCTTTGAAATCCCAAAGTGCTGGGATTTCAGGTGTGAGCCACTGCACGCAGCCTGGCAATTCTTTTAGTGTTTTACCATTAAGCCTGATATGAGGTTTTGATTATATGTACATAAATACATACAATAAGAGGTTATCAATTCTTTAACATCGTTGCTATCATTGTTCAGTATGAATATATGCTTAATTTATTAAGCTTATCTAGAAATGACTGGTTACTGAATTATTTTTTGTAAGCTTTCTCAGCTTCTAGGATTACTTAATGTTATCAAAAGTCCTTTTAGTATCTATAGATATGGTTGCATGTGGATATATTCAGAAAGATCAATAGATGAAATGTGTAATGTCCTAATATCAAACCATCCTTGCGCTCCTGAATATACATCTCCCAGCTCCCAGAATAGGCTCCATTGCCTTTACTAAACTGCTCTTTAAGAAGTAATGGGTGAAACTGAGTTAAACAAGAAGGCAGATGCCCAGGGAAATTGAGTAACAGTGGCTCAATTAATTCATCATCAGTTAACAAAGGACCAACTTTTATCTGTCCTGGAGACATCAGCCATGGTAGGAGATATTTGGATTACATGGACTATGGCATCGTCTCCTGTGGAGGAGAAAACTCTGCCTAAAACAGGGTTATTCACGGTGCCAGTGCAGTCAGGCATGTCCCAAATAATCAGTTTTCCCCCAGCTGCAAAGCTGCTGTGTATATCTATACAGTCTTGCTCCCACCCCACATTCTACTCCAGACTCCATTTCCCAGCATTACCCCGCAGTCAGAGCCCTTCGGCCGGGAGGATCTTGAACTTCAATGCTTTCTGGGAAATGTAGTCCGGCCGCAATGCCGAGTTTAAAGTACCTGGACTTACATTTCTGAGACAGCGAGCGCGCAGGCGCGTTCCGGGGCCCGCCGGAGGGAGGGAAGGCCTGGCTGACTCGCTGGTTCCGCCTGGACGCACGGACCTCGCGGACCCGACCGGAGCAGGTGGGTGCAGAACGGGCCAGGCAGGCTAGCAGCAGCTCAGAGGGCGAGTCCAAGTCGGAACTGGGTGGCGGTGGGGGGGTGGGGTGCTGTGAGTGACGCCCCGCCCCCTCTTGTCATTCCCTGAGCCGCACCTAGCATCAGCGGAGCAGGGACCTCTCGGCGCGCAGGAACTGGGCGCTGGCTGTTTGCCTGGACTTCGGCGGAGCCTGGGACTGCTGCAGTCTCCTAGGAAGGGGAACCTGCCTTTCCTCACTTTGCAGGTGAAGAAGCTCAGACTCAGGGAGACTCCGCGACTTGTCTCAGGCTGGTAGAGCTGCAACCCAGATTCTGACCCCAGAGCCCGAGAGCGGCACTGCACGGGCGCATCCTCAGTCTCGGCTCCCCTTATCCTGAGCACCTGTTCTCCTGTCTCTGGGTCTCCCATCTCTCTTTTTAATCTTCCCCTCACCTCCGCCGCCCCAGGTCCTGTCCCCCTCTCTCTGAGTCTCTGTCCCCCCACTCTGGGTCTCTGTCCCCCTCTCTCGGTCTCTGCGCCCTCCTTCCACTCCCCAGCTCTCCTAGCGAATCTCTGTGTTTTCCAAAAGCAAGGTCATTTTCTTACATAACCACAGCACTGCAATTACAATGAGGAAATTAATGCTAATGGCTAATCTGTAGACTTTCTTAAATTTTTTGATGATTCTTCCAGTAATGTCGTGTGTGTGAGTGTGTGTGTGTGTGTGTGTAGACAGGGTCTTGCTCTGTCACCCAGGCTGGAGTGCAGTGGCACAATCATAGCTCACTGCAGCCTCCACCTCCTGGGCTCAAGCCATCCTCCCACTGCAGTCTTCTGAGTAGCTGGGATTACAGGCATATGCCACCATGCTCGGCTGATTTTTTTAATTCTTTTGTAGAAACAGGATCTCACTAGGTTGCCCAAGTTGGTCTCAAACTCCCGGGCTCAAGTGATCCTCCCACCTCAGCCTTCCAAAGAGCTGAGATTACAGGTGTGATCACGGTGCCTGACTGCAATAATGTCCTTAATGGCAAAAGGAAATCCTCGATCACACACACTACACATGTTGTCAGGTCTCTTTCAATCTGGAGCCGTTTTTCAGTCTTCTCTTGGAAGTTCCAAAGATTACAACCATCTACTTGCAGAAGGTCCCTCAGTCTGGGTTTGTCTGATGCTTCTTTATGGTTAGATTTAGGTCTTGTGCTTTTGGCAGGGATGTCCCAGGGATGATGCCGTCTCCTCATCCCATTGGGAACCCTGGGCTCAGCTTGTACCACCACATACCGTATCAGCTTCATTCCCACCGGTAAGGTGGCATCTGCCAAGTGTCTCCTCTCTAAAGTTACCCTGGTCTGGGTGCAGTGGCTCACACTTGTAATCCCAGCACTTTGGGAGGCCAAGGTAGGCAGATCACCTGAGGTCAGGAGTTCGAGACCAGCCTGACCAACATGGCAAAACCCTGTCTCTACCAAAAATACAAAAATTAGCTGGGCATGGTGGCAGGTGCCTGTAATCCCAGCTACTCAGGAGGCTGAGGCACAGGAATCAATATCCTGGGAGGTGGAGGTTTCAGTGAGCCAAGATCGCCTCACTATACTCCAGCCTGGGCGACAGAGCAAGACTCTGTCTCAAAAACAAAATAAGGCTAGGTATGGTGGCTCATGCCTGTAATCCCAGCACTTTGGGAGGCCAAGGTGGGTGGATCACCTGAGGTCAGGAGTTTGAGACCAGCCTGGCCAACATGGTGAAACCTCGTCTCTACTAAAAATACAAAAAATTAAGACAGGTGTGGTGATAGATGCCTGCAATCCCAGCTACTCGAGACGCTAAGGTTGGAGAATTGTGCGAACCCAGGAGGCGGAGGTTGCAGTGGGCTGAGATTGGGCCACTATACAAGCTTGGGCAACAAGAGTGAAACTCCATATCCAAATAAATAAATAAATAAATCCAGCTACTGCATTCCAGCCTGGGCCACAAGAGCGAAACTCCATCTCTAAATAAATAAATAAATAAATAGCTAAACCCTGTCTCCAAATAAATAAATTAATTAAAAAGCTACCCTGTTCTTTTTGTAATTAACAAGTGATTCATGGGGAGAAAGTTAAGACTCTCATGCTGATTTTCTCTTCAAAATCTCGTGCAGTGGTTTCAGCATTCAGGTGTGTGTTCTGGGTAGCTGGGGATGTGTGTGGCTCCTCGCCTGGGAAATAAATGTGTGAGGCACTGAATCTTTTCATTTTGAGGGCTATATTAGTTTCCCATGGCTGCTGTAGCAAATTGACACACACTTAGAATGACACGATTTTATTCTATTACAATTCTGGAGGCCAGAAGTTGGAAGTGGGATTCTCTGGGAAGGGATCGAGGGGTCAGCACGGCCGTGCTCCCTCCTGAGGCTCACGGGAAGCATCTGTTTTGCTGCCTCCTGGCCAGCTTCCAGTGGCCTGCGTTCCTTGGCTTGTAGCTCTTTCCTCTGTCGTTAAAGCCAGCAGCATAGTGTCCTCTCTCTTGGCCTCTGCTGCTCTCTGCTTCTTCTGCCCTACGTCAGATCCTCCTCTGCCCCCTCTTTTTTTTTTTGAGACAGAGTTTCACTCTTGTTGACCAGGCTGGAGTGCAGTGGCACGATCTTGGCTCACCGAAACCTCCACCTCCTGAGTTCAAGTGATTCTCCTGCCTCAGCCTCCGAGTAGCTGGGATTACAGGCATGCACCACCAAGCCCAGTCTGCCCCCTCTTATGAGGACACTTGTGAAGGCATTTAGGTCCCACGACGATAATCCAGGATAATCTCCCCATCTAAAGATCTTTAACTTAATCCCTTAAGTCTCTTTTCCATATAAGGTAGGATCTGTAGGTTCCAGGGATATCTTTGGGCGCTGTTAGACTGTCTAGTCCACCAGGCAAGAAGTCCCAGTTTATGGAATAGAGTTTTAAGAATCTTTGCCAAGGCTGTAATCCTAGCACTTTGGGAGGCTGAGGTGGGAGGACTGCTTGAGCCCAGGAGTACGAGACCGCCTGGGCAACAGAGAGACCCTGTCTGTGTTATTAAAAAATAATAAATAAAATAAATAAGAAGAACTCCTGGCCAGGCACAGTGGCTCAGGCCTAATATCCCAGCACTTTCAGAGGCCAAGGCGGGCAGATCACCTGAGGTCAGGAGGTTGAGACCAGCCTGGTCAACATGGTGAAACCCCGTCTCTACTAAAAATGTAAACATTAGCCAGGCATGGTGGTGGATGCCTCTAGTCCCAGCTATTCGGGAAGCTGAAGGAGGAGATTCTCTTGAACCGGGGAGGCGGAAGTTGCAGTGAGCCGAGATTGTGCCACTGCACTCCAGCATGGGTGACAGAGCAAGACTCTTAAAAAAAAAACAATTATAAGAAAAAAGATAGCCGAGCGCGGTGGCTCAAGACTGTAATCCCAGCACTTTGGGAGGCCAAGGTGGGTGGATCACGAGGTCAAGAGATTGAGACCATCTGGTCAACAAGGTGAAACCCCGTCTCTACTAAAAATACAAAAAATTAGCTGGACATGGTGGCGCGCACCTGTAGTCCCAGCTACTCAGGGGGCTGAGGCAGGAGAATTGCTTGAACCCAGGAGGCGGAGGTTGCGGTGAGCCAAGATTGTGCCATTGCACCCCAGTCTGGGTAACAACAGCGAAATTCCGTCTCAAAAAAAAGAAATAAGGGGTGGCTCTGCGGCTGGACTTCTCTGATACTTTGTGTCTCCAAGAACTTGAGCAGGTCTTGACCTCTTGTGCCTCAATGTCCTCATGTAGGGATACCTACGTTCCTGTGTCCGAGAGCTGTGGTGTGGGGGAGGTGAGACAGCCTCATGGTTGCTAGCTGTTGTCACCGGTATGAAAAGGGGGCCTCAGGTGGCCTGTCCTGAACCTTTGCTTTGATACTTGGGGACCATGGCCCCTTCTGTGACAGGAGTCTTTGGGGAAAGCATCTGTCTCTCTGGACCACGACTGACCCCTTTTCTGCTATGGTCTCCTACTCCAGCTCTTCAGGCCCTGGCCTGGACCTTTTTACCGGAGGTGTATGCCCAGGACCCAGCAATGGCCAACAGGACCCTGATGGCCGCCGGCCAGGTGAGTCTGGGCTTCCTCGTCCCCAAGATGACTTTGTGGACTCCTGCGGGCCTTCTTCATCCCTGTGCATGATCTGAAGGTCTCCTGACTCTCCCAATACTGGGAAAGGGAGTATGAGGAGAGGGTAGCTGGGCAGTGCAGAAGGGCAGGGGGCAGAGGCAGAATGCTCTGAGCTGGGACCTCATCATGCAGTCTAAGAATTTTACATCTGCCTGGTGCAGTGGCTCACGCCTGTAATCCCAGCACTTTGGGAGGTCGAGGCGGGCAGATCACCTGAGGTCAGGAGTTTAAGACCAGCCTGACCCGGTGGCTCAAGCCTGTAATCCCAGCACTTTGGGAGGCCGAGGCGGGTGGATCACAAGGTCAAGAGATCGAGACCATCCTGGTCAACATGGTGAAACCCCGTCTCTACTCAAAATACAAAAAATTAGCTGGGCATGGTGGCACGCACCTGTAATCCCAGCTACTCGGGAGGCTGAGGCAGGAGAATTGCCTGAACCCAGGAGGCAGAGGTTGTGGTAAGCCTTTGCACTCCAGCCTGGGTAACAAGAGCGAAACTCGGTCTCAAAAAAAATAAATAAATAAAAGACCAGCCTGACCAATGTGGCGAAACCCCATCTCTACTAAAAATACAAAACTAGCCGTGCATGGTGGCGCATGCCTGTAATCCCAGCTACTCGGGAGGCTGAGGCAAGGAGAATCACTTGAATCTGGGAGGCAGAGCCTGCGGTGAGCTGAGATCGTGCCATTGCACTCCAGCCTGGGCAACAAGAATGAAACTCGGTCTCAAAAAAATTTTTTTTCCCACCTGACACTGCAGCCTTTTGGTTACCAGGCAAAGTGGGCAGTGGACGGTTTTGCTTCACCCCTGAGCCTTATCCCTGGAGTCAGGAATAGGGGTCAGGATCAGGATGGGGTCTGGGATCGAATGGGATTTAGGAATGTCTCCAGCACACAGTGGCTTGAGTTTTTTCTTTAAGTATTTCTTAGGGCCGTCGTTACAGGTGTACAGGCTGTGCGCTGCACAAGGGTGCCTCATCCCAGGCAGGATTCACACCTTGCACCTCCTACATTGCTGTATTCATTGTGGCAATTTTCAGGTGATTGGTGTGTCATATGCTAAATTAATTACAACGACTGCCCAACAGATGGCAGTAAAGAGTCACGTGAAAGGGCTCCTGGTTCTACGTTATACCCAGGTGTCTATGTAGGCCAGTTTGATTCAGGCATCCCAATTCTGCACAGTCAGAATGTTCCAGCGCAGGGGTCAGTTGTAGGCTCTTGACTCCTGACACCTGTGCCCCCGAGTTCCAGAAGGACCTCCATCGAGTGAAATTGGCCCTTGCAGGAATCGGTGACCTTCAAGGATGTGGCCGTAGACTTCACCCTGGAGGAGTGGGTCTGGCTGGAGCCTGGCCAGAGGGAGCTGTACCGAGATGTGATGCTAGAGAACTACCGGAACCTTCTCTCCCTAGGTGAGGCCCCTCCCCCAGCCCTCCCGGGGGAAGCCTGATGCCCCCTGGTACCTTCTTTGATGCTCCTGGTGCTCTCTCTAATGCGCCCTGGTGCCCTCTCTGATGCCCCTGGCACCCTCTTTGATGCCCCCCTGGTGCCCTCTCTGATGCCCCTGGCACCTTCTCTGGTGCACCCCCCAAGACCAGCCTGGGCAACATAGCGAGACCCCATCTCTACAAAAAATTTGAAAATTAGCCAGGCATGGTGGTGCATGACTGTAGTCCCAGCTATTCAGGAGGCTGAGATGGGAGGATCACTTGAGCCCGGGAAGTTGAGGCTGCAGTGAGCCATAATTGTGCCACAGCACTCCAGCCTGGGCAACAGAGTGAGACCCTGTCTCAAAAAAAAAAAAATAGCAAATATTTTAACTTACGTATTTAGGAGTCTTGAGATGGAAGCTTTGGGCATCAATGAATCTAAAACAGAGTTATCCATCATAAATAAGATGCAACCCACTCAGGTTAATTTTACATTTTTTGGTGGTCACGTTAAAAAAATAAGAAACAAATGAAATTAATTTTAATAATGCACTTTATTCACCGCAGGCTATCTAAAATCGTATCATTTTGACACACTGAAATCATAACCTATTAACAAATTATTGAGATATTTTACCATTTTTTTCTTTAGTAAGTCTTCGAAACACAGAAGACAGTGTTTTTTACACTTTCACAGGGCACTTAACTGGAACAGCACAACCCGGAGCCTTAAACAGTCTTGTCAGAGCTCAGCCTCTCTGCAGTGGGCAAAGCACGCAACCAATAAGTCTGGCGTTGGCCGTTCGTGCCTCTAATCCTGAGGCGCTGGACGCATGCACCTTCCCTCCAGGCCTCCCTGAGACTCTGGCACCCACTGCCAACTCTTACTCTTTCCTCAGGAGCGGGGCTTCCTGGGTCCAAACCTGACGTGATCTCCCGTCTGGAGCGAGGGGAAGAGCCGAGGCCAGAGGAGAGAGAGGCCCAGCAGGTTACCTGTCCGGGTAGGTGAGGATGTCCAGCGGTGTGAGCCCTCCTCCTACTCCGTCTCTCATGGTCAGTGAGGTTCACGCAGGGATCAGACAGTGGAACACATGGGTGACCACTGTGGGCTCTGGAGTCAGGTGGTGGGGGTTCAAATCCCAGCTGATTGCTTCCTAGCTGTGTGGCCTTGGCAAGTCACATAGCCTCTCTGTGCTTTGATTTTTTCATTTGTGGAAAGGGGGTGACATGAGTATCTAGGGTTGGGAGGAATACATGAATTAACAGATACAGAGCAGAGCCCAGAGCCTGCTACAGAGTCGGTTGTGGCTTCAATGGCTGTCATTGTTATAATTCTCACCCCACCCTCCCCTCGTCCCACCACAGCCCATCAGTCCCCAGCCTTGTCCCTCCTGCCCCTGGCCAGGCCTCAGCTTCTCTCCCCTGGACCCTCACCCCAGCCTCCTGGCCCCCAGGCTTACCCCTCAGTCAATACACAGCCCAGGTGATCCTTCCACACTGAGAGCTAACCCCCTCCCTCCCCTGGGCTCCCCAGCTTCCCCAAGATAAAGTCCCAGCCCCTCAGCCTGGCACTCGATGTGTAATCTAGCCTGGGCTTTCTCTGGCCTCGTCTTCGCCAGCCACCCCTGGTTGTATGCCATGCCCTGATCTCACTGAAGCGCCTGTCCATACCTGAACCTGAACATGTGTTCCCACCTTTGGACCCTCACATGTGCTGTTCCTTCTCTCTGGAACACCCTTCCCTGCTTTTTCTGCCTGGCAAACACCTTCATGTCCTTCAACATGAAGCTTCCAGGTCACCTCCGAGCGGCCTCCTTGCTGGGGGTGGTGTGTAACTACGCTTGTGCATGTACTTAAGAGGCCTCC
>CM052668.1:35701000-35745063 GCA_028533165.1 Leontopithecus rosalia | reverse complement strand
GGGGCCTGCCCTGCTCTCCACAGAGCCCTGTCCTCACTCTCAGGGCATTTCAGATCTGTATGGGGCCTGCCCTGCTCTCCACAGAGCCCCCTGGTACGTAAGCAATATACCTCTCATATCCGCTTGGTGTGTGTGTGTGACATCATCAGGCTCAATGTTTGAACTAAATTTTAGGTGGAGGGGCCATCCTCTCTGCACGCTGGCCACAAGAATTGTCCTTAACATGCAGCCCCTGGGCCTGCACTCCCCACGTGACAACAGTAGGCGGAGGGAGGAAGGGCACACTTCACATGGGGCACATGCTTTCCGACCGGCCACAGTCCCCACCACTCCCCACTGCCTTCCCCCAGCCTGCTGCACTTCTTCCCACTACTGCCCGGCCCTGCAGGTGGGTAGGTGTAGAGTCCTAGGTCTAAGAGAAAGTTGCCTAGTGGCAGGTCTGCAGCAAGGGATGTGGCTTCCATTCCCATTTTCAGAAACGGGTCCCCCTCCCACTGTCCAAGTGCTGAGATGACCCAGCCCCTGTCTGTCCATGGACAGAGGGTACCTTCATAGAGAATTCCCTGGTCGTCCCTGGTCTGGAGGGACATCAGCTTCCACTTTTGCCCACTCTTGTCTGTCAGCACTGTCCCTATGGGCAAAGCTTCAAGTGAGGTGGTGACCCGGCTCCGCTTCAGTGTCTGAGGGCTCTGCCTGGTCTTCTGAGGGCTCTGCCTGGTCTTCTGAGGGCTGCACCTGGTCACCTGAGGGCTCCGCCTGGTCTTCTGAGGGCTGCACCTGGTCACCTGAGGGCTCTGCCTGGTCTTCTGAGGGCTGCACCTGGTCACTTGAGGGCTCTGCCTGGTCTTCTGAGGGCTGCACCTGGTCACCTGAGGGCTCTGCCTGGTCTTCTGAGAGCTGCTTTTGGGAGTTGGGGGTCTGTTCCCGGAGCCTGCAGGAGGATGGTAAGAATAAAGCAAAAGCGCCATCCAGAAGAGAAGACTTAGATGGAGAGTGAAATAGCACACAAAATACTATTCCTTTATGAATTTGTGCATTCAGTGAACACTTCCTGGGACCCTCTATGGGTCAGGCTTTATGTGATGATGTTGGGGGGGCCAGACAGGAGTCGGACCTGCATCCTCCTCTCAGGAGTGCCCAGTTTGGTGGGGAAGTCTGTTCTAGACACAACCAGTCAGATTTGTGTCTGAGACAGGGCAGTACAGACAGATATTAAGGATCAAAAAAAAAAGAGATCCTGACTGGAGAAGTCAGGGTAGGCTTCTTAGAGGAAGGGATGTTGGATGAGTAGAAGTTTGCCTGGGAAAAAAGGATATTCTAGATGTTTACCCAAAAACATCCTGCAAAAGGACTCAGTCCTGATACAGAAAAGGGCTGAGAAATTTGTTAGACCGCAGCTCCGCTCTGGAAGGGCTCCTAGACTGGCAAGACAATGAGGCAGGTACAGTGGGAGACAGCCTTGGACACAGGAAAAGACATCACTTACCATTCCTCCCACCTACCATCCCCTAAAGGCATGTGATGGTAAGAGGCCTTTGGGGCCCAGAGGCTAAGGAGGAGCAAAGGGGACACCTCATACTGCAACTGTGGCTGTGGCTTCAGATCCAAGGGCCCAGTAAATATACACCTGAGTTGTGCTTGTTCCCTGCCGGCAAAGGGCCCCCAGTCCAGACAGTGAGGCCAAAAGGGATGTGGAGCCAAGAGTGATGTGTGCTCCAATGAAGGCAGCAGCAGGCACGGGGGGCACCAGACAGAGAAGCTGGAGAGAGGCTCTGGCGGGCATGCAGAGGTCTGGATGTAAGCCTATGGTACCCAAGAGAGGCTTCCTAGAGACCAGACCGGCTGAGTAGCAGTACGCCAGGCCAAGAAGGAAAGGGAGAGTGCCCTGGGCTGAGGGAACAGGCTTAGCAAAGAACAAGGTTAATCTCCAAAAGTGAGTTTTCTGGACAAAGACTGTGTTGAGGGCTAAAGCAGGAACCAGGCCACACAGATGCCAGGCTGAAGAACATGGCCTGTGGGTGCTAGGAACAGCAGGGGGCTGTGTGCAGGGAGGGGCTGGGGCAGCTCTGGGTGCCAGAAGACCCATGTGGGGCCATGTAGAAGCAGACTGGAGGGGGAGATGGGAGGCTGGGGGAGATGCTAGAGTGAGTGAGAGTCAGGCAGGGCCGGATGATGTCTGAGCCAGGGCTATGGCAGTTTTGTCTCAAACATCGTCAGATAATCTAACTTGGTCCCACTTAGAGTCAGGCCAGATTGACCTTAACTCTTACCTTTGGATCTCTCAGAGGAACTTGGGGTATCTTCAGACTCAGAACTGTAACCATCTGAGAAGAGAGGTGGAGAGGTGATAGAGCTGGACCATTTCACCTTCTTGGGAGAGACTTCAAAACTGGAGTTCAGCTCTCGCTTTGAGCCTGAAGAAAGGCAGATAAAATGCAGGCTGAAGTTACAAAGGTCCTTTGCAGGCACCATAGGACCTGGAGCCCTGAGGCCATATTCAGCTATGCTCTTCTCTTTGGCCCTCAAGACCAATTCTTGCTTCTTCTATCACATGAATATCTAAGCAAACTGTTCCTTTTAGTTATTCTTCCTGGGTCTTCGCTTCTCTTGTATCTTCCAGCATTTTGCCACTGTGTGTCCTCTTCCACAGAATTTCTTTATATATATGTATTTTTGAGATGGAGTCTCACTCTGTTGCCCAGGCTGGAGTGCAGTGGTGTGATCTGGGCTCACTGCAACCTCTGCCTCTTGGGTTCAAGCAATTCTCCTGCCTCAGCCTCCTAAGCATTGGGATTACAGTCATGCACCAACACACCCAGCTAATTTTTATATTTTTAGTAGAGACAGGCTTCCCTATGTTGGCCAGACTGGTCTTGAATTCCTGACCCCCAAGTGATCTGCCCACCTCATCCTCCCAAAGTGCTGGGATTCCAGGCATGAGCCACCATGTCTGGCCTCTTCCTCATAATTTCTTAAAATCTATCTTCCAGTTAACTAATTCTCCCTTTAGCTATGTCTTATCTGCTGTTTAAACCACCCATTTAGTTTCTGATTACAATGATTATATATCACACACACACATATACACATAAACATACAGTGATTGTGTATACACACACAATCATTAGAGGTTTTACTTTGTTCCTTCTCTTATCTGCCTTTGCATCTTTAACTTACTCCTTCATCGTACTTTCAATTTGTTATTTTATTTCTTTTTTTAAGATGGAGTCTCACTTTGCTGCCAGGCTGGAGTGCAGTGGGGCGATCTTGGCTCACTGCAACCTCCGCTTCCCAGGTTCAAGCAATTCTCAGCTTCCTGAGTAGCTGGGACCACAGGTGCGTGCCACCTTGCCCAGCTAATTTTTGTATTTTCAGTAGAGGTGGGGTTTCACCATGTTGGTCAGCATAGTCTCGATCTCTTGACCTCATGATCCAGCCGCCTTGGCTTCCCAAAGTGCTGGGACTACAGGGGTGGGCAACCGTGCCTGGCCTACTTTATTTCTTTAAATGTATCAAGCATGCTTTGTAAATATTCTCATCTATTAATTCTAAGGTCTGTGGTCTTGGCAGGTCTGATTCTGTAATTTGTTGTTTCTGCTGACTCTCAGGCTAGCTTATTTCCTGGCATCCTTGTAAATCAACAAAGACTGGTGCTCATGTTCCTTGGACATTCCCTGAGGTTTGTCTTTAAAGAATGTTTTCCAAGAGAAGATCTGTTCATATCAGGCAGGGAGGGATACCCACATCTCACCACTTTAAGTTAAATGTTCAGCTTGCATTTTGGGGGACCACACAGATCAGTGTGAATTCTGGCCCCAAACTGGTGAGGACGTGAATTCCTGGTTAGGAATTCTCAAAGGCCGGGCGTGGTGGCTCACGCCTGTAATCCCAGCACTTTGGGAGGCCGAGACAGGTGGATCACCTGAGGTCAGGAGTTTGAGACCAGGCTGGCCAACATGGTGAAATCCTGTCTCTACCAAAAAAATATAAAAATGAGCCAGGTGTGGTGGCAGATGCCTGTAATTCCAGCTACTTGGAAGCTGAGGCAGGAGAACTGCTTGAACTCAGGAGGTGGAGGCTGCAGTGAGCCAAGATCACACCATTGCACTCTAGCCTGGGTGGCAGAGAGAGACTGTTTCTCAAAAAAAAAAAAAAAAAAGAATTCTCAAAGAAGATATTCCTCCTTTTTTTTTTTAACCCACTACCAAAGGCTGACAAACGTCTCCACCAATTTTCTCTGTGGAACAATTACTTTTGCTGCAGTTCGCCCACTGAGGAGCCCCAGATTTAAGAGGTTTCCAACTGCAACTCCTGCACTGCTAAGGCCCTAAGATTTGTCTCCCATACCCCAATAAAACCCGGGTTCCAGGTCAACGGTAAACAGCCCCAGCACAAGTAACACCAACGCAGCGCTGTGGTCTCTGCTTTCCTATTGTTTCTCACCTCCATGGATTCCCCTTAGTTTCCTACCACATAGCTCTATGTTTTAAAAAGACATATTTATGTTTTATTCAACATATTTGGGCACACTGAACTACAAGGAGTTTTTATTATCATCTGGTCTGCCATATTGCTAAAAACAAATGTCATTTCTTTTTAGTTGACACTGACTAACTCAGCCAGCATGGTTGGTCCCAGGACATCCAACACAGGTTGAGCATCCCAAATCTAGAAATCTGAAATGCAAAATGCTCCAAAATCTAAAACTTTCTGAGTGTCAAAAGGATGCTCAAAGGAAATTTCACTGGGCTACTGTGGATTCCAGATTTTTTTTCTTTTTTTACATCGAGTCTTGCTCTGTTGCCCAGGCTGGAGTGCAGTGGCATGATCTCGGCTCACTGTAACCTCTCCCTCCTGGGTTCGAGCGATTCTACTGCCTCAGCCTCCCAAGTAGCTGGGATTCCAGGCATGCACCACTATATCCAGCTAATTTTTGTGTATTTAGTACAGATGGGGTTTCAGCTTGTTGGCCAGGCTGGTCTTGAACTCCTGACCTCAAGTGATCTGCCTGCCTCAGCCTCCCAAAGTGCTGGGATTACAGGCATGAGCCACTGTGCCTGGCCAGATTTCAGATTTTTAAATCAGGGATGATCAACCGTAAGTATAATGCAAATCTTCCAAAATCTGAAACACTTCTGGTCCTGATCATTTTGGATAAGGGACACTCAACCTGCAGACGCCAAGTAGGCAGGCTGCACATACACATCTCCTCCAAGCAGGGAAGGAGTCCAGGCTGGCAGGAGATAGAAATGAAAGAGTTGTCAATACGGAGACGGTGTTCAAAGCCATGAGGACAGTAAGAGGCCAAGAGACTGAGGGTGGTCTGAATGCTCCAGTCCTGAGGCCTGAACTTCTCCAGTATCAGGACAGGGTCAGGCAGGCTGCAAAGGCGTCCTTCGTCCCAAGACACACAAGTGCAAGCAGCTCATCCCCTCTGCAGGAATAGGCTCAAAGCTCTGGTTCTTACCTCGGGAGGATGACACACATGGCTTGATAAAGGTCTGGGACACTACATGCTCCTCTATAGGCAAAGAATGTCCGCAGTAGGGGCAGAATTTGAATGCTGCTTGGATATTTTTGCCACAGTCCGGACAGAAGGAGATCATGCTATGAAAAAGAATGAACAAACACAAAGTGAAGCGGGATGGCTGGAGGTCAGTGGAGGTATCGTGGGAGAGCGGCTCTTCATCATAGGTGAGTGTGCAGGAGGCACAGCCAGGGCCTTCAACTACGTGTGATGTGCACTTAAAACATATGATGGGAATGGGAGAGAGAGTCAATGTTCCCCAAATATCCATCTGCTGCCCTGTACTTCCCAGGTTCCCCTGCGGGGAGGTAGGGGCCACATGACTAATTCTGGCCAATGGGGTGTGAGTAGAGTCATCTCATGGCTGAGGCAGTTAGGAGTCAGAGTACCTCCTCTGCCTCCCCGTCCACCTGCAGGGATGGCCCCGGAGGCCATGGCTCTCAACTGACACAGCAATGAGATGAAGGAGGGCTGCCTGGTCCACACTGGAACCTCATGATCAACAAATACAATTCTGTTGTACTGAGCTGCCAAACTTTTAGGGTTAATTTGTCACAGCAGCACAGCCTATTCTATCCTACTTTAGTAGAATGACGAGAGTTCACTACATGACTCTTTATGCTTTGCATCTATTTCCTGATACTTTGTAAAAGTCCAAATTACATGCTGAGCCTACACCAAAGGAGGGTATGGAAGAACTCGCCAGTGAAGAGATCAACAGGATGAAGTGCAACAGGCAGTTTGTACTGCCCCTCATTATGGCAGCACTATTTGTAATGAGCATCTTACAAACAGCAGCGATGCACTGGGCTCAATGGCTCACACCTGTAATCCCAGCACTTTGGGAGGCCAAGGAGGGCAGATCACCCGAGGTCAGGAGTTCGAGACCAGTCTGTCTGACATGGTAAAACCCTGTCTATACTAAAAATACAAAAAAATTAGGCGGGTGTAGTGGTGCATGCCTGTAATCCCAGCAACTTGGGAGGCTGAGGCAGGAAAGCCACTTCAACTCAGGAGGTGGAGGTTGTAGTGAGCCAAGATCGCGTCATTGCACTCCAGCCTGGATAAAAACACTGAAAATTCCGTCTTAAACAAAACAAATGGCAGGAACGACAACAAAAAGGGCCATTTCTTTGCTCTTACAGTCTAAGGCTGAGTGTACATTAGCAATTAAAAGTGAAACTCTCAGTTGGGCACAGTGGCTCACGCCTGTAATCCCAGCACTTTGGGAGGCCGAGGGGGGCGGATCACCTGAGGTCAGGAGTTTGAGACCAGCCTGACCAACATGAAGAAACCCTGTCTCTACAAAAATACAAAATTAGCCAGGTGTGGTGGCGGGAGCCTGTAATCCCAGCTCCTCAGGAGGCTGAGGCAGGAGAATTGCTTCAACCGGGGAAGGGGGGAGGCAGGGGTTTCGGTGAGCCGAGGCTGTGACACTGCACTCCAACCTGGGCAACAAGAGTGAAACTCCACCTCAAAAAAAAAAAAAGGAAAAAAAGGAACGTGAAACTATTGAAATAGAAGTTAATATAAATATGTGCTTGTGATTTAAGTTCACCTTGAAAGAGAAAATTCTTTAATTTTTTTAGAGACGGGGGTCTCACTCTGTCACCAGGTAGGAGTACAGTCGCATGATCACGGCTCACTGCAGCCTCAAACTCCTGGGCTCAAGCAATCTTCCCAGATAGCTGGGACTACAGGTGTGTGCCACCACGCTTGACTAATTTTTATTTTATTTATTTTTTTGTAGAGATGGGGGTCTTACCCGTTGCCCAGGCTAGTCTGGAACTCCTGGCCTCCAGCAATCCTCCTGCCTCAGCCTCCCAAAAGTGCTGGGATTATAGGCATGAGCTACCATCCTGGCTGCAAGAGACCCTTCTGATGAAATCCTTTTCCTTTATTTATTGTAAAGGCTGGCTTCTGATGCAAATGCAAACACTGGAGTCCGTAAGACCACAGGTTTGGCTCCAGGCTGCCAGATTTGAATCCCACATCTGCCACATGCTGGGCAAACTACTTAACCTCTCTGTGCCACAGTCCACCCCACCATAAAATGGGGCTTCTCCCAGCACCTATCTGACAGAATGGCCGTTGAGGTCTAAATGAATACATTTATATGAGGTGCTGAGAATAGGGCCTGGCGCACAGAAAGCCTTTTATGTCAGCGGTTGCTGTGACCATATCATGCCTTGTACCCAGTTACTATATTCCAGCCATTGATATTTCTGTTCTTCCCTTTCTTCTTCTATATGAAGTTCTGAGCTTCTCAGCCTATTTCCTCTAGGTACTGACTTCTGAAATTCTAGAGCTTGTCCTTCAAAACCACAGGCCATCCCATCAGTTGAAGAAATCTCAGCCACATGAGGTTAGACAGGGTCCTGGACTCCTCTTTCTCAGGCTGGAGAAGAGCAGAAATACTCTGCAGCAAAATCTGCCCTTCTGTTTCTTCAAACAAAGGAGTTGTGTAAGACACCTGGACTGCAAAGCCTGTCAGTCAAGTATCTTTTACCCTCTAGAAAGTCAGTCGTTCTGACAGGTTGTGTAACTTAGTGATGTGCTGTCCTGGTAGTAATATGTAAAAGAGCATCTCTGTCTTCTCAAACGTATAAATACTGGTGAGCATTTTTGTTAAGTTAGAGGTCTCACTGCCTCTTCTTTGCTTTCTCCCAGGCAAACCTGGGTGTTGACACTGGTGTCACAAGATCAAAACTGTCTAGATGTACCCAATAAATACATACACCTACTATGTACCTATGTAAATCAAAAATTAAAATTTTATTTTTTGAGACAGAGTCTCCTTCTGTTGCCCAGGCTGGAGTGCAATGGCGTGATCTCGGTTCACTGCAACCTCTGCCTCCTGGGTTCAAGCTATTCTCCCGACTCAGTCTCCAGAAGAGCTGGGATTATAGGTGTGAGCCACCAGGCCTAGCAAATTAAAAATTTTTTTCTTTTTTTTTGAGACAGAGTTTCCCTCTTGTTACCCAGGCTGGAGTGCAATGGCCCGATCTCGGCTCACCACAACCTCCGCCTCCTGGGTTCAAGCAATTCTCCTGCCTCAGCCTCCTGAGTAGCTGGGATTACAGGCACGTGCCACCACGCCCAGCTAATTTTTTGTATTTTTAGTAGAGACGGGGTTTCACCATGTTGACCAGGATGGTCTCGATCTCTTGACCTCGTGATCCACCCGCCTCGGCCTCCCAAAGTGCTGGGATTACAGGCATGAGCCACTGCGCCCGGCCAAAAAAATTTCTTTTAAACTGCCTAGAGGCTGGTGCCTGGAGAGTTGGATTAGAAAGAATGTGTGATTGCGTTAAACCTCTAAGATTGGGAAGTTGCTTGTTACTGAAATCTAGCCTAGACAGACTCTGCTATACTTCTTTTTTATTTTTTAGCAACAGGCTCCCACTCTGTCACTCAGGCTGGAGTGCAATGGCACAATCATGGCTCACTGCATACTCGACCTCTGGGGCTCAGGCCACCCTCTCACCTCAGCCTCCCAAGTAGCTGGGACTACAGGCATGTGCCACCATGGCTTTTTTCTTTTTAACTTTTTGTAGAGACGAGGTCTTGGTATGTCGCCCAGGCTGGTCTCGAACTCCTGAGCTCAGGCAATATTCCTGCCTTGGCCTCCCAAAGTACTGGGATTACAGGTGTGGACCACCATGCCTGGTCTAGATTTCTTAAGTGAACAAAGGATTTGTTTCGAAATCTGTGACGGTTTTATTTATTTTGAGACAGAGTTTTGCTCTTATTGCCTAGGCTGGAGTGCAGTGGCGCGATCTCAGCACACTGCGACCTCCGCCTCCTAGGTTGAAGAGATTCTTAGGACTACAGGTGCGCACCACCACGCCTAGCTAATTTTTATATTTTTAGTAGAGATGGGTTTTCACCATGTTGGCCAAGTTGGCTTCGAACTCCTGACCTCAAATGATCTACCTGCCTTTGCCTCCCAAAGTACTGGAATTACAGGTGTGAGCCTGTCAGAAATCTGTGCCGGTTTTAAACGGGTTCATGTTAAGTGGAATCTCCCCAAATGCTGGTTGCCCTCGGATAAAGATGCCTCCAGGATGCAGAAAGTGCCTAAACAGGTGAGCTCTGCCATACCCATGACCACGTTCCTCCTGGGAGTACAGCTGGCCAGCAGCAACCCAGAGAGACAAGCAGGAGCCAGCTGCTGGTGGGAAAAGGAAAAAGGCCTTGAGAGGCTGTGCCCAAGGGATAATACCTTTATGAGGTCACAGCCTGGCCCTTGGATTTACTGGGCTGGAAACTCCATCTTGACAGCAACCTGTAAGTGAAAAAAAGTGGAGAGGCTGATTCATGCTTTCACATAGCAATGAAGGATAACAGCTAATGTTTACCGAGCACTGGCCATGTGGCCAGCACGTGCCAAACCCATCTGTCCATTCATTCACTCATTCATCTATTCTGTAATTATTTACTGAGTGTCCTGTTTATACCAGCCACTGGGGAAACAGCAGCAAAGGAAACAATACAGCCCCAGCCCTCGGGAAGCTTGTGTTCCGGTGGGAGAAGAGAAGCTAACAAACAAATAAGCAAGGAACTGCTGAACAGGCCGGATGGAGACAGTGCTACGGAGGACAATAAAGTACCACAGGACAAAGCAGGATGCCACAGAGGGCAGCGGGTCACCATTCACACAGGGTGGTTAAGGAGGGCCTTGCCCAGAGGGAGACATCTGAACAGAGACCCAAAGGAAACCAGGGAGCGAGTCTTCAAAATCTGGGAAGGAGTCCCCCAGGCAGGGAGCTTTCTATGCATTATGCTATTTCGTCTACACTACAGTCCAGGAGGCAGGTTCCAGAATTATCACCACTTCACTGGAGAGTGTGGCATTTGTATTTTTGAAAGCGCGCCACACCAGTATTTCTGGTCCTGTGTGCTTTTTGGAACCGTGTCACCACCCACCCCAGGATTCAGGGTGTCTGTTCGACCCCCTGTGGATCTGGGCAGAGCTGTGACTGCTTCTACCGATAGAGGACGGGCAGATGTAAGGCCATAAGACTTCCAAGGCTGGGTCATAAAAAACTTGCTCCTGGCTGGCTTGCTCGGGATGCTCACCCATGGAGCCCAGTTTCCATGCCATGAGGCAGCCTCAAGTAGCCCAGGCAGAGAAGTCACATGGAGAGGCTCAGGAGGAGAGGTACTGAGGTCTGCGGCCAACAGCCAGCATCAGCTGCTGGATATGTGAGTGGGCAAGTCCTCAGGCCACTTAGACCCAGGCTTCGTCTTTCTGCTAAGCCGCAGGCATCAGGGAGCAGAAATAGGCCACCCCGCTGTGCTCACTCTGAATTCCTGGCACACAGGATCCATGGTCACAACAAATGGTGGTTCTACATCCCTGAACTGGGGGATAATTTGTCCTCTGGACTTAGCAACCAGAACAGGGAGCAGGCAGTCCTGGCTGCACAGAGCTTAGTCACTTACTTAATGACCACTCTCATTTCATGACAGTTCAGTATGCGTGGATCACTGTGCTACGTTCTTGGGAGGTATTATCTACAGAACCTTCAGTCACCCTCTTCGAGGTAAGAAAGATTTCTGAGAAGCAGAGGCTCAGAGAGAAAATGACTTGCCCAAGGTCACACAGCTCTAAAGAGGCAAGGCAGACACATGATTTTGTTTAATCTTTCCCTCCACTCTTGTGAGGTAGGGATGGTCATCCCATCTTTGAAAGCTACAAAATGATGCATAAACCAGTGAGAATTCTCCTTCCCCCAGACCCGACTCCACTCACCTAGAAAACGATGGGGACGGAGCTGAAATCCAGAGCCCTAAGCCCCAAAGTCCACATTCTTTTTTTTTTTTTGAGACAAAGTTTCACTCTTATTGCCCAGCTGGAGTGCAATGGCACGATCTTGGCTCACTGTAACTTCTGCCTCCCAGTTTCAAGCAATTCTCCTGCCTCCGCTTCCCGAGTAGCTGGGATTACAGGCACACACTACCATGCCCAGCTAATTTTTGTATTTTTTTTTTTTTTAGTAAAGATGGGGTTTCACCATATTGGCCAGGCTGGTCTTGAACTCCTAACCTTGTGATCTGCTTGCCTCGGCCTCCCAAAGTGCTGGGATTACAGGTTTCAGTTACTGCACTCAGCCACGCCCATGTTCTTAACCTGGTGCCAATTTATACAATGAAAATGCACACCTGGACTGTGTTCCTGGGGCAGCAGGTCAGAATATTCTTGCAGATTTGAATCTGGAAGCTGATGCTGGGTGTGGAATCAGGCCAAGAGGGTTTTTAACCATGTGCCAACCCTGGTTCTGACATCCTGCCACTAGCCTGGTCTAAGCCACCATCTCTCCCTGTGCGACTGCAGCAGCTTTCTAACTAGACTTCTGGTTTCTACACTTGCCCCTACAATCCATTTTCAACCTAGTAGCTAGAGGGATCCATTTAAAATCTAAATCAGACCCTGGCCCTGTCCTTCCTCTACTCAAAACCATATGGAGGGCTGGGCAGTGGCTCACGCCTGTAATCCCAGCACTTTGGGAGGCCAAGGCAAGTGGATCATCTGAGGTCAGGAGTTCCAGACCAGCCTGGCCAACATGGTGAAAACCCATCTCAAGGTAAAAACAAAACAAAACAAAACAAAAACCGCAAAAGAAAATCAGCCAGACATGGTGGTGGGCACCTGTAATCGCAGCTACTCAGGAGGCTTTGGCACGAGATTCACTTGAACCCAGGAGACAGAGGTTGCCATGAGCTGAGATCGTACCACTGCTCTCCAGCCTGGGTGACAAACCGAGACTCTATCTCGAAAATAAATAAATATATAAAATCTAAGTCAGACCCTGTCCCTCCTTTACTCAAAACTGTATGGTGGATTTCATTTTAGACAGAATCAAAGCCAAAATTCCTATCATGGCCCAAGAGTCTCTACATGAGCTGCCATCTCCGTCCCCTCGCTGGCCTCGCCCACCATCTCCCCTTGCTCACTGCGAGCCAACCATGCTGGCTCCGGTGCTTTTCCCCGGTGGTGACGAGAACATTTCTTCCCCAAGAACTTTATGCTTGCTCCTCCAACTGCCTGGAATGCTGTCCCCCCAGAGTGCACGCAGGTGACTCCCTCATCACCGTCTTCAGCTCTCTGTTCAAATGTCACCTTCTCAGAGACCTTCTTGGACACCATTTTTCTTAGAAGTGTCCCCTTTTTTGCCCAGGCTGGAGTGCAGTAGCACAATCTCGGCTCACTGCAACCTGCGCTTCCCAGGTTCAAGCGAGTCTCCTGCCTCAGCCTCCCATGTAACTGGGATTACAGGCGCCCGCCCCCACACCTGGCTAATTTGTATTTTTAGTAGAGACGGGGTTTCACCATGTTGGCTGGGACGGTCTTGAACTCCCGACCTCAGGTGATCCGCCTGCCTCTGCCTCCCAAAGCACTGGGATTACAGGTGCGCACCACTGCGCCTGGCCCTGGACAACATTTTACGAATAGCATGTTTTAACCTCTTTACCTTGCTTTCTTTTTCCTCTCGGTTCTTGTCACCGCCTGACTTACTCTGACTTACTAGAATGTAAGCTTCATGATCGCGGGGACTTTTGTCTGCCTTGTTTGCCACAATATGCCCAGAGCCTCAAACAGGCCTGGCACAGAGCAAATGCTGGGTCTATGTTTGCTGAGTGAATAAATCATTGTCTTCTTTGCAGAAGAAAACATGCTAAGAAGGCAGAGGGGCCCCCAGCCGTGTCAGCACACATCCATCTTTCGGGGAAGTCTAGACATTGAGCTGGAGACTTCAAGATCAGGGCCAGAATTATCTAGCTGGACAGTCCTTAAATAGACCTGCCACTTAGAAGATCAGTATAGGGGTTAAGAGGATAAATTGGGCCGGGCACGGTGGCTCATGCCTGTTATCCCAGCACTTGGGAGGCCGAGGTGGGTGGATCACGAGGTCAAGAGATCGAGACCATCCTGGTCAACGTGGTGAAACCCCGTCTCTACCACAGATACAAAAATTAGCTGGGCATGGTGGCACGTGCCTGTAATCCCAGCTACTCAGGAGGCTGAGGCAGGAGAATTGCCTGAACCCAGGAGGCGGAGGTTGCGGTGAGCCAAGATCGCGCCATTGCACTCCAGCCTGGGTAACAAGAGCGGAAAAACTCCGTCTCAAAAAAAAAAAAGAGGATAAATTTGGGACATAATCTGCCTGGGTTTGGATCTTGCTTCTGCCACATATTGTGTGATGGTGGGCAATAAAAAAATTTAAAAAATTCTTTTCCTTTGGGACAGAGTCTCGCTGTGCCACCCAGGCTGGAGAGCAGTGGCACAACCTCAGCTCACCTGCAACCTCCGCTTCCTGGGTTTAAGCAACTCTCCTGCCCCAACCTCCCAAATAGCTGGGATTACAGGCACATGCCACCATGCCTGGCCAATTTTTGTATTTTTAGTAGAGATCTGGTTTCACCATGTTGGCCAGGCTGGTCTCGAGCTCCTGACCTTGTGGCCCACTCACCTCGGCCTCCCAAAGGAGGGATTACAGGCATGAGCCACCGTGCCTAGCCAATTTTTTTTTTAAGAGACAAGGCCGGGCGCAGTGGCTCACGCCTGTAATCCCAGCACTTTGGGAGGCCAAGGTGGGTGGATCACGAGGTCAAGAGATCGAGACCATCCAGGTCAACATGGTGAAACCCCGTCTCTACTAAAAATACAAAAAATTAGCTGGGCATGGTGGCACGTGCCTGTAATCCCAGCTACTCAGGAGGCTGAGGCAGGAGAATTGCCTGAACCCAGGAGGCAGAGGATGCGGTGAGCCGAGATCGCACCATTGCACTCCAGCCTGGGTAACAAGAGCAAAACTCTGTCTCAAAAAAAAAAAAAAAAAAAGAGACAGGGTCTTGCTGTTGCCCAGGGACTCCATCTTAGCTCACTGTAATCTCCACATTCTGGGTTCAAGCGATCTTCCCATCTCAGCCTCCCAAGTAGCACACAGTTGCAGACCACCTTGCCCAGCTAATTTATTTCCAATTTTAGAAAAACACCTCTGCCTGTTCCTCCATTTGTAAACTGAGAACAGCAGCAGTTACCTCTTGAATTTTGAAGTTTAAGGTACCTGACACAGATTGTACATCTGATTAACATTAGCTCCACAACTGATTCGGTTCCATTAATTTCTAGCCAGTGAATTCCTCTCCCAGAACTTTCACAGATGCAGTAGTTCCCTTGGCCAGGAATGTGCTTCCCACCACTTTCCCCTGTGGCTGATTCTTTCATTCAGGTCTCGACCTAAGAGTTCTTCCCTAACCACCTTATATAAACTGCATTTCCTAGCCCCACTTTTCTCTCTCCCTTCCCCTTTCCTCCTTAATTTTTCTCCTTAGCACTTAATGCATCTAACATATATTCACAATTCCTTATTCTAATCAGCTGGTGCCAGCTGTGTTTCAAGGTTCAGAATTTTGAAGGTTTTGTAAAATTTTTATTTTATTTACTTAGTTTGAGATGGAGTCCGCTCTGTCACCCAGGCAGGAGTACAGTGGTGCGATCTCAGCTCACTGCAACTTCTGCCTCCTGGGTTCAAGTGATTCTCATGCCTCAGCCCCCCGAGTAGGTGGGATTACAGGCGTGTGCCCATGCCCAGCTAATATTTTTGTATTTTTTGTAGAAGTGCGGTTTCATTACGTTGGCCAGGCTGGTCTCGAACTCCTGAACCCAGGTGATCCTCCTGCCTCGGTCTCCTTAAGGGCGGGGATTACAGGCAGGAGCTACAGTGCCAAGCCAAACTTCTTGGAATTTAGAACTTATTACATATTACATCGCCGGCGGGATCCAGGGCAACTCTCCATAAGCAAGTATGTGATTTACGCAACAATATCTTTAAAAATTCTAAATAGTCACACATCAGTTCCGAGTGGGTATTGCCAGCAAACAAGTTCAAAGCCAGGTGAGGGTGGGCTACCAAGTAAGTTGCCAAACAGAGAAAGACCTTTCGGTTTTTACAACATTTTGGATTTTAACGTTATAGATAAGAGATTGCAGACCTGCAAATATTCTTTAACACTTCTTTTTCAGTGTCTGGCATCCCCAGCCACCATGAGAATGTGAATTAGCTGGGGCAGGATTTTTGTTTTAGACACTACTATAACATAGGCTTGAACGGTGCCTATTAGATTAGGCATTTCGACGTAGCAATATCGGTTGCACGGAGCCTTCCGTATAGTACATGCTCAATAAAAGTAGATGCAAAAAAGAAAGGAGTCTCAGAGTGCTGAAGTCACCTACGCAATGGCCAGTTCATCACTTGAAACCGAAGGCTCCAACCCTCAGGCCAGTCTTTATCCATCCATTTATTTGACTTATTAAACAAACGTTTACTGAACAGCTGCTACGTGTCAACTACAGTATAGTGTTCCTCCTCCACTTCCGGAGACAGCACAGCAAAAAGGCTAAAGGTCAGACCCCACCCCAGCGCAGGTGGGACGGTTGCCTAGGCGACAGAGCCTCCCTTCGGTCGCACCCCGCTATAGAAACCAAGGGACGACGAGCTGCAGTCAAACTTCTCACAAGCCCCCTCCATCTCCGCCGAAGCCATGCCCAACACGAAGCCCGCTCAAGAGCAGGCCAGTGAACCCCCAGTCCCGGAGCCGCCCTCCTCCCGAACCCCGACCGCGACCGCGGGGGCCCCGCCTCCCACAGAGGTTCGGGCTGACGTCATAGGCACCCTGGCCGAGCTGCGGCTAGGAGGTCGGAGGACGTCCCGCCGCTCCGCCTCGCCTTCCCCTCACCTCTGTACCTGGGGACGGGAGCGGGATTCTAGGCTTCCGCGGCCTGACCCTCGGATCCGCCACAGTTATCGGGACTCACCTTCTCAGCGGCCCCGCGAAAACTTCCGCTGGGCGGAGAGCGCTGCGCGCGCATCCTGTGTCTGATGCGCCCGCGCAGGCGCCGCTGACTTCCCGACGGCGCCCGGCTTCACCTACCTAGGAACTCCATTTCCCAGATGCCTTCGCGGCAGGCCCGCCCTCTACCTCACTGCTCATCCTCCCCCCCACCCGACTCCGTTCTAACCGCTTTGGAACGCTTTCTGGTTCTACTGCGCATGTGTCCATGTGAAACCAATCGGAATGCACCGTGAGCCCTTTCTCAACTCCGCCCCTTCACGTGTTTTCTCAGAAATCCCGTCTCAATGGGTTTCCGTGGCAACCCACTGCTTGCTCTTCAGAAGAGGGGAAGACTCCCAGTCTTCTAGGAAAGGCAAGAGCCTAATTAAATGATTCTTTAACAAGGTGAAAAACTGGACTACAAACCCAGGCCGCTTGGTTCTGATTCCATTTGTACTCTACTCCCAGAGTGCTAAGCGTGGTCTCTAAGGCTGAAGAAGCGGGAGGAGATGGGGAAAAACGAACGAAATCGGCCGCGCAGCCCTTTGGGAAATAGAGTCCTGGCGCTGGCGCGGAAGTTCCCGGGTGGAGGCTCTCAAAGAGAGAATACGGGCACCGGAAGTCGATGCGAGGAGGCGCGTGTAAGGGGAGTTGAATCTCTCCTTCCCTCGAGGCTGCGGTTGCGTCTGTTGACGTGGCCGACGGCAATCCCGAGGTACAGAGACGCTGGGGTTGGGGTCTCTGAGGGCCTTGCAAGCTCGATCCTTTCTGAGAGTTGACGGAATGCTAGTGGGGGCGACTTCGGCAATGGGTGCGTCGCCTGGGGCGGCGGCGGCTGTCTGGATGGAGGCGTGAACCGCCTTTCAGAGTCCGCTAAAGGGCCACCGGCGCCGTGGCTCACCGTTGTAATCCCAGCACTTTGGGAGGCCGAGGCGGGCGGATCACTTGAGATCAGGAGTTAAGAGACGATCTCAAACTCGTGGCTCGAACTCCGTCACTACTAAAAATTGTAACCCCAGGTACTGGAGAGGCTCAGGTAGGAGCATCGCTCGAACCCGGGAGGCAGAGGTTGCGGTGAGCAGAGATCGCGCCGCTGCAGTCCAGCCTGGGCAACAGAGTGAGACTGAGTCTGGAAAGAAAGAAAGAGAGGGGGCGGGGGTGGGGGGAACAACTCAGTAGGTGGTAAAAAAATCATCAACTGCTTTTTTTTTTGAGACGGAGTCTTGCTCTGTCACCCAGGCTGGAGTGATCTCGGCTCACTGCAACCTCTGCCTCCTGGGTTCAAGCGATTCTCCTGCCTCAGCCTCCCGAGTAGCTGGGATTGCCGGCAGGTGCCACCAAGCCCGGCTAATTTTTATGTTATTGGTACAGATGGGGTTTCAGCATGTTGGCCAACCTGGTCTGGAACTCCTGAACTCAAGTAATCCGCCCACCCCGTCCTCCCAAAGTGCTGGGATTACAGGCGTGAGCCGCTGTGCCTGGCCTATAATACATATTGTCGTTGTTACTGTGGGTCATGGTTAAAACAAACGTTTAAATATTTCTGTTGTAGAGATAGTGGCCAGGTGTGGTGGCTCACGCCTGTAATCCCAACACTTTGGGTGGCCGATGACGGTGTATTACTTGAGATAAGGAGTTTGAGAACAGCTTGGGCAACAAGTCAGATCCTGTCCCTACAAAAAGTAAAAAAGATTAGCTGGATATGGTGGCACATGCTTGTAGTTCCAGCCACTTGACAGGCCGTGGTGGGAGGATTGCTTAAGTCTGGGAGGTTATGGCTGCAGTGAGCCATGATTGTGCCACTGTACTCCAGCCTGGCAACAGAGCAAGACCTTGTCTCAAAAAAAAAGCAGTTTTGGAGGCCAATTGATCTGAACTTAAATTCTAGAGATGATAATCAGAAATCCCAGAAGCATTGTTCTGTTGGTTCTGTTAGACACCTTTGTTCTGTCGACAGCTGTAGGTGCGTTTACACCTGCTGTGAAAGCACATACTGTACCACGCTGGTGCTAAGACACAGCAGTGAGCAGGACAGAGGAGCTCCCACTGTGGCCATAGACTTTCATCACCAAATCTCCTGAGTGTGTATTTACTGACTGCCTTAAGTGCTGACAGTGGTGGCGAAGCTGCTCGGTAGGTTCTGAAGCTCAGCGGAAACGTGGGGCTGGGGTGGTTTCAGTAAATACAGTTGTTGTTGTGATTCCTGCAGAGAGACTCACACTGGGACTTGTCCTCCTCCTGGACATTTTGGGGGCTCGTCAGCATGGACAGCGAGTCAGCCATGGGCGGAAGGGAGGCTTTCTCACAGCTCCCTTGTGCTTCCCACAGCCTTGCCAGCCGGGAACACAGAGGGGAAGGAGGAGGAGCTTAAGAGAGGCTACTGAACCCCAGTTGGCCATGGCTGAGGTGAGTTGAAGGCCACTCTGTCTTAACTGATTGGCCCCAAAGGCAGGGAAGCTGGCCTTCCTTTGTAGCTGACCTGAGTTGAAGGCCATTGTCTTCATTGGCTACCCCCGCAGGCAGGAAAACTGACCCTTTATGGCTGAGGTGAGTTGAAGTCCCTTCTGTGTGAATTGGTCATGCCCCCTGGCAGGAAAGTTGTTGGCCTTCCTTTGTGGCTGAGGTGAGTTGAAGACGGCTCTGTGTTAACTGGTCACCCCCATGGCCTTCCTTTGTTCTGGCCTCCCTGTCCCATGGTGGCTTCCGGGTGATCTTTTGAAAGGCAAGCTTGCATGCTGTCCCATGGTGGCTTCCGTGTGATCTTTTGAAAGGCAAGCTTGCATGCTGTTCTTTTCTGCTTGTACTTTTCTGGGCATCCCTACTGCTTACAGGATAAAGTCCAGTTTTTTCAGCCTTCCTGTGTGGTCTGGGTTCTACCACCCTTTGCACTGTCTTCTGCCATTTCTCTAGGTAACCAGTACTCCCTTTGGCCTGGTAGTAAAACGTTATTCTGTAGTTTCCAGCAGCTTCCCTGCCTTTGTTCAGGTTGTGCCCTCTGCTGGAATCCCATGCCCCTTTTCTGTCTGGTGATGTCTCACACCGCCTTTAGGACCCTGCTCAGCTCCCCCACCCTTCCCCAGGCAGTCAGCACTTTCCTGCTCTGGCCTTCCATAGCACCCGCTGCTGCCTCCACTGTAGCAGAGATCCACCTAGATACGATGTTCCTGCCCATGTCTGTCAGCCCCACCCAAATTTCAAGTTCGGCCAGATGCTCCTTGGGGACAGGAACTGATGGGGATTCATCTCTGGGTCCCCAGGGCCCAGCACAGGCCAGGCACGTAGGAAGCCTCATGAGGTGTTAGTTGAATGAATGAATGATGCATGAAACCATCTCTCTGTCTGGTAAATACCTGTTCATCCTCAGTAATCCAACTTGAATGACCTCCCCTTTAGAAAGCTTTCCCTGACCTCCCTCCATTCCTGCCACTATTTCTCACCTGTATTATCAAACTGGCCTTTTTCCTTGACTACCTGCTTCTGCCCTTCCCACCTTCTGTCTTTTCCCACATAGCAGCAAGAGGAGAATGCTGTTTAGTATATGCTTAATTTAAAAAGTATTTTTATTACAAAATCACAGATGCAGAAACACAAACACATCAAATGCATGACTTAATGAAGGTGAACACCACCTAGATCAAGACTGGGAATTTTTTTTGCCACTCATCCCAGAAGTCCCTCGTGGGCTCTGTCACAGCCCTCTCACATCTCCAATACCTGATTTTTCTTTGACAGTGTCTTGCTCTGTCACCCAGGCTGGAGTGCAGTGGCCGCTATCTCAGCTCACTGCAACCTCCACCTCCTGGGGTCAAGTGAGTCTCCTGTAATCCCAGCGCTTCAGAAGGCCGAGGCAGGCGATCACAAGGTCAGGAGATCGAGACCATCCTGGCCAACATGGTGAAACCCCGTCTCTACTAAAAATTCAAAAATTAGCCAGGTGTGGTAGCGTGCACCTGTAATCCCAGCTACTCAGGAGGCTGAGGCAGGAGAATTGCGAGCAGACTCCTGAGCTCAAGCAGTCTGCCTGCCTCAGCCTCCCATAGTGCTGGATTTATGGGTGTGAGCCACCGTACCTGGCCAATCAAAGCTCCTTGAAATGTAATGTCTCATGTAACTGTATTAAGAGGTGGGGTCTTTAAGAGATGATTGTCATGAAGGTTCCGCCTGTGTGAATGAATTCATTTGTTTCTGGACTCATGGGCTATCATGAGAGTGGGTCTGTTGTAAAAGCCAGCTTGACATTGCTTCAGTTCCCTCACCATGTTATACCTTGCGCCCTCTTAGGGCTCTGAGAGCCTCTGCCAGCAAGAGGACCCTCACCAGAGGCAGTGCATTGGCCTCAGGCTTCCCAGCCTCGAGAACTATAGGAAATAAATTTCTTTGCTTTATACATTATCCAGTCTCAAGTATTCAGTTATAGCCACAGAAGACGGACTAATATACTGTGTGACTTGGAGCAGGTGACTGTTTGGGCCTTGATCTGGTTTTCTGTAAATTGGGGACAATCCTGCCTCAAAGAGGGGTCGGGCAGTTCAGGGACTCACTGCACCTGAAGTGTCGATTCCGTGGTCGGCATGCTGGAACCTCTTGGCCAAAGAAGGGCTTTTGCAGTCAGATGCCTGGAGCGTTGGCACGGGCAATGTGAGCCAGAGTGGAATTGCCCCTTTGTCGAGCTCCTCCTGTATGCTAGGTACTGTGCAGTCACCTCCCAGCAGTATTTCAGTTGCTTCTTGTGGCAGCCCTGATGAGATGGGGCTCGTTGGTCCCATTTCACTAGTGGCGTGTGAATCGGGACTTACTTGCCAGTAGTCATAAGTGAAGGCAGTAGGGCCATATCTCAAACCCAAACTACAGAAAGGTGGTTTTCATTCTTCCTTAAAATGCGCCTGTGTGCACATGTGCGTGTGTGCCTGTGCCCACGTTGATGGAGATTTGGCAGAGACACACCAGGCACAGATTCCCCTAGAGATGGGGTATGTGGGGGCACGCTTTCGTGTTTTATTGTCAGTACTTCTCAAGTATTTGAATTTTTATCCTAAACGCCCATTAATTGGCCATGTACAGTGGCTCATGCCTGTAATCCCAGCACATCAGGAGGCAGGGTCAGGAGGATCACTTGAGGCCAAGAGTTCAAGACCACCCTGGGCAACACAGCAAGACTCCTACTCTACCAAGAAAAAGATTAGCCGGGTCTAGTGGCGTACGCCTGTAGTCCTAGCTACTTGGAGGCTGAGGCAAGATTGCTGGAGCCCAGGAGGTTGAGGCTGTGATGGTGACACTGCTGTCAAGCCTGAGCAACAGACAGAATGAGACAGTTTCCCTCTCCCTGCCCCTCTCTGTATGTTTTATAGGTTATATATGTATATATATGACATATACACACACAGGTCATTATAGTAAACACTGATTAACTAGGAAGCTTTTAAAACGAAGAAAGATGCTGTCACTAAAAGTTGGACAGCCAGATAGGAGCCTTTGGTAGTCACGGGGCCTAACGTGGACCTGGTACGTCTGTGAGGGGGTCCTTCCCCCAGAAGCTGTACTGACTCCAATCAGGCCTCTGCTCTCCTGACCAGCTCCCAGGAAAAGCAGGGCCAGGGGAGCAGCCAGATGACACTGCACAGAGGCAGAACGTGGGACCTCAAATCAGGAGCGTGGAGGAGGAGGAGGGCACAGGGCATCAGCTGTAGATTTTAAAACCTCAGAGCCACATCAGTTAGGTGCAGGGCATGGGCCCCCTTGAGTTCTGATTCAGACAAGCTAGCTAGAAAGACAGGCCACTGAGACGTCAGCCTAATCCGGATGCAGATTTTGAGTGTGGTCTGGGTGTTCAGTGATTAGGGAGTTACTGTTCATACTGAAGTATTCACAGGTGAAATCAGGTGACCCCTGGGTGATAGGCCCCATCTCTCTGCTGTGTTAATTACATACATCTCCCTACTTGTATGTATGTTTGAAAATTTACAAAATCAAATCTTGAATGAACACTAAAAAAAGCAAAAGTGTAAAATAAACAGACTTAGGATCAGGCAGACCTGGGCTGAGTCCCCACTGTGTTCACTTTGGTTGACATTCCGTTCCCTGGTCAAGACTCCCTTTTCCTTGCCTACAAAATTCAGGGGTTTCCAGTCCCTCCTCAAGATTCCTGTGAGGCTGAGGATGGGATAGTTTTGCCAAAGGCCTGGCAGATTGAGGGTTGGGGTGCCCTGGGTGAAGTGTTAGACTCCTCCCTGACCCCGGCCCCTGAGTGACCAATAGTGCATTGTGTTTCAGGAGTTTGTGACCCTCAAGGACGTCGCCATGGACTTCACCTTGGAAGATTGGGAGCAGTTTGGGCTAGACCAGGGGCACCTGTTCTGGGACACAGCACTGGACAACTACCAGAACCTCTTCCTGCTGAGTGAGTGTCGCCTGTCCCCAGGGCCTACTCACTGCCCTGCTTGGTGATCACCTGTGCCCTCCACCACCCACAGGGTGAAATCCTGGCTCCTGGGCTCCTCAGAATCAGCATGACCTAGCCCGGCAGTTCCAGCTGGCCAAGGAGACCTTGGCGCTGTGTGGAGACGGTTCTGACCGCTACTCCTTGGGCCAGCAGTGTGCGGCTAGCAGCTAGCAGGTGGAGCCCAGGGCTGCTGCCACACATCCTGCAGAGCACAGGACAGCCCCATAACCAAGGACAGGCCCACGCCAGTGGCAGTAGTGCTAAGCCTGGGAAACCCTGCTCTCGCCCCATCTGCCTGCCAGCCTCATCCTCACCACTGTCCTGCTTGTCATTGTAGTCAGTCATTCTTCAAGCTGATACTTCAGGGTCTTCCAGTTGCCCTCCCTTCTGCTTAAGTGGGTCACCTCACCTTTTTCAAGTCAAAACTGGGACCCTGTTAGAACTCCGTACCTCCTCTCCCACATTCTAAATACCATTTTATCATCCAGAACGGGTGCTGTGTGAGGACGGGGCGTGTCCCCAGTGTTTGGAACAAACAGTACCTGCTCTAGGGCCCAGCCGACAGCTCTACATTAAGGAATGATTGAGTAGCAGCTCATAGGACTTGCTCGTTCAATCCTCCAGTCACCCCATGAAGAAGCGGGGTTGTCTCTCTCTTGCCGATTGGTCTGAAACTGAGGTTCAGAGAGAGGCAGTCACCTTCCAAGCTAAGTCAGTGTCCCCAGGACCACCCGCAATTCAGTGACTCACTAGGATTCCCAGGACTCATCCTGTAGTCAGACTCACAGCTGTGACTTACTACAGTGAAAGGATTCAGAGCACAGTCAGCAAGGGGAGAAGGGACGTCGGGCAAAGTCCAAGGAAGCAGGCACAAGCTTCCAGAATTCTTTCTCAGGGAGTCACATGGGACATGCTTAACTCCCCCAGCAATATTGTAGGATGCTGTCCACCAGGGAAGCTCATCACACACTCAGTGCCAGGGTTTTTACTGGGGACTGGTCATGTGGGCGCCTTTGCCTGGCACATACCAAAATTCCAGACTCCCAGAAGGAAAGCAGCTGTAAGCCACAGTGTTGGCACAGTTTAGGTCCCGGGAGCGTGTCTCTTGAGTGCCAGCAGGCCTTTCCCTGGAGAGCAGCCAGCCTGCTGCGTCACCCTCTTCTGCACACCAGTGTCACACAGTGACTCCAGCTCAGGTCTGTGCAGCTCCAAGGCCGCCTCACCCCAGCTCCCCAGCGGTGTCACCTCATTAACTCGCTTCCCCTCTCTGTTGCCTCAGTTCTTTCTTTTTGAAGAACCAGAAAAATAATTGACTCCAAAGATGAAAGAAGTTAAAGATAACACACTGTGGAAACTATCATTTGATACAGTCCCGTCACACTGGGGCAGACTTTCTCCACACTGGCCAGTGTGTGCTCAGAAGCATCTTACAGGAGGTCCTATCTCAGTGTCTTTTTGAATTTTTAAACTGCAGCCCACCATAAGAAACGTGTTTACCTCAACTGCCCCTTCACACATTTGCGTGTAGGTATGAGTAGTGTATCTGTTTCCTACTGCTGCTGTTACACGTCGTACAAACCTGGTGTCTTCCACCAAGACACCTTTATTATGTTACAGTCCTGGAGGTCAGGAGTTCCAAACATATGTGGCTGGGCTGGAGGCGAGGTGTTGGCTGTGCCCTGTTCCTCCTGGAGGCTCCAGCACAGCATCTTTCCTGGCCCATTGCCAGCTTCTGGAGGTCGCCTGTATTGCTTTGACTTCAAAGCTAGCAGTGGTGTTTTCTCTGCTGTAGCCTGTATCCCTCTGGATGATGACTCTGGCCCCTTCCATGGGGAAGCTTGTGGAGGGTAGGGCTCAGGACTGCTTGGGCTCTGGGACCCTGACATCTTCTGTCCCTGGCCCATGGAGGCCTTGGGCAATGTGTGGCCCATGGGTGAGTGAGTGAATCCTGAATGGCGAAGGAAGCACATGCCTCTCCCTCCACCTGGCAGATTCTGCCCATTGAAGAGCTGTCACAAGTCCTTTGTGTCCCCAGTCCCAGCTGTCACCCTGGATTGGGACTGTTTGGCTCCCTCTCTGTCACTGGACTGGGAAAGCTACAGGACAGGCATCCCCAGAGTTGCCCAGTGCAGCACCTGGCCCACAGGAGCCATGTGCAGCATAAAGCACAGAAAAGTCAGGAGAGCCAGGAGGTTCACTGAGTGGACGGCCCTTCATGTCCTGGTTGGATGAATATGCTGTTCTCTCCTTGCAGATCCCCCAAGACCCAACCTGACCTCCCACGCAGATGGCCGCGAAGATCTGGAGCCTCTGGCTCGAGGAAGCCCAGAAGCAATGGGCCCTGGTGAGTGGTTGGAGATGGGCTCCTTGCGTACCTCTGTCCTCCAGACCTCCCTCCTGGGGCTGTGGCCAGTCTCTGACAGGTCCACCCAGACATTACAGCACTTGGCTTCAGGACTTCTTAGGCACTTGCTGGCTTCCGTCTGTCGACCTGGCAGCTGGCGGGGACCAGGACGTTTATAGACCCTCGCTCTCATGTCTCCACCTTGCCCTCAGCACAGGGCTATCCTGGCACCTCTTCACATCTCTTCCTCTTTCCTTCCAACACTCAACAAGGGGACGCCCTTCACTCTCTGAGCTGGTCTCTCTGCTTTCCTGCCTTGTGCCCCCTGAGTGTGCTGACCCTCATTCTACTTCTTTTACCTCCCTTTTTTCAGGCCCATTTTTCCTTCCTAGCCCTGAGGCACAGCAGATGGCCACATCAGGGAGTAACTTAAGCCCAGGCCTGAATATTGACAAGAGCATCTGCCGTCCCATCTCTCAAGCTGGGGTTCCTCCAGGTGGATCAGGTTAGGTGGTGAGGATTCCTGGGGTATTCCCTGTGGTGGAGGTGTCTCCAGTCGGAGAAAGCAGAGGCAGCTGCCTTGCCTGCTGTGGGAGGCTTCTCTCATTGTTTCTTTATCTGCATGAGAAGCAGGGCCCTAAACCAGAGAGCACAGGAGTCTCAGACTGCAGCTCCACCCAGTCAGTCTGCAGCTCCTTCCTGGCTCACCAGCCTCAAGCTCGTGAACATGAGGGCTCTGCAGCCCTCACTTCAGCACATCAGTGTTCTTTGTAGGTGACTAACCCATGCACAGGCTCCCACAACCTCTGCTTTCTGTTTCTGTCACCTCAGAATATTGGCTGTTTCCAAGCATAGGTGGCCATGCCTTTACTAACAAGTGTACCTCCATATCCTCCAGTAGTGACACTCGAATTGCGTAGTTACCACAAAAGTGTCTTTCCCCTTTAACAGCGTGTCTGTCTAGGAAGCAGAGCTTAGCGGATTCACCCTTATTCGCAGCTCCTGACATCATGCTTGGCACATAAGGGTCACTATTACTTGTCTGCTGATGCATTCCAGGCAGAGGGAACAACCCGAGCACAGGTGTGGTGAGGAGAGTGAGCCAGATACCTGTGGGAGACATAAGAGCAGAAGCAAAGGTGACAATTCAGAGCAAGATGGGGTTTTCGAAGGCTTTCATTTGCAAGTTTTAATTCCAGGCAGACTTTAAGCAGTCTCATAGATACTCAGATGGTGAGCCAAGAATTGCAGAAGGACAGGCTGGAAAAAGTGTAATGATGGAGGAGAGGAGAGATTGGGAGACGAGGCATATAGCAGAGCAAAGACATTAATGTTTTGTGAAGGATCCCAGAGAGTGTACAGCTTGGCAGTTAAGATTATGGGGGCCAGGTGTGGTAGCTCATACCTGTAATCCCACCACTTTGGGAGGCCAAGGCAGGAATCACTTGAGGTCAGGAGTTTGAGACCAGCCTGGCCAACATGCCAAAACCCTGTCTCTACAAAAATTCAAAAACTAACTGGGCATGGTGATGGGTGCCTGCAGTTCCAGGTACTCGGGAGGCCGAGGCATGAGAATCACTTGAGCAGGAGGCAGGGGTTGCAGTGAGCTGAGATCGCACCACTGCACTCCACCCTGGGTAACAGAGCGAAACTGACTCAAAAAAAAAAAAATACACACACACACACACACACACACACACACACACACATGAACACCTGTAGATCTAGTCAGAGGGGTTCAAATCTCACTCTGCTGTTCACTTAGGTACAAGAAAGCAGAAATGTGGCTGGGCACGGTGGCTCACGCCTGTAATCCCAGCACTTTGGGAGGCTGAGGCAGGTGTATCATGAGGTCAGGAGATTGAGCCCATCCTGGCCAACGTGGTGAAACCATGTCTCTACTAAAAATACAAAAAGAATTAGCTGGGTGTGGTGGCATGTGCCTGTAGTCCCAGCTACTCAGGAGGCTGAGGCAGGAGAATAGCTCAAACCCAGGAGGCAGAGATTCCAGTGAGCTGAGATCACACCACTGCACTTCAGCCTGGCTGACAGTGCAAGACTCTGTCTCAAAAAAACAAAACAAAACAGAGATGTGCCTACCCTACAGGGGGTTGTTGAGGGTAACAGAGTGTGCCTGAGGCACTCCTGCCTGTGAGCAAGCATGCCATGAATGGGAATTACTCTGTCCTGTGAACCTTTCCCATGGCTGCCTCTGTGGCAGTGGATGGATAAGCTGTGGAAGGTGCCCCTTAAAGGGCTTACCTTCTGGTCAAGGGTCAGACCCTTTCATAACCTGTTACAGTAGAGGATGGTAGGTGCTCAGCTTGTTTTTTAGAGAATACAGGGCAAGGGACTTAAAGCAGAATGGAGATGGGGTTGTCAGGGGAGCCTCTCAGAGGAGGGTGATACTCAAGCTGGGTGGTAAAAGTCTTAGGGGAGTTAGACCAGGAAGTGCAGTCCACCATGAGGGACCATTAAAGCACAGAGGAGAAAGTCTGGTAGGTGTAGGGAACCGTAAGAGTTCTATGAGGTCAGCACAAAGAACGCTGGACTAATACACTCATTTCTCTTCTATAGGTAGGAAGCCATGGAAGGGTTAATCTGAGGAGTGATGTATTCAGATCCTTTAGGACTAGTGTGGGAGACTAGAGAGAGAAACAGAGACAGGAGGCCAAAAAGCAGCCTGGAGTCAGATGGAGTCTTGATAAAGAGAGGAGAGGAAGTGGGTTGAGACATTCTGATAGAGACCAAATGAAAAAACGGTGCCAAGTTGAGGGAGAGGTGGGGAGGAGGTTGACTCCTAGGATTCTAGTATGGAGAACTGCATGGGTGGTGGAGTGGAGGGGCAGGGTGTCATCCGGATAGAGGATGCAGGATATGAGGAGGAAGATTTTTGTGAGTGGAGAGTGGAAGGAGGTGAGTCCAGGAGACTTGAGGGAACTTGGTCAGTCACATAGATGTGAGGGTAATGGTAGAGTCTCCTTCCTTGTTGAACCCCTGTGGTTTCCCAACTCCCCTCTTGATCCTCCTGGGAATGGGCTCTCTCTGTTTTCTGTGATGCCAGTTCCACATAGGTCACCTCTTTGGGTCCCTTGATGGACAGGCTGGACTCAAGATCTATCACCCCTACTTGCTCTTGTCTGTGTTCTCACCCTTGATGAACAGGAGACATTTGCACTTGCTCTTTCAGATTTGGCTGAGACCACCATGAACTCTCTGATGCAGAATTTCTTGGAAGAAGGACTCTCCCAGGAGATGATAGAGATGATTTCCAAGGATGGCTTCTGGAACTCCAATTTTGTAGAAACCTGTATAGAGGACAGCTGGTTTGATAGTTTGCTAAGAGATCCAGAAAGTCTTCTGAGGTCCAATGTTGCTACCAACAGGGAAAGTCCCACAGAATGTGAGAGTCAGGAATTAAAGACAGGCTTCAGTCCTGTGTCCACCCTTTCCACGGGAGAAGATAACATGATGCATGTTTCTGAGAAGAGCATCACACCAGCTGAATCTAAGGAACATAGGGATGAGTTTGGCTCCTCGGAACACAGTCAGCAGGATTCTGTTCCGGAAGGGGATAAACCATATAAATGTAGTGAATGTGGAAAAAGCTTCAGTGGGAGTTACCATCTTATCCAGCACTGGATTACTCATACTAGGGAGAAACCCACTGTGCATCAAGAGTGTGAGCAAGGTTTCAACCAGCATGCTCCCTTTTCTGTGTATCCAAAAAGCCACACAGGCTACAAATCCTATGTGTGTAATGAATGTGGGACAGCTTTTAGTGAGAGTGCATACCTGTGGCATCAGAAAACTCACACTGGAGAAGAACCATCTAAGAGCCAAGACGCTGCCCACCCACCCAGTCATGCCATACAGCCTGCTGAGCATCAGAAAACTCACAGAGGAAGTAAGTCCTACAGCTGTAGCGAATGCGGCAAGACTTTCACCTGGATCCTTCATCTTACTCAGCACCAGAAGAACCACACTCGGAAACGCTATGAATGTGCCAGGTGTCAGGCGACCTTCAAGTTTAGAAAACACCTTGTCCAACATCAGAAAATTCACGCTGCAAAAACTACCTCTGAGTGTCAGGAGTGTGGGAAGGTTTTTAGGCGGAGTTCACTGCTCATTGAACACCAGGCTGTTCACACTGGAGAGAAGCCTTATAAGTGTAACGAATGTGGGAAATCCTTTAGCCATACCTCAACCCTAAAGATCCATCAGAGAGTTCACAGTGGAGAGAAACCTTACAAATGCAGTGAGTGTGGGAAGGCTTTCTGCCGGAACACTCACCTTAGTGAGCATCAGCGAATTCATACAGGCTACAGACCCCACAAATGTCAGGAATGTGTCAGGAGTTTCAGCCGGCCTTCACATCTAATGCGACATCAGGCCATTCATGCTGCAGAAAAGCCCTATAGCTGTACTGAATGCAAGGAGACTTTCAGCCATAACAGTCAACTTGTGCAGCACCAGAAAATGCACACTGTCAAAACCCCATATGAATGTCAGGAGTGCGGAGAACGCTTCATTTGCAGCTCAACCCTGAAGTGCCACCAGAGTGTTCACACCAGAGAAAAACAAGGGCTTGTTTTGAGTGGGAAGATCTTGGTACAGAACCTAGCACAGACAGAGAAGTGCTTTAAGTGTGACAAATGTGAGAAATCCTTTAGCTGCAGCAAATACCTAACTCAGCATGAGAGGATTCACACCAGGGTGAAGCCCTTTAAGTGTGACCAGTGTGGGAAAGCCTTTGGCCAAAGTACTCAGCTCATTCACCATCAAAGAATCCACTTTAGGGTGAGGCGGTCTAAATGGGGTGAACAAGGGAAAGCCATCAGCAGTGGCTCCCTTATCAAACCTCAGTCCTCCCTCACTGAGGAGTACCCTTTTAAATGTGATGAATGCGGAAGGACCTTCAGCCAAAGTGCACGCCTCTCAAAACATCAGTTAATTCACACTGGAGAGAACCCCTTTAAATGTAGCATGTGTGACAGAGTCTTCAGCCAGAGAAACTACCTTGTTCAGCATGAGAGAACTCATGGCAGAAAGAAGCCCTTCCAGTGTAATAAATGCGGGAAAATGTTCCATCAGAGCTCATGCCTTTCTAAGCATCGGAGAGTTCACTCAGGTGAGAAGCACTATGTATGTGACTACTGTGGGAAGGCCTTTGGCCTGAATGCTGAGCTTGTCCGCCACCAGAGAATTCACACTGGAGAAAAGCCTTATGTTTGTCAGGAATGTGGGAAAGCCTTCACCCAGAGCTCATGCCTTTCTGTTCACCAGAGAGTTCACACCGGGGAGAAGCCCTATGTATGTGATGAATGTGGGAAAACCTTTGCCCAGAAAGCAAATCTAACACAGCACCAGAGAATGCACACTGGGGAGAAGCCTTACTCCTGTTATGTGTGTGGCAAAGCTTTTGGGCTCAGTGCTCATCTCAACCAGCACCTGAGAGTTCACACCCAGGGGACACTTTATCAGTGTCAACATTGCCAGAAAACCTTTCAGTGCCACTCGAGTCTCAACCGCCATCAGCGTGTACATATCAGGCAGCAATCCTGCCTGTAGCCGCTGAGTGGTAGCAGAGTCCCAGAATATGAGACCATGTTCGTTGGATGTCGAAAGTTGGAAACCATCCCATTGCAAGTTTCCCTCCAAATACATCTAAAGATTGATTAGAAAGTGTGCACATGAGGGGCCACGGTGGCTCCCGCCAGTTGTCCTGGCGCTTGAGGAGGCGAGGCCATGAGTTCAAGGCCAACCTGAGCAACGTTACATGCTCTCATTGATTGACAAAAAAAAAAAAAGTTTGTGCACACGAGTTTCATTATGACAGTGAAAACACAAAAACGGAGAAGCTATACACTGTCAACATTCAGAGGTAGGCTCTGGAGCCAGTCCACCTCAGTTAAATCCCACCTCTGTTGTCTGCTACCTAAGTGACCTTGAGAAAGTCAGAAAAATCTCTTAGGGCCTCAGTGTCCTCATCTGTAAAATGGGCATCACCTACCTCAGAGGGCTTCTTTGAGGATTAAATTAAATGTGAAGCACTTAGAACTGATGCCCAGCACATGAGGGCTCACCGAGTATGAGCCACAAATATACGTAGCACAAATAGACTCGTGCTACAGGAAGAAAGGAAGCAGTAATTTTTCTGTGTTTACTGTAGTTAATGATCTGATAATGTATAGCTTTTAATTTAAGTTTTCCTTTGTTAAGGTTTTTCTCCAGCACCTTACTCTTCTTAAATGCCAGGACTCTTTTGTCCCTTCATCTCTCTTTCCTGGTTTTTTTTCTTAACCCCCAGAAAGCTAAGAAGAACATGTAAACACCTAACCTCAACTGGCTAAAACCTTCCACTCCTAACCTCCCAAGCCTCTCACTCAAAGGGGACATGCTGCCTCTTCCATGACCCTCCTCCACTTCAGTCTTGGTTATGCAATAGGACACCCAATTTGTTGTGGGAGCTGGCACCAAAACACAGCTGGATTCCATCAGGAAAGCTGCGTTGATCAAGGTGTTAACCGCCTATGAAACACAACCCATATGGAAGACATGCTTGGGGGTCAAGCCTGTGGTGTGCAGAGGTGACCGCTGGGCTGTCATTCACCATTTATCCAAGATGGCCACTCACCTGGCAATTTGCCAGGCTTGGGGGCAGGTAATATCGGTACACTATGCACTGCTCCTGCTCTGAAGCTTCCATCAGGAATCAGGGAGATGAATGAACCCATTTTCATAGACGATTGCTGTTAATTGACAAGTGACATCTTAAAAATGCCGCATTCCCTCATATCACAGTTCTGGGATTACCAGGGATTGTTGTTCAGTGAGATGGGACCACCCAGCCTGTTCCCTCCTGACAGTTTTGTCAGCTCGGGGCTTTTATGCCCTACCACTAAGTGGCTCAGTCACACATTTGCTGAAACACAGTAGTCTTAGGGAAAGCACTGGGCACGGATACTTTGAGTATCTTTCATATTTTAGGCTCCTAAGATGGTTAGCGGGTCAGTGCTCTGTACACTCAGGGTTTTCAAGTCTTGCGCCGAGAGTTCTGCTGGTTAGGTTTGTTAAACTTGGTTGAAACGGGGAACCTATTGGCTAACCCCAATATACTGTTTTTCGAATGGCTGCACCATTTTAACTTCTTGTACATGGTTCCTGTCCTCTGGAGCTCTGTCTCGTCTAGGAGACGGGCATGTTAAATACCAAGAGAGTGTACAAAGTGTTGCAGGCCGGAACACAAAGGGGACTCTGGAAAATGGGCAGCTGTTGGGGGTTGGGGGCAGCCTCTCTAAATCAAGTCACCTTGGTTGCTTCAGGCTGGGTAGAAACGCCCCCCCATGTGTGCATGTTTGTTGTTTCTCTGATTAAAATTTTGAGTCTAAAAGCATTGGTTCCTTCTCTCAGCCTGCTGTCATGCAGCCAGGCATCAGTCCCTGCCTGCCAGGCCTCACATCTTCGTGGAGAGGGCTTCTGATGGCAATCGTGGCCCAGTAAGAGGGAGCAGCTGAGTGTTTCCCCAGCATCTGGGTGGAGCATGGGCCACTGAGGAGGCACACAAGTTCAGCTGATGCATCCACAGATGCATCAACAAACACTTTTCAGTCTGGTGTGAGCCTGAGTAACAAGGAGTGTGCACAGGCAGCTGCAGTTCACTCCTCTCCTTACAGACATGTCAGGCCTCAGGCTTGGCCGGTGTTTCTAATTAGCATCCAATAATATAACTTTGCTTAGTATTTTGATTTTTCTCCCCATCTTCTTCCTTTAGTGATGAGATACTAGTTTCCTGCTCTTAGTAGTAATTGAAAGTTTTATTATAAAGTTAGCTGATGGGGCCCAGTGTGTGGCTCATGCCTGTAATTCCAGCCTTTTGGGAAGCCAAAGTGGGAAGATGACTTGAGCCCAGGGGTTCGAGACCAGCTTGGGTAAGATGGTGAAACCTTATCCCTACAAAACATACACAAATTAGCTGGGTGGTGGCCACTGAACAATCACTTAAAGATGATTAAAATGGGGCTGGGTGTGGTGGTTCATGTCTGTAATCCTAGCACTTTGAGAGGCAGAGGTGGGTGGATCACCTGGGGTCGGGAGTTCAAGACCAGCCTGACCAACACAGAGAAACCCCGTCTCTACTAGAAATTTAAAAAAATTAGCAGGGTGAGGTGGTACATGCCTATAATCCCAGCTACTCGGGAGGCTGGGGTTTCGGTGAGCTGAGATCGTGCCATTGCACTCCAGCCTAGGCAGCAAGAGCAAAACTCCATCTCAAAAAAAAAAAAAAATTGAAATGGCAAATTGTATGTTTTGCATGTTTTTACCACAATTAAAAAACATTTAGATAAAGTACTACATTTTAAAGTTTGTGTGGTAGGCTGGGTGTGGTGGCTCACACCTGTAATCCCAGCACTTTGGAAAGCTGAGGTGGGTGGATTGCTTGAGCTCAGGAGTTTGAGACCTGCATGAGCAGCATGGTGAAACCCCATGTGTACAAAAAATAGTAACAGCCAGGTGTGGTGACACATGCCTGCAGTCAAGCTGCTAGGGAGGCTGAAGAGGGAGAATCACGAGCCTGGGAGGTTGAGGCTGCAGTAAGCTGTGATCACACCACTGCACTCCCGCTTGGGTGACAGATCAAGACCCTGTCTCCAAATAAAGGAAAAAAATGTGATTGGAAAAAAATGAGCTGTAGCCTAAACCAAGCAAGGCTAAGATGGTGAAACCCAGCATTTAGGAGGCTGATACGAAGACAAGCTAAAACGAGGTCAATGTATAAAGCAGCAGTAAAGTCTTTGGGCCAAGCTCTCCCCCAGCACTTCAGAGGTAGGGGACCCCTTGTCAGAACTGATACCCCCAGCTAAATTTCAGCTTGTCCTCTGGAAGCGCTGGAGACTAAGGTCAGTCAGGGTAAACAGCCCTGTCAGCATACATAACCAACCTCATAACCCTGGGTACCTAGGCGTGGGTCAGCGTCTCCGGCAGTACTTCGTGTGTTGTCATACATCATTGCTGGGTGTGTTAAGTACTCTCCACGTGCTCTACTGGCAGAGGACACCCGGAAGCTCAGGCCTGGTCTCTCCTAGACTCCATCCTATGCACCTTTTGCATTGCTGATTTTAATCTCTATTTTTTAGCGATAATCCATGCAACCAAGAGCCCTTCTAATGAATTACTGAACCTGAGGGTCCCCTGCCCCCTCTAAGCCTCAGTTTCTCCAATGGACTCAAGAATGATATTCGGTTTAAGGATTCTCAAAACGAACATCAGCGCGTACTGCCCACGCCGGCTTCACGGGCTCAATTCTCTAATAACCACTTCCCTTCCCGCCTACTCCAGCCAGTCCTTGCGCTGACTCGGCTCCAGGCCACGCGCTAGCCCCGCCCCCGCTGCCTCTAGCCCGGTCCCCTCACCCGGTTCTGGCTGCGAGCCAGCCGCACCCCTGCAGCCTCATGGGCCGCTGCCAGATTCTCGAGCCCCTCTAATCCTCTCGGTGGCCTAAATCCCCGACTGCTGAGGGCCACTCTTCAGGCCAAAATGGGGAGGGCAAGTGATGAGTGTCACTAGACGGTCGGGCCCCCAGGTACCTGGCAACTGGGGCGTTGGACTCGGTCCTCCCACGCGAAGCTCGCTCCCCACCAGCATCCGCATGTTGGTGGCCTGGGATGGTGCCCCAGCCCCCACGGATGCCTCCGCGTCTGTCAAACTCCGGGATGAACTACGCTTCCCAGAGTCCCGCGGGAGCTCGGGCTCTTTAGGGTGACGGTCCTCTGATGGCAGATGCGGGAACATCCCTGGCGTCAGGCGGCCCTCGCGTGGGGCGCATGAAGCCACGGCTTCCTCTGACCTCGATAGGCGGGGTGGAGAAGGCGGCCCGCGCGTCTATTTCCTAGAGACCAATCGCAGGATACGTTCTGTAAGCCCCGCCCCCTGCGGCGGTGCGGGCGGCTTTCGTCTCCAAGGCAACTGTCAACTCTGGAAACGCCTTTCTCCACCGTCACTGTCTACCCCGCAGGCGGGGCCGCCCATTACCAGAGGCTTTAAGCGGTATGGGTGCTGGACAAACAGCGTGATCGGGTCGTAAAACTTGATGGGAAACGAATGTTAGAGCACAGGGCTGGGCGGTACTCAAAGAGTTGATATGAGGGAAGGTTTCTCAAAAAAGGGAGACTTTAAAAATTTACTTGTATTTTTTACTTTTATTTTTTTCGAGATGGAGTCCAGCCCAGGCGTGATCTCGGCTCACTGCAACCTCTGCCTCGCGGGTACAGATGATTCTCCTACCCCAGCCTCCCGAGTAGCTGGGATTACAGGCGCTGCCACCATGCTTGGCTAATTTTTTGTATTTTTAGTAGAGACGGGGTTTCACCCTGTTGGCCAGGCTGGTCGCGAACTCCTAACCTCAGGTGATCCACCCGCCTTGGCCTCCCAAAGTGATGGGATTAGAGGCGTGAGCCACTGCTCAGGGCCCAGGAGGTGACTTTTGAATAAGGCTTTGAGGGATGAGCAGGAGGTCGCCAGGAAGAGAAGGAAAAATACACTAATTTAGAGATCTGGCCAAAATTAAAAGTCTTAACGAGGGTGTGGGGAAACTGCCATTCTCCTACCCTGCTGGTAGGGAGAGGAATGTCTTCAGCCTTTAAGGAAGTAAATCAGTCATAAAGTGGGTGACTGTTTCCTGAGAACCTACGGTATACCAGGCAGTGCGCCAGATGCTAGGAATACAGCAGGGAAAGACATACAGGGGGCAGGCAGTAACCACGAGACATATGATTGGAAATTATAAGTGCTGTGAAGTAGGCCAGCCACGGTGGCTCACACCAATAATTCCAGCACTTTGGGAGGCCAAGGTGGCTGGATCACTTGAGGCCAGGAGTTCGAGACCAGCCTGGCCAACAGGTGAAACCCATCTCTACTAAAATTATAAAAATTAGCCAGGTGTAGTGTCAGGAGCCTGTAATCCCAACTATTCAGGAGGCTGAGGCACGAGAATTACTTGAACCTGGGAGGCAGAGATTGTAGTGAGCCAAGATCTTGATACTGCACTGCAGCCTGGGCCAGAGAATGAGAATCCGTCAATCAATCAATGCATGCTGTGAAGTAAACAGGCAGGGGCTGAGATGGGAATGAAGGAGGGACTGTGGAATCAAGAAACATAATTCTTTGAGAACATAATGGGAAATAATAAATAGTATCAACCTTAAGAGAACTGTAGAGAAATACTATGAATTGCAGCTGAAATCTGTGCTGAATGTACATATCTTCTTCCTGGTGTTTGTGACAATCTGAGTTGGGGTTTTCTTTTACTCACAGCCGAAGGCATCCTGACATACTAGCATAAATGAGATGAGTGTCTTTCTTTTGGTGCGTTTAGCTACTCAAGCCCATACATTATCTTTCTCGTTTGAGCTGTGTGAGAGGTGGTCAAGTTCAGCATTTAAAGGAAGAGTTGAGAGACATACTGAATGGGAGAGACTGGTAGAAGAAAGATGCCTTCTTTCTATTGAGGTTCTAAGGTGAAAGGAGATAAGCCTGGAGCTGCTGGTGTCCAACCTGCCACCATGGGGGGAGAACCCGCCAGAAAATGAACCTGAAAAAGCTTAGCTAAGAGAAGGAGTGACCAACCAGATGATTGACATGTCATTTAAACACCTGGATCCATCTGTTCCTGAAGGCAAAACTGTTCAACGACATAGGCTAACAAATTCTCTTTCTTCCTTAAGCAAACAGAATACTCTTGGCTGGAAATAAATCTCTACCTCATACCAGAAATTATTTAAAAATTCGGATGGATCAAAGATTTAATTGTGAAAAAATCATAAAAGTACTAGAATAAAATATAGCAGAACTTTTTTTCCATAATGTTGGGGGTGAGGACAGCCTTTGTTAGTGTGATAGTAGGTCCAAGAACTATAAAGGAAAATACAGATTTAAATACCTAAAAATTTAAAAACTCTGTATAACAAACATAAAACTGAAAGAGAAATAACTGGGAGAAATATTACTCACTTATATACCAAAGTGTTAATATACATGGTATATATAAGGACTTGCAAACAAACCAAAACAAAACAAAACATAGGACTTGCAATTATAACTCAATATAAAAAGGTTGCCCAATTAAAAATGGGCAAAATACATAAATAGGCAATTCACAGAATACAAAACATGAATAAATGCATAAAAAGATCATTAATTTCAAAATAAGATCATCAATCTTATGACCAAGGATATTTTTACCTATCAGATTAAAATTGCTTAAAAAAATGACTAATACCAAGTATTGGAGAAAGAAGTAAAGGAACAGAGAAATAGGCACTCATGTACACTTCCAGGAGTCGTGTAAATTGTTTCACCCCTTTTGGAGGACTATTTAGCAATAACAGTGAAATATTTAAATGTAAGTGTTCTATGAACCCACAAGTATACTTGTAGGAATTCATTTTGTACGTATGTTAAATAATAAATATCCAATGATGGAAAAGAAAATGGAAACAAGTTAAATGTCCATTAATAAGGATTGGTTAAACAAATTAAAGAAGCCCTAGCATGAAATATTATGCAGCTGTGAAAAATGAAGATACCTATGTGTATGTATCTATTTTTGTGTAATATGTACAATATATATATATTTTGCATTATTGTGTGAAAGTATCCACATTCTATCAAATGAGTAACTTCTTAAAATTGTTTGCATGTGATTATGCCATACATACCATACATATGTGAATATATATACACACGCACACACACACACACACAATCAGTTTCACAAAAACAGAAAGGGAGATTCCTATTTACAGAAAAACTATAAGATATTTGGAATGAAGTTTTTTTTTTTTGAGATGATTTCAGTTTTATTGTCCAGGCTGGGGTGGAATTGTGCGACCTTGACTCACTGCAACCTCTGCCTCCTGGATTCAAGTGATTCTCCTGCCTCAACCTCCCAAGTAGCTGAGATTATAAGCATGCCCCACCACACTGGGCTATTATTATTATTATTATTATTATTATTATTATTATTATTCTGAGACGGAGTCTCATTCTGCAGCCCAGGCTGGAGTGCAGTGGTGTGATCTCAGCTCACTGCTTCCCCTGCCTCCCGGGTCCTGGTTCAGGCAATTCTCCTGCCTCAGCCTCCCAAGTAGCTGGGATTACAGGTGCACGCCACCACGCCCAGCTAATTTTTGTATTTTTAGTAAAGCTGGGGTTTTACCATGTTGGCCAAGCTGGTCTTGAATTCCTAACCTTGTGATCCACCCACCTTGGCCTCCCAAAGTGCTGGGATTACAGGCATGAGCCACAACGCCTGGCCCAGGCTATTTTTATTTTTAGTAGAGATGAGTTTCACCACGTTGGCCAGGCTAGTCTCAAACTCCTGACGTCAGGTGATCCACCCGCTTTGGCCTCCTAAAGTGCTAGGATTACAGGCATGAACCACCGCACCCAGCCTGGAACAAAGATTTACAGAGCACGAAAGATTTCTTCATTTTTCTATCATCTGAAGTATTCACAAAGAATGTTACTTCAATCATGAAAGAAGGCACAGAAGAGAAATACCCTAGGCAAAGACTTTAAAATATGATAATAGCACAGATGAGGGCTAATAAGACACAGCTCCATATACTGACAGAAGTTCCAGCTGATAAAGAACTTCTGGCAACATGCTCGAGGTCACAGAAATCTCTGTGACCCCATGACCTCACTGCCAGGATTTCACCTGGGAAATGGTAAGGCGCTCATCCCTTTCATCAAAGTGATGTTCCATACTATATATGTAAAAGCCAAAAGCTAGAAACAACCAAAACGTCCAACAGGGAATGGATAATATGTTGGCTGAATAAACATAACCTACATGAAGATGTAAAACATCAGGTTGTTAAAAGTTACTTAACAATATGTTAAACAGTTGACACCCATTGCTATGAAAACTTAATGCATCCATGGTCCTCACACCCAGCTATGGCAGATAGGTTAAGTTCAGCCCTTTGGAGAGCAATATAGCAATATGTATGAAGAATCAGGAAAGTGGCTGAAGCCTTGATTCCCATCATTGCCATTCTGGGAATTTTGCTTTGAGGGATAATCACCTCAAAGGGAGAGAGGAAGTGAGCATGTAAATTTCATTATAACATTATTTGTTCTAAGTGTATTAGGTGAGAATATAAAAAATTAAAAAAAACCAACATTATTTGTAATTGTGATAATTGGTGAACAACCCGTGTGAGTCAGAAGCTTAAAGAGGAATCTAAATGCAGAGTGGATTTGTAAATTACGCCTTCTCAATAGCACATCCTTATCCTTAATAATGATAAAAGTATACAGGACAATGACAATGCTCACGGCATGAGGGCAAAACTGTGCCTACATTGTGATTACAATAAAATAAACTTATATTTGTTTAAAAGATTTAGAAGGAAATATAAAAAATAACAATATGACTTCTATTTTTTTGACCCCAAATTTCTGACAACTAAACCTGTGGATCTGGGATACAGATTTAAAAAATAATAATAATAAAGAGGCCAGGCTTGGTGGCTGATGCCTGTAATCCCAGCTCTTTGGGAGGCTGAAGCGGGTGGATCACGAGGTTAGGAGTTCAAGACCAGCCTGCCTAAGATGGTGAAACCCGGTCTCTACTAAAACTATAAAAATTAGCTGGGTGCAGTGGCAGGTGCCTGTAATCCAAGCTACTCAGGAGGCTGAGGCAGGAGAATCACTTGAACCCGGGCAGCAGAGGTTGCAGTGAGCTGAGATAGCATTGCCGCACTCCAGCCTGGGTGACAGAGTGAGACTCTGTCTCAAAAACAAAAAACCCCAACAAAGAAACACACCCAAGAATGACTGGCGAATCTCTCTGGACTGCAGGATTACAGGGAATTTGTCTTTTATTTCATACTTCTTTATACTTTCCAAATTATCCTTTATGAAGAACAAATGATATTTCACTAAAATTTTTCCTGTCATAAAAATATAATTATTAAATACAAAATTATATTGTATTTTAAAAATATGATTTAAAAAATCTCCCCTTGGGCATGAACAAACAATGATGCTTAAGAACATGACACTTAATAGACCAATAGCTATGTAGGCCAGGCATGGTGGTCACATCTGTAATCCCAACACTCTGGGAGGCCAAGGCAGGAGGATCACGAGGCTAGAAGTTTGAGGCCAGCCTGGCCAGCATGGTGAAACCCCAGCTCTACTAAAAATATAAAAAGTAGCTGGGCCTGGTGGCAGGTGCCTGTAATCCCACTTTCTTGGGAGGCTAATGCAGGAGAACTGCTTGAACCCAAGACGTGGAGACTGTAGTGAACTGAGATCACATCACTGCACTCCAGCCTGGGTAACAGAGCAAGACTCTGTCTCAAAAACAAAAAGAAAAAACAGAAAGTAAAAAATAAGATGCATTCCAGCCTGGATAACAGAGCAAGACTATGTCTAACAAAAAAAAGAAAGAAAGAAAAGAAAAGAATACTAGCTTTGTAAAGCATAGATTCTGGAAACATAATAAACAGAAACAACAGGACATTAAGAACACCTATAAATATGTGAAACATATTTCTATTTATAGTTATATTTATACGAAACGTATTTATTGTTGAAGCCAACTGCAGATTGTGTTTTGTAACTTAAAGTTTTAAAGGAAACTAAAAATGTTAAAGAGATAATCTTTACAGCTGTCTTCCCCCACTAAATATTCAGGCTCCAATTTAAGGAAAGATGAATCAGTTTTAAAAGCATGGAGAGAGCTGTTCTTAGTAAAGGTACCAGATTTTTTTTTTTGAGATGGAGTTTTGCTCTTGTTACCCAGGCTGGAGTGCAATGGTGCGATCTTGGCTCACCGCAACCTCCACCTCCCGGGTTCAGACAATTCTCCTGCCTCAGCCTCCTGAGTAGCTGGGATTACAGGCATGCACCACCATGCCCAGCTAATTTTTTGTATTTTTAGTAGAGACGGGGTTTCACCACGTGGACCAGGATGGTCTCGATCTCTTGACCTCGTGATCCACCTGCCTTGGCCTCCCAAAGTGCTGGGATTACAGGCTTGAGCCACTGGGCCCGGCCAAGGTACCAGATTAAATAGTATCCATTTTGGACCAACCCCTAACTATACCACAATCTAGGGACATGGTAAAGTGGAGGAAATATGAAAGGGAAACCCCCAAAATGATCAGAACCTGTCCCAGTTAGTGAAAAACTGTGCCACCTTCCCCCTAGGGAAGAAAGGAACAAATTATCTCAACATATGGCACTAGTATCCTTCTCTGGGAAGTCCCTAGTGTTGATGAAGAGCAGATGGCTTAAAGGCTATTTATGCCCCTGGATCCATCTGTTCCTGAAGGCAAAATTTTTCCTGAGGTTCCAAGTGTTGATGATGGTGGGACCTTCTGCAGGACACAGTTCATTACACACTCAGGTTGTCTAATCAGCATGCATTCTCTGATGATCAGCAAGCTCTGTTCCCCAAGCAAAGGCTTTCTCAAAATCATCACAGATGTAGGCATCCTGCCCAGTGTGAAGCCTCTGGTGTTGAGCCAGGTGTGAACTCCAGCTGAAACCCTCTCCATACTCCTCACATGCATAGTGTTTGCTGCCAATGTGGACCTTCTGATGTTGGAGAAGGTGTGAGATCTGGGTATAGGTTTTCCCACAGTCATGACACTTGTAGGGCTTCTCTCCAGTGTGAATCCTTTGGTGTTGGATTAAGTGAATGCTCTGGTTGAAGGCCTTCCCACATTCCTTGCAGGCGTAGGGCTTCTCACCCGTGTGAATTCTCTGATGTTGAGTGAGGGATGAGTTGTGACTGAAGGTTTTCCCACACTCCTGACACTTATAGGGCTTCTCGCCAGTGTGGATCTTCTGGTGCTCAATGAGGTGCGTGCTCCGGCTGAAGGTTTTCCCACACTCGCTGCACTCATAGGGCCTCTCTCCGGTGTGAACCCTCTGGTGTTGAATGAGGTGGGAGATCTGCGTATAGGCTTTCCCACACATTTTACATTCATAGGGTTTCTCCCCTGTGTGAATCCTCTGGTGGCGTGTGAGGGAGGAGTTCTGGCTGAAGGTTTTCCCACACTCAGTACATTTGTAAGGCTTCTCGCCAGTGTGGATGGTCTGGTGCTGGGTGAAGGATGAGGTGTGGCTGAAAGCCTTCCCACATTCATTACATATGTAGGGCTTTTCCCCTACATGAGTGCTCTGGTGCCTCATGAGGTGGGAAATCTGTGTGTAAGCCTTCCCACACTCGTGACACTCATAGGGCTTCTCACCAGTGTGAATTCTCTGATGCTGGGTCAGGGACGAGCTGTGGCTGAAGGCTTTGCCGCACTCAGTGCACTCATAGGGTTTCTCTCCAGTGTGGACTCGCTGGTGCTGGGTCAGGGATGAGCTGTGGCTGAAGGTTTTCCCACACTCGTTGCATTTGTAGGGTTTCTCCCCAGTATGGATGGTCTGGTGTTGGGTCAGGGAGGAGGTGTGACAGAAGGCCTTGCCGCACTCTGCACATTTGTAGGGCTTCTCCCCTGTGTGGATTTTCTGATGGCGGGTGAGGTGGGAGACCTGCGAGTAGAACTTCCCGCACTGGCTACATTTGTAGGGCTTCTCCCCAGTGTGGCACCGCTGGTGTTTGATGAGGGATGAGCTCTGCGTGAAGGCCTTCCCACAGTCCTTGCACTTGTAGGGCTTCTCTCCAGTGTGAATCCTCTGATGCTCGGTGAGTGAAGAGCTCTGAGTGAAGGTCTTGCCGCACTCGTGGCAGGCGTAGGGCTTCTCACCAGTGTGGATGATGTGGTGCTGAATGAAATATGAGCTGTTGCTGAATGCCTTCCCACAGTCATGGCACTTGTAGGGCTTCTCTCCAGTGTGAATTCGCTGATGCAGAATATAGTCGGAATGGTAAATGAAGGCTTTCCCGCATTCCGTGCAGTTAAATGGTTTCTTCTCCACGAAGGTCCTTTGGCGTTTTGAGCTCCTCCAGGGCCTGCCCCACTTCCGGGGCCTGTCTCCACGGGGCACCCGTTGCTTTCTGATGAGGGCAGAGGCCTGCCAGGGGCTTCTCTCCCCTGAGGTGTCTCCCCTGGGAGTAGCAAATAAACACCTCAAGTGCCTCTCCTGCTTTCTTGGGTCCTTCAGTGGACAGTGACATGCCGTGGGTTTCCCCAACTTGGAATCTCCAAGCACAGCCCTTAAAGTTCTCTCAGGTGGGGAAGCTGAATCTTCAGAAATGCTCTTTTTTGGAGGTGTCTTTCCAAAAGTCACAGAGCTCATCTCCACGTCTGAAAGAAATGGAAAATACCAATACCATCTGTCCCAGGACAAAGTAAGCTCATTACTTGGAAGTGGCAGTGTAAACCTAAAAAAAAGAAAAAGGTTTCAAACTTGATGCTGCTATTTTTGAAAGGCATGTGTATGTAGATAGATTTGTGTTCTGACATGGAAGGATAGTCTCAATATGCTCTAAAAATGAAGAGAACCAAGTTGCAAACAGTTTATGTACACAGAGTTGAGTAGCCATCTATATGTGTGTGTGCGTGTGCGTGTGCGTGTGCGTGTGTGTGTGGAGAGAGAGAGAGAGAGACAGAGAGACAGAGAGAGAGAGACAGAGAGAGAGACACAGAGAGAGAGAGTCTTACTCTGTTGCCCAGGCTAGAGTGCAGTGGTATAATCTTGGCTCACTGCAACCTCTGCCTCCCGGATTCAAGAGATTCTCCTGCCTCAGCCTCCTGAGTAGCTGGGATCACAGGTACACACCACCATGCCCAGCTAATTTTTGTATTTTTAGTACAGACAGGGTTTCACCATATTGGTCAGGCTGTCTTGAACTCCTGACCTCGTGATCCATCTACCTTGGTCTCCCAAAGTACTGGGATTATAGGTGTGAGCCACTACACCCAGCCAAGATAGCATAT
>CM052668.1:35625605-35700500 GCA_028533165.1 Leontopithecus rosalia | reverse complement strand
TGTTGCCCAGGCTGGAGTGCAATGGCCCGATCTCGGCTCACCGCAACCTCCGCCTCCTGGGTTCAGGCAATTCTCCTGCCTCAGCCTCCCGAGTAGCTGGGATTACAGGCACGCGCCACCAGGCCCAGCTAATTTTTTGTATCTTTAGTAGAGACGGGGTTTCACTATGTTGACCAGGATGGTCTCGATCTGTTGACCTTGTGATCCACCCGCCTCGGCCTCCCAAAGTGCTGGGATTACAGGCTTGAGCCACCGCGCCCGGCCGGGAAACATTTTTAGAAGACAATTTGGCAGTAACAGTCAAATTTTTAAATGCACCTTTGTTTTTGTTTTTGTTTTTGTTTTGAGACACAGTTTCACTCTTGTCATCCAGGCTGGTGTGCAGTAGCATGCGTGATCTCGGCTTGCCGCAACCTCCGCCTCCCGGGTTCAAGCGATTCTCCTGCCTCAGCCTCTCAAGTAGCTGGGATACAGGCTTGCAGTACCACTCCCAGCTAATTTTGTATTTTTAGTAGAGACGGGGTTTCTCCGTGTTGGTCAGGCTGGTCTCGAATTCCCGACCTCAGGTGATCCACCCACCTCAGCCTCCCAAAGCGCTAGGATTACAGGCATGAGCCACGGCACTTGGCCAAAATGCACCTGTTTTTTGAGCCACCAGTTTCTGTCTTAGAAAGGCGTCCTATCTATATATTCGTAGGATTGTTCTAAGATATGTGTACAAGATGTTTCTGACAATGTTGGTTGTAATAGTAAAATGGGAAACACCTTAAGTAGGATACTGGTTAAATAGTATTTTGAAGTATTTAAACTTCTAATTACTCTTTACAGTTGCAGATAACAGAAACCCATCTTAACATGCCTTAAGCCAAAAACCAAAAGGGAGTATCTGCAATTTATTAGTCCATGGAATGGAGAAATCCAGGACTGCACTGTCTTGGGCATGGCAGGATCCAGGAGCTGAAGCCCTGTCATTGGGAAGCCAGCTCGCCCATCTCTGGGCTCCTCTTGCTTCTGCACTGCTCATTGTCAGGCAGACTTGTTCCTCATGGTGACAAAATTGCCACCAACAAATTAGGTTTAAATCCCCAAAGCCTAGCAGCCCTGGCAGAAACAGATCTGAACTGCATGGACTGAGAACTGGGGAGAGGCAATCCCAGAGGAAAATCCTGGAACTACGTGTTAGGAATCTTCAGAGAAACAGAACCAGCAGGGGTGTGTGTGTGTGTGCATGTGTGTGTGGGTGGAGAGAGAGATTTATTGTAAGGAATTGGGTGGAAGCTAGGCAGTCTTGAGATCTTCAGTTTGCAATCTGGAGACCTAGAAGAGCCAGTGGTCGTAAGTTCCAGTCCAAATGCCAGCAGGCTTGAAACCCAAGAAGAGCTTTTATTTCAGTTTGAGTCCAAAGGCAGGAAAAGACCAATGTACTAGCTCAGGCAGTCAGGGACGAGGAGCTTCTGGTTACTTAGCTTTTTGTTCTGTTTACATCTTGAGTTGATTGAATGAGACCCATGCACATTAAGGAGAGTAATCTGCCTTACTCAGTCAGCAAACCCAAATGTTCATCTCACCCAGAACACCTCATAGACACACGCAGAATAGGGTTTGATTGCCACATCAAAACGACCATCATGGCCAGGCCCAATGGCTCACACCTGTAATTCAACCACTTTGGGAGGCCAAACTGGGAGGATCACTTGAACCCAGGAGTTTGAGACCAGCCTGGGATACATAGGGAGACCTTGTCTCTACAAAATAAAAAAATAACAACCTTTCCGGGCGTAGTGGCATACACCTGTAGTTTCAGCTACTCGGGAGGCTGAGGTAGCAGTATCACCTGAACCCAGGAGATTGAGGCTGCAATGAGCTCTGATCATGCCACTACACTCCAGCCTGCGTGACTTGAGTGAGACCCTGTCTCAGAATGTAAAAAAATAATAATAATTAATTAATGTCACAAACTATGAACAGAAAAACAGAGAGCAGGGGAAGTGTATAGGTCTTACACAGACAAAACTAGCAGCTGTCTATATGGAGACGGTGGAATAAGATGCAGCCGCTGAAAAGAAGACATGGACTGGGCACAGTGGCTCACTCCTGTAATCGCAGCATTTTGGGAGCCCAATGCAGGAGGATCGCTTGAGCCCAGGAGTTCAAGACCAGCCTGGGCAACAGGGCAAAACCCATCTTTACACAAAATACAAAGAATTAACTGAGCATGATGGTGCGTGCCTGTAGTCCCAGCTACTTGGGAGACTGAGGTGGGAGGATCACTGGAGCCTAGGAGGCTGCAGCGAGTCGTGATTGTGCCACTGCACTTGAGCCTGGGTGACAGAGTGAAACCCCATCTCAGAATAAATAAGTAAATAAATATTTTTAAAAGAAGATGTGGTTAACTTTGTGTATCAGGCAGAAAAGCACTTAATTTTTGTTTTAAGCTCTGTTAAGCTTCATAAGAACGCTTTGAGGTGGGGACTCTTACTATTATCATTTTACAAATGGGGAAATCATAGCAGAGAGAAGTGGTGTAGCTTGCCCAAGGTTGTAGCACCACCAGCAGGCTCAGCTGGCATTTAGACTCAGACCATCTTGCTTCAGAGTTAATACCCAGAACCACTATTAAAATGTTAAGTGCTGATGCCCAATGGGAGGTCTGGAAAACAAGAGCCCCCGCCTCATCCACATGTTTGCCTGGTTATTTAAAGAAAACCATTTGGAATGATGCATAAGAAACTGTTACTAGTGGTTATTTCTGGGCAGTAGGTTTTGGGGGCTGGGAGGAAATATGGATGGCTGGTTTGGGGTCTTTTTACTTCATCCCATTTTTACTGTGAGCATGGCTTAGTTTTGTAAGTGAAAAAATGTCGTCTTTGATAGAATGGTTGTTTTCAGTTGCATCTGTGGTGGAAATCTCTGACTTCTGCACTGCTAACCTCCAATTTGTATGGCTTTCCCTGTGTCCACAGGTGACCTTGGCAGGCTATGGCTTCGCCTTCCGCTATTGCCCAAGTGGCAAACACGTGGCCTACGTGGAAGGCAGCAGGAGCCCTCACGAGGGGGACCTTGAGTTCATTAGCATGGACCTGCACAGGGGATGTGGTACGAAGCCAGGGAAGGGTTTGAGACCACGGAGACCCGCTTCTCATACAAGGGTAGCTCTGGAAGTTCACAGAGGCAGCAGGTAGCCAGACAGGACAGGCACTAAGAACCACGGACATAACCACTCAGAACCACGGACAGCGCCCCGATCCCCTGGTTCAGCACCAAGGACAGCGGGTGGCTGGGCACTGGGGAGCCCTGAGTTCCAGAAGTTGGGATTCAGGATCTGGTGAGGACTTAGAAGATGAGAGTTGCCTAGGAGTCATCCAGGAGGGGCTATTGAGGAGGTGGTTGGCAACCACGTCTGAATTGTGGGAGGAAACTTGCGCAGAGGCTCTGCAGTATCTCAGGAGTTAATCAGCCGAAGCCCTGGGAGAGGATGGGATCATCCACTGAAAGTGCAGAGAGAGGGAAGAGAGCCCGTGGCAGATTTCTTGAGCCCCTCTTTCTCATATCCCTTTATATTTTGGCCATCCACATGACCTGCCACGTCCTCCCACCAGACTGAGCTCCCCCAGGGCAGGGTTGGCACCCCAGCCTCCAGCATCAGGTGGTGGAAGGCCAGCATGGACAACTAGTACTTGTTGAGTGCTTACACAAAGCATTGTCTAAATTAAGCGGCTAGGGAAGCATAAGGAAAATAAATTGTCAGAGTCTTCCCTGCCCTCCCCCACTGAGGCTGGGTTTGGTGCCCATCCTTCTGGGCTCTCGTGTGCTTTGTTCTGTGTCCTTTGTCACTCAGGTAGTCCCACGCTATAGCTGTCTCCCCACTAGGCTGTCATGGGCTGGGACTCAACAAGTTCCTGGTTTGGGTTTTCAGAGCATGAGCTAGTGCCCAGCACACAGGCACTGAGGATTCATTGAATGAGTGTGTATGAAAGAAGAGTGGATGAGGGTGAGCTGGTGAAAGGGGCTGAGGGGATGGTTGAGTGAGAGAGAATGAGAATGAGAATGAGAGTCGACTTCTGCCTACTCATGAAAGTGAATGAGCAGAGGAAACAGCCCATATGGCTGGAAGGCTGCATGTTTGAGTGCATGGTTGAGTCAGTGAGTCGGGGGAAGGAAGAGGGTGGACCCGTCGGTTAGTGGAGCATTCAGACTGAGCCACCACCTCTACCCCTCCATCCCCAGGGCCCTCCCGCCGCAGCGACCTCCAGAGCCTGGGCTACTGCATGCTGAAGTGGCTCTACGGATTTCTGCCATGGACAAACTGCCTTCCCAACACCGAGGACATCATGAAGCAAAAACAGAAGTGAGTCTGGGTGTCAGCAGAAGCCAGCACTGGCCCAGAATCCCTGCAAATGGGCAGAAACCCAGAGGCCAACAGGGAGCAGGAGGGAAAGGGAGGTAGCATCCAACAGAGCTGAAGTCCTCTGAGCTACACAGGCCTGTGCTGCACAGGTATATACTGTCCACACAGCAGGTAAGGCAGGGGTTTCTGAGCCACGCTGCCTGGGCTTGGACTCTGGCCCCGCCACTGTGGGGTGTTAATGATGCCTGTGAGCCTCAGTGTCCTACTCCGTGAGATGGTCTCCTACTGGCTCCCGCCTTACAGGGCTGTGGAAGCGTTCAGGAGAGTCAGGTACACACAAAACTTAGCATAGGGCCTGGCTCGTAGAAAATGCTCATCGTGTGTGGAACACCATGACTCACTTCATCACAAACACACCGGCAACCTGAGCAGGATAGGCCCAGGCCCTGCCTCAGCAGGGGTAGTTCCAGCCACCCAGTGTCCACACTGCCAGATCAGTGCCTTCACCTCTGTGTAAATGACCAGGTCCTACTAGTGCTGGTTTAAACACTCAGCACCAAAGACAGTGTATAGCAGAACATATGGGGAATTTCTGGGGTGAGATTGAACACTAAGGGCGTTGAGCAGCTGGACACAAAGGGGGAGCACTAGGAATGTGTGTTCAGTGCTAGGGACAGCAAACAGCTGGGCCCAAAAGGAAGGCACTAGGGTGTGTGTTTAGCACCAAGGACAGCACACAGCTGGACCTAAAGGGAAGTGTTGGGGATGAGGGTTCAGCACCAGGGACAGTGGGTCGCTGGGCACAAAAGGAAAGTGCTAGGGATGTGAGTTCAGCACCAAGGACAGTGGGTAGCTGGCCCTAGGCGTGCCATTCAGACATGAGTAAGAGTTGCCCAGGCTGAGCAAAGTGGGTCATGCCTGTAATCCCAACACTCTGGGAGGCCGAGGCAGGCAGACCACCTGAGGTCAGGAGTTCAAGACCAGCCTGGCCAACATGGTGAAACCCCATCTCTACTAAAAATACAAAAATTCTCTGGGCATGATGGCAGGTGCCTGTAATCCCAGCTACTTGGGAGGCTGAGGCAGGAGAATTGCTTGAACCCGGGAGGTGGAGGTTGCAGTGAGCTGAGATGCCACTATACTCCAGCCTGGGTGATAGAGTAAGACCCTCAAGAGAAAAAAAAAAGTTGCCTGACTCATCTGGGAGGCAGCTGGCCAGCTACATCTGAAGTGCAGGAATGAAGTCTAAAGAGAGACTCAGACCCCAGAAATATCTCAGAAACTGTCAGCTAAAGCCCCAAGAGAGGATGAGATTATCTGGGAAAGTGTATAGAGTGGGAACAAGGTGATCCCACCAGTGAACAGCGTGGAGTCCCTCATACTTCCCAGTCCTTCCCTCATGTGAAGACTCTCATTTAACTCCCTTGTGTCTCCCAACTTCCTTCTCTCAACCATGGACAGCCTCTTAAGAATACTTACTGTGTGTTCCGCTGATGTGTGCACTTAGATGTTTTTGTACTCTCAAAATTGCATGCTGGCAGTGGTGCTGTGTGTGATTTGCGTTAAGTGATGTTTTGCTCTGCATCTTATCTGTCTCTGGCTCTCTCCATCTTTAACCCTGTCCCTACGTGTGGATCGAGTTTCCTGCTTCTGACTCTTGCTTCTAAATCAATTTTGTATAGACGTGCCTGTGTCCTTGAACTGTATATGGTGGTATGTGTGTTTAATTTGTATAAATGGTACTATGCTCTAAACCTCATGCTGTTTCTTGCCTTCTTTCACTCAATGCTGTTTTTAACTTTAGCTACATAGCTAATTCACTACTTCTGAATACTCCTAAATGTTTTTATTTAGATGCATTTGTGTCCTTAAAAACTATATGATGTTCTTGGGTATGTGTTTAATTGCCATAAGTGGCACCATGCCCAGAATTTGATCCTCCAGACAAGGGGATGTATCTTATCATTTTGACTTCCTCCTAGTGACTCTTCAAAGCTAACATTTATCGTATGCTTGTCTATGCAGGGCACTGCACCCAGTGCTTTCCCTGCATCCTCTCAACTGCTTTGAGCTGCGTGCTCTCATTATCTGTGGCACAGAGAGCTTAGGTAATCAGCCCAGGTCACACAGCTACTAAGCAGGGGCTCCTGGGCTTAAGCCCAGGCTGTTCAACTCCAAAGACAGCTCCTGTCACCTCTGTGCTGCTTCCCTCTTATAGGAGGCTTATGAGGATGAATTGGTGATGCCTGGACCCACCCTACCTTCACTCAACAAATACTGAACCCTACCATGTGCTAGGCTCTATTCTAAGCCCTGGGGATACAGCAGTAAGACAGACAAAAATCCCTACCCTCAGGGAACTCACATCCTACTAGGGGAGACAGGAGCTAAGGGGTGAAACACACGGCATGTCAGAGGTCAGACTGATGGGGGTCGTGGGGCCAGGTCCTGGGTGTCCACTGGTGGGACCTTTGGGGTGGGGATGTGCAGCACACTTTCAAGTCTAATGTTCGGGGCAGGTCTCACAGTGATGGTGACATGTGAATTGCCCCCTGAAGGACCATGAAGCTTGAAACAGTGACAAGAAGGATGTCACAGTTTGATGCTGATTTGCCCCAGCATCCCTGTGGAAGAGGGATAGACAGAGAGGCCTTCAGCCCCTAGAAGGGGCCTAGACTTCAGCCCCTAGACTTTTGCAGGCAGCCTCTGCATGGGAAGCCAGCCTCAGCACTCACTAGACCATTCCCTCATTTTCTTGAAGCTTATTTTTACACTTACTCTCTAGCTTTGGCAGATGGTGCTGGTTTTCTGCTCACAATAGTGAGACAAAGGTTTCTTTTGAAATGAAGCCAGGTGAAAACAATGAGTCACAGAATGAGCAGCCCACTCGAGTGAGCCCACGTCCCTGTGTGAGTGAAGGTAGTGAAATGCTCCCTCACACAATCTAATGGGTTAGCTCAAGACAAGGCTGAGCTGCTCTCACAAGGAGACCCCAGAACACTGCAGCTTCCATGAGGGAGGATTCATTTCTGTCACTAACAGTCCCAAGGTAGGAGACTGAGGGTGTGGGGGGGCCTCAGTTCCCTGTGACATACACATATTCTTTTCTGGATGCAACAGAGAGCACACATTTTGAGTGCCCAAGAAATAGTAGCAGATCTGGCACAATGATTGACGCCTGTAATCCCAACCCTTTGGAAGCTTATTTGGGCAGATTGCTTGAGCCCAGGAGTTTGAGACCAGCCTGGGCAACATGGCAAGACCCCATCTCTACAAAAAATTTAGCCAGGTGTGGTGGCACATGCCTGTAGTCCCAGCTACTCAGGAGGCTGGGAAGGATCACTTGAGCCCAAGGAGGTTGAGGCTTCAGTGAGCTGTGACTGTGTCACTGCACTCCAGCCTGGGCAACAGAGTGAGACCCTGTCTCCAAAAAAAAAAAAAGGAAAGAAAAATTGTAGTGGAACAAAGAACAACTAAGGAGTGTGTGTGCGAGCCCACCCAGGCTTCAGTGCGGACACAGGGCAGGCACAGCCTCACAGGACTGTGAGGAGACCCAGACAGGAGGCAGGAGCTGCAGGTGAGGGTGCGGGTAGCCCAGGCACTGTGGGAGCAGAGGGGAGGCACAGGACCCCACTGCTGGCTGCCAGAAACTTTCAGCTGCGAGATGCCTGGCCTGGTGGCCAAGCAGGAGGCAGACGGGACAGCACGGATCTGAACCCTCTCCCCTCATTCATTCAGGGCCTGGGTCCTGGGGCTGGTGGCTGTGCTGGACACCCAGGTTAGAATCAGCCCACGGTGCCTCTGCACTCCACTCTTGTCAGGGAAACCGTTCCCCGAGGCTCCCCTGGGTTGAGTCTTCTCCCCACTCCACTTCCTAACTCCTAGGAGCAGTCCTATTGCCCTTTTCACACCCTCCCCCATCTAAAGAGACTTTCGATGAATGTGACTGGTTCACAGGGAGGGTCTGCACTTGCCAACATGGTGCGGGGTGAATAAGACAGGTCATAGTCATCATCGCAGATCAGTGATAGCAGCATGGATAATTAATTCCACAGCGCCAGCTCCAGACCATGACCGTAGAGGGCTGGGTGCACAAAAGCTCCCTGGAGAGTAGCTGGTGACATTGACGCTGTCCCCCAGACACCTCTTCTCGCCCCCAGCCCAGTGTCTGTTGGCCCAGACAGTAACCGAGTGGACCACAGGGGGCAATGTTGCTACCTGTTCGTTTCCTGCCTCCCCAAGGTGTCCTCTGCTAGGACGTTTTACCGATATACATGGCCTTTTACCATTCATTCAACAGATACTCATTTTTTGCACATTGTGGTTCACAACGGAAAAAATGAGTAAAAGAACGAGGAGAGGCGGTTTAAGTCCCTGAGTCTGGCATTCAAGGCCCTTTGCTGGGCAAAGCACAAACAAGAACCAGCTTTGGTTCTGCTCTTAGGCCTCCCAGTTGGTCAGGGAGAGCCCGTGGCAGTCAGCAGCAGCAGCGTTGCTATGCAGTGCACAACGTCCTCATGATGGCACAACTGGCCCTTCCTGTGCATGTATGTTGATGGCTGCCATAGGACAGCTGAGATCTACACACAAGCCTGGGAGGGACAGTGTTCCTCTGCCTGAGGGGTTCTGGGGAAGACTTTCTAGGAGACCAAGCCCTTAAGCTATATCTGAAAGGGAGAACAGCCACCTGCCAGAGCTCAGTGGGGAAGACCGCCCAGGCAGTGAGAGCGATAGGTGCAGAGGCAGAAATGTGCAGGGATGTGTGGCCTGGTGAGACTAGAAGTCCTTTGGTGTGGCTGGGACATGCGATGGGAGAAGGGAGTGGGGAGACAGAGCCAGAGGGGTGGCCAGGTGGCCGTGTGTGCTGGGGAGCCGCGGAGGGAGGGTGGGCTGTGAGCAGGGAGGGGCAGGGACAGGTGTAAAGAGAACCTCTGGGACCATGTGGGGATGCACAGGAGGCCAGGGAGGACCTGAGTTCCAAGGAGAAAGGATGAAGCCTGAGTTGGGCCCGGATCCATGGGACACAGGAGGACACGGGGCAGAGAGAGTTGAGTGGGAGGTGGGGCTGGGGATGGCAAAGGCATGGTCAGAGCCCAGTGACTGGGCAGATGGTGGGAGCTGACCCGATGGAGCAAAGGCAGTGGGTGAATCAGGATTTTTCCTGAACAGCTAAAGAGGGATGCGCGTGCATGCACGTGTGTGTGTACATACACGGTCAGTCCTGATTATTCAGAGTTCGTATGTACGAATACTCCTACTCACTAAAAGTATTTGCAGCCCCAAATGGAGTTTTCATGAGCGCTTGCAGACACTTAATATGGAGAAAAGTTTTAATCACCTGACACGTGTTCCCAGCCTAGGGTAGAGCCAGACAGCATTCTGCGGCCCTGTTTCAGCCCTCATACTATACACCAGTGTTCTTTTCACTGTTTAGTTAATGCTGCATTTTTTCCTGTTTTTATGCTTTTGTCAGTGATTATGCCATTTAAAATGGCCTCAGCCAGGTGTGGCAGCTCACACCTGTAATCTCACACTTTGGGAGGCAGAGACAGGAGGATCAGACTAGCCTGAGCAACATAGTGAGACCCCGTCTCTACAAAAAATAAAAAATGAAACAGCCACCTAGCGTAGTGCTGAAGTGCTGTCTGATATCCCGAAGCCTGAGATGGTTAATCATTCGTGTGTTTTATCAGCTTTGTTCAGGCATGAGCCACTGTGCTGTTGGCCGTGAGTTTGTGGGGAACTCTTGCCATTTTACATTGCCTTGGCATTCATTTGAACATAAATTGGACTTTCTCATGCCAGAAGCAGGTCTCGGTCACCCTCAGCATAGTTTCCAGTTTTCACCTCCTCCCAGTTCCTCTGTGTGGTTGGTTGACCCAGATATCTCCCTTATGCAGCCGCCTCCTTGGGGACCACCTCTCTCCTTATGGGACAGCCACAGGCAGCCTACTTGACGGCCCTGCTCGCCCCCACACCCCATGTGGACTGTGCAGATGCCACAGTTACCCCCTTTCAGGCACAGCGTGACCTCCTGGAACTCAAGCCTGCTTGCTTTGAACCCACCAAATAAAAGTCCCCTCGAAATGTTTGGATACCACACATTGGTCCCTCATGTAGCCACGAGCTCCCTGACCAATGTGCATGTGTGCGTGTGTGTCCTTTGGGTGTGCTGTGTGCCCCCAGGACCTGTAAGTAATAAAATCTTTATTTCCATCTTAGATCTTCCCTCATCATTGAAGGGCTCCTCTCCGTCTTAAAGATCCCAGATTAAAATAGAGTTCAATGCTAATGAATCAAGAATACCTATTACATAAGATGTCTTTCAACAGAAACATACACAAAACAAGTCGTCTCGATCGGCTGATGAAAATGATGTGAGCAGAGGCTTGCAGGAAGCCAGTGCTGGTTCCCTGGGAGCAGTGGTAGCTGATTGGTTGATTCAGTGTTCACAGCGACTTTAAGCGTAACTAGCCTGGATGGCGGAGTGGACTGTGTATATATCCTAGGCGATCTGTTTTCAAAGGTTGCTCTTCTTTCCCTAAAAGACATTTCACATGTGCTTCTGTCTCTTCAGGTTTCTTGATAAGCCGGGGCCCTTCGTGGGACCCTGCGGTACCTGGATCAGGCCCTCAGGTATGTCCTGAAGGAGGCGGGAACAGGTGGGACCTGGTGGCTCAGATCCATCTCAGGGTGGCCTCTCCTAACACCCCTTGTTTTTTTTTAAGTTTTCCAAACTGCATTTGTAATATGTACCCATTGTAGAAAGACAAAAATCGTCAAAAAATTCACAAGTGCTTCTGAACGAGAACAAAACAGAAACACCCAACTTTGTTTTGGAAGACAGGGTAATTTCTTTTTTTTAAGACAGGGTCTTGCTCTGTCACCCAGGCTGGAGAGCAGTGGCGCAGTCTCAGCTCACTGCAACCTCTGCCTCTGGTTCAAATGATTCTCGTGCCTCAGCCTCCCGAGTAGCTGGGATTAGAGGCGTGCATCACTATCCCTGGCTAATTTTTTGTATTTTTAGTAGAGGTGAGGTTTCACCATGTTGCCCAGGCTGGTTTCGAACTCCTGACCTCAACTGATCCACCCACTTTAGCCTCCCAAAGGGCTGGGAATAGAAGCATGAGCCACTGCATCTGGCCTTACCCACTTAATTTTTAAATATAATCGTATTATGCATCTTGGTCTCCATCTTGCTTTTTTTTTAATTTAAGAAAAAATCTTGGAGATTTTCTGTGTTGATGCTTTTCTATGTTGAGACAGTCTCACTCTGTCACCCAGGCTGGAGTACAGTGGTGCGATCTCGGCTCACTGCAACCTCTGCCTCCCAGGTTCAAGCAATTCTGCTTCAGCCTCCCGAGTAGCTGGGATTATAGGCACCTGCCACCATGCCCAGCTAATTTTTTTTGTACTTTTGGTAGAGATGGGGTCTCACCATGTTGACCAGGCTGGTCTTGAACTCCTGACCTCAAGTGAACCACCCACCTTACCCTCCCAAACTGCTGGGATTATAGGCATGAGCCACCGAACTGGGCCAATATCAGTATTTTTTAAACCATGATTGTGGCTTATTAGTCATGAAAGCAATTTACTGGATCTGGAACGGATTTTAAAAGTTAAAAAGAACAGGTAAAAAAATATGAGTGCCTTGCAATAATTAAAGAGTTGCTTGTGATTATTGGTTTCTGAGGTACATGTTTGTATGCATGTGTAAACCAGGTTTTAATGTAAGTTGTGTTTCTAATTTAGGCCTTGGTTTTAAAGGTTTGAAAATAGTTTGTCTGTCTCTGGGCACAATAAGCCGTCCATGGCTATATTCTAATTCACTTAACCACTTCCTCACTGGGAAACATTCAGACTGCCTCCACCTTTGTGGTCTCATAAACTTCCTCCTTTTTTTCTTTATTGGGCATCAGTCTAAGTACCAATATAACATTTGCTTCTAAAATAAACCAAACAGAAATGCGTAACAGTGAAAGTTCATTTCCCTTCCCTGCCCCCTCCCAGCCGTACTTTGAAGAGTGATCTCCCTGTTGATGTTAGTGGTGTGGTGAGTGTATGTGTCCGTTACCTGTTACTTCATAACCAACCACCCAAAACGTGTGGTCAGAAATAAGCTGAACAGGCATTTCTCAAAAGAAGACATACACATGGCCAACAGATACATGAGAAACTGATCAACATCATTAATCAGAGAGGTGCAGCTCAAAACCTCCATGAGGTGTCATCTCACCCCAGTTAGGATGCCTGTTACAAAAAAGACAAAATCACAAATCTGGGTAAGAGTGCAGAGAAAAGGGAACTCTTAGACCCTGTTGAGAATGTAAACTAGTACAATCACTGTGGAAAATAGTAGAAAGGGCCCTCAAAAAACTACAAATAGCAATATCGTATGTGCCAGGTGCAGTGGCTCACACCTGTAATCCCAGCAATTTGGGAGGCCAAGGTGGGAGGATCAGTTGAGGCCAGGAGTTTGAGACCAGCCTGGCCAACATGATGAAACCCCATCTCTACTAAAAATACAAAAATTAGCCAGGTGTGATAGTGCACACCTGTAACTCCAGCTACTTGGGAGGCTGAGGCACAAGAATCGCTTGAATCCAGAAGGTGGAAGTTGTGATGAGCTGAGATCGCACCACTGCACTCCAGCCCGGGTGACTGAGTGAGACTCTGTCTCAAAAAAATTAAGAACTATCATATGATCCAGCAATCCCTTCTGTGAATGTATCCAGAGGAAAGGAAATGATGAAATTGAAGAGATATCTGCACCCTCAAGTTTACTGCAGCACAATTCTCAATAGCCAGGGTATGGAATCCACCCAAATGTTCCTGAACAAATGGATAGATAAAGAAACTGTGGGGCCGGGCATGCTGGCTCACACCTGTGAGCCAAAATTCCAGCTCTTTGGGAGGCTGAGGTAAAAGGATCATTTTAGCCCAGGAGTTCAAGACCAGCCTGGGCAACATGAGGAGACCCTGCCTCAATAAAAAACTAAGAAACTGTAGTATATATACCCGGTGGAATACTATTTGGCCATAAAAACAGAATGACATCCTTTTATTTACAACAGCGTGGATGGAACCTGAGGTCGTTATGTTCAGTGAAGTAAGCCTGGAACAGAAAATTGAACACTCCACGCCCTCACTCATATGCAGAAGCTACAAAAAGTTGATCTCATAAAAGTGAAAATAAGAGCAGAGGTTGCTAGAGTCTGGAAAAGGGAAGGGAAGGGAGAAATAGGGAGAGATTTGTTAAGGGTTAAGGGATATAAAACTACAGCTAGATGGGAGAAGTAAGCTCCACTGTTCTGTAGCACTGTAGGATGACTCTTGTTGACAATGACATACATTTCCAGACAGCTAGAAGGGGGATATTTCACGTTCCTAACAAAGAAATGATAACTGTTTGAAACATTGGGTGTTAATCACCCTGGTCTGACCACTATATATTGTATGTATCAAAACGTTACTGTGTACCCCACAAATAGAATGATCATATGTCAGTTTTTACAAAAGCATGGTGGCCTAAAACAACCCCCATTTTATTCACTGACAATTCTTGGGGATAGTGATGGGCAGGGTTCAGCCAGGCAGTTGTTCTGCTTGTCTTAGTAAGCGACATTCATGCCAGTGCAGCTATCTGGTGGCTGTACTGGGGCTGGAGGGTTCAGGTGGCTCCTCATTCTTCTCTGTGGTGATTAGTACTGGCTTGCCACTGGCAGGTCTAAGAGGCCTCAGCTGGGATGGCTCATCTCTGCTCCACGGGGTCATGCAGCCTCCGGTAGGGTAGACAGCAAGACAGCATCCTCACTTGGTATGAGGACAGCTTTTCTTTCTTTTTTTTTTTTTTCTTAACATTCTTGGAGTATAAGGACAGCTTTTCAAGAGGGTAAGAATGGAAGCTCCAGAACATGGGAATCCCAGAACATCACCTCTGCCACATCTTCTGGATCAAAACAAGTGACAAGGCCAGTCCAGACTCAAGAGATGGGGAAACAGACTCCCCCCCCCCAGGAGTGGAGAAGCAGCAAAGTCACGTGGCAAAGGGTTGTTCATACAGGGATGGGAGGAACTGTCCACCTCTGCAGACAGTCTACAGCCTGCTGTCAGTGCTTCTACATCCTCCCACCTCAGCCTCCCCAGCAGCTGGGACCACAGACCCACACACCACGTTCTTCTCCATATATCAGGCAGACAGATACACAGCTGTTACACTGCTGTTCTTCACAAAACTATTTTGGGTTTTTCTTGTGCTTTGTTTTGTTGTTGTTGTTTTTGAGACCCAGGCTGGAGTGCAGTGGCGCGATCTCAGCTCACTGCAGCCTCTACCTCCCAGGTTCAAGTCATTCTTGTGCCCCAGCCTCCTAAGTAGCTGGGATTACAGGTGTCTGCCACCACACCCAGCTAATTTTTGTATTTTTAGTAGAAGCAGGATTTCACCATATTGCCCAGGTCTCAAACTCCTAACCTCAAGCGATCCGCCCACCTCGGCCCCCCACAGTGCTGGGTTTACAAGGCATGAGCCACTGTGCCTGGCCATTTTCATGACCAAAAAATGGGCTCACCTTAAGTATATCTCATTCTACCTCTTGCTTTTTTCACTTAACCCTGGGGCCATCCTTCATGCCCTTCCTTATAGGTGCTCCACAGCTGTTACTGAGAGCTGCACAACGTTCATGGTCTGGCTGCATCATAGCTTGTAAATCCAGGCCCTGTTACTGGATATTCGCGCTGTTTTGTTTGGGCTTGGGGGTGTGTGTCGTTGCTGTTGTCTTTTGAAGTGCCCTTCTGAAGAGTGTTGATGCTTTTCTCCAAGCTGGTGGCAGAAATGGACAGACAGAAACAGATAGCTTGTCCCCTCGGGCTCTCTAAGGCTCAGTTTTGAATTATTTAAATCCCTGGGTTCAGATCTCGGCTCAGCTGCCTGAGTGGTGCTCCCCTCCAGTTCTGTCTCTGTAAATCTTGGGCCTCTAGGATCTTAAGCTGTCAATCAGAGGTTGGAGGTAGAGGTGAGGCAGGGCCTGTCCACTTTAAAGATACACGCTAAGTAAATATTTATATGCGGGTGGACTGCATTGCTAGCTGGGATTTCCTTTAAAACACTGCAGGCACCGGGTGGAGTGGATCACGAGGTCAAGAGATTGAGACCATCCTGGTCAACATGGTGAAACCCCGTCTCTACTAAAAATATAAAAAATTAGCTGGGCATGTTGGTGCGTGCCTGTAATCCCAGCTACTCGGGAGGCTAAGGCAGGAGAATTGCCTGAACCCAGGAGGCGGAGGTTGCAGTGAGCTGAGATCGCGCCATTGCACTCCAGCCTGGGTAACAAGAGCAAAACTCCGTCTCAAAAAAAAAAAAACAAAAAACACTGCAGGCCAGGGGAGGGGTTTTGATGTAACGAGATTGGCTGTGACATGGTCGTTGTTGAAACTGAGTGATGAGTTCTTGGGTGTTCATGCCCTTCTACTGGTACCTGTGTTATGACGTTACGGAAAAAAAAAAACATTTAAGTCCTCTGGCAATGCCAGGCACCAAGCAAATGGGCGCTTTTGCTGAGACCCTCATCCTCCTCAGTCCCCAGCCCTCCACCTCTGGGCGCAGACCCCCAGGCTTAGGGTTGGGTGACGCCTCTTAGGCTCTTCCTTGCTGGGGGCTGTCTTTACCACAGAGACCCTGCAGAAGTACCTGGAGGTGGTGATGGCCCTCGAGTACGATGAGAAGCCGCCCTACGCCGTGCTGAGGAACAGCCTGGAAGCCCTGCTGCAGGATCTGCGTGCGTCACCGTATGACCCCATTGGCCTCCGGATGGTGCCCTAGGTGGAATCCAGGTGGGAAGAGCTTGTGAGTTTTAAGCCCTCTCACCCCTTGCCTTCCCTCCAGCCCTGCCCCAGGCTCCAGGGGACGCTTCCCAGAGGCTGTTCCACATTCATACCAGGGCCCAGCTTCCCAGGGAGATGCTGGGTTTCTCCACAGGGTCCTTGAACTTTCCAACCTCCGGGAATAGCAAGCAGCAGAAACCCGGCTCAACTTGGCTTTAAGGAAAGGGGTTGATTGGCTGTTGTAACTAGAAAATTCTAAGGGGGAGCTTCAGGCATGACCGGATTCAGGGCCTCAGAAATAGCATCTGTGTCTCGCCATCTTCCTCTGTCTCTTCTTGCATCTGTGACTCCCTCTGTCCTTCCACCCGGACACCTGTCTCTACTTTCCTTTGGCCTGGCCCCCTAGGCCCCCCATATACAACAGGCAGCTGCTCCATGCCTTGAGGTCTCATTCATAGCACACACTACCCCATCATGTGGGTGACAGACACTCCTCACAGCCAGCGGCTGGGCATTTGCTTAGTTTCCCAGATTTTTATTTAACGAACAATGCTGCCCGTGTGCACAGCCCGGCTGGTGCGCGCCATCTGTGGATGGAGCTCTCATCTCGACTGCGGTAACCAGATTGCTTTACTCCCATCAGCACTGTGTGGAGTGTACAGGAATTTTTGCAAGGTCGAAGACAGACTAACTTTGCAGTAAATTTTGGCAAGGGTACAGAGATGTGTCCTGAGAGGAGCAGAAGCTCCAGGCCCCTTCTCTCTCCCAGAGTTTTCTTTTCTCTCATCAGGGTTGGCTGGAACCAAAGCTAAGTGCTTTTCTAACTGGGCACCGCCCTACGGGGCATTTGGCAGTGTCTGGAGACATTTTTGGTTATCAGGATGCGGGACAGTAGAGGCTGGGATGCTGCCTGACATCCTGAGACACAGCACGGTCCTCACCTCTGCCCCCCAGCAAAGAGTCCTCTGGCCCCAATATTCGGCCGCGCCGATACTGTGAGGTCCTGGTCTTGAATAGCGTCTCCTTTTGGTGGCCTGTCTCCCTGTGCAGCCACCTGCCTATGGGCACTTTGATTACACGTGCTTCTTCGTTCTCGAAACCTTTCCTTATACCCGAGGCTGAAGCATGAGCTAACACGTGTGCGCCGGGCACTTCACAGAGCAACTGTGCATAGCCTGAGCCGGTGTGAGGGGTGGAGGCTCTTTTCTCTGTGGTGGAGTAGCAGGCTCTCTGCCTCAACCAGATGCCCCAAGAGTGAAGTCATGACCTTATAAGCTAGGCTCACTCCTTCCCCACCTCTCCAGCTTGATAGACAGCTCCTCCTCTGTGCACCCAGTTGTCCAGGCCATACAGCTTGGGGTCCTCCCCAACACCCTCGCTCCTCAGGATCCTCCTCCAAATCTTCGGTTCTGGATGAGGCCGACCATGGGGTCACTTGTCATAGTCTCCTGCTGGCAGCAGGCTCCTGGAGGGCAGGGTTGCATCTGACTCTAGCGTCTCTGCTTTTCTGGCATGACACAGGGCAGAGGCTCCATCCTGTTTATCGGTGCAGCGAGCCCAGGCTTCCCGTCAGTGCCGCCCTGTCTCACAGTGCCTTCCTGTCACCCAGGACAAAGGGCGTTTAGAACCTGACACCTGATGGCCCTTCCAGGATCTCCACCATCTCATACCCACACGCTCCCTGGGGGCCACTCGCTCCGCCCCTTGGTTGGGAAATGTGGAGAATGGCATTTAAGGAGCCTGGTGATCTAGCACCTTGAAGGTCGCCCCGCCTCAGCTCCATGGCAGCTCCTTGCCTTGGCCTGAGGCTGAGCTCCCTTCCTCCCCCATGCACGATGCGCTGGCCACACCCCCTCCCCTCAGATTCTAGACCAGGCCAAGCTGGACCCCACCCTGGGATCTCTGCCCTTACCATCCCGAGGTCTGTAAAGCCCCCGTCATCCTGGTTTTACTCACCTGCTGCTGCTGAAGACCCGAGGCCTTCCCCATCCTCCGTGAGGCCTCCTCACCGCCTCCCACCCACTTGCTCATCACATCACCTGTTTCCACACAGCCCTTGTTCCCGTCGGAGGGAAGCCTGTGTTTACTGTGTAGTCTCCACCCTCCTCCTCTGTGTCCTAAACCCAGCAGGGGCTCCCTGCCCGATATGGTCATGATGACATCCCCAGTACCTAGGAGGTGCCTGGCACAAAGTAAGAGCATAGAGGGTGTTCCTTGAATGAATGAGACACTCACAGCCATTTTTACTGTCTTTCCGAACTTTCCACTTGCAGTGTGCAACAGAAAAAAAAATGAAGCAGTGTGACTCAAGGCCTGCTGGTAAACACAGAGAAGCTTCTAGAACAAGCTGTGGAATGTGCATTCCTGCCACTGGTTTTGGGATACTCATCAGTCCTGATTAGCCTCAGGGAGGTCCCCAGTTTCCCTCCAGCAAATGTGAAGTTCCCCCTCTCGTGGCCTGCCCTATAGCCAGTGTCCTAGCAAGGCTGGATGGGGTTGGGCTGGCCCCCAGGGGGGACCCCTCCTACTCTTGACACCTCTGTGCTTTGGTAATAAATTGTTTTAGCTGAGTTTGAGGACCCAGTGTCTGCAAAAGAAGTTCTTTTGGGGCCCAGGAGCAGTGACTCACGCCTGTAATCTCAGCACTTTGGGAGACCAAGACAGGAGGATCACTTGAACCAACAAGTTTGAGACCAGCCTGGGCTACAGGATGAAACCTATCTCTACAGAAAATTTAAAAATCAGCTAGTGGGTGCCTGTAGTCCCAGCTACCTGGGAGGCTGAAGCAGGAGGATCACTTGAGCCCAGCAAGTTGAGGCTGCAGTGAGCCATGATTGCACCACTATACCCTAACCTGGGCAAGAGAGTGAGACTGTCTCAAAAAAAAAAAATGGAGGAGGAGGAAGAGAAGTTAAACTTGCCTCTCTGAGTTGTTTTTTGTTTTTCTGATTTTTTTTTTTTTTTTTTGAGTAGCTCTGATCATGCATTTTTAGAAACAAATTTTCAGTGCTGCAAAAGACTAGCACTTCCACGTAAATTTTCTCAGTGAGGCAAATCTGCTTCCATGGAAGGGTGTGTCTCACGGATGGAGCAATGGCGAGAGCACATTGGATACAGGAGAGCAAGGGTTTTTAATTCCTAATGCAGTTGGCCTTAGCTGCTATGTCATTCCCCTATTGGTTGGGGTCAGACCGCACAGTCTAAGCCAAACATGACTAGCTAATTTGAAGAGTGCAGGGAAGAACAGTTTCAGTGGGGAAAGCTGGTACAGCAGGGAGGGGGTGGTTTCTTGGCGGGCATTCCTGAGCCCAGCAGGGCCAGAGGGGCTGATACATTGGCAGGCAAGATTATTTTAGACAAAGAACAGGGAAATAAGACTTCAGGACAGCCAGTACAAGCAAGTGAAGGCCTCTGGAGAAGAACATCTTGTTTGTAACAAAGTGAAACTGTGAAGAACTGTCTAAACTAGTTGTCCACATGCAGTGTGGAGAATCTGAGGCAGGTAAGGCAGGAAGTGGTGTCAGATGCCCTGACTCTCCTGTGCTGATAAATCCTGCCCAGGAGAAGCGGGTGGGGTCAGGGAATCTCTTACCATCTCCTGGCTGAAAGCAGGTGTGTGTGCCCCTTTCCAGAAGGGGACATTCACTAACAAGAAACCCCCCGAACCTGTCCTGCTTAGACCCCTTGTTGCACATGAGTCTGTGAACCCCCAAAATTGGAGACAGGTCTCCATTAATTTAGAAAGTTTATTTTGTCAAGGTTGAGGACACGGGCCAGTGACGTAGCCTCAGGAGGTCCTGATGATATGCTCAAGGTGGTTGGGGCACAGCTTAGTTTTGGGGGGACATGAGACATCAGTCGATATATGTAAGAAGTATATTGGTTCCATTTGGAAAGGTGGGAAGACCTGAAGTGGGGAGGGGGCTCCCAGGTCACCGATAGGTGAAAGAGGAACAGTTACATTCTTTGAGTTTCTGATTAGCCATTCCAAAGGAGGCACTCAGATATCCAGCTATGTCAGTGAGCAGAGGGGTGACCTTGAATAGAATGGGAGGCAGGTTTGCCCTAAGCAGTTCCCAGCTTGACATTATTTATTTTTCTTTCACAAGTCTATAAAAGATGAGGAGCATCAGCTGCCCTTCAGCACCTGAATCAGGTGAGCAGGGGTCAGCATTACCATGTCAACACTAGCCTCCATCCTCCATACCTTGGAGCACTGCCCAGTCAAGCGCCCCAAGGTTCCCGCAGCCCATGTGTCCTCCTCCCCTGTCCTTGCCAGCATAACCAGCCCAACCCGACCCTGGTCAGACAGTGGATGGAGCCCAGGGAAAGCCTGGGCAGTGGCCCCGCTTCTCTGAGCCCAGTACCTTTTATCTCCAGGGCCCAGGTTCTGAACCCTCGTGGACTTTGGAAGCTCTGAGAGGAGGGCATTGCAATCAGGGTTAGATAATGATCTCCCAGCATGGGAGTGGGAATGGCTCAGGTGCCACCAGGACACGGAGCTGATGCTCGCTGGAGCCCATTCCCTGTCCCCGACACCCACACCCTGCCCTCTGCCCCAAAATGGAGCCCTGGCTTAGATTTAGTCAGATATTTGTGGTGATGGTGGTGTTCCTATGTTTTTGAGACAGTCTTGCTTGGTTACCTAGGCTGGAGTGCAGTGGTGCGATCTTGGCTTACTACAACGTCCGTCTCCCGGGTTCAAGTGATTCTCCTGCCTCCGCCTCCGAGTATTTGGGACTACAGACACCTGCCACCACGCCCAGCTAATTTTTGTATTTTTGGTAGAAATGAGGTGTTGCCATGTTGGCCAGGCTGGTCTTGAACTCCTGACCTCAAGTGGTCCACCCACCCAAAGTGCTGTGATTACAGGTGTGAGCCACCTCACCTGACCCATTTTTAGCTCTTATGCCATATTTTTACTAAACCTTCTCTGTTTTTTACTAACGTATTCACTGTGTTATAATTGCCTCCAGCTTTCAGTATAGAAACATGCTATGCAGGTGTATAGCCTGGGAGCAATTGGCTATACCGTATAGCCTTGCCGTGTGGTAGGCTGCACCACCTAGGACTGGGCAAGCACATCCAGGATGCTCACAACAGAATCACCTAAGCATACGTTCCTCAGGACGTATCCCCCTAGCTAAGTGACACGTGGAAAGCAAGTGCCGCATGAAAGTTGCAGCAATGCGCCCCAGCAGATGAGATGTGCGGAGCCCACAGCAGCACAGCTGGCACCATGGCAGGCTGTTCGGGGAATTGCCTCATCTTGCGTATGTGGTGCCTGTGGTTTCTTTCTAATGCATGTTCAATGGAAGGAGGAGGAAAGAAGTTGAACGTGACCACCGCCAGCACCCTGTTAGAATGTGAGTGGAACACAGACTGCAGATGCAAGGAATTTTATAAGAGAATCCTGCAAAAAGAAGACCCTGCTGGCTGGGCACCGTGGCTCACGCCTGTATTCCCACCACTTTGGGAGGCCAAGGCCATGGATCCCCTGAGGTCGAGAGTTCGAGACCAGCCTGGCCAATATGGTGAAACCCCATCCCTAACAAAAATACAAAATTTAGCCAAGTGTGGTGGCACGCACCTGTAATCCCAGCTACTCAGGAGGCTGAGACATGAGAATCACTTGAACCCAGGAGATGGAGGTTGCAGTGAGCTGAGATTGTACCACTGCACTCCAGCCTGGGTGACAGACTGAGACTCCATCTCCAAAAAAAAAGGACACTGCTGAATGGAACAAAATCATCAGGGAAATATAATTAATGATAGAGGTATGTGATTCAGACATTCGTAATTTATTTCAGACAATGGATGATGATCTTGTGTGGTAAAATACGGAGGTTGAGGTTCCAAGGTGCCCCGGGATCCATAAGGGCAGTGGGGGGAGTGGGAACGGCAGAGAGAATCAGTTGAGCTACGACGCAGCCCAAGGACAGCCCCAGCCAAGGCTTCAGGGAGTTCTGAAGCTGGACCTGCCCTGCAAAGGGGTTCCCATTTGGACTGGAATGGTCAGACCTTTCTTTTTTTTTTTTTTTTTGAGACGGAGTCTTGCTCTGTCACCCAGGCTGGAGCGCAGTGGAGCAATCTAGGTTCACTGCAACCTCCACCTCCCGGGTCCAAGCGATTCTCCTGCCTCAGCTCCTGAGTAGCTGGGACTACAGGTGGATGATCAGACCTTTCTACTTCACAGGCTACCCCGGGAAGAGGCATGACTCAGATGAGACTCTCCCCTGTTGGCTGCTTTATGTTAATTACTTCCTCATGCCCACAAGAACCCTGCAAGTTAGGTTTACTGTGTCCACCACGCAGAGGAGGAAAGTGAAGAGTAAAGTAACTTGCTCAAACTATTAGTCTTGGCTGGGGCTGAAATCTGAGACCAGTTCTGGCCATCACACCAGCAACTCCCACATACTTGCTGATGTCCTGTTCCCGTGGAGAAGTCCACTTTGGAGCCTCCCTGACATCTCTCTCTCCAGCCAAAGCCCAAAGCTCAGGCTCTGATCCAGCTCCTCCCCCCACCTTGAGTCCCTTTACTCCCATTTAGGAGGGGTCTGTCCCAGCCCTGGCCTGCAGCCCCCATGACCTTCCTTGTGGCCACTCCTGGAGCCTGTGCCTTCCCTGTTTTCGGATGCACAAAGAGCTGCTATTGCTTGTAATTTCATCTCACGCTTCCTCTCACCACCCTCAACAGGTAGGAATTACTGTCCCTCCTGCTGGCCTCTCTGATGATCAGGGAACAGTCGTTAGTTTGCTGGTTCCTAAGGAGTTGGAATTGGCCCTGGGTCTCCTCCCCCACTTTTTTTTTTTTTTGAGACCGAGTTTCACTCTTGTTACCCAGGCTGAAGTGCAGTGGCATGATCTCTGTTCACTGCAACCTCCACCTCCTGGGTTCAAACAATTCTCCTGCCTTAGCCTCCCGAGTAGCTGGGATTACAGGTGTGCACCACTATACCCAGCTAATTTTTGTATTTTTAGTAGAGACGGGTTTTCACCATGTTGACCAGGATGGTCTTGATCTCTTGACCTCGTGATCCACCTGCCTCGGCCTCCCAAAGTGCTGGAATTCTAGGCGTGAGCCACTGCTGGAGTGCAGTGGCACAATCTCAGCTCACTGCAACCTCTGCCTCCCCGGTTCAAGCAATCGTCCTGCCTCAGCCTCCCAGTAGCTGGGATTACAGGCATGTGCCACTATGCCCAGCTAATTTTTGTATTTTAGTAGAGATGGGGGGTCTCACCGTGTTAACCAGGCTGGTCTTGAACTCCTGACCTCAGGTGATCCACCTGCCTTGGCTTCCCCAAAGTGTTGGGATTACAGGTGTGAGCCACTGTGCCGGGCCAAAACTTTGGATTTTGACTGCATTTTAGACTAAAGGGACCTGAGAGATGTTTGCAGAACACCCTGTCCAGCAGCTGAGGAACACAGTCTTCCCTTTGGCACGTGAGACATTCTCCAGGATACACAATATGTTAGGCTACAAATGAAATCTGACATTTACAGAAATTGAAATCCTATAAAACAACTTCTCAGACCACAATGGAAATGGAACTAGAAGTGATTAATAAGAGGAACTTCAGAAGATGTACAAATATATGGAAATTAAACATGCTCCTGAATGAAAATAAAGAGGAATATCAAGATGTTTCTTAAGGCCAGGAGTGGTGGCTCACGCCGTAATCCCGGCATTTTGGGAGGCAAGACGGGCAGATCACCTGAGGTCAGGCATTGGAGACTAGTCTGGCCAACATGGTAAAACCTGTCTCTACAAAAAATACAAAAAAAAAAAAAGCCGGGCATGGTGGTGCGCACCTGTAATCCCAGCTGCTCAGGAGGCTGAGGCAGGAGAATCACTTGAACATGGAAGGTGGAGGTTGCGGTGAGCCGAGATTGCACCACTGCACTCTAGCCTGGGCAACAGAGCGAGACTCCGTCTCAAAACAAACAAAAAACAATGCATCCCAAGGAACAAGGAAGGAGAAAAGCCAAAATTAGTACAAGGAAGGAAATGGCCAGGCGTGGTGGCTTGTGGCTGTCATCTCAGCATTTTGAGAGGCCAAGGTTGGAGACTAGCCTGAGCAACAAAGGGGGACCCCAACTCTACAGAAAACAAAAATTACCCAGGCGCAGTGGCATGTGCCAGAGATCCCAGCTACTTGGGAGGCTGAGGCAGGAGGAGCCCTTGAGCCAGGGAAGTCAAGGCCTCAGCGATCTGTGATCACATTCCTGTGCTCCATCCAGCCTGGGAGATAGATTGAAATCCTGTCAAAAACAAACAGCAGTACATGTCACTCAGAGCTCCCCAGGTCACCTCTGTCAAGGGTGGGGCCTTGGATCACCACTGAGTACTGCTTTTACCCTCTGCTTCAGCCACAGCTCTTTCTACCCAGGGACCCTCCCCTACCGACCTGAAGCCTTAACTCTTCAACCCAGTGAATAAAATACTGGCGGAAAGATACATTAATTAAAAAGCGCACACCACAGTGGAATGAGGTAAGCATCAAAAGACCTCTTCCATTCCAATCCCACAGGAGTGAACTTGCTCATACACTGAGCACATTGCGGCTGCAACCAGCAGCTGAGAAAGCCAGCACACACAGACCCTCTAACCAAGGAACTCATACAGAATCTTCACCCCTGAAAGCACCAAGAGCTGAATTAGGCTCCGGTAAACTATGAATACTAAAATCAGGCCACGCGCAGTGGCTCACACCTGTAATCCCAGCACTTTGGGAGGCCAAGGTGGGCAGGAATTCAAGACCAGCCTGGCCAACATGGCAAAACCACGTCTCTACTAAAAATACAAAAAATAAGCCAGGCCTGGTGGCATACATCCATAATCCCAGCTGCCCGGGAGGTAGAGAGATTGCAGTGAGCCAAGATTGTGCCACTGTACTCCAGACTGGACAAAAGAGCGAGACGCAAGACACTGTCAAAAAAAATTAAAATTACGTCCTTGGCCAGGTGTGGTGACTCATACCTGTAATCCCAGCACTTTGGGAGGCCGAGGTGGGTGGATCACGGGGTAAAGAGATTGAGACCATCCTGGTCAACATGGTGAAACCCTGTCACTGCTGAAAATACAAAAAAAATTAGCTGGGCATGGTGGCGCAGCCTGTAGTCCCAGCTACTCAGGAGGCTGAGACAGGAGAATTGCTTGAACCCAGGAGGCGGAGGTTGCGGTGAGCCAAGATTGCGCCATTGCACTCCAGCCTGGGTTTCAAGAGCGAAACTCCGTCTCAAAAAATAAAAAAAATGAATAGAACTACACTCTAAAACAAATGGAACAGATTACAGATATTTACAGGAAATTCTTCCCAAGAACTGCAGAAAATACATTCTCATCAGCACATGGAACAGTCTCCAAGATAGACCATCGGACAGGCCACCAAACAAGTCTCAACAAATTAAAAATCAAAATCGTAACAAGCATCTTCTCAGACCACAGTGGAATAAAACTAGAAATCAGCTACAAAAGGGACCCTCAAAACTATACAAATCATGGAAATGAAACAGTCTGCTCCTGAATGATTTGGAGGTTAACAATGAAATCAAGACAGAAATTTTAACATTCTTTGAAACAAACGGTAATAGTGATAGAAGTTATGAAGACCTCTGGAATGCAGCAAAAGCAGTGCTAACAGGAAACTTTATAGCACTCAATGCCTGTGTCAAAATGTCTGACGCCAGGCACAGTGGCTCACGCCTGCACTTTGGGAGGCCGAGGAGGGTGGATCACCTGAGGTCAGGAGTTCAAGACCAGCCTGGCCAACATGGCGAAACCCCATCTCTACTAAAAATACAAAGATTAGCCAGGCGTGGTGGCAGGCACCTGTAATCCCAGCTACTTGGGAGGCTGAGGCAGGAGAATCACTTGAACCCAGGAAGCAGAGGTTGCAGTGAGCTGAGATCACACCACTACACTCCAGCCTGGGTAACAGAGCAAGACTCCATCTCAAAAAAACAAAACTGGAAGATCACAAATTGACAACCTAATGTCACATCTTAAGGAACTAGAGAAACAAGAACAAACTAAACCCAAAGCTAGCAAAAGAAGAGACCGTAAGATCAGAGCAGAACTAAATGAAACTGAAACAAAAAATACGGAAATGATGAAACAGAAAGCTGGTTCTTGGAAAATAGAAACAAAATTGATAGACCATTAGCTAGATTAACCAAGAAAAGAAGATTCTAATGAAGTCAATTAGAAATAAAACTGGAGATGGCCGGGCACAGTTAGCTGACATTGCACCACTGCACTCCAGCCCGGGTGACAGAGTGAGACTCTGTCTCAAATAAATAAATAAATAAATAAATAAAAATCAACAAAAGAAAAAGGTTCATAGGGCAGGATCCAGAAGAGACGGTGTGTGGGCTTCCAGGTGACCTTTCCCAGTGAAGTCATACAGAAAACGCTTAATGCCCGCAGCAAGGATGAGTGACAGCATACACCAAGTATTGCCACCCAGGCAAGCTTGCCAGAGCCTTGGTGTTCGGAGTTTTTATTGGGGGTTGGTCACATGGGTGTGACCGATTGCCTGTATGGCTGACCCAGTTTTTACCCTCTGTGGAGGTACAGCAATAATACATGGTACAAAGCCCCCACCATAAATCAGTGTCCTCTTAGACTCCTCCAGTGTCCCACAGCCCCCTGGAGAATGAATGAATGAATGGGACTCTGCATTCATCACCTCACCTGCAGCCATAACTCACCTGTGTCCCCTGACAGTCCCCTCCTAACACTGCCCACCCCCGAGGCTGCCCAGGGTGGCTCCTTCCTGTTTTGAGGCAGGTCCTCATGCCCTCTGCCCTGCTGCTTTCGCTGAGAAAGGAGAAGTCGGGAGGGGATCTTTCAGGACCTTGCAGTTCCCCAGGCTCCTCCTCTGCCGATGGTCACTGCCCCTCCACCAGGCTTCCTGCTGGAGGAGTTTCCTTCCAAGCCAGGCTGGCCCAGAAGCCAGATGGTCCCGGGACAGGCCCAGCCCCAGAGTCCAGAGATGCTGCTGCTGTCCCTGCTGCTGCCCATGCTGGGGGAGGGTGAGTGGGGTCGGCAGCTGGGGTTCCCTTGCAGGGGCTGGGTCTGCCGCTGAACCTCTGCATCTCCCCAGGGTTCTTGAACGAGGGTTCCAGTTACAGTCTTCAAGTGCAGAGGCTGGTGACGGTGCAGGAGGGCCTGTGTGTCTTCGTGCCTTGCAACCTCTCCTACCCCCGGGATGGCTGGAATGAGTCTACTGCTGCTCATGGCTACTGGTTCAAAGGAATAACCAACACATATACCCGTGCTCCTGTGGCCACAAACAACCCAAATCGAGAGGTGGACATGAGCACGCGGGACCGATTCCAGCTCATGGGGGATCCCGGCAAGGGGAGCTGCTCCCTGGTGATCAGAGACGCGCAGATGCAGGATGCGGGAGGGTACTTCTTTCGGGTGGAGAGAGGAAGCTATGTGAGATTCAACTTCTTGAACAGGTTCCATCTAAAAGTAACAGGTATGGAATGGGGTGGGAACTCCTGCCTCTCACACTGGGGAGGGACCCTGGGCATGGGCTGAGCAGAGAGGGCTCTTAGGGACCCCTGCAGCACTAGCATCCCCACCCTGTCTCTGTCCCAGCCCTGACTCAGAAGCCTGATGTCTACATCCCTGAGACCCTGGAGCCCGGGCAGCCGGTGACGGTCATCTGTGTGTTTAACTGGGCTTTCAAGAAATGCCCAGCCCCTTCTATCTCCTGGACGGGGGCTGCCCTCTCCTCCAGAAGAGCCAGACCAAGCAGCCCCCATTTCTCAGTGCTCAGCTTCACGCCCAGACCCCAGGACCACAACACCAACCTCACCTGCCATGTGGACTTCTCCAGAACGGGTGTGAGCGCCCAGAGGACCGTCCAACTCCACGTGGCCTGTGAGTGTGGCCTGGGACTGTGGGGCCTTCGGGCAGACCCGGTGGGTGGGGAGGTGGAGGCCAGCAGGGCAGTGAGTGGCTCCCAGCTCAGGAGAGTCCAGGGAGAGGAAGCTGTGGGGTCCAGGAAGCCGGTGCAGCCCCTGGAGGGGATGGGAATGGCGTCCGGTCCTCCATCCACACGCATGAGCCCCGGCACTGGCTGTCACTTGTCTTCTCCGGAGGGTCCCACTTTCTTTTCCCTGAGGGACTTTTTTCCTGGTATGAGGAACCAATGGTTCTCCCTGAAGCCAGCTCACCATCTTGTTGCAGACGCCCCCAGAGAGGTTGTTATCAGCATTTCCCGTGACAACTCGCCAGGTAGCAAGGGCCATCGGGCTGGGGCGAGGCCAGTCCTCTTATTGGGAATGAAACATTTGCATGTAGGTAAGGGGATGTGCTCCTTCCTTGGCCTTTCTCTCTGAATATATATAAATATATATAGCCCTGAAGCTCCAGGAAAATCTCACACATCTGGAAGCCCAGAAAGGCCAGTTCCTGAGGCTCCTCTGTGCTGCTGACAGCCAGCCCCCCGCCACGCTGAGCTGGGTGCTGCAGGACAGAGTGCTCTCCTGGTCCCACCCCTGGGGCCCCAGAACCCTGGGGCTGGAGCTTCCCCAGGTGAAGGCTGGGGATTCAGGTCGCTACACCTGCCGAGCGGAGAACAGGCTTGGCTCCCAGCAGCGAGCCCTGGACCTCTCTGTGCAGTGTGAGTGCCCAGCAGGGGCCTGGAGTCCATCTGGGAGGGCAGGACAGGTGGGGACGCAGGGGCTGGGCTCAGGGTCCCAGGGCTGAGCAGACCTGGAACCCCAGGCCTAGGGGACCAACCTTCTTACCTGTGTAGACTCATGCAGTGTGTGTCTGGGACTCCGTGGGTGATTCTGCTGTGCCCTTCTATCCCCCCCACTTCCGCCACCTCAGTCTCCCAGGACAGTTCCCTTTACCCAGAGGGAAGTCCCTGGCCCATCTAGAGCCGGTCCCGTCTCCATTTCAGATCCTCCAGAGAACCTGAGAGTGATGGTTTCCCAAGCAAACAGGACAGGTAGCAAAGGGGACAGAGGAGCCAGGGCCTCTCGGTGCTAAACTGGGGGCCCAGGAATCTGGAGGGTCCCCACGCAGGAGGGTCCCTGCGCCCCAAGCTGCACATCGATTCTGCCTCTTCCTTCTCTAGTCCTGGAAAACCTTGGGAACGGCACATCCCTCTCGGTCCTGGAGGGCCAAAGCCTGCGCCTGACCTGTGTCACCCACAGCAGTCCCCCAGCCAGGCTGAGCTGGACCTGGGGGGAACAGACCCTGAGCCCCTCCCCACCCTCAGACCCCGCGGTCCTGGAGCTGCCTCGGGTTCAAATGGAGCATGAAGGAGAGTTCACCTGCCACGCTCAGCACCCACTGGGCTCCCAGCACGTCTCTCTCAGCCTCTCTGTGCACTGTGAGTGGGGAAAGGGGGCACCTAGGTCCCAGGAAGGAGTCCCTACTGAGTCCTGTCCTCCCTCCCCACAGACCCCCCACAGCTGCTGGGCCCCTCCTGCTCCTGGGAGGCTGAGAGTCTGCACTGCAGCTGCTCCTCCCAGGCCAGCCCTGCCCCCTCTCTGCGCTGGTGGCTTGGAGAGGAGCTGCTGGAGGGGAACAGCAGCCAGGACTCCTTCAAGGTCACCCCCAGCTCAGCTGGGCCCTGGGCCAACAGCTCCCTGAGCCTCCGAAGGGTACTCAGCTCCCACCTCAGGCTCAGCTGTGAGGCCTGGAATGTCCACGGGGCCCAAAGCAGCTCCGTCCTGCAGCTGCCACGGGGTGAGGGGGCTGTGGGGGGCCGAGGCTCAGGGAGAAAGAGACAGGATCCCAGAAAGATGAAGTTGTGGGGAGAGGGGCTGGGCGAGGCAGGAAAGGATGGGAACATGGTCCCTGCTCTGTGGCAGGTGGGGGTGGAGAATCTGAGGGCTCTAGGTCTGTGGGAGGAGGGGCAAGAGGGTCTCCGGGCTGGGAGGGCATCACCCCAATCCCCACTCCTCTGCAGGGAATCAGGAGTGGAGGGGAAGACTTGGTCTGGGGGCCGCTCTGGGAGCTGGCGTCGCTGTGCTGCTCTCTCTCTGTTTCTGCCTCATCATCTTCAGGTGAGTGTCAACTTTAGGCTGACGGTGCAGGGCGTGGGAAGGGGGAGGGTTCTAGAATCCCAGACAGTCCCCGCTGCAGGAATCTGGGTGGGGCGGTGGGTGTCAGAGCTGCACCTTGGGTGAGAGGATCAGAGCAGGAGTCTGCTCTGGAACGGTGATCCAGGCCATCTGTGAGGGTCCCCAGATCTCACTGTGGAAGTCATCCCATGGGAGGTGGAGGTTGCCGTGAGCAGAGATCGAGCCACTGCACTCCAGCCTGGGCGACAGAGCAAGACTCCATCTCAAAATAAAAACGAAGTCCCCTGGTGGACCTGTCCCCACCCCACTGGCCCCATGGCCTTCCAGCCTCCGCTAAGCCGTGGGCCAGCCTGGAGGCTGAAGGGCCCTGCCTTCTCCCTCAGGGTGAAGACCTGCAGGAAGGAAGCCACCCAGGTGGCAGCCACTGAGCAGGATGCGCCCTCTGCCCTGGGGCCCATCTCCCGGTTGAGAGCCCAGCCTCGGTCCTCTGGGGCCTTGGCCATTCCCCTTTCCTGGACGGCCATGGCCATGCCTCTTGGTGACTCGCAGAATCATCGTGCCCCAAATAAGGTTTTGCTCCTGGGTCCCCATCAATGCAGCCTGTCATCTGTGAGGGGCTCTCCCCACTGCTCCCACATACCCTCCCAGAGTCAGGGGCCCCCCCGGCCTGTTCATCCCCTACCTGTGCTCAGCTCCAATGGACCCTCCACCTCCTGCTCCTCCTTTCCCCCTGGACCCCCGACTCCTTCGCCCTCCCTCCTATCTCCTCCTCAACACAGGATGCCAGAGAGACCTTTCCCCAAATAACTATTGTCTACTACAAATCTCGGGGTCCCCATCCTCACTTCTGACAGCATCTGCGGTTGTGGGGCCCTCATGAGCACTCCAAGGTTGGATAGCCTCCTAGGACTCACTGAGAGCTGAGATCCTTGTGGTGACCGTTCATATAGTGACCGATAACAGACGAAAATCAGGGATGGGGAGAGGCGTGCGAGGCGGGTCCAGGAGAGACCAAACACGCAGCTTCTGGGTGTCCTTTCCCACTGGAGCTGAGGGAACAGAACCCAGTTCTTCTGGCAAGGGCGTGTGACAGAAGCTTGGAGCACCAGCGTACCACCCACCCAGGAAGCTCCCCTGAGCCTGGGTCCCAGGTTCGCTGGGGGTGGGTCACGCAGGCACGGGTGACCTGCCGATGACCTCAGTTCCTCAGCCCCTGCAGAGCCAAACTGACGCCATGTAGGCCCTGCTGTAAGTCCCAGTGCTGGCATAGACTAGTGGCTTGGCATGTGGTCCTGGGTGAACAGGGATGCCCCTACCAGCAGGATGCCGCAAGGCCCTGAGTTAGAGGTTCCCTCCCCACGCCTGGGCACAAAGGGCCAAACCTTTTTCTGGGCAGGTGAATCCTTTACCTACAGTGACCTCTCTTTCCTGGGCTCCTAACTCAATTTCACAGCTGTGTCTGAGTAGATCCTCAGAGGTCCCTTGGGTCAGTCCAGGTCCCAGAAAATCCCTGTCTTTCTCACACCTCCTCCTTCCTGGGCATCCATTCACAATTTGCAATTAGATAGTAACTTGATTGACTATAGCTTTTTTTTTTAAGACGGTGTTTCACCATGTTGGTCAGGCTAGTCTTGAACTCCCGACCTCGGGTGATCCACCCGCCTTGGCCTCCAAAGTGCTTAGATTACAGGCGTGAGCCACCATGCCTGGCCGACTATAGCTTTAATGCCTGCTTCTCCTTCCACAATGCAAGCTGCCTGAGGTTAGGCATGGTGTCTGCCTAGTTCCCCCGGGAATATCCAGGGGCTGGCACAGGGGAGCTGTTCCATAAGGCAGCGGGTGCTGGACTCAGAGAGACCTGGATGGGAATCCTGGCCTGACCACTGATTAGATGTGTGGGTTTGGGGTGTTTACTCAGCTTCCATCTCTCCGTCTGATCATGGGGATAATAGTGTCTCCCCAGTGATTGTGGTGAGGGTTTTGAGTCTGGCAGTGAATTACCAAGAGCCAGGCATTATTGTTCTCAAATATTTGCTGAATGAGTGAATGAATGAGGGCCCAGCCAGTGTTTGTGGAGTAAGTGAAAGAGGAAAAGCTCAGCTTCCAGGTCCTCTCGTGCATCCTCCTTGCTCTCTCTCAGCCCCCATGGTCCTAATTTGACCCCTTTCTCCGCTGAATTCAGGGTCAACAGCATAAATGCCCAGCAGGCAGCTTCCAAGACTACCCATCCCCCGGTGCAGCCACTCCCACCCCGGGGGAGGAGCAGGAGCTCCACTACGCCTCCCTCAGCTTCCAAGGGCTGAGGCCTCGGGAGCCTGCGGACCAGGAGGCCCCCAGCGCCACCGAGTACTCAGAAATCAAGATCCACAAGGGACAGCCCCCGAAGGGCCCCGACTCTGGGCTTTTGTTGGAGACGAAGACGTCAGGGATGCTTCCAAAGTGAAGAGTTCTCCATGGAAACAGGACACCAGCAAGTGCGTGGGCGTCGCACTGGCATCGGCCAGAACTGGACTCAGATTTCAACCCCATTCCCCACAAAGAGCTTGAGTTTGAAGATTATACTTTCTGAGGCAGGGTCTCGCTCTGACTCCCAGGCTGGAGTCTAGTGGTGCAATCTGGGCTCACTGCAGCCTCAACCTGCGGGGTCAAACTGATCCTCCCATCTCAGCCTCCCGAGGAGGTGGGACTACAGTTGTGCACCATTTTTGTATTTTTAGTAGAGACAGGGTTTCACCATGTTTCCCAGGCTGGTCTCAAACTCCTGGGCTCCAGCCATCTGCCTGACTCTGCCTCCTGAAGTGTGGGGATTACGGGCGTGAGCCAACGTGCCCGACCACAGATTATACTTTCAATTCAGAGCATGAGTTTGAAGATGACACTTCATCTTCAACGAGGCACCGTTTCTGTGGTTCATCGCTACAGAAGCTTCTCTGGACGTGGAAAGCACAGGAAACCAGGCAGAGGAGGCATGGGGCGCTCTCCGGAACAAGAAGCCAGCTCCTGGAGCTGCTTTGCTTCAACTGACGTTCCCCATTGAGGACCATTCTCTTCCTTCAGAAGAGGGAGAGTGAGAGAACGAACTCTGAGTGGTTCCCATTAACATTAAAAAAAAAAATAGAGCCTGAGGTTGAGCAAGTCATCTTATTCCTCAATAAAATGGACCCAATAAGCCTAATTCAAGGGCTCTTGTGGGACAGAAGGGAAGGTCATTAAAGCTTCCAGGCCCAGCACGGTGGCACATGCCTGTAATCCCAACACTTCGGGAGGCCAGGGCAAGCGGATCACATGAGGTCAGGAGTTCGAGACCAGCCTAGCCAAAGTGGTGAAACCCTGTCTCTACCAAAAATACAAAAATTAGCAGGTGTGGTGGTGCACACCTATAGACCCAGCTACTCGAGAGGCTGAGGCAGGAGAATTGCTTGAACTCAGGAGGCAGAGGTTGCAGGGAGTGGAGATTGCACCACTGCACTCCAGCCTGGGCAACAGAGGGAGGCTCCATCTCAAAAATAAATAAACAAGGCCGGGCACGTAGCTCATGCCTGTAATCCCAACACTTTGGGAGGCCGAGGCCAGTGGATCATGAGGTCAGGAGATCGAGGTCATCCTGGCCAACATGGTGAAACCCCATCTCTACGAAAAACACAAAAAAATTATCCAGGCGTGGTGGCAGGCACCTGTAACCCTAGCTACTCAGGAGGCCAGGGCAGGAGAATCACTTGAACCCGGAGGCAGAGGTTGTGGTGAGCCAAGACCACACCATTGCACTCCAGCCTGGATGACAGAGTGAGGCTCTGTCTCTAAAATAAATAAATAAATAAGGTGTCCAACAGAGGCATTTGTGCAGTGAGTCCCTTGCCTGAGTCACACCTTTTCCCAGGGCAGCCCACTAGGTATAAAGTTCTCACCATCCTGGCCGTGCTGAGGGCCTCTGCAGGGTAACTCCAGCCTCCAAAGTCTGAAGACTCAGCTGAGGCTGCGGTTGGTCTGTATCTCAGCTCGTTTCTCCCTCTGCCCGACTTGCTTCCTTCTCTACTCTAGGGTTTTTTTTCCCAGATTTTTTTTTTGAGACGGAGTCTTTCTCTGTCTCCCAGGCTCACTGAAACCTCCGCCTCCCAGGTTGAAGCAATTCTCCTGCCTCAGCCTCCCAACTAGCTGGGATTACAGGAGCCTGCAACCACGCCCAGCTAATTTTTGTAGCTTTTAGTAGAGATGGGATTTCGCCATGTTGGCCAGGCTGGTCTCGAACTCCTGACCTCAGGTGATCCACCCGCCTCGGCATCCCAAAGTGCTGGGATTACAGGCGTGAGGCACCACACCCAGCCTTTTCCAGATTTTTGAGGCGTAACTGAAAGATAGAAATTCAGTATATTTACCATGAATATCATGATGTTCTGATATAGTATACATTCTGAAATGATTACTACAAATCTGCTAGTCAACCTGTTCCCTCACCTCGATAGTTCTCTCTCTCTCTCTTTCTCTCTCTCTCTCTCTCTCTCTCTCTCTCTCTCTCTCTGAGATGGAGTCTCGCTCTTTTGCCCACCAGGGTGGAGTGCAGTGGCACAATCTCAGCTCAGCTCACTGCAACCTCCACCTCCCACGTTTCAAGCGATTCTCCTGCCTCAGCCTCTCGAGTAGGTGGGATTACAAGCGCATGCCATCATGCCTGGCTAATTTTTATATTTTTAGTAGAGACAGGGTTTCACCATGTTGGCCAGGCTAATCTCCAACTCCTGGCTTCAGGTGATCTGCCCTTCTCGGCCTCCCAAAGTGCTGGGATTACAGGCGTGAGCCACCACGCCCGGCCATCTCCATCATTCTCTTTTTGTGTGTGTGATGGAAACAAGATGGACCCTGTTAACAAATTTCAGGCGTGCGATACAGTATTGTTAGCCACAGTCACCGTGCTGGCCAGTAGAATGCCAGAACTGATTGTTGTTTATTTGTTGAGACAGGGTCTCACTCTGCTGCCCAGGCTGGAGGGCAGTGGCACAATCACAGCTCACTGCAGCCTCAATCTCCTGGGCTTAGTCGATCCTCCCACTTCAGCTTCCTAAGTAGCCAGGACCACAGGCACGTGCCATCATGCCCAGCTAATGTTTTAATTTTTTTTTTTTGTAGAAATGGGATCTCACAGCAGGGCACGGTGCCTCACGCCTGTAATCACATAGTCTCTACTAAAAATACAAAAATTAGCAGGACATAGTGGTGAGCACCTGTAATCAGCTACTAGGGAGGCTGAGGCAGGAGAATCACTTAAACCCGGGAGGCAGTGGTTGCAGTAAGCTGAGATCGTGCCATTGCACTCCAGCCTGGATGCCAAAAGCAAACTCCATCTCAAAAAAAAAAAAAAAAAAAAAGAGGTCAGATGCGGTGGCTCATGCCTGTAATCCTTGCACTTTAGGAGGCTGAGGCAGGAGATGACTTGAGGTCATGAGTTCGAAACCAGTTTGGCCATCAGAGTGAAACCCCGTCTCCACTAAAAATACAAAAAATTAGCTGGGCATGGTGGTGTGCGCCTGTAATCCTAGCTGCTCAAGAGGCTGAGGCCAGAGAATCGCTTGAACCCAGGAGGCAGAGGTTGCAGTGAGACGAGATTGTGCCACCATACTCCAACCTGGACGACAGAGTGAGACTCCATCTCAACAAAGAAAAGAAAAGAAATGGAACCTCACTATGTTGCCCAGGTTGGTCTCAAAGTCCTGGCTCAAGCAGTCCTCCCACCTTGGCCTCCAAAAGTGCTAAGATCACAGGTGTAAGCCACCATGCCACGCTGACCTGATCTTATGACTGTACGTTTCTGCCCGTTGACTGACATCTCCCCATTTTTCTCTCCTCCCAGCCCCCAGCAACCACAGTTCTAATTCTGCTTTGTTTCCATGGATTTTGTGGCAGAAGAGTAGGGGATGAAGGGGACAGGGTTCAACAGGTGCAGACGGTTCCTACAGACAGGAGAGCAGCAGGTGTGGCGTACAGGTCACATCTCGCTCCCATGATAACAAGCCACATCAGCCTCTGATTGACTGCGGGCCGGGTCTCCACTCTGGCCTCTGATTGGTCGTGAGCCCAATCCTTCATAGCATGTAACCAATTGGAGGCCTCTGAGGGGCGCCTAGGGGTGTTGCAGGGTTTTTTCTAGCTTAATAAAAAGTCTAATTGGGGAGGCTTTTGAGCTTCTGGCTTAATTCCACTCTCACTCTCACTCTGAACTGTTTTTGATAAATCTGTGCTTTTCTATTCACAATAGCAAAAACATGGAATTAACCCAAGTGCCCATCAATGATAGACTGGATATAGAAAATGTGGTGCATATACACCATGGAATACTATGCAGCCATCAAAAGGAATGAGATCACATCCTTTACAGGGACATGGTTGGAGCTGGAAGCCATTATCCTCAGCAAATTAACACAGGAACAGAAAGCCAAACACCGCATGTTTTCACTTGTAAGTAGGAGCTGAACAATCAGAACACATGGACAGGGAGGGGAAAACCACACAGTGGGGCCTGTCGGGGGTGGATGGGGATGGAGGGAAGGAGAGCATCAGGAAAAATGGCTAAAGCAGGGCCGAGCACGGTGGCCCACGCCTGTAACCCCAGCACTTTCAAGCCCGAGGTGGGTGGATCACCTGAGGTCAGGAGTTTGGAACCTGCCTGACCAACATGGAGAAACCCCGTCTCTACTGAAAAATACAAAAATTAGCTGGGCACGGTGGTGCATGCCTGTAATCCCAGCTACTGGGGAGGCTGAGGCAGGAGACTCGCTTGAACCCAAGAGGCAGAGGTTTCAGTGAGCTGAGTTCGAGCCATTGCACTCCAGCCTGGCAACAAAATCGGGGGAGAAAAAAGAAAGAAAAATAGCTAAGGCATGCTGGGCTCAGTACCTCGGTGATGGGTTGATGAGTGCAGCATGTTTACCGACACCACAGACCTGTGCATTCTGCACGTGGACCCCACCCAGAACTTAAAAAGTTTTTTCATCTATGTTTTTTTTACTCTGTTCTTCTGTTGCTTTTTCCTTCCTTGCATTTTCTTTTGTTACTTGATTTGTGCATTTTGTTCAATTCTTTTTTTTTTTTCTTCTTGTTGAGACGGAGTTTAGCTCTTGTTGCCCAGGCTGGAGTGCAAGGGTGCGATCCTGGCTCACCACAACCTCTGCCTCCCAGGTTCAAGCGATTCACCTGCCTAAGCCTCCTGAGTAGCTGGGATTACAGGCATGCACCACCACGCCCGGCTAATTTTGTACTTTTAGTAAAGATGGGGGTTTCTCCATGTTGGTCAGGCTGGTCTTGAACTCTCAACCCCAGATGATCCCCCGACCTTGGCCTCCCAAAGTGCTGGGGTTACAGACAGCAGCCACTGCACCCGGCTATGTCGTTCAGTTCTGTGTTCAACACGCCAAGAACCTGGACAACCCTCCGGTGACAGTTTGACTTCTGTGGATTCCACATATACATGAGCTCACACGGTATTTGTCTACCTCTGACATAGGGTTAATTTCTGTTGCTGCAAATGGCAGGACTTCTTTTTTGTATGGCTGAAGAATTTTCAACTGTATTGCGTGTTTGTGTATCTGCTGTGTACAGCTGACCCTCGAACAGCACAAGTTTACTGTGGGTTATACACAGATTTTCTTCCTCTTCTGCCACCCCTGAGACAGCAAAATCCATCTCTTCCTCTTCAGCCCACTCCATGTGAAAACAGTGAGGGTAAACATTTTAATGGTGGCCAGGCGTGGCGGCTCACACCTGTAATCCCAGCACTTCAGGAGGCCAAGGCAGGTGGACCACCTGGTGGTCATCTCAAGCTGGTCTCAAACTCCTGACCTTGTGATCCAACCGCCTCAGCCTCCTAAACTACTAGGATTATAGGCATGAGCCGTCGTGCCTGGCAAGCTGCTTTTCATTGAAGGGAAATGATTTCTTTAGCCGCATTTTGTTGGAAGGAAAGTTCTTGCTGAGGACTGTCTGCCTTCTCTGCCTAGCTAGTTTCTTTCTACCTTATCACTCACTGGGAACGTTTCATGTCCTTTATTCTAGCTATTTTGCAAAATACAGTCTCTTACTGTTAACTGTATTCACCCTACTCTGCTATCAATCATTAAAACTTACTTCTGGCTGGGTGCAGTGACTCATACACCTGTAATCTGAGCACCTTGGGAGACCAAGGCTGGCAGATCACCTGAAGTCAGCAGTTGAAGACCAGCCTGGCCAATGTGGTGAAACTCTGTCTCTACTAAAATAACAAAAATTAGCCAGGCAAGGCCGGGCGCGGTGGCTCAAGCCTGTAATCCCAGCACTTTGGGAGGCCGAGGCGGGTGGATCACGAGGTCATGAGATCGAGACCATCCTGGTCAACATGGTGAAACCCCGTCTCTACAAAAGATACAAAAAATTAGCTGGGCATGGTGGCGCATGCCTGTAATCCCAGCTACTTGGGAGGCTGAGGCAGGAGAATTGCCTGAACCCAGGAGGCGGAGGTTGCAGTGAGCCGAGATGGCGCCATTGCACTCCAGCCTGGGTAAGGAGTGAAACTCTGTCTCAAAAAAAAAAAAATTAGCCAGGCATGGTGGCAGGCACCTGTAATCCCAGCTACTTGGGAGGCTGAGGTGGGAGAATCACCTGAACCCAGGAGGCCGAGGTTGCAGTGAGCAGAGATCATGCCATTGTATTACAGCCTGGTGACAGAGAGAGACACCATTTCAAAAATAAAATATTTTGACTAAGATCAAGTAAAATAAAATAGGCCAGGCGTGGTGGCTCATGCCTGTAATCCCAGCACTCCGGGAAGCTGAGGTGGGAGGATCACGAGGTCAGGAGTTCAAGACTAGCCTGACCAACATGGGGAAACCCCATCTCTACTAAACATACAAAAATTTTCTGGGTCTAATGGTGCACTCTGGTAATCCCAGCTACTTGGGAGGATGAGGCAGGAGAATCACTTAAACCTGAGAGCTGAAGGTTGCTGTGAGCTGAGATTATGCCATTGCACTCTAGCCTGGGAGACAGAGTGAGACTCTGCCTCAGGAAGAAGCTATTCCTCCAGCCAGGCACGGTGGCTCACATCTGTAATTCCAGCACTTTGGGAAGCCAAGACAGGTGGATCCTGAGGTCAGGAGTTTGAGACCAGCCTGGCCAAGATGGTGAAACTCCATCTCTGCTAAAAATACAACAATTGGGCCATGGGATTAGGGGGGAAATACAAAAATTAGCTGGACGAGGTGGCAGGCACCTGTAATCCCAGCTACTCAGGAGGCTGAGGCAGGAGAATCGCTAGAAGGAGAATCGTTAGAACCCAGGAGGTGGAGTTTGCAGTGAGCTAAGATGACTTCACTGCACTCTAGCCTGGGTGAGACAGTGAGACTCCATCTCAAAAAAAAAGCTTCAAGGAAACCTATTCCTTCTTTTTTTTTTTTTTTTTTGAGACGGAGTTTCGCTCTTGTTACCCAGGCTGGAGTAAAATGGCATGATCTCGGCTCACCTCTGCCTCCTGGGTTCAGGCAATTCTCCTGCCTCAGCCTCCTGAGTAGCTGGGATTACAGGCACGCGCCACCATGCCCAGCTAATTTTTTGTATTTTTAGTAGAGATGGGGTTTCACCATGTTGACCAGGATGGTCTCGACCTCTTTACCTCATGATCCACCTGCCTTGGCCTCCCAAAGTTCTGGGATTACAGGCGTGAGCCACCGCGCCCAGCAACCTATTCCTTCTACCTTCCATCTAACTGTATGTTTGTACCCATTAACCAGCCTCTCTCCATCCCCAGGCCCCCACCCTTCCAAAACTCTGCTAACTCTGTCTATTCTCCACCTCCATGACATAAACTTTTTGGCTCCCACACATAGGTAGGAACATGTGCTATTTGTTGTTTTATGCCTGGCTTATTTCATTTAACAGAATGAACTCCAGTATCATTCCTGTTGCTGCAAATGGCAGGATCTCATTCTTTTTATGGCTAAATAATATTCCTCTGTGTGTGGGAGGGAGGGAGTGTAATGTTTTATTTATTTATTTTGACAGAGTCTCGATCTGTTGCCCAGGCTGGAGTGCCGTGGTGCAATCTCGGCTCACTGGGTCCAGGTAGTTCTCCTGCCTCAGCTTCCCAAGTAGCTGGGATTACAGGCATGCGCCACCACGCCCCGCTAATTTCTGTATGTTTAATAGAGTTTGTCAGGCTGGTCTTGAACTCCTGGCCTCAAGTGATCCACCCACCTCGGCCTCCCAAAGTGCTGGGATTACAGGCGTGAACCATCATGCCCGGCAGCATATGACATTTTCTTTATCCATTCATTCATTGATGAACGCTGAGGTTGATTCCATATCTTTACTGATGTGAATAGTGGTGTAATCAACACGGGGGTGCAGGTATCCTTTTGATATGCTGACTTCCTTTCTTTTGGTTACATACCCAGTAGTGGGATTGCTGACCCGTGTGGTAGCTCTATGCTCAGCTTTTGGAGAAATCTCCCTACTCTTCTCATAATGCCTACACCGATTTGCATTTCCACCAACAGTGTAGAAAAGTTCCCTTTTCTCTGCAGCTTTGCAGGCATGCTGTTTTTTGTCTTTTTTATAATGGCCATTCTAACCAGGGTAAGACGACATGTCACTGTGGCTTTTATTTGCGTTTTCATATTCCTGTGGGCCATTTGTATGTCTTCTTTCTTTTTTTTTTTGAGATGGAGTCTCATTCTGTCACCCAGGTTGGAGTGCAGTGGCGCGATCTCAGCTCACTGCAACCTCCACCTCCCGGTTTCAACTGATTCTTCTGCCTCAGCCTCCCAAGTAGCGAGGACTACAGGCATGCACCACCATACCCAGCTTTGTTGTTGTTGTTGTTGTTGTTGTATTTTTAGCAGAGATTTTTCACCACGTTGGCCAGGCTGGTCCAAACTCCTGACCTCAAGTGATCCGCCCACCTCAGCCTCCCAAAGTGCTGGGATTACAGGCATGAGCCACCATGCCCAGCCTAAAATGGGAACTTTTAACAATGGGTTCAACAAACATGCCCCATCCCTTCTGAGTGCTTTGCATATATTTAGTCATGCAATGCCCACAACTCAATGAAGAGGCTGCTGTTACCACTGCTATTTTATAGTGGAGGAAACTGAGGCACAGAAAGGCCAAGCACGATTCCCAAAGTCACACAGCCAGCAGGTGGCCCAGCAAGGCTCTACCCCATGCTGTCAGGCACCAGAAACTCGGCTTTTCAGCCCCAGGCCAGAGCCTCCCTGCACTGACAGGGTTGCCAATGGGGTTCTTGTGCGTCCTTCCTCCTGGGATACGTATTCTGGGGGGCAGGGACCTCGTCTGGCATGGGAGGCATTTAATGAGCGCTGTGGTTGAATAGTCTTAGGAGAGCCACTTCCCTTCTTAGCCACCTGAAACCCCTGCAGGGCTCTGCTCCTTGAACTGTATTCGAAGTCAGGGCATCTATTTCCCATAAAGCAGATCCTTAGGAAGAGACCTGACCAGAAGGAAATCACCGGCTTGGACGGTCTGAGTCTGGGAAGAAGCAAAACCCACTCTCAGCAGGGTACGCGCGCCACCCGGCGGTGGGCTCCTGCTAAGGCAGCTCCACCCGGAGGCCAGCAATGTTTGCTTTCGGAAGTGGTGGAATTTGCGAACTGGTCCTGGTCTGAAAATCAGTATGTCAAAACTCTATGACCATGACTCACAGTAAGAAATCATCTCGTGCCCAGCGCGGTGGGTCACACCTGTAGTCCCAGCAGTCTGGGAGGCTAAGGTGGGTGGATCACATGAGCTTAGGAGTTCAAGACCAGCCTGACCAAATGGAGAAAACCCATCTCTACTGAAAATACAAAATTAGCTGGGCGTGGTGGCTCATGCCTGTAATCCCAGATACTCGGGAGGCTGAGGCAGGAGAATCATTTGAACCCAGGAGGCAGAGTTTGTGGTGAGCCGAGATCGCGCCATTGCACTCCAGCCTGGGCAACAAGAGCGAAACTCAAGTCTCAAAAAAGAAAAAAAAAAGCATTACACCCACTTTCGGACTTCATGGAGTTGCAAGCGTTCAATGAATGTAAATACAAAACACATTGGCCGGGCGCGGTGGCTCACGCCTATAATCCCAGCACTTTAGGAGGCCGTGGCTGGTGGATCAGGAGGTGAAGAGATAGAGATCATCCTGGTCAACAAGGTGAAACCCCGTCTCTACTAAAGATACAAAAATTAGCTGGGCATGGTGGCGCGTGCCTGTAATCCCAGCCACTCGGGAGGCTGAGGCAGGAGAATTGCCTGAACCCAGGAGGCGGAGGTTGTGGTGAGCCGAGATCGCGCCATTGCACTCCAGCCTGGGTAACAACAGCAAGACTCCGTCTCAAAAAAAAAAAAAAAAGACAAACCACAAAACACATCAAGAAGGCAGGAAAGGGAAGTAAAGGCCTAACGGGCAGGGGGGTTATTTTGGAGTGATGTAAATGATGAGGACTGAGACAGTCGCACAGCACCGAGAACGTACTAAATGCCACCGTACTGTGAAATCTTTCCTGTAACATGGTTAATTTTTTTGTTTTGTTTTGTTTTTGTTTTTTTGAGACGGAGTGGCACAATGACAGCTCACTGCAACCTTGTGGAGAGAGACTTTATTTGAAAGGATTTTTAAGGTGAGGGAGGGACTATTTGCTATAAAGGTGAGGCTACTGCAGTAGAGAGAAGCAAAAGATTTGCAGGTGAGACAGGGGTTGGACAGGAATTTTTTCCTTTTTTTTTTCTTTGAGACACAGCGGAGTGTAGTGGCACAATCTCAGCTCACTGCAACCTTTGCCTCCTGGGTTCAAAACATTCTCCTGCCTCAGCCTCCCAAGTACCTGGAATTACAGGTGCACACCACCATACCCAGCTAATTTTTGTATTTTTAGTAGACAGGGTTTCACCATGTTGGCCAGGCTGGTCTCAAACTCTTGACCTCGAATGATATGCCCACCTCGACCTCCCAAAGTGCTGAGATTACAGGCATGAGCCACCGTGCCTAGCTCCTTTTTCTTTTTTTAAAAAAAATAGAGATAGGATCTCACTCTGTCACCCAGGCTGATGCAGTGGCTCACTGCAGGCTTGAACTTCAGGGCTCAAGGGATCCTCCTACCTCAGCCTCCAGAGTAGCTGGGACTCCAGAGTAGCTGTGCATGCCACCATGCACAGCTAATTTTTAATTTTTTTGTAGAGATGGGGTCTCACTATGTTGCCCAGGCTGCTCTGAAACTCCATAACTCAAGGGATCTTCCCACCTCAGCCTCCCAAAGTGCTGGGGAGGAGTAATCAAAGCTGGAAGAACCAGCTCTGGGAAAATCAGATAAAAAGGCTGTTGTATAGGACAATGGACCAGGGAATGTTTTACTTTTCCCAGGAGAGGTGCTTACGGAGGGGCTGTGGATGGACTGAAATTCAGAGGCTGGCAGGTAGGAGAGAGAACTAATGTAAGTCTGGTTCAAGAAATGGGAATTTGGAGGGTCTTTGTCTGCCCTTGTCTTAGGTAGACGAGGGATTCATCCTCAAGTCTCATCTACGTCACACAGGGAAGGGCGGTTCTTCTCAGTAAGCCATCTGCTGGAATGCAAAAAAAGTGGGAGAATTTTTTTTTTTTTTGAGACAGAGTCTTACTCTGCCACCAAGGCTGGCGTGCAGTGGCACAGTCTTGGCTCACTGCAACCTCCGCCTCCCAGGTTCAAGTGATTCTCCTGCCTCAGCCTCCCAAGTAGCTGGGACTACAGGCGTGCACCACCACGCCCAGCTACTTTTTGCTGTATTTTTTAGTAGAAATGGATTTCGCCATTTTGGACAGGCTGGTGGTGGTAGTTTCTTTAAAAACCTTTTTGTAGAGACAGAGTCTCACTATGTTGCCCAGGCTGCTCTCAAGCTCCTGGTCTCATACCATCCTCTCACTTTGGCCCCCCGAAGCGTTGGGATTACAGGTGTCTGCCAGAAAAGTGGAGGATTTCTGCACCATCACTGCTTTCCAGGCACACAGGCTCCAGTAACTTTCAGCACTGTTGCGTGTAAAGATGCTTTGCCGCTGGGTGGAGGAGGAAGGAATCTGCAGCTAAGCATAAGTCAGCCCATAGGTGGAGCTTCAGCCCAAATTCACCACTCTTCTTGGTCCAAAAATCATCAGGCTTGAGATTAAATGGAAATAAATACCAACACAGCGGTTCACAAACTTTTTTTTCCCCTTTATTATTTTTGAGACAGTCTCCCTCTGTTGCCCAGGCTGGAGTGCAGATGCAATCTCCACTCACTGCAACCTCCACCTCCCAGGTTCAAGCAATTCTCCTGCTTCAGCCTCTCAAGTAGCTGGGATCACAGGTGTGCACCACCCCACCTGGCTGATTTTTGTATTTTTAGCAGAGTCAGGGTTTCAACATGTTGGCCAGGCTGGGTTTCTTTGTTTTTGTTTGTTTTAGACAATCTCACTCTGTCACGCAGGCTGGAGTGCAACGGCGCGATCTTAGCTCACTGCAACCTCTGTCTCCTGGGTTGAAGTGATTTTCTTGCCTCAGCCTCCCAAGTAGCTGTGGCTACAGGCATTCGCCACCACACCTGGCTAATTTTGTTTGTATTTTTAGTAGAGATGGGGTTTCACCATGTTGACCAGGCTGGTCTTGAACTCCTGACCTCAAGTGAGCCACCCAGCTCAGCCTCCCAAAGTGCTGGGATTACAGGCGTGAGCCACTGCACCCACCCTGCTCTCTTGTCTTTTCTGGGTTTGTTGTTGTATGTTTGTTTTTCTGAGATGGGAGTTTCACTCTTGTTTCCCAGGCTGGAGTGCAATGGCACGATCTCGGCTCACTGCAACCTCTATCTCAAATGAGGGGCTCAAATGAGTCTCCTGCCTTAGCCTCCCAAGTTGCCAGGATTACAGGCACAGGCCACCAGGCCCGGCTAATTTTGTATTTTTAGTAGAGATGGGATTTCACCTTGTTGGTCAGGCTGGTCTTGAATTCCTGACCTCAGGCGATCTGTCCCCACCCTGGCCTCCCAAAGTGCTGAGATTACAAGGCCACCCTCTCCCCAGCTACTTCTCTCAAAGTCAAGATGCACAGGCCAGAGGAAATGCTTCATTTTATTTTTGCTCATAACCTCCCAAAAAAATCAGTACCCCACCATCCCTCACCTAGACACAGCCCCTCTCCAACACCTTCACAAAACACTGATTTTCCCCCAGAACTAAAATGAACCCGGTCACCCACCCACTACTGCCCGGCCCTGCCCCTCCTCCCACTCTGCAAACCTGGCCGCCTTTACGCTCCCTCCCCTAGCCCTGTGTCCCAAGGTCACCTGGTCTGCTTTTGGCCTGTAGGTTAGTGTCTTCTTAAAGCCACCCTGGTTTACATCATTTGCATAGCTCCACCCACCCCAGAGAACCACCTGCAGAAAACTAGGTTTGAAATGCAGGAGACCAGGTTTCCAAGCTCCCAGCTACTTCCTGCATTCCCTGTGGGCCTCGGTGCCTCCGCTGTTACATCGCGGGCACAGACAATGACTAAGGCCAAATATTTCATGATGTGGAGGTGAGAAGAGGGAAGAAAATCCAGAAATACAAAAGAGGTGATAAAAGCAGAGAGGAGCTGGGTGGTTTTGGGGAGCAAAAGGGTTGATTTTTTGTTTTAATAGAGACAGGGTCTTGCTATGTTGCCCAGGCTGGTATTGAACTCCTGGCCTCAAACGATCCTCCTGCCTTGGCCTCCCAAAGTGCTGGGATTAGAGGCATGAGCCACTGCACCCGGCTGAGAGAGGGGTTTGGAATGAAGGTGGAGGCAGGGGGATGATGGGGCCAGAGCTGAAGACCAGCCCCCAGAAGCCACGCCCCACCCTTCTAGCAGCTGCGGGTCCTCTGGCTCCGGGCCTTGTACACCTCGATGAGCAGGTCCTTGACGTACTGGATCTCGCGCTCCACAGACTCCGCCCGTTCCCTCAGCTCACGGTTACGCGCCTCCAGCCCCTGGCACTCACCCTCCAGGGCCTCGCCCTCTGCCCGCTTCCGCTGGCGGTACCTCAGAGCAGCTGACTTGTTCTGGTCTCTCTTCTTTTGCTTGCGGTCCCCTCGGGGGGTGGTGGGATGGGGGTAGGGGGCCGGGCGAGGAGGTTGAGGTGGAAGAGGAAGAGGGGGCTGCTGTATCGGGGGCAGGGGCGCCATCCCTGCCTCCCCCTGCCTGGCCTCGTTGCAGCAGTAGATGGCCAACAAATCCAGAGTATCCAAGATAGGGGCCTGAGGGGGGTCAAGGGAGGGGAGGGGCAGAGGGAGGGACGGGGCTGGTGGTGGTGGTGGCAGTGGCGGCAGCGGCAGTGGTGGGGAGGGTGGCGGGAGGAGCGGGGCATCTAGGAAGAAGTCTTCCATCTGTTCCAGCTCCTTCTTGAGGGAGGCCATAGCTTCCAGGTCAGGTGGGGTTGGGGAATGTGGGGGGAGGGTGCCTGGGGGCAAGGGGGGCTCCAGAGGGAGGAGGGCTGTGAAATCAACTCGCTCAGTCATCCAGTCAGAGAAGCCATCACCTGGGATTAAAGTCGGGGGAACACAAAATTGCCTGAGTTGCTGGTGACCCATCTATAAGAGGGTCCCAGAAAAAGAATAAAAATTTAAAAAGAAAAAAATAAAGCAGCAGCCAACCAACCAATGACTCAATCAACAGTCAACTAAGCATTTCTTCAGTCATCCCAACATCTCATTTACGGAGTACTCTATCTGTGGTGTCTCTATTCTTTTTTTTTCTTTTTTTTTTTTGAGATGGAGTTTCGCTCTTGTTACCCAGGCTGGAGTGCAATGGCGCGATCTTGGCTCACCGCAACCTCCGCCTCCTGGGTTCAGGCAATTCTCCTGCCTCAGCCTCCTGAGTATCTGGGATTACAGGCATGCGCCACCATGCCCAGCTAATTTTTTGTATTTTTAGTAGAGACGGGGTTTCACCATGTTGACCTGGTTGGTCTCGACCTCTCGACCTTGTGATCCACCCGCCTCGGCCTCTCAAAGTGCTGAGATTACAGGCTTGAGCCACCGTGCCCGGCCGTCTCTATTCTTAAAAGGCAAACCAGATCACATCACCCACACGTGTGCTCACACACACACCTTGTTTCATCTTTACTCATTAATTATTGAAAACCCACTATGTGCCAAGCATTTAGGCTACAGTAATGAATGAAATGATTCCTGCCTCACGAGGCCTTCTGCATATGCTGTTCCCGCCCACTAAAATGCTCTTCCCTTAGGTGTTTTCTTGGCTCATTCCTTCCCTCCTCTTCCTCTAAGAGGGTTTCACTCTGCTGCCCAGGCTGCAGTGCAGTGGCACCATCTTGGCTCACTGCAGCCTAGACCTCCCAGGCTCAAGCGATCCTCCCATCTCAGCCTCCTGAGTAGGTGGGACTACAGGCATGTGCCACCATGCCTGGCTAATTTTTTAAAAATTTTCTATAGATATGAGGTCTCACTATGTTGCCCAGGCTGGTCCTGAACTTCTGGCCTCAAGAAATTCTATTCTCAACCTCCCAGAGTGCTGGGATTACAGGCCACCATGCCTGGCTTCCTTCCCATCCTTTATGCCTCAGTCAATATGTTACCTATTTGGAGAAGGTTTCCTGGCTACCCGTTTTTTTTGTTGTTGTTGTTTGTTTTTTTGTTTTTTGTTTTTTTTGAGATGGAGTTTCACTCTTGTTGCCTGGGCTGGAGTGCAATGGTGCAATCTCAGCTGACTGCAACCTCTGTCTCCCAGGTTCATTCTCCTGACTCAGCCTCCCCAGCAGCTGGGATTACGCCCGTCACCACACCCAACTAATTTTTGTATTTTTAGTAGCGACAGGGTTTCACTATGTTGGCCATGCTGATTTCAAACTCCTGACCTCAGGGATCCGCCTGCCTCGGCCCCTCAAAGCACTGACCTGCCAGAGCCGCCCCGCCCGGCTCCTGGCTACTCATTCTAAATTAGGCCCCCTTTGGCATTTTGTAGCTCAGCTGCTGTTTCTGACTTGTTCCAACACACCCTCATTTAACTTGTCTCTGGTCTACTCAAGAGTGTGAGCTGCTGGAGGGGACAGACCATGTTCTTCTGGTTCCGGGCATATCCTCACACCTAAAACAGCGCCTGGCACAAGGCAGGCGGCACTCAATATTTATTGAATACATGAATGAGTTCTTCCTCCCCCATCTTCCCCTGCCCCCACTCCCCAGCTCCACCTTCCACTTGCCCTTACCTGCCAGGGGCTCTCCCCCCACTGGAAGCCCGCCCTCCAGGGCTCCCCCAAGAACTTCATAGGGAGCCAAGGGGGCAGGGGCCGGGGGGAGTTTCCCATAGTCTACGAGCCATCCCAGCCCGCTAGCTGGGAGCAGGGCCCTGTCCAGCTCCAGACCCAGGGTCGCCAGGAGTGACATGGCGGTAGCACAGGAGCTGGGCACTGATGGAAACAGGAGACGCTGCAGCAGCAACTGGGACGAGGTTCTGGAGGTTGCTCAGCTGGGCGAAGGCGGGCACCAAGGCGAAAGTGGAAGACCTACACGCGTGAGACAAGAGTGGGTGGGGTCGGGACCAGCCTCGCCCACCAGCCAAAAATCACGGGGAAGCCAAGCCACAGCCCCAGGCACGTCCATGGGGCTCCTTCCTCCCCCTTCAAACCAGGGTTTAGGACTAAGCTCGCCCCTTCCGAATACTAAATTTGCCCTTTCTTTCCCCAAATCTCTGAGCCCCATACACCACCAAGGAACTCGCTTTATAGGACTGATGCCCCACCTCTTCCCCCAATACAGAACCTAAGGGTTTCCCAGGGGAATTACCTTAGGCCCCTCCCATCCACCTCAGAATATTTCGCTTCATAGAAAAACTCAATCCTAGGGACATTTTCTTCCAGCCACGCCCCTTCCTCTAAAATATTTCCTTTTGGCCCTACTGCCTTCCTAGCTTCCATCCCAAATCAGTTCCCAGGGGAACCGCCCCAGGTCCCAGCCTTTTAATGTTATCCACTCAAATCCCACGCCACGCCTTCCCACTGCCCCCCAAGCCCCGCCCCTCATTGTTTATTTAGCTCCGCCCCGATTCCGTAGAGGCCCCGCCTCTTTGTCCCACCCTCAGCTAATGGTTGCCTTGGCCCCGCCCCTTCTCACAATGAACTCCGTAAGTCCCACCCATCGTGACGACGTGGTTCTGGTTCCACCCGTTTAAAGGGATCCCTCTAAGCCCCGCCTTCTGCCCTGTCAATCTATGTGAGTCCCCGCCTCAGCAGGTGCTTAGTTGAAATGGAAGAAAGCTGTGCTGTGAGTCAGAGCAACGTGGAGCCGGAGAGGTGGAGGAGGGTAGAGGGGATTGGCAGAGAATGGCTACTCGAACGCCCCCTGTCTACACACGGCTCTGCCCCCGAGGGCCAAAGTGAATGCTCCGCCGCCGGAGCGGTCCAATTGCTTTTACAGCGCCGCTCTCCTGGGGACCAATGCGCGTGTGTGACGCCGCACGGGACCCGCCGCTCATTCATACGGGGCACTAGTGGGCTACTGCGCAAGAGCAACCAAGCACGCACGGAATCGTTTAGGAAAAAAGCACACCCTTCCCTGGAATGCGCAGGCGCAGCCGCACGCGGGCTGACAAACCCAAGTCTGGAACTCTCCCACCCGGCCCCGGGCCCAGTGCGCATGCGCAGCCGCGCGCCTTCGGCCCACCGTCCCTCCTCTGCGCCTGCGCGACCGTGATTCTCCGCTCGTAGTTCCCCACCCCCAGGGCTTCCTAAAGAGGGCCACGAGCTGCGAAAGCGCGGGAAAGGCGGTTGGACAGGGAGAGGCGAGCGGTTACTTACTCCATGGCTGCGGCAGGAAGAGGCAGCGGTGGCCTCGGCTGAAGAAAGAAGGTGGGAGCGGAGAGCGCAGGCGCGGAGACGGGCTGGGGGCACAAAGGGGTCGCGGCTACAGAGCCATGGCCGGGGCTACGCGGGCGGAGGAGGCGACGCTTAGTGAGAAGACTGTGAACTGAGGTCGGGGAATGAGGCGGCCCCGGGGACTGGGGATAGATATACCTGGGGTGGCGCAGCACGGCCCTCCCGGATCCTTCCGCGCCCCGCCCTCGCGCGGCCCCCAGCGGGAGGCAGCCCGGTCCCCTCCTCGTGGGGATCAGAGGATCCGACTCCCTGCTTCCCACTCACAGGGTCCGGCCCTCTCCTGCTTGTGGCTCCGAGGTCTGGTTTCTCCTCCTGACTCTAGGCTCCGGTTTCTCTTTCTGCTCTGAGGTCTGGACCTGCCTCATTCCCTTCCCGCAGACTCGCACCGATTAATTTCCCTTTCCCTGCTTCCAGAATTTCCTGCCAGCCACACTTTTCATCTCCATCCCCCAACTGCTGACCCTTAGAACCCTCGTGGGTTAGAGTCCAGCCTGAGTCCCAGCCCCCTCCGCAACGCAGACCTGCCAGGGTGGCCTCGGGCAAATAAGTTCCCTCACCTCGTTTCCCTGTCTGCAAAATAAGAAAATCAACTCTCTTGGAGGATTTATGAGACTCAAGACAATGTGTCCGCCAAGCTTTACGCGCAGAGTTCAACGCATGCATTCCTGTTCAACATATTTTATTTTTTTTGAGACAAGGGTCTCGCTTTGTCACCCAGGCTGGAGTGCAGTGACACAGCCTCAGCTCACTGCAACCTCCCCCTGTAAGGTTCAGTTGATTCTTCTGCCTTCAGCCTACGGAGTAGCTGGCACTGCAGGCAGGAGCCACCACTCCGGGCTAATTTTTGTGTTTTTAGTAGAGACGGGGTTTCACCAGGTTGGCCAGGATGGTCTCTATCTCTTGACCTTGTGATCCACCCGCCTTGGCCTCCCAAAGTGCTGGGGCTACAAGTGTGAAGTACCGTGCGCAGCCATATTTTATTATTAATGGAAACTCTGGGGCCCAGTCTCACTTCTTCCTCCTGCTCGCAAGAGCCGCAGGCGTTGGACTGTCCAACACCTGCTGGTGGGTCATTCTTCTGTCTCCCTCATTCATCCAAAGTGTCCACTTCCAGCCGTCCTCACCTCCCATTCCAAAGGATGGGTGCCCAGGCCCCATCCCCTGGCAGGGATTCATGCATCGAGGCCCCAGCTTCGTTCTTTTCTCCATCCCGTGCCTTGGCTTCCTTTCAGACAGGCTTCCTTAGCCTCCACTGGATAGGAGCTATCTCCCAAGCCTGCCAAAAATGGAAGATCTCCGTTTCCCTTTAGTCAAAGACGGGGTAGCCATCTTGCCCCTTCTCCTGCACTGGGCCCTCCGCCAGCTGAAGTGGATGTTGGTCTTTTCTCTGTTGCCGAAAGCCACTTTGTCCAATCCACATCAGGACATCCCAGCTGGAGTTCAAGTTTCATCTCTTCTGTGGCAGTTAAGAGACTGAATCAAGGTCCAGAGAAAGTGTAGGAACCCTGGTATTGAGCGTTACACACAAACTTCTTTGTCCTCCCTTCCCTGTGGCAGGCAGGAAGTCCTTCTCGGGATCTGACCACCTTCTCTTGGAGCACTTACTGTCCGCTCTCCCAGTTTCTGAGCACTTGTCCTGTATTTCCTTGGCTGTAGGGGCTGTGTTATCACCTATGCAGTATGTAGTGTAGCAGCTCAGAGCACAGACTGAGCTTGTCCCACCCGGGGGTCCACATGTAGCCCAGAACGTTCCTAAAACATTATGCAGATTTTTTGGCGGTTTTATTTATTTATTGCTCATCAGCAATAGTTAGTATATTTTATGTGTGGCCCAAGACAATTTTAGTGTGGGCCCAGGAAGCCAAAGGAGTATCCATCCCTGGCATAGACTCTGGAGCCAGATTATATGAGTTCAAAACCTAACTGCACCCCACTTATTAGCTGTGCGGCCCTAGTCATTTCCCTTCCTTGTGTCTCAGTTTCCCCTTTAGTACAAAGTGGCATTAAGAGTACCTGCTGCTGGACCAGGTGCAGTGGCTCACACCTGTAATCCCAGCATTCTGGGCAGATTGCTTGAGGTCAGAAATTGACCAGCCTCGGTAACTTGGTGAAACCCCATCTCTACCAGAAATACAAAAAAAATAGCTGGGTGTGGTATTTTGCGCCTTTGGTCCCAGCTACTCGGGAGGCTAAGGCAGGAGAATCACTTGAACCCTGGGGAGGGGTGGAGGTTGCAGTGAGCCGAGATTGGGCCACCAGACTCCAGCCTTGATGACAGAGTGACACCCTGTCTCAAAAACAGTTCCTACCTCTTAAGGCTGTTACGCGGATTAAAGACTGTGCCTGGTACACAGTAGGTGCTGTGTAAAAGGTGGTTACTGTTATTGCTGTAATTAAGGTGGATGTGTTCTCTTTCTATTCCTGTGCAGTAAGTGCTTTCAAACTATGACTGGTCATCCACTTTACAAAGGAGATTTCAGGACCAACTTCCTTCCACTTCTCAGTACGGGTGTTTGAGCAAAAGCAGATGGAATTAAGGGTAGACTGTTGGACAGACTGCCAGTGGTAAGGAGGCACGCTTGTGCCATGCCCATCCCCCACCCCCGCCAGAATCTTCTCTTAAGAAGACCTTCTAGATTGTACATGGGGAGTGGGTTTTTCTGTTTGTTTTGTTTTGTTTTTGAGAGGGAGTCTCACTCTGTCACCCAGACTGGAGTGCAATAGCGAGATCTTGGCTCACTGCAACCTCCACCTCCCAGGTTCAAGCAGTTTTCCTGCCTCAGCCTCCTGAGTAGCTGGGATTACAGGTGCATGCCACCATGCCCATCTAATTTTTGTATTTTTTAATAGAGATGGTTTCACCGTGTTAGGCTAGTCTCAAACTCCTGACCTCGAGATCTGCCTGCCGAAGCCTCCCAAAGTGCTGGGATTACAGGCCTGTAACAGCTTTAGACTTTCCTTGTCCTTCATGACCTTGACAGTTTTGAAAAATGCTGGTTGGGTATTTTATGGAATATGGTTCCATTTGGTATTGTCTCGTACTTAAACTGGGATTGAGGGATATTGAGAGAATGGCCAGGTAGGATACTTCTCTTCTCTTTTTTTTTTTTGAGATGGAGTTTTGCTTTTGTTGTCCAGGCTGGAGTGCAATGGTGTGATCTTGGCTCACTGAAACGTCCACCTCCCAGGTTCAAGCGATTCTCTTGCCTCAGCCTCCTGAGCAGCTGGAGTACAGCCTGCCACGCCTGGCTAATTTTGTATTTTTAGTAGAGACAGGGTTTCGCCATCTTAGGTTGGTTTCAAACTCCCGACCTCAGGTGATCCGCCCGCCTTGGCTTCCCAAGGTGTTGGGATTACAGGCGTGAGCCATCGCGCCCTGCTGGGCCTGGGTATTTATTTATTTATTTATTTTGAGACGGAGTTTCACTGTTGTTAACCAGACTGGAGTGCAATGGCACGATCTTGGCTCACCGCAGTCTCCGCCTTCTGGGTTCAAGCAATTCTCTGGCCTCAGCCTCCCGAGTAGCTGGGACTACAGGTACGCACCACCATGCCCAGCTAATTTTTTGTATTTTTAGTAGAGACGGGGTTTCACCATGTTGACCAGGATGGTCTCGATCTCTTGACCTCGTGATTCGCCTGCCTTGGCCTCCCAAAGTGCTGGAATTACAGGCATGAGCCACCGCACCGGGGTATTTTTTAATAACCTGATCAGTAAGAATTTTGTTGCTGACTGTGTGCGGTTTATGCTGGCTGCAGAGGCGTCTGCAGCCTCATCCCTCCCCCACCTCCTCAGCCCTTTTGCCTTTTTCTCTCTCTGGCTATTGGGTCCCACCCACTTCAGCCCAGCCCACCCAAGCAGCTGGACTCAGGCTACGTGGGTACCAGTTCCCACCCTTAGCTCTCCAGCACCTCCCAACCTGTTCTAATTCACCGTGAGTTGTCAGTGGTTGCCTGCAACCCCGGCTCCCCAAGTCTTTGTACTGTGAGTCCTCTCGCGCCCATTCCTGACCCAGGCCTTGGGCCCCTTCAGGACTCATTCCGTGGCCTTCCCTAGCCTCGAGCTCCCCTTCAACTCCTCAGCTGGGGCTTGAAGCAAAGGTGGGGCTACTGGACTCTTTCTTGGTGCGGAGGGGCCTGGCTTGGGGAGTGAGGCGGTGATTACAGGCAGGTTGCATCAGCCCTGGCTCTTTGATGGGGAGGGGAAGTTGGAGGATTCTCTGGGGGCCCCAGCACACCTGGCAACCACTCCTGGTTAGCAGCACAGCATGAGTGGGCGGGGCGGAGAGGGAGGGAGGTCAGCCACCCATGCAGGACCCTGGGAATTTGAGGCTTGGTGCCAAGAGGGGGCTTCAGATTACAGAGGCTTGTTAGCAGGAGACAGGACTGAGTTCCCAAGAGGTAACGGGATTCCGAACAGCTCCCAGGGCCCCAGGCCCTTGGTGTAGGCTCTGGGAGGTCTCCAAGCCGACCCTCACCTCAGGCCTGCTGCTCACGGTTGCCAAATGCTATTGATTCTCACCTGCGCCGTGCCATCGCCCTGCTATTGCTGCAACCCCTCGCTGCTTTCCCAATCCAGGTGGCCTCCTGTGTGATGGAAAAGGCTCTGAGGTTTGCATCAGACAGACCTGGGTTCTGGTCCCAAGCCCAGCACCAAGTTGTAGACTGGAATGCAGGCAGGGCCCTCATCTGCCTGAGCCTCAGCCACCTTCTGCAGAACAGGTCCGAGTGTGGGCCCTGGATCTGTACTGGGTTCACACCTAAACTCCACCCCTTCTGTGACCCTCAGCAGGTGGCATCCTCTCTCTGTGACTCAGTTTCCCCTGCTCTAAAATGGGGATGAGATGGTCCATTGCACATGGTGGTTTTGAGGGTTAAATGTGTGAATGTGTGAAAAATACCTAGAGCAGGCCCTGGCATACAGGAAGTGCCCTGTGATCGTTCTGCTCTGGAACCTGGTGTGGGAGCACCATGGAGATGGTGTTGGTGAAGCCAGTGCCTGCGGGAGCCCAGGTCTATGTGTGCTTCTCTGTTCCCGCCACGCCTGCTTCTGCTTTCAGGTCCACCTCGCACAGATGTCTGCCTACGTGACTGCTCCCCCAAGTACTTCCAGAGCAAAGTCAGGGCCCTCCTCATTCCCAGAATCGTTCCCCACAACCCCCAGCCCTGTGCTGCTATTTCCGTAGGCATCAGTACATTTTCTAATGAGTTAGCACAGGGGCCAGGGAATGTGGTCCCTGACAGGAGCCAGGGAGGGGAACTGGGTCACGTAGGCCAGGGCTGCTGGCGTTGAAGGTGGGCCTCCTGGCAAACAAGGGCAGGAAGGCCAAGGCCAGCTCAGTTACGGAGAGGATGACATGGGGGCTGGGAGGCAGCACAGGCTTCCACGTGGCCCGGAGCCCTCCAGAGCCCCTTCCCTCCCTCGCACCAGCCTCGTCCCCTTATCAGAAGCAGTCACAGCTCTTACACGAGAAAAAGAACACAGCAAACTGATAACAACTGACAGTGTCCTAGAGCCCAGGACGCTGTCACTTAGTGCCACGTGACCTGGGACAAGATACTACACCCTCTGACCTGTAGTTGCCTCATCAGTAAAATGGGCACAGTAATAGAACTACCTCAGGGCAATGTGGAGGGACAGGGAGTTGACACGGGAAAAGGCCTGGGCCCCTGAAAGGCACCGGGGCCGCAGCAACGCTGGAGAAGCTGGAAATCCAGATTCTGTGTGTGTGTGTGTGTGTGTGTGTGTGTGTGTGTGTGTGTGTGTGTGTGAGAGAGAGAGAGAGAGAGAGAGAGAGAGAGAGAGAGCGCCAAGTTTTAAAGGTAGGCAAGTAATTCTGGAAAACCCTATCAAACCACAAATGTGGACAGGACTCAGGCAGCCGTCCCTCTGTGACCTTTGTGTTCAGTGACTTTCCCTCCCCACAGCTGTCATCTCTGCCCATAGCAGAGAGCAAAAGGAACTGAGCCCTCATTCCAGAAGTCTCCAAGGATTGGGGCTGGCCCCTCTGCGCTGGACTTTACCAGCAGGGAGACAGAGCAGGGCCTCGCTGTCTCAGCTCGGTCCCGTGTGAAGTGGGGGAGGACCATGTTTCTAGGGAGCAGAGAAGGTCTCTAGAGAATCCTTCCTTAGGGTCGGGATGTCTGCTGGAAGCGGGGAGCTGGTGTCTTATTACTCTCTTCTATCCTGCCGTCCACACCCCCAGCCAGAGGCCACCAGGAGCACATCACTCAGTGCGGCAGGAAGACTGTCCCCTGCAGGGACCCGAAGGACACCTCAGTAAGGAGGTGTTCAGCCTATAGGAGTTGGGCTGTGTCACGTGACTTTGGGGTGGGTTCCAGGGAGTGGGGCTTTGCTCTAAGTGGGAGACTGGTGGGAGCATGGGCAAGCCCATAACAAGGGTCTGTTTAACCCAGAGCCAGGAGAAGCAGAGGGAGCTAGTGCTGGGGTTCTCTGAGAAACAGCCGGCAGCTCTGAGCTAGGAGGGGTGTGTGGTTATCTGTGTGGTTCGGACTTCGTGCTGTCTGTGTCGAGATGTGATTCAGGAATGGTCGTCTCTGTGCTTCAGACTTCGTGCTGTCTGTGTCGAGATGTGATTCAGGAATGGTCGTCTCTGTGCTTCAGACTTCGTGCTGTCTGTGTCGAGATGTGATTCAGGAATGGTCATCTCTGTGGTTCGGACTTCGTGCTGTCTGTTTTGGGACGTGATTCGGGAATGGTCATCTCTGTGGTTCAGACCTCGTGCTGTCTGTGTCGAGATGTGATTCAGGAATGGTCGTCTCTGTAGTTCAGACCTCGTGCTGTCTGTTTTGAGACGTGATTCGGGAATGGTCATCTCTGTGGTTCGGACTTCGTGCTGTGTTGAGATGTGATTCAGGAATGGTCGTCTCTGTGGTTCGGACTTCGTGCTGTCTGTGTCGAGATGTGATACAGGAATGAGCTTGTCGTCGGGGCTGCTTTCTCACAGCAAATGTGCTCATCCTTCCAAGATGGGGAAAGGAGGTGAGAGCCACCGCCAGGTCCAGAGGAAGCGGCTCCTGCATCCGGCTGGCCCAGGATGCCTGGTTGCTACAGGGTCACTTGGGCATGGAGGAAAGTACCCAGCTTGAGCCCAGCCAGCACTCATAGGATGGGTAGTCATGGTGGAAGGTGCGGGGAGAGAGGTAGAGGCAGGAACCACGTGGGAGGGCCTCACAGGACCCCTAGGCTCCCTAGATGCCCCCTCAACAGCATGGGGTACTCCCCATGGAGAGCTTTGAGGGTCAGCAGCCATCAGAGCGCCAGGCCTTAGCCCAGTTTGATGCGGAATTCTTTGACCTCTTCCTGACCGCCCACAAGCAGGAATGGATAGGAGGGTGGCAAGCAGGGGACGCAGGCGTCTCAGGCCACCATCTACAGCTGGGGCAGGCGCATCACCCCGAAACGGATTTGAGAGTGAAGTCCAGGCTGGTCTGGAAGGTCATGGAGGTGGCCCAGGAAGTCTCTAGAGAGTGGGAAGGGGACTGGATGTGGCAGGGGGTGGTGGTGGTGGTAGGGAGCAAGAAAAGACCAGGTTGGAGAGGCTCGGTGCGGTTAGGAAATAGGCCAAGTGTGTGAGAAAAACCTGGAAACGTGATTGTGGAGATGGCCGCCGAGCGCCAGAGAGGGGCTGGGGCTGCTTCCAGGTCTCAGAATGAAAGCCACCCTGCCCCCATCCTCAGGCTGCCTTCAGCTGGTTCCCAGAGAAACTTCCTCCAAGGCAACCGTCTCTACCACAGCCCGGCCTGGGCCCTTCCCGCCTTCCCCCACTGACATCACTGCCTCTCCCAGGGGAAGCTGGTGTGGGGAGAGGAGAGAGGCGCCGGAGGGGTACAGGTGTGCGCTGTCCCTCCTCACCACACGGCCATTTGCTGCTCTCAGAGTCCCTCCACCCTGAAGCCTCAGTCCCTCTCCAGGCCTTTGTGTGCTGTGCCTGTACCACTGCCCAGAGCGTTTCGCTCCAGGCTCCTCCCCACCTGTTCTCAACCAGCTTTATTGGACACCCCAAGGAAGGTAGGGGCCTGCCCTTAGAAACTCCTCCGCCCATGCCATTGCCCTCGGGGTAAAGTCAACTCAGCCTGGAGCCTGGTCCCCTCTGGCCTCACTGTAGCCTCTCAATCCCTTCCCAGCACCCCCTGGTTGGTTGGTTGGTTGGTTGGTTGGTTGAATGGCTTTATTGAGATACTGTGTAATCCAGACCCATTTATCAAACTAACTTAGTGGTTTTAGTACATTTCAGAGTAGTGCAGCCATCACCACAATCAATTTTAGAACATTTTCAGCACTCTAAAAAAAAACTCGGCCAGGTGCGGTGGCTCACGCCTATAATCCCAGCACTTTGGGAGGCCGAGGCAGGTGGATCACGAGGTCAAGAGATCGAGACCATCCTGGTCAACACGGTGAAACCCCATCTCTACTAAAAATACAAAAATTAGCTGGGCATGGTGGTGCGTGCCTGTAATCCCAGCTACTTGGGAGGGTGAGGCAGGAGAATTCTTGAACCCAGAAGGCGGAGGTTGTGGTGAGCCGAGATTGTGCCATTGCACTCCAGTCTGGGTAACAACAGTGAAACTCTGTCTCAAAAAAAATAATAAAATAAAAAGAAACTCTTGGCGTGGTGGCTCACGTCTGTAATCCCAGCACTTTGGGAAGCCAAGGCAGGTGGATCACTTGAGGTCAAGGGTTCAAGACCAGCCTGTCCAACATGGTGAAACCCTGTCTCTACTAAAAGTACAAAAATTAGCTGGCTGTGGTGGTACATGCCTATAATCTCAGCTACCTGGGAGGCTGAGGCAGGAGAATCACTCAAACCCGGGAGGTCGAGGTTGCAGTGAGCCAAGATTGCACCACTACACTCCAGCCTGGGAAACAGTGAGACTCTGTCTAAAAAAAAAAAAAGAAAGCTGATGTGGTGGCTCACACCTGCAATCCCAGCTATTAGAGAGGCAGAGGTGGGAGAATCGCTGGAGCCCAGGAGGGCGAGGCTTAGCTGTGATTGCGCCACTGCACTCCAGCCTGGGAGACAGAGTGAGACCCTGTCTTTGAAAAACAAAAAAAATTTTAATGCAGTTGTGGGGGGATCTTTTAATACAAGGGAAAGAAACGAAACAGTTCTTGGCCAAAAGGAAGGAGAGCCTTGGCACCAGAGTATTCCTCAAGTATCTTCCAGTCCTGTTTTATATGAAGAGCAACAGTCCTAGAATCCTCCTTCAAATCTCTCTCTGGCTGTTTCCTGACTTTTCCATGGTTGTCTGAGCTGATGCGTTTTTCCTGTGGGGAAAATTGCTATCGATCCCTCCACCTGAGCTCCTTTGGTAGCTTCTGGGCCTCGGGAGTCGAAAGGAGAAAGTAATTGCTCATTAGCCGAAGCGATTCAAGGGAAAGGAGAGAAGATTGAGAACCAGGGAATCCATGAATTTTTTAGCTGCTGCCTTGAGGCAGTCCTGTGTAGCAAGTGGCAGAAGCAGGGTTTCGGTGCCCTGGGCAAGCCGGCCCCCCTCTGAGGGCCTCAGTCGCCTCACCTACCCAGGTGAGGAGAATGAGCCTGCTTAAAACCATTTCTGAGATACCTAAGAAAGAACAGTTGCAGAACAGGGTGTCTGGCAGGCTGCGTTTTGTGTACGTGGGGATAGTGCAAACCCGTGCAACAGAAAGCTAACAGCCTGTCTCCAGGGGGCGGGGCTCGGGGAAGACGGGCCCAGTGTTCCCTTTTGTACCTTGTGAGCTAGAACAATGTGAACGTTGCTACCTATTCACAAAAGGAATTTAGTTTTCGTTGTTCTAGATGCTCACAGGGTCACTGGGTTGGAGCAGGAGTGGTCCGGCCTCCTGGGTGGTGAGCACACGGGAGCATTGAGGCATTGACACGGTAACAGCTGAACATGCAGTAAAGGTCCCAGTGACAGCCTGGGGAAAAGACAGGCTGATCCATCATAGCTCCCCCGAGGAGCCCGCAGAGACACAGGCGCACACGCCCTGTTCATCCTTTATGCAAGTCATTTGTACCTGTAGGTTGAAAGGCTTCAGGGAGCAAAATGGGACCAGAACGCCAGGTGGCGTAAGGAGGAGAGAGAGGACAGTTGAAAACCCACAGGTATCCGTGTCCCCTCCTCCCTCCTTGCTGCTGGGGACGCCTGGTTCTGTGAAGGAGGGTGTCCTTTCCATGGAGGTGAGCGCTGGGGGTGGGAGAGCAGCTGAATTCCATGCCACAGATTTGACTTAGAAAAGCAACCTCTGGCACTTTGGGAGGCTGAGGTGGGAGGATGGCCTGAGCCCAGGAGTTCAAGACCAGCCTGGGCAACATAGTGAGACCCTATCTCTACAAAAATTCGAAAATTAGCTGGGCCTGGTGGTGGGTGCCTGTATTCCCAGCTACCGGAAGGCTGGGGCAGGAGGATCATTTGAGCCCAGAAGGTTGAAGCTGCAGTGAGCCATGATCGTAGTGAGACTACAGCCCTTCTCCAAAGCTGTGTTGTTTTGTTTTGTTCTTGAAATGGAGTCTTGCTCTGTCGCCCAGGCTGGAATGCAGTTACATGATCTTGGCTCACCACAGCCTCCACCTCAGCCTCCCGAGTAGCTGGGTTTACAGGTACCTGCGACCACACCTGGCTAATTTTTGTATTTTTAGTAGAAACGGTTTCACCACGTTGGCCAGGCTGGTCTTGAACTCCAGACTTAAGGTGACCCACCTGCCTCGACCTCCCAGGCCTGTGCTGGGATTACAGGCCTGAGCCACCACGCCCAGCCTGCTCTGTTTTCTATTAATGGGGTTGGCTATATTCCGGGCAGGGTAATTATGTAAGGTTGCGGGGGGCAGCCCAGCAAGCTCCCAAGGCACTCTGGTTTGGCCACTTGGCTGAGGTCCACTTAGGAAGTTGTCTATTCGTTGGCTTCAGTTCTTCAAGGGCAGCCTCGGAGCTGATTTGTTCTTCAAGGTTCAGTTGGATTTTCTTTGATACAAAGGTAAGAGGAACTGATTGAGGAGATAGTTAAGAAGCAGAGCAGTTAGACTTGTGGAGTCTGCCGTGCTAGTGGACGGAGAATCCCAGCACTAACGCCTGGAGATGGTCCTGGCCAGAGGTCCCCACAGGAGGGGAAGTGAGGAAGGCAGTGGTCGGGGAACAGTGCCCGAGCCTCACTGGACATCAAATTTCCCTAGGCTGGGCGCAGTCGGTCTCTGATTTCCCCTCATTTCTCCTTTCCATCCACTCCTCACTCTCTGCTCTTTTCTCCCCTCTTCTCGTCCCTCTGGTTCCACTCGTCGTACTTCCCCTGAATCTGAAATAGCAAATGCTGGGCTCTGCATTGTCAGCAGTGCCATCAGGTGGCTGTTGGCCAAATGCCAGGGGCCTTTGTTCAGGTGCCTCCAAGAACTTTTATTTTTTCGAGCCAGGGTCTGGCTCTGTTGCCCAGGCTGGAGTGTGGTAGCATGATCACAGCTCACTGCAGCCTCGAACTCCTGGGCTCAAGTCATCCTCCCACCTGTATCTGGGATTACAGGCACCCACCACCACGCCTGGCTAATTTTTGTGTTTTTAGTAGAGACAGGGCTTTCGCCATGTTGGCCAGGCTGGTCTGGAACTCCTGACCTCAGGTGATCCACCACAGCTGATGGGCCTCCCAAAGTGCTGGGATTATAGGTGTGAGCCACCACACATGGCCAACACTTAAATCTAACATCTCTTCCTCAATGAAACCCTCCCGTCCCAGGTAGAAGGTCCAGACTTGGCCCCGGAAAGCTCTGGATTCCCATCGTGGGGCTGCTGTTTGCTGGGTGGCCTTGGGGAGTCTGCACCTGTTTACCACTCAGGAAGGGCTGGGTGCGCCATTTGTGGTGCTCCTGGCACAGTACGGGTTACACAGTAGGTCCTTGGTAAATGGTGGGTACTGAGTCCCTGCTGTGTACCAGGCACAGCTCCAGGTGCTGCGGATACACCAGGGAACAAACGAAAACCTGGCCCAGTGGAGGGGACACCATCGCCATCGTTAGCCTTCTCTGCTCGCAGGCGACTTTGTCCCTCCCTCCGTCTGGCCTGTTACGGCTGGGTGTCATCGGCGATCCACCCCCCTGGCAGGGTCACCCCAGCAGCAGGGCATGTCTGGATTTTCAGTTGCCCCTCACTTTGCTTCCTGTCCCAGCTCCGCCTTGCTCTCCATGCACAAGGGCAGACCTAGCCCTGTTCTCAGCCCCATCTCTGCTCTGTATATTCCCATCCACCTGTCTAGATTTCATTCTGTTCTTTCTCTGTCGTCCCTCAGCCCACCCCCAGTTCCCTGTGGCTGCTGTAACAAGGCATCACCAATGTAATGGTTCACGGCGAATGTCTTCTCACAGCGCGGGGGTCCGGAGTCTAAGTGGGTGCGTGCTGCGTGGTTCCTTCAGGAGATTCTAGGGGAGAGGCAGTGTCCGCCTCCAGCTCTAGAGGCCGAAGCCGCCTGTGTCCCGCTGGAGGCCCCCATCTTCAAAGCCAGCAGCACAGTGTCTCATTGCATTCCTCTGTAGGCACATGGTCCCTCTGACCTCTCCTGCCTCCCTGAAGGATGCCTGTGATCACCTGGGGCTTACATGGATAAGCCAGGATGGTTTATCATCCTCATGTCTGCAAAGTCCCTTTGCCATGTAAGGTCGTATTGACAGGTCCTGGATCTAGGTGTGGGCATGTTTCGGGCCATTTTTCTGTTTCTACCCCCACACATATAACACACATCCTTCCTAAAACTTCCTTTCCTTTTAGTACAAAGCTGAGGTCTCCTGTATTCTTTCCCAGGCACAGACCCCTGTCCCAGGCATCTAAGGAAAGGGGTTGGAGGCCAGGTGGGTAGATCACCTGAGGTCAGGAGTTCGAGACCAGCCTGGCCAACATGGAGAAACCCCGACTCTACCAAAAACACAAAAATTAGTCAGGCACAATGGCAGGCACCAGTAATTCCAGCTACTCAAGAGGCTGAGGCAGAATTGCTTCAACCTGGGAGGTGGAGGTTGTCGTGAGCCAAGATCACGCCACTGCACTCCAGTTTGGGTAACAGAGCAAGGCTCCGTCTCAAAAATAAAAAAGAAACTGGGACATGGAGTGGCACAAGAATCACAGATGGAGGGAAGGTAGCAGAGCTGACTGAAGGCTGGGGTGATAGCAGAGAACCCCCTGATTCCCACAGCTGGGGGTGGGATGTGTCTGCATCTGATTCCCAAGCAGGTCTTCCCCCGGGTTCCCAGGACTGTGTAGGCATCTGCGTTGTTTGAAACTCAAGGGTAAATGTTGGGGCAGGCAGGACGGGAAGGGACTGGCGACTCTGCCAGCACTTCCCCTTGGTGACCGCAAGGCAGCGCTTCTCTAGAGCCCTCTGGAGTCCATCCTGCCTGGGTGGACTACGATGGCCACAGCCACCCAGCCCTGAGCACAAGCCCAGGCACCTCCTCCTCCGTTCCCCGGAAATGCACCACTCCCTCCGTTTGGCTTCCTCCCTGCTTCCTCCCAGCACCACCAGCGTCTTTTGTAGGGAAACTCTCCCCTTTCCCTACAATGTGGGAATTCCTGGACCAGAGCTCGTAACAGTTTGCACTTTAGAGAAACTTCCCAAGTTCTTCTATCTATGGTGTTTGAGGGTTTTTTGGTTTTTTGGTTTTTGCCTCAAACTCCTGGGCTTAAGTAATCCTCCCGCCTTGGATTCCAAAATGCTAGGATTACAGGCATGAGCCATCGTGCCTGGCTTGTTGCTATTAACCTGGACAGACCCTGTGTCTTGGTGCAGGCTTTGGTACCTGGGACCAGACTCTGTGGTTTTAGTACAGATTTAACACTCTGCTCAAATCGTGATGTTCTCTTCTCTGAGTCCCAGTCTGGGCCTCAGGCTCTTGGCCCAGACCTCCCAGTCTTCTCTAAGCTGCCTGGCCGCCAGCCTCTACCCCTCCGGTCCATCCCCCACACCCATAAACTCCCCTGTGGCGCTCTTAGCATAACGCCTGAACCGTTTGCATGGTATGTGTGTCTCTGCCAAATTCTTGCGCCCATCACGTGGCCGTGAGTCCCCAAGACCACCCTCCAGCTCATGAGGAGCTAGGACTCACAGAGCTCCGCATAGCTTTCTCACGGTCACCGTCACGGTTTATCACGGAGAAAGGATACAGACTGAGAACAGCAAAGCAGAGAGATGCAACAACTCCGCGAGAGACCAGGCACGAGCTTCCAGCTGTCCTCTCCCAGTGGAGAGGCCCGGGCAGCCCTTAGCTCTGCTGGCAGCAATGTGTGGCAGCAATGTGTGGTAACACATAGGGAGTGTGGGCGGCCCAGGTTGCGGGGAGGAGCAGTTCTGTAGGCACAGAGCACCCGCGTGGCTGAACTGAGGACTGCAGTCTCTTGCCCCTAGAGGTCTCGCTGATACGGAATGACCGGAAGCCCCCACTGTAGGTCAGAGCGTTAACATGGACACTCTAGAGTGACCTGAGGGCCCAGGTGAACAAAAACACTCTTACCTAGCAGGACATTTCAAGAACTTAGAGATTTTCTCCAGGAGCTGATCAAGGACCATTTCTCTCTTTGAAATGTGCAGATTTGAACAGCCCAGGCTTGGCAAGTCAGTCCTTCACGCATAAACATCTGCCTCCAGAAGCACCGAATCACTTAGCATCCAGAGGCACGGCTGCTGGTTCAGCCTCCCTGTCTTCACACAGGCCCTTCCTCCTGCCTGGACAACCCCTCTCCCTCCCATCTTCTTCCTGGCTGATGCCGTATCTGCCTCAGCCTCCCAAATAGTTGGGATTATACATGGCCACCCTTAGGCCTGGCTAATTTTTTTTTTGAGATGGAGTTTCGCTCTTGTTACCCAGGCTGGAGTGCAATGGCGCCATCTCGGCTCACCACAACCTCCGCCTCCTGGGTTCAGGCAATTCTCCTGCCTCAGCCTCCCGAGTAGCTGGGATTACAGGTGCGCACCACCGTGCCCGCCTAAGTTTTTGTATTTTTAGTAGAGACGGGGTTTCACCATGTTGACCAGGATGGTCTCGATCAGCCTCGCTAATTTTTATATTTTTAGTAGAGTTGGGATTTTGCCATGTTGGTCAGCCTAGTCTTGAACTCCTGACTCAGGTGATCCAGCCACCTCAGCTTCCCCAAGGGCTGGGATTACAGGCATGAGCCACCACACCCAGCCTTCTTTTTCGAGATGGGGTCTCACTCTGTTGTGCAGGCTGGAGTGCAGTGGTACAGTCACGGCTCACTGCAGCCTCCACCTTCCTGGGCTCCACTGGTCTTCCCACTTCAGCCTCCCAAGTAGCTGGGACTGCAGGTGCCCCCATGGCCAACTTGTTTTTGTAGAGACAGGATCATACTGTGTTGGCCAAGCTGGTCTCGAATTCCTGGGCTCAAGCAGTCCTCCCACCTCGGCCTCCCAAAGTGCTGGGATTACAGGTGTGAGCCACCACGCAAGCCGTATTATATCTAAACTGCATGCATCAGTGCTGGATCAGTATGGGCTGCCATTGTGAATAGATCCCGGGCATCTGAAGTGTTGGAAACCAACAGTGTACTTAATCAGTGGTGAGCTGTGAAGCCAGATAAGGCCCCACAGGAGATTTCTTTTCTTGTAGTTTTCATGTTTGTTTCTTGAGACGGAGTCTTGCTCTGTGGCCAGACTGGAATGCAGTGGCGCGATCTCAACTCACTGCAGCCTCCGCCTCCTAGTTTCAAGCAATGCTCCTGCCTCAGCCTCCCGAGTAGCTGGGATTACAGGTGCCCACTACCACGCCTGGCCAATTCTTTGTATTTTAGTAGAGATGGGGTTTCACTGTGTTGGCCAGGATGGTCTTGATCTTCTGACCTCGTGATCCGTGCGCCTTGGCCTCCCAAAGTGCTGCGATCAGCGTGAGCCACCGCACCCCGCCCTCTTGTAGTTGTATGTGCCTGTGTGTGTTCTCTTGTAGTTTTTTAATAGTTGCAAAGAGCTTTTTATAAATGTTTTTCTTGGAAATTTTAGCTACAGCTTATTAATAGCAAAAGCTTTTTTAAGCCGAGTTCTTGAGAACTGAGATGGGTAGGTGTAGCTGCTCAGATGCCTTTAGCTGCCGGGAACCACACACGGGCTCAAGGTGGCTCTGCAGTGAGGACTTGTGTTCTGCCCACAGCGGGAGGACTGGATGCGGCCAGGCAGGGCCCCAGCAGTCCTGGGGGCTCAGGCACTTGCCATGGCCTCTTGAAGAGACCTTTCTCAGAATCCCCCAGGACAGCTTTATGAAAATGCCAGGGCCAACATCCCAGCCCTGCAGAGACTGGCTTCACGGAGCCGGCAGCCTTGTGTTTGGAATGCTCCCACGCGGTGCTCATGGACACCACTGAGATCCACTGACTTGGACACGGCAGAGCCCCATGCGGCTGGCCCCGGGGTCATCTCTCCAGACTTGCTCGGCTGTGTGGAGGAGGAGGGGCAGATGAAACAAACATGAGGGGCCTTGAGGAAGGCAGAATGGTACAGTGGAATGGGTGGGAGTAGTGAGGTAGCTTTCCTCTGACTCAAGCTAGAAGGGGATTTCCTGAGGGCAGACACCAAGAAACTTGAAAACTGGCCTGGAGAGAGGGAAGAGGAAACAGACCTCGTGGGTGTTTCTCTGGGCCAGGCACTTGGCTTCTCAGTCGTGACTTTGTTCTTTTTTTTTTTTGAGACAGGGTCTCACTCTCTCCATTCCCAGCTTCTCGAGCTGCTTATGCCTTCCCTGGCTCCTGGCCTTCACCATCTTCATATTTGAAAGCGCACCACTCCAGTCTGCTTTCGGCACCACAGGCTTTCCTCTCTGCCCGAGTCAGTCACATCCGCCCGGGCTCTGTCTTCTAGGGACACTTCTGATCATCTTCAGGGCACACGCCTATAGTCCTAGCACTTTGGGAGGCCAAGGAGGGAGGATTGCTTGAGCCCAGGAGTTCAAGACCAGGGCAGCAGAGATCCGGTTTCTACAAAATAAAAAAGATTAGCTGAGCATGGTGGCTTGCACCTGTAATCCCAGCTACTCTGGGAGGCTGAGGTGGGAGAATCACCTGGGCCCAGGAGGTCAAGGCTGCAGTGAGCTGTGATTGTGTCAGTACATTACAGCTGGTATGACAGAGCAAAACCTTTTCCCAAAAGAAAAACACCAGTATCCAGCACTCCCTCACCTTTTCCTCTCCAGGTAACCTGTGAGCTTCCCGCTGATGGATGGCACCACTTGGAGCTTTTGCAGTTAGACATTACCAAAATCTAGTCAGTTTGTACATGGAAATGCTCTGGCCCATGGGGCTTCTGGGGTGCTCTTTATCCCTCCCTGACCCATCTCTGGTGGGCTCGTGGTCTCCAGTGATGTCCCAGTGTCTGCAGATAGATGGTTGAGAAGGTATCCAGGGGAGGCCCAGGTGCAATCCTCTGCACCACACCTACAGGTGAAGGAGGCAGCCCCAGGGGAGGCTCTGATTGGCTGACTCAGGTCTCAGTTTATCCTTGAGCCAATCACTGCAGCCAAGGGCATCTGTGTTCTGATTGAGCACATGGGTTTCAGACACCCCCCCACCCCAAGTTAAGAGAGGACATTCCAGCGTCCTTGCCTGCTAGAGAGTGCAGGTGTGGGGGCCTTCAGCAGCCCAGGCTCTGCCATCTGGCCTGAGTTCCCAGCCCCATGTGTCTCTGAGGTCCAGAGAGGCCCTTAGGGCGGCATGAGCCGATCCGCTCACACCCTGCTAGCATCAGTGGGGGAATGTCACTGGGTCCCATGCTGAGAGCAGGTCCTACAGCTGTTCCTCTGTGCCCTAGTCCCACTGGTGGCAGTGCCTCACACTTCATCCCCTCCTCGGACTGAGGTGGGTCCAGGGTTCTGCTCTTCCGCCTCCGTCTCCACAGAGTGGGAGCTTCCACTATGCTAAACGTGGCCATGCACGTCCCTAGCACCCCGGCTCCTCGTACGTGACCCCTGGCGTGTGCACTGGTGCTTTCGGATCCTCCTCGGTTTAGCAGGGCCTGGTTTAGGTTACACAGGAAGAAGAGGGGTTGCGTGCCACTGAGCTTGCCTTTCCAAAACTGCCATCTGACAATGTCGCTTCCTCTGCTTTAGAAATCTTCCCAAGGTTGCAGACACCGACGGATTTGCTTTCGGAGTCGGAGTAGCTGCCGCCATCACAGTCTGGAGCCATGAGCGGGTTTAATTTTGGAGGCACTGGGGCCCCTACGGGCGGGTTCACGTTTGGCACTGCGAAGACGGCAACCACCACACCTGCCACGGGGTTTTCTTTCTCCACCTCTGGCACCGGAGGGTTTAATTTTGGGGCTCCCTCCCAACCAGCCGCAAGTACCCCTTCCACCAGCCTGTTCTCACTTGCCACCCAGACTCCGGCCACACAGACGCCAGGCTTTAGTTTTGGAACAGCAACTCCTGCTTCGGGGGGAACTGGATTTTCTTTGGGGACCGGTGCTTCAAAGCTAAACCTGAGCAATGCAGCTGCCACCCCCGCCGTGGCAAACCCCAGCAGCTTTGGGCTGGGTAGCAGCCTCACTAATGCCATGCCGAGCACCGCCACCTCCAGCCAGGGCACAGCACCCACTGGCTTTGTGTTTGGCCCCTCCACCACCTCAGTGGCTCCAGCCACCACGTCGGGAGGGTTCTTGTTCACTGGTGGAAGCACGGCCCAGACCTCCGGTTTCAGCATTGGCTCAGTGGTGAATTCAGCCCAGCCCACGGCACCTGCCGGGTTGTCCTTCACTCCGGCCACGCCAGCAGCCACCACTGCAGGCGCCACTCAGCCAGCTGCGCCCACACCGACGGCCGCCACCACCAGTGCTGGGCCCACCCTCTTTGCCTCAATAGCAACCGCTCCAACCTCGTCTGCCACCACCAGCCTCTCCCTCTGTACCCCTGCAACCACAGCAGGAGCCCCTGCCACTGGGACACTGGGCTTCAGCTTAAAGGCACCCGGAACAGCTTCCGGCACCTCCACAACAACATCCACTGCTGCCATCACCACCACCAGTAGCACCAGCAGCAGCAGCAGCACCGGCAGCACCGGCTTTGCCTTGAATTTAAAAACACTGGCGCCAGCCGGGATCCCCAGCAATACGGCAGCCGCTGTGACTGCTCCACCTGGCCCTGGTGTAGCCGCAGGGGTGGCCACCACCTCCGCCATGACCTACGCACAGCTAGAGAGCCTGATCAACAAGTGGAGCCTGGAGCTGGAGGACCAGGAGCGGCACTTCCTCCAGCAGGCCACCCAGGTCAACGCCTGGGACCGCACGCTGATCGAGAATGGGGAGAAGATCACCAGCCTGCACCGAGAGGTGGAGAAGGTGAAGCTGGACCAGAAGAGGCTGGACCAGGAGCTCGACTTCATCCTGTCCCAGCAGAAGGAGCTGGAAGACCTGCTGAGCCCACTGGAGGAGCTGGTCAAGGAGCAGAGCGGGACCATCTACCTGCAGCACGCGGATGAGGAGCGCGAGAAGACCTACAAGCTGGCCGAGAACATCGATGCACAGTTGAAGCGCATGGCCCAGGACCTCAAGGACATCATCGAGCACCTGAACACGTCTGGGGCCCCCGCCGACACCAGCGACCCGCTGCAGCAGATCTGCAAGATCCTCAACGCGCACATGGACTCGCTGCAGTGGATCGACCAGAACTCCGCACTGCTGCAGAGGAAGGTGGAGGAGGTGACCAAGGTGTGCGAGGGCCGGCGCAAGGAGCAGGAGCGCAGCTTCCGCATCACCTTTGACTGAGCCACTGCGGGTCCCTAGGGAGTTCCACGGGTGTGCCCTGGTGTCCAGTGTGGGGTTACAGCAGCAGACTTGTTTCTTGCTTTCCTTTGCGTGACTGTCCTTGAGACAATTGTTCTGTGCTTTGCCTTTCTCCACTTAGGAAGTATTCTGAGCCCTCTGCCCAGGCAACAGCCTCATGGGTGTGGCTTCTGTGACTTTCATTTCAGTGTCTTTGGTCCCTTTTCACCCACGGCAAACACCCACCTCATCCTGCCTCAGCCAGGTGCTGGAGAAGGGCTGACAGTCTTGGTCCCAGCCAGGGTCAGGTGGGCAGCTGCTCCATCCAAAGCATAGTCACGGGTGCCGTGAAAAACACCAAGCGTAAGAGAACCTCCAAGGCTGGGCGTGGTGGCTCATGCCTGTAATTCCAGCACGTTGGGAGGCCGAGGCGGGCGGATCACATGAGGTCAGAAGTTTGAGGTCCAGCCTGGCCAACACAGTGAAACCCGTCTCTACTAAAAATACAAAACTAGCCGGGCATGGTGGCGTGCGTCTGTGATCCCAGCTACTGGAGAGGATGAGGCAGGAGAATCGCTTGAACCCAGGAGGTGTCATAGTGAGCCGAGATTGCGCCACTGTACTCCAGCCTGGGTGACAGTGAGACTCCAAAAAAAGAACCTCCCGGGAAACAGTAGCCTAGTTTTGGAGTATAAGATGTGGGTTCCTGAAAGCCGACCAAGTGAAAGCACAGTGTGAATAGAACAGGCAATGGGATAGAGAATTTCACAGAAGACAGATCAGCTGAGGGGCCTGCACATAGGGTGTTGAGGAACCACACACGGGAGCTGAGAGGCCTGCCTTGTGCCTGGCCCAGGCTTACCCCATCTCTGGCCTCACCTCCTCCAGGAAGCCTTCCCAGCTACCCAAAGCTCAGTCTGGTGGCCTTGCAGGTCCCCATAGCACCCTGAGCCTGCACCTTGGTGGCACTTCCTACGCTGTCCTTTGCTAGCTGTTTGCGCCTCTGTCTCACTGTTACATTCTGAGCTCCCGTGGGCAGAGACCCACTTGTTCCTCTGCATCCCCAGGCCAGTCCCTGTCACATTTGTTAGATGAAAGAACAATGAACCCCAGCATAACACCAGTCCACAGAACTGGTCACAGCTGCAGTGGTGGCCACAGACTTGGTTGTGAACTTCCTGGCACCAGAGTTCCCCTAGTCAGTTACAGTAAAATCCACTGTGTGTGGAAGGCAGCAGCTGTATTCTGAGTGTCTTGTATTTCTCTTTACGCTTTGCTGCATTCTCTGAAATACCTATTACTGTATGTTGCTTTTCTTAATAAATGTGTTGTGAAACCAAAAAAGCTGCTGTTCATATGGATGGATTTTAGGAGGAGAAAGTTGAGTAGAAAGAGTGGATTCCAGGAGGCCCTCCAGGGTGGCATTCATGTGAAAGGCTCATGCAAGCAAACCAAGCAGTGCTTGCTTGGACACAGGAGCATGTGATGAAGCAGTGCTTGCTTGGACACAGGAGCATGTAAATGCGAATTGTGGTTTGCTCTGAGAAGGGCCAGCGCCAGTGGTAGAAGAGGACATGTGAGTGAACCTGCCATGGGTTTACTTGAGGCCCGACAAATGGCCTCAGGTCCTTAAGGGGCCCCAGGTGTTCCTGACAGTTATGTCATAGTGTATACACAGACATAGCTGGACGAGGTGGCTCACACCTGTAATCCCAGCACTTTGGGAGGCCAAGATGGGCAGATCACTTGAGGTCAGGGGTTCAAGAGCAGTGTGGGCAACATGGTGAAACCATCTCTGCAAAAACGACAAAAAAGTTGGTTGGGCGTGGTGGTATGTGCCTGTTGTCCCAGCAACCTGGGAGGCTGAGGTGGGAGGATCACTTAAGCCCAGGAGTTTGAGGCTGCAGCGAGCCATGATCACGCCACTGCCCTCCAGCCTGGGCGATGGAGCAAGACCCTGTCTCAAAAAATATACACACATGTGAAGCCATCTGGCAGCATCCCTAAGGCGCTATCCAGTGGTGACAGACGTCATGAGCAGCATTCCTTACTGTCACCTGGGGCTGGAAGGAGGGTATCAGTTGAATTTAAAGGCCCAGTGGTCTGCCTCCGGCCTCCCTCTGGGGACTGGAATGGTCCTAAGCGTTCAAATCTCCTGGGCTGTGGGGAGTGTACCCTTCAGCCTCCCTCATCCTGGGCCATGTCAAGCTGGGGGCCCAAAGGCATGACCATGAGTCATTATTTCCTTGGAGCATCTTGGGCTCTGGAGGACAAGAGTTGTGTCTAAGCAGAAGCCACGGGGTGGGTATAAACCAGAGAAGGACCCCACAACCCCAGTTGCTTCTCTCAAAGCTGTCACCTACACCTACAGCAGCGGCCTTTTTCTTTTTGAGACGGAATCCAGCTCTTTTCACCCAGCCTGGAGTGCAGTAGCACAATCTGTGCTCACTGCAACCTCCGCCTCCTGGGTTCAAGCGATTCTCCTGCCTCAGCCTCCCAAGTAGCTGGGATTACAGGCAGCTGCCACCATGTCCAGCTGATTTTTTTATTATTACTTTTTTTTTGAGATGGAGTTTCGCTCGTTACCCAGGCTGGAGTGCAATGGCGCGATCTCGGCTCACCGCAACCTCTGCCTCCTGGATTCAGGCAATTCTCCTGCCTCAGCCTTCTGAGTAGCTGGGATTACAGGCTTGAGCCACCGCGCCTGGCCAGATTTTTATATTTTTAGTAGAGACGGGGTTTCACTGTGTTGGCCAGGCTGGTCTCAAACTGCTGACCTGGTGATGCACCCGCCTCCCAAAGTGCTGGGATTACAGGCGTGAGCCGCTGCGCCTGGCCCGGCAGTTAATAGGCCATGACTCCTACCGTCCCCTCTGCCAGAAGGGAGGCCGGGGGCCTCTAGGAGGTAGAACGGAAGGGAGGCCGGGGCCTCTAGGAGGTAGAAACGGAAGGGAGGCCGGGGGCCTCTAGGAGGTAGAAACGGAAGGGAGGCCGGGGGCCTCTAGGAGGTAGAACGGAAGGGAGGCCGGGGGCCTCTAGGAGGTAGAACGGAAGGGAGGCCGGGGCCTCTAGGAGGTAGAACGGAAGGGAGGCCGAGGGCCTTTAGGAGGTAGAAGCAGTTTGCATTTCACCTACATTTTCGCATTCAGCATCCATTTTTAGAGCTGATCTTGATCTGGTGCTGGAGTTACCAAAAATTGCCCACAAGGTCATTGGCAGGGGCCACACAATCGTGATGAGAAAATTTGAGCATGTATTCCAAAGTGCATATGTATATTTATCCTACTATTTTGCATATTATTTCTTATTTTGCATATTAAACGTTAGCAATGCCGAATTGCTTTCTTATAGTTGTATTTTAAAAATAAGGACACATTCCAGCTTTGGGAGGCCAAGGGAGGCGATCACTTGAAGTCAGGAGTTCAAGATCAATCTGAAACCCCATCTCCATTAAAAATACAACACCTGCTGGGCGCGGTGGCTCACACCTGTAATCCCAGCACTTTGGGAGGCCGAGGCAGGTGGATCACGAGGTCAAGAGATCGAGACCATCCTGGTCAACATGGTCAAACCCCGTTTCTACTAAAAATACAAAAAATCAGCTGGGCACGGTGGCGCGTGCCTGTAATCCCAGCTACTCAGGAGGCTGAGGCAGGAGAATTGCCTGAACCCAGGAGGCGGAGGTTGCAGTGAGCCGAGATCGCACCATTGCACTGCAGCCTGGGTAACAAGAGCGAAACTCCGTCTCAAAAAAAAAGACTCTGTCTCGAAAAAAAAAGAAAAAAAAGTAAACTTAAGTTCTACATTTTCTTCCCACCCCCAACCCTCCTCTCCCCCCACCCCCGACAAGGGATCTTAAAGAACACAAGTGATTCCATTAAATCAGGAAGCTCTGTGCCCTGGAGCCATGTGGGAAATGGATCCAGGAGGCCTCCTGGGGGAGTCTGGGAGGGTTCCCAAGATCGTGACAGCATCAAGCGACCCACTGGGTGCCGCCACGGGTGGTAGCTCCGTTGTAATTTCAAGTTTCCCTTTCCAGGAAGAAAACACAGATGTGCTTCCTTGTCAGTCCCGACAAATGGCCTCAAGTCCTTAAGTTCCTCATTAATTAATATGAAGACACATTTGGTGACTAAATTTGGAATCAGAGGCTTTTAAAGGTGACTCTCGGCTCTTACTGCTTTGCTTTTCCCTGTTGAGGGGTAAGAGTGGCAACTGGGGGCTGAGTGGTGGCTCATGCCTGTAATCCCAGCATTCTGGGGAGGCCAAGGGGAGTGGATCACTTGAGGTAAGGAGTTTGAGACCAGCCTGGGCAACATGGTAAAACGCCTTCTCCACAAAAATACAAAATTTAGCCAGCCGTGGTGGCTCCTGCCTAGAGTTCCAGCTTCTTCTGGGAGATTGAGGTGGGAGGATCACATGAACCCGGGAGGCAGAGATTGGCTGCAGTGAGTTGAGATCACACCACTGCACTCCAGCCTGGGTGGCAAAAGCAAGACAAAAAAAAAAACAAACCCAGCCCATAGGATAACACACATAGTTGGCCAGGCACGGTAGCACCCACCTGTCATCCCAGCACTTTGGGAAGCCGAGGCAGGGGGCGGATCACAAGGTCAGGAGTCTGAGACCAGCCTGGCCAACATAGTGAAACCCCATCTCTACTAAAAATACCAAAACTTAGCCGGGCATGGTGGTGGGCGCCTGTAATCCCATCTACTTGGGAGGTTGAGGCAGAAGAATCGCTTAAACCAGGGAGGTGGAGTTTGCAGTGAGCCCAGATGGCACCATTGCACTCCAGCCTGGGCGACAGAGTGAGACTCTGTCCCAAAAAATTAAAAAAAAAAAGGGCCGGGCGCGGTGGCTCAAGCCTGTGGTCCCAGCACTTTGGGAGGCCGAGGCGGGTGGATCATGAGGTCAACAGATCGAGACCATCCTGGTCAACATAGTGAAACCCCGTCTCTACTAAAGATAAAAAAATTAGCTGGGCCCGGTGGCGCGTGCCTGTAATCCCAGCTACTCGGGAGGCTGAGGCGGGAGAATTGCCTGAACCCAGGAGGCGGAGGTTGCGGTGAG
>CM052668.1:35608532-35625505 GCA_028533165.1 Leontopithecus rosalia | reverse complement strand
CTGCCCTTAGACTCTCAGACTCAGGGCAGCAGCTCTCCACAGAACCTCTCAGGGCGCGAAGACCTCACGCTTGGAAGCCAGATCTGCTCCTTAGCAGCCAGGTTTCAGTGACCCCAGCTGTTCCCATGCCTGCCCCACAAGACCACACCCTTGGCTCCCGAACAGCAGGGCTATGGTCACTCCAGACACCGACACGGGCACCCTCGTCCCTTCTCCCCTCCAGACACCATTAGGTTGAACCCTCTCAAACGCCAAAGATTTCCTGAAGCAAGAAACAGACCAGGTGTGCTGCCTTCTTGGGGACTAGCCTGGTGCCCTGGAGTCACATTAGACACCCTAGTTCCCTTGAATCCACAGAACTGAAAGTGACACTTTTTTTTTTTGAGACAAGATCTCACTCTGTTGCTCAGACTGGAGTGCAGTGGCACAATCTCGGCTCACTGCAACCTCTGCCTCCCAGGTTCAATCATTTTTCTTGCCTCAGCCTCCCAAGTAGCTGGGACTACAGGCGCATGCTGCCACACCCAGCTAATTTTTTTTTTTTTTGAGACGGAGTTTCTCTCTTGTTACCCAAGCTGGAGTGCAATGGCGCGATCTCGGCTCACCGCAACCTCCGCCTCCTGGGTTCAGGCAATTCTCCTGCCTCAGCCTCCCGAGTAGCTGGGACTACAGGCATGTGCCACCATGCCCAGCTAATTTTTTTTTGTATTTTTAGTAGAGATGGGATTTCACCATGTTGACCAGGATGGTCTTGATCTCTTGACCTCGTGATCCACCCGCCTCGGCCTCCCAAAGTGCTGGGATTACAGGCATGAGCCACTGCGCCCGGCCCCAGCTAATTTTTTGCAGTTTTTTAGTAGAGACGGGGTTTCACCATATTGCCCAGGCTGGTCGAGAACTCCTGAGCTCTGGCAATCCACCCACCTCAGCCTCCCAAAGTGCTGGGATTGCAGGTGTCAGCCACCATGCTGGGCATAAAGTGACACTTACTGACCCAGACAGTCACTCAAATGCAATATGGACTCTGATCTGCATCTTGATCAACGGTTTTTCATTGTTTTTCTTGAGACAGAGTCCCACTTTGTTGCCCAGGCTGAAGTGCAGTGGCATGATCTCAGCTCACAGCAACCTCCGCCTCCTGGGTACAAATGATTATCCTGCCTCAGCCTTCTGTGTAGCTGGAATTACAGGCACCCGCCACCACGCCCGGCTAATTTTTGTATTTTTAGTAGTGACAGGGTTTCACCGTGTCGGTCAGCCTTGTCTCTAACTCCTGACCTCAGGTGATCCGCCCTCCTGGGCCTCCCAAAGTGCTGGGATCACAGGCATGAGCCACCGTACCTGGCCTACACCAACAGTTTTTAAAGAAACGATGACATATTCCAGGAAACATGAACATTGATTTAATGAAAGTAAGAAATGTCTGCCATCTTAATATATGATAATGGTATTATAATTTTTAAAAAGTCAAACATGGTGGGGCACAGTGGCTCACGCCTGTAATCCCAGAACTTTGGGAGGCCAAGGCAGGCAGATGGCTTGAGAACAGAAGTTTGAGATCAGCCTGGCCAATATGGTAAAACACAGTCTCTTCTAAAAATACAAAAATTGGTCGGGTGAGGTGGCTCACTCCTGTAATCCCAGCACTTTGGGAGGCCAAGCCAAGTGGATCATTTGAGGTTGGGAGTTGAAGACCAGCCTGGCCAACATGGTGAAACCCCATCTCTACTAAAAATACAAAATCAGCCAGGCATGGTGGTGCATGCCTGTAATCCCAGCTGCTCAGGAGGCTGAGGCAGGGGAATCCTTAGAACCCGGGAGGTGGAGGCTGCAGTGAGCCAAGATGGTGCCACTGCACTTTAGCCTGGGCAGCAGAGCAAGACTCTGTCTCAAAAAAAGAAAAAGTGGGTGGTGGTTGGTGGGTGCCTATAATCCCAGCTACTTGGGAGGCTTGAACCTGGGAGGCAGAGGTAGCAGAGAGAGCTGAGATTGTGCCACTGCACTCCAGCCTGGGCAACAGAGCGAGACTCCACCTTAAAAAAAAGAAAAGAAAGGAAACTACAGTCCCCCCTCCTATTTTTGTAAATAAAGTTTTATTGGCACATAGTCACACCCACTCTGGTCCCTGAGTCCCTTCTCCTATCTGGGACTGGACCCCCTGACTCCCACCCAGGTCCCAGGTCATTCCCTGGGCAGGCCCTGCCCACCCAAGCCTTGGTGAAAGTTTTAATACTGACCACTTAGGGTCCTTGGACAGAGTCAGAGAAGAGAATCCCTATACAGGTTGGGCATACGTTTTGGTCAGCTGCTTAGAAGGCAGCCTGGAGTAGTCAGGGAGAAACCTTTAGCCTGCAAAGCCTCAAATATTTACAGAAAAAGTTGGCTGGCTTCTGCTTTAGAGAAACATTCTAATGTATTTAACTACAAAACAGTATGATGGGCTGGGCGCAGTGGCTCACGCCTATAATCCCAACACACTGGGAGGCTGAGGCGGGCGGATCACCTGAGGTCAGGAGTTCGAGACCAGCCTGACTGACATGATGAAACCCTGACTCTACTAAAAATACAAAAATTAGCCAGGCATGGTGGTGTGTGCCTGTAATCCCAGCCACTCCAGAGCCTGAGGCAGGAGAATCAGTATACCATTGCACTCCAGCCTAGTTGACAGAACAAGACTCCATCTCAAAAAAGAAAATATGGTGTCTGGGATTTGCGCTAAAATAAATCCAGTGAGGGGAGGGACAGGATGCCAGTGAAACGCGGGCGGTGCGAAGCCATCACTACCCCTGGGTTCATCGCGCTGGCCACTCTGGTTTTAGAGGTGTGAGAGTTTCCATAATAAAACCCTTCTGAGAAAGGCGGACCTACCTTTCACAGCCTCCCAACTGCTCTGACCCCAACACCAGGAACCCTGGCATATCTGATCTAACAAGGGCCTCGGGACATCGCCACTAGCATTCGCCCAATGATGACGTCTGTCCTGGGCTAACCAGAAAAGCCATGGGTGCTGAGACAGCCCCTCAGAGCCAGCCGTGCAGTGAGTGCCCCCCACCTGGGGCCCTGGGATGTTCTGGAAACGGGAAGGAGGGTTCCATGGGAAGGGGACCCTGCCCTGGGGACAGGCCAAAGATCAAGGCACTCAGTAATTCTGTCCTCTGACCCCTGAGTCCCTTTCACCATCTGGGCCTGGGCCCCGTGTCTCCCACCCAGGTCCCAGGTCATCCCCTAGGCAGGCCCTGCTCACCCACCCAAGCCTTGGTGAAAGTTTTGTTTGTTTTGTTTTGAGATGGAGTCTCTGTATCCCCCAAGCTGGAGTGCAGTGGTGCCATCTTGGCTGACTGCAACCTCCGCCTCCTGGGTTCAAGCGATTCTCCTGCCTCAGCCTCCTGAGTAGCTGGGATTACAGGCATGTGCCACCACGCCTGGCTAATTTTTGTATTTTAGTAGACATGGGGTTTCACCATGTTGGCCAGGCTGGTCTCAAACTCCTGACCTTGTGATCCACCCACCTCAGCCTCCCAAAGTGCTAGGATTACAGGCGTGAGCCACTGTGCTCAGCTGGTGAAAGTTTTAATACTGACCACTTAGGGTCTTTTCAGACTCAGAGAAGAGAATCCGTATATACATAAGGAAAGGGCCTTGTCCCCAGCAAGTCTGTGCAGCCCCCATCAGCATCAGCTGCCCTGATGTGCCGCAACGCCCCCAGTGGGGCCAGAGCCAGGTCTCTGCCTGCTATACAGACATGACCTAAACCCCATCGAAACTGTCATTATGGGCCGGGTGTAGTGGCTCACACCCGTAATCCCAGTACATTAAGAGGCCAAGACTGGTGGATCACTTGAGGTCAGGAGTTCAAGACCAATCTGACCAACATGGTGAAACCCCGTCTCCACTAAAAATACAAAACTTAGCCGGGCATGGTGGCGCGTGCCTGTAATCCCAGCTACTCAGGAGGCTGAGGCAGGAGAACTGCATGAACCCGGGAGGCAGAGGTTGCGGTGAGCCGAGATCACGCCACTGCACTCCAGCCTGGGAGACAGATCCAGACTCTGTCTCAAAAAGAAAAAAGAAACTGTCATTGTGGTTCTAGAAGCCAACCAGATAAGGTAGGATTTGCCCCCACCAAATCCTCCTCCATTATCTAGGAGGATTACCCTTGTTTTCTAGAAACCACCGTAAAACCAGGGTATCCCTAAATCAATTGAAGTCAGCAGATACTTGACCATGCCATTACTCCCCATCCTCTCCCTCCTGTCTCCGACTCCCCTAATCCAACCTGCTTTTCCAGAATTCCACCCTCATCCGTAAACCTAATTTAACCTGAACACCAATCTCCTTAGTATTATCAGAAACGATCCTGGAGGCTGGGCCCCGTGGCTCCCAGCACTTTGGGAGGTCTAGGCAGTTCACCTAGAATCACCTGAGGTCAGGAGTTCAAGACCAGCCTGTCCAACATGGTGAAACCCCGTCTCTATTAAAAATACAAAAATTTCAGCCAGGCGCCGTGGCTCACGCCTGTAATCGCAACACTTCAGGAGGCCGAGGCAGGAGGATCACAAGGTCAGGAGTTCAAGACCAGCTTGGCCAACATGGTGAAACCCCATCTCTACTAAAGATACAAAAATTAGCCAGGAGTGGTGGTGTGCACCTGTAGTCCCAGCTACTCCGGGGGCTGGGGCAGGAGAATCACTTGAACCCAGGAGGCAGAGGTTGCAGTGAGCCAAGATCGTGCCATTGCACTCCAGCCTGGATGACAAGGCAAGACTCCGTCTCAAAAAAAAAAAAAAAAAGGCCGAAGTGCACCAAGCAGAGCTGCACATGAGCCCAGAGCCAGAGGAGCTTTGTGCAGCGATCCTGTGTGTTCAAGCACAAGGGGATTAGTGCGGGGCCCCACCCACTCTGGGGACCCAAAAACTCCTGGGACATGCCCTGGGAGCCAGTTGGCTCTGGGCCTGCGCCCCTTTCCATGGTCGTTTGGGCTGCTATGAGGCTGCAGAGCTGAACAAGCTGCTGGGCAGGGGCCGGGCACCTGGGGTCTGCCCGACCTGCCGAGGAACCGCCAGCACAGCCGTTCCCCGCTGTGGGACCAGGCCGAGGCACAGGGGAATAAGACCCCAATCCTGCCTCGTTCGGACGCGTCACTGCGAATGATGCCCTGAGGCCTGAGACAAGCCCCTTCCCCTCTCTGTGCCCCGGGGTCCTCTTCTGCCCCACCCTCTCGCCATCTCAAGCCTCAGTTTCCTCCTCTGTCAAATGCAGGCATTGTTGTTGGGTTGTTGGGTTTTTTTTGCTTTTTGTTTTTGGGATTTTTTTGAGATGTAGTCTTGCTCCGTCGCCCAGGCTGGAGTGCAGTGGTGAAATCTTTGCTCACTGCAACCGCCACCTCCCATGTGCAAGGGAGTCTCCTGCCTTAACCTCCCCAGTACCTGGGACTACAGGTGCACACCACCACGCCTGGCCTTTTTTTTTTTTTTCTTGATGATAGAGACAAGGTTTCATCATGTTGGACAGGCTGGTCTTGAACTCATGACCTCAAGTGATTTCCGCCTCGTCAACCTCCCAAAGTGCTGGGATTACAGGTGTGAGCCACCATACCCAGCCTCAAATGCAGGCACTTGAGGGTTACGATGGGTGCAAAGCCCTGAGCACTGGGCAGGCTCCGAGCAGGTGATCGACACGGGAACATTTTCATCATCACTATTGCTCTGTCGCCCAGACTGAAGTGCAGTGGTACGATCTCGGCTCACTGCAACCTCCGCCTCCTGTGTTCAAACAGTTCTTTGCCTCAGCCTCCCAAGTAGGCACCTGCCACCATACCTGGCTAATTTTTTGTAATTTTAGTAGAGACGGGGTTTCACCACTTTGGCCAGGCTGGTCTCAAACTCCTGGGCTGAAGCAATCTTCCCACCTCGTTCTCCCAAAGGCCAGGGACTACAAGAGTGAGCCACTGCACCCAGCCCTTGTTACTATTTTATTTATTGCTATTATTATTTTGAGACGGCGTCTCACTCTGTCACCCAGGCTGGAGCGCAGTGGCACGATCTGGGCTCACTTCAGTCTCCGCCTCCCGGGTTCAAGCGATTCTCCTGCCTCAGCCTCCTGAGTAGCTGGGATTACAGGCACGTGACATCACGCCCAGCTAATTTTTGTGTTTTTAGTAGAACAGGGTTTCACCATTTCACTTGACCAGGTGGCCAGGCTGGTCTCGAACCCCTGACATAAGGTGGTCCGCCGACCTCAGACTCCCACAGCGCTGGGATAACAGGCGTGAGCCACCGCCGGCCCTTGTCACTGTTTTTGCTGACCCGAGCTCTTTCGGCCTGGGGACCGTCCAGCCCTCTGAGGGTCTCCCTGAATCGCATGTTTCTTACTCACGTTCACCCCCGCCCTTCCTGGCCATAAACCACATCCCTCTTTGATTTACTGCAGGAGTTTCCCATCTTCCTGGTAATGCCCCTGACAACCCTTAATCGGGAGAATGTGCCTCCCTCTGGTTTTCCTCCTCACCAAGCCCCTGGCTCCCTCTCCCCCACCCCACGGAAAGTCCCCGCTCTTTCTTCTCCATCCCCGCCCACTTCAAGGTGCCGCCCCACACCCTGCCCTGAGCACCAAGGCGGTTCTCAAGGCAGGGATGGGTGAAGTCTGAGCTCTTCCGCCTGCCGGGTGGCCACTCACAGAACCCCTCCCCAAGGGCCCCTGCGGCCACAGCCGCTGGCATTTCCAAAGGAGCTGCTTCCAGTACTGTGGTCCTAAAACACCGTGACATCCCCATTTGACAGCTGCGGACAGGAGCCACGGAGGGGAGGACGGGCTCACAGCCCACGTCCTGACCCCTGGGCCGTGGCTGTCAGCCCCACTGCTACACCCTTTTGACAGAGGGGGAGACTGAGGCTCTGACTGGCAAGTGGAGGGGGAAGTGGAACCATGGGAAGCCCCGTAGGACATGGGGTCACCTGATGGAGAGGACCTGGAGGGAAAAATTGGCCTGGCCCAGGGACTGTAGCCCCTCTGTCCCCAGGCTGCAGGAATCAAGGCGGCATGGGGGAGGGTAGAAACAAGGGTACCGGTGATCAGGGACGGGGGCAGCCGAGGGGCATTCCCCACTGTCGACACGGTTACCTGAGCATCTATTTCTGGCCTCCAAACCACCCCAGAACTATCTGGGGCAAAAGGAAGAAAAGAGACTGAGCGACTTCCTTCAACCCCTTTCTGCAACCTCAACTAGACTGAACATCTGACCCTACGACTCCAGAAAACCAGTTTCATTTCCCTTGGCCAGTTTCCCGAAAGGAGGGGTGGGCGGGGCTCTGCCAGTTTAAGGGGAGAGAAAGGGCCACAGCAGAGACAGTTGGACGGTGGAGGAGAGGATCGCGTGGTCCTGCTGTCACCAAGAGCTGGAGGTAGCGACATGGCCAGCGGTTGGGGCACAGAGAGGCAGGACCCACAGAAATAGGGACTGAGAAGCAGTCGGGCGGGGAGGTGAGGCGGCTCACGCTGGAGTCCCTGCACTCTGGGAGGCCGAGGCGGGTGGATCACCTGAGGTCAGGAGTTTGAGACCAGCTTGGCCCATGTGGTGAAACCCCGTCTCTACGATTAGCCAGACATGGTTGTGGGTGCCTGTCACTCCAGCTACTTGGGAGGCTGAGGTGGGAGGATAGCTTGAATCCAGGAGGTGGAGACTGCAGTGAGCCAAGATCGTACCACTGCACTACAGCCTGGGCGACAGAGCAAGACTGTTTAAAAAAAAAAGAAAGAAAAGAAAGAGGGAAAAGAGGAGAAAGAGACAGTAGCCCGAGAGAGCAGTGGCAGAGGAGGAGATCGGTGAGGAGGGAGGCGGGGACGGTCCAGGTCCAGGGGACTCTGAAGGAATGGGGTCAGGTGACACAAGTCCAGAGAGGAGGGCAGTGATGGGGGAGGGCTGGGTGCAGCAGCTGGGCAGCCCATGGGAGACAGAGTCAGGGTCCCGGGCACCGAGGCCACAGTCACAGTGGCCCTCACTTCTCTACCCCAGACACCATCTCCCACCGACAGTCATGGCCCCGCTGGGTGAGTAAGCAGGGGAGGGGCTCAGGGACAAGTGAGCAGAACCCTCTTCCCGCACCCGCCACACACCCACTGACCCTGTCCTCCTCCTCCCAGTCCTGCGCCTCCTCGGCCTCGTCCCCATCCTCCTCCGCCTGGCAGCCTCCCAGGACTGGAAGACCGAACGCAGCCAGGACCCCTTCGAGAAATGCATGCAGGATCCTGACTACGAGCAGCTGCTCAAGGTGGTGACCCTGGGCCTTGATCGGACTCTCAAGCCCCGGAGGGTGATTGTGGTTGGTGCTGGCGTGGCTGGGCTGGTGGCCGCCAAGGTGCTCAGCGATGCCGGACACAAGGTGGGAAGTGCTGCTTGTAGTCTACCTGGAGTCCCTCCTGCTGCAGGCTGGGGTCCCTGGGCAGAGGGACCTGGCCCCACTCCTGCTTGAGGGGGTGGGCTGGGGGAGGGGAGGGAGAGGCTACCTTTCCCCAGGTCTAGGGGTGAGGCCCAAACCGCATACTGCCATGTGTCATCATCGAGAGGCCCTAGACTTTCCTGTCCCACTTTCCTCATCCCAGAGGGGAGTCTCACAGAAAGCCCCTCTGTCCTGGGGTGGGGTGCCTGTCGGTGGAGCTGGAAACTTTATCAAGGGGATGTGTGCCCTGAGGTCTAACCACGGACCTAATCACTGAAATCCAAGAATGAGAAGGGTCCAGTCCGGGGACTTCTACATATAGGGTTTATCTCCCAGCTCCCTGAGCTGGGAAGTCCCTCTGAAGTCTAGCTGGCGGCCTTCCTGCTGTACTCTGAAACTGCTCACTCGGTTCTGTTCTCCCACCTCCCATACAGAAGGGGACCCTCACCTAGTCTAGGGTCTAGGTCTGTGCCACTGTGAGGATGGAAGAAGGCAGGGGGCTGGCATGGGGCAGGGGAGCAGGGAATGGTCATGAGTGGAACTGAAGGGCCCTCCTCACCCCACGGTTTCCCTCAGGTCACCATCCTAGAGGCAGATAACAGGATCGGGGGCCGAATCTTCACCTACCGGGACCGGAACACGGGCTGGATTGGGGAGCTGGGAGCCATGCGCATGCCCAGCTCCCACAGGTGACCTGGCAACCCACCCACACATGCGCCCCAACTCAGCCAGCCCCCTAGCTCCACACCCATGCCAGAGCAGGCCCGAACTGCAGCTCTGACTCCCGAACCAAACCCAGCCTCCGACCCCATCCTCCACCTGACCCATGACAGTCCCGCTTCAGCCCCAGCACCCGACCTCTGGCAACACTCAGGCCACCTGGTCCCTAGCCTCACACTGGACCCCAGCTACTCTCCCCTCCCACCTCCCAAGTCCCTCTGGGAACTCGGCCACCCCCACCGGAGCCCGGCCCTCACTCACCAGATCCCCAACCAGCCCTGCCTGTCCCAAACGCCAGCTCCTCTGCCGTCCCCTGAAGCCCTGCAGCTCCACTACCCCCACATCCTCAGGCACTCCAGCCCCAGGCCCCTCCCCACCTCAAACCCCCATCCAACCCAAACTCTGTCCCCTTCCCGATTCCAATCCAGCCTCTATTCCTGCTCCTAACCCAATCCTAATCCCGGTGCTGCCCTAAACCGTCCAACCCTGTTCCCATTTCATTCCCACCCCCCAGCACTGGTCACCCCAAATCTAGCCCCACCCCAGCCTCACGCAGGCCCCCAGCTATTCTCCCCTCCCACTTCCTGAGTCCCACTAGGGACCAGGCCACCCCCGAAGGAGCCCAGCCCTCACACACCCGCTCCCTGGCTCAGGATCCTCCACAAGCTCTGCCAGGGCCTGGGACTCAACCTCACCAAGTTCACCCAGTATGACGAGAACACGTGGACGGAGGTGCATGAGGTGAAGCTGCGCAACTACATGGTGGAGAAACTGCCCGAGAAGCTGGGCTACGCCCTGCGGCCCCAGGAAAAGGGCCACTCGCCCGAAGACATCTACCAGATGGCTCTCAACCAGGTGGGCGCTGCCGCACCTCCTCCTGCCCTGACTTCTGTGTCCTCCTCCCCAACTCGCCCTGGCTGGCTCCCTGGCCTGGCTTTTCTTCTCTGTTATTCCTTGGGTCGCCTCCATGGGGTTGGGTGCCTGTTGGTGGAGACCAAGGGCATGTGTGCCATGAGGTCTAACCACTGACCTACCCACTGAAATCGGAGAATGAGAGTGGCCAACTAGGCGGGCTTCTACGCCTGTGGGTCATCTCCCAGCTCCCCTTTTTTTTTTTTTTTTTTTTTTTTGAGACGGAGTTTCGCTCTTGTTACCCAGGCTGGAGTGCAATGGCGCGATCTCGGCTCACCGCAACCTCCGCCTCCTGGGTTCAGGCAATTCTCCCGCCTCAGCCTCCCAAGTAGCTGGGATTACAGGCACACGCCACCGGGCCCAGCTAATTTTTTTATCTTTAGTAGAGACGGGGTTTCACTATGTTGACCAGGATGGTCTCGATCTGTTGACCTCGTGATCCACCCGCCTCGGCCTCCCAAAGTGCTGGGATTACAGGCTTGAGCCACCGCGCCCGGCCCAATTTTTGTACTTTTAGTAGAGATGGGGTTTCACCATGTCGGCCAGGCTAGTCTTGAATTCCTGACCTCAGGTGATCCACCCGCCTCAGTCTCCCAAAGTATTGGGATTACAGGCATGAGCCACCACGCCCGGCCAACCATCCCTGATACCTTTAGGGAGGAGCTGGCCACACCCAACTGTGAGAACCCTTTACTTGTCCATCTCCCCTTCTGGACCAGGGTGGGGGCCATGTCCAGGTCATTTCTATGCCTTAACCCTGACCGGTTTGGGAGCCTGGGAGATGCCAGATGCATGAGTGAGCGAAGGGGCGCTGCCTTCCCTCTGAGGTCCCTGGCCAGGAGGGGGAAGACAGGTGGACCAAGAAGAGACCTGAAATTAGGCAGGAGCAGCAAGGCTTCTGGGAGGGGCTGTGACTTGAGCAAAGTGCTGAAGGACAGGCACACCTGTGCCACGAAAAGACAGGAAGGGAACAGGTGCCGGACGTGCAATGGGGAGAGCCCTGAGGGCGGGTGGTCTCGCACTGGACACTTCACAGAGTGCCATAACCGGAGCTGCCATAAAAGACATTGACTGGACGGGTGCAGAGGCTCACTCCTAAGTGAGCTCACACCAAAGTGGTAATCCCAGCACTCTGGGAGACTGAGGCGGGCAGGTCACGAGGTCAGGAGTTTGAGACCAGCCTGGCCGGCACAGCATAACCCCATCTCTTCTAAAAACGCAAAAATTACCCAGGTATGGTGGTGGCGCGCCTGTAATCCCAGATACTTGAGAGGCTGAAGTAGGAGAATCGCTTGAACCTGGTGGGTGGAGGATGCAGTGACCTGAGATTGTGCCACTGCCCTCCAGCCTGGGCGACAGAGCAAGACTACCTCTCAAAAACAAAAAAAAACATTGAGGGACTGGCAGGGGCCTCAAACACCAGACTGAGGGGTGAGAACTCTGTGGCTCTAGGCACTGGGGAGCCATAGGAAGGCAGGGGACGAACTGGTAGGTCAACTTCTCAGCCACCACACCCTGTCAGCCCTGACCAGAGGCACAGGGGGCCAGCTTCTGCCTGTGGCCAGCAACCAATAATCACTGTGCCCTGGGAGGACACAGCACGCCTGAGACCCTCTCCCAGCCTCCATGGAGCTCACAGGCTGGTGCAGGAATAGGCAAAGTAACACCCAACCGGGACAAGTTGTGACCAGCCGGGCAGACACAGGGGGATGAGGCGGTGTTAACGGTTTGGGAAGATGGGAGGAGTGGTGGCATCTGAGTTGTAGAGGAGGGCAAGGCGGAGGGCACGGTGTGGACAGACGACCAGAGAGGCTTGAGAGTGGTGAAAGGCTGGCCACGGGCAGAACCACAAGGAGAAGCCAGGGGTGGGCTCCAGACCCAGCCTCCACCCTGGCTGCCCCGGCAGTCAGCACCATGTTTGCCTCTCTCACAACAGGCCCTCAAAGACCTGAAGGCAATGGGCTGCAGAAAGGCAATGAAGAAGTTTGAAAGGCACACGCTCTTGGTGAGTGGGGCCCTGGGTTATGCTGAGACGCAAGGCAAAGACAGTGACTGTGGGCCTTCCCCAGAGAGCCAGAAGGCGGGAACCTGGGACCCTAGTCCTGCCACTGCCTTCCTGCCTGACCCGGGGGCTGGACACGCCCTCTCTCTGGACCTCAGTTTCCCTCATCTGTCACGGAGCGGGGACCGGATCGCTAGGGTCCAAGGACGTATCATGGAATCAGGAGGCCTGGCTGGGGAAGGGTCCTCTCCGTGGTGGCGCCCGCCTGGGCCCTGACCTCGGCCCGTGCCCACCCTGCAGGAATACCTCCTCGGGGAGGGGAACCTGAGCCGGCCGGCCGTACAGCTTCTGGGAGACGTGATGTCCGAGGATGGCTTCTTCTATCTCAGCTTTGCCGAGGCCCTCCGGGCCCACAGCTGCCTTAGCGACAGGCTGCAGTGAGGGGCGGGGCCGATGGGCAGGGGAGGGGCGGGCGGGAGCCAATCGGGGCAAGTATCAGGGAGTGGGAGGAGTCTCTGGGCTGGGGGCGGAGCTGTTGTGAAGGGCGTGACCTGATTGACAGGGGAGAGTTTAAGGGTTCCCGGATAAAGGGCACGGCCTGGGGAGGAGAAGTGGTGGGGTTCCAGGTCACACAATCCACTACTGCGGCCTCCAGGATGTCAGGAACGGGCGGGATCCGGAGAGGCAGATGAGGTGGGAGCGGGTCGGTGCACAGAGGGGATAGCAGCCGAAGTGGGTGGGGCCAGACGGAGGGGCGGGGCCGCAGAACCCGGGGTCACGCCCCTGCCCCGCCCGCAGGTACAGCCGCATCGTGGGTGGCTGGGACCTGCTGCCGCGCGCGCTGCTGAGCTCGCTGTCTGAGCCTGTGCTGTTGAACGCGCCCGTCGTGGCGATAACCCAGGGGCCGCATGATGTGCACGTGCAGATCAAGACCTTTCCCAGAGCGCGGAATCTGAAGGCGCTGAAGGCCGACGTGGTGCTGCTGACCGCTAGCGGGCCGGCGGTGCAGCGCATCACCTTCTCGCCGCCGCTTCCCCGCCACGTGCAGGAGGCGCTGCGGGGACTGCACTACGTGCCGGCCACCAAGGTGTTCTTGAGCTTCCGCAGGCCCTTCTGGCGCGAGGAGGACATCGAGGGCGGCCACTCGAACACCGACCGCCCGTCGCGCATGATTTTCTACCCGCCGCCGCGCGAGGGCGCGCTGCTGCTGGCCTCGTACACGTGGTCGGACGCGGCCGCGGCATTCGCCGGCCTGAGCCAGGAAGAGGCGCTGCGCTTGGCCCTGGACGACGTGGCGGCGCTGCACGGGCCGTTCGTGCGCCAGCTCTGGGACGGCACCGGCGTCGTCAAGCGCTGGGCCGAGGACCCGCACAGCCAGGGTGGCTTCGTGGTGCAGCCGCCGGCGCTCTGGCAAACCGAAAAGGATTACGGGCCGTACGACTGGTCTGTGCCTTACGGCCGCATCTACTTCGCCGGCGAGCACACCGCCTACCCGCACGGCTGGGTGGAGACGGCGGTCAAGTCGGCGCTGCGAGCCGCCATCAAAATCAACAGCCGGGAGGAGCCTGCATTCGAGACGGCCAGCCCAGAGGGGCAGAGGCAGAGGCAGGGGCCTGCGCCTGGGGTGGTGGGCAGCCCCTCGTATGACCTGGCAGAGGAAGAGGGCAGCCACCCTCCAGTCCAAGGCCAGTTACCTCTCGAGCACACTACCTACACGAGGACCTGGCATTAAAGTATTTTCGGAAAAAGCCGTGTGGTCCAGCCTCCCCCGTGGCTCAGTTACTTCCCCCATTTGCCTGCATCGGAACCCGTAGCCCTGCAGTTAGCAGGCGCCGCGCCTATCCTGGAGCCTTCCACAATCTGCCCCTCACTTCTTCCTGGAGAGTGGGGCTCCACAGGAGGGGGGGCACGCAGAGAGAACAGGAGGGACTCCGTGCACCACCGGGAAATGGCAGTCATGGAGACCATCTCTGACTGTCACGAAGCTGAAGCACAGATGGGCCCTAACGCTAGTAACAGCCCGGCTGGCAGTGGCTGAACAGGTGATTTTTCTCATAAGCAGCAGCTGGAAGGGCAGTCTCCGCGTGCAGCTGTGCAGGCCCTTCCACCTTGGTTATGTCCTGGAAGTGTTCCCACGCAGCTACCAGGTCGCAGCCGCAGCCCTGAGCACCCCATCTTCACTCCACTCCTCCAAAACCCCCAGTCAGGCCGGGCGACATAGCTCACGATTGTAATCCCAGCACTTGAACTCGGGAGGCAGAGGCTGCAGTGAGCTGAGATCTGCCACTACACTCCAGCCCGGGTGACAGAGCAGGACTCTATCTCATAAAACAAATCGCCAGGCGCGGTGGCTCATGCCTGTAATCCCAGCACTTTGGGAGGCCTAGGTGGGTGGATCACGAGGTCAAGAGATCGAGACCATCCTGGTCAACATGGTGAAACCCCATCTCTACTAAAAATACCAAAAATGAGCTGGGCATGGTGGCGCGTGCCTGTAATCCCAGCTACTCAGGAAGCTGAGGGAGGAGAATTGCCTGAACCCAGGAGGTGGAGGTTGCAGTGAGCCGAGATCGTGCCATTGCACTCCAGCCTGGGTAACAAGAGTGAAACTCCGTCTTAAAAAAAAAAAAAAAAAAAAAAATCAAATCAGGCAACTCAGGGAGCCCTGCCTCCACAAACCCCAATCATTCACCCCAGGCTCTGCGGAGCCACAATCCCCACCAAGGTCGGAGCCCACGCGGCAGCTTCCCCCCACTAACATGAAGCCAACTGCACAAGAGAAGTGTCAGTTTAATGAAGCCAGCTTATCAGGAAGGCGGCGGCGGCCGGGGGCGGAACCCACCCGCCCCCTCGCAGGTGTCCCTGGCCTCCGGCGAGGGCTAAAGTGCCTGTGCAGAGCGAGGCTGCCTGGCGGGGTTAGGAGTCGGCGCCGTCATCCTCCTCCTCTGGCAGGATCTCCAGGCTGCTGTCGGGCTGCGGGGCTGTGTCCGCGTGGGGCGGCGGAGAGGGCGGGGCCCGGGTGGGCGACAGCGGCAGGGGAGAGGCAGTGGGCGAGGGGCTGTGGGGCTCTGCGGGCGGCGCCAGCCCCAGGATCTCCTGCACGTTGTGGGGCAGCTCCTAGAGGCGCGGGGCGAGGGCGGCGAAAAGCAGAAGGTGACGGTGAGATAGGGGCGGGGTTCGGGCGGGGGCGCTGCGGGGCGGGCGGGCACTCACGGGGCAGGCGGTCAGCTGGCGGTGCAGGGCCTCGGCGCGCGTCAGCACGTCCTCCACGCTCAGCTTCATTGTCAGCTCGTTGATGTGCTGCGGGAGGGGGTGGGTCAGGCGCCAGCCAGCACTCAGCCACCTCCGCCCGAGCGCCCACTCTGTGCCTGGTGCTGGGGAACAATGAAGACACACCGGGCTGGCCCTCTGGGGGCTCGGAGGCGCGCTGGGGGCTGGGGGAGTCAGGCTTCTCAGGCCTCCGGGAGCATTCTGAGCACCTACTGGGGGAGGGCAGGTCCCCACCCACCTGCCCTGTGAGGATCTTGCTGGGAGCAGGCAAGGGATGGGGCGGGAGAGAAACCCATTCGGCCCCACCCCGGCGGCGCTCTCAGCTAACCAAGCTTTCAATAATCCCACCTTGAGCACCTGCCTCCCGGGGGTACTGCGGCCCTGGACGCGCCCAGCTCTGGGTGGGCGGAGCGGGGGGAGCGGAAGGGAGCCGGCGCCTCACCTTGAGTATCTCATTGGAGCCGAAGCCAGACAACATGAGGGTGTCCCGCTCCATGTCCAGGATGGCGCAGGCCACCAGCAGGTGCAGATTGGGGCCAGGGAGCCCTGTCCACAGTACCTGAGGGTGCGGGACAGAGGGAGGGAGGGAGGGGTCATGGCCCAGCCTGGGCCTGAGGTCCCACCAGGTTCTTACCCCTCTCCGCCCAACCGCCCATCCTCTCCCACAGGTGGCAGAGCCCACCCCTTCAGGCTTCCCTCCCAAAACTGGCTGGCCCACCTCCCACAGCCGAAGGACATCCAGGAAGGGGAATTCCCTCTTGAACCAGATCAGCAGCCACCGGAAGCAGAAGCAGAGAGAACCAGAGTCCTGGGAATCTGAGAAGGACATGGAGCCCACTCAGCCTTGTCCAGTGCTGGGACTGGGAGTCTAAGAAGCCATCCCGGTTGGAGGACCCTTCGCAAGCCTAGGCAAGCGACTTATGCTGGGTTTGGGACCCTCAGAGGTGAGGCAGGAGCAGCTCTGAACCCGGACCTTGCCCTCCTTCGTCCGACTTTCCAGAAGAAGTATGTTATTATATTTCCACATCTTCCACAGACGTGGAAGGGAGGCAGGGTGCCCAGCACACCAGAGGAACCCGACCTCAGTGCCTGCTGCCGGTGAGAACTAAGGATTGGCACTCCTAGATCCAAATTTTTATTAGCAAGAATTTAAGCTGAGGGCTGGGTGGGGTGGCTAACGTCCGTAACCCCAGCACTTTGGGAGGCCAAGGTGGTGGATCACCTACATCAGTTCAAGACTGGCCTGGCCAACATGGTGAAACCCCATCTCTACTAAAAATACAAAAATTAGCCAGGCACGTGGCGCTCACCTGTAATCCCAGCTACTTGGGAGGCTGAGGCAGGAGAATTGCTTGAACCTGGGAGGCGGGGGTTGCAGTGGGCCAAGATCAAGCCTTTGTACTCCAGCCCAGGTGACAGAGCGAGACTCCATCTCAAAAAAAAAAAAAAAAAAAAAAAAACACACTGCAAAGGACCCGCATCTCCAGCGGGTGAAGTCAGTTCTGCCACACCTTGCAGGTGCACAGAACACCATCAGTCAAGAAAAGTGATGTCTGAGACTTTGAATGACACAGAGGTGGCCTCTCCTTGGGCCACAGGGAGTGAGGCTCTTCATGACTTAGTTTCCTCATCAG
>CM052668.1:35523828-35608032 GCA_028533165.1 Leontopithecus rosalia | reverse complement strand
GGTGGAGGGGGTGAGTGCCATCCAGGGAACAGGCGGACACGCTGGGTGGGTGGTGGAGGGGGTGAGTGCCATCCAGGGAACAGGCGGACGCCCTGGGTGGGTGGTGGAGGGGGTGAGTGCCATCCAGGGAACAGGTGGACACCCTGGGTGGGTGGTGGAGGCAGCCAAGCTTCAGCCCCCTCTGTTCTGCTCTGGCCGCAGGGTGCGGATGGCATCGGGGCGTCCCGAGGAGCTGTGGGAGGCCGTGGTGGGGGCCGCTGAACGCTTCCGGGCCCGGACTGGCACGGAGCTGGTGCTGCTGACTGCGGCCCCACCGCCACCGCCCCGCCCGGGTCCCTGTGCCTATGCTGCCCATGGCCGAGGAGCACTGGCTGAGGCGGCACGCCGCTGCCTCCATGACATCGCGCTGGCCCACAGGGCTGCTGCTGCCGCCCGGCCTCCCGCGCCCCCACCAGCACCACAGCCACCCGAACCCACACCCAGCCCACCCCAGCCTGCCCTGGCAAGGGAGGACAACGAGGAGGATGAGGAAGAGCCCACAGAGACAGAGACCTCCGGGGAGCGGCTGGACGTCGGCGATGACGGAGGTGAGAGGGCGGGCCCAGGGGCAGGGGCGGCCCAGCGCTTGACGAGGTACCCGCAGGAGGCTTTCCTGGGGTCGGGGGTGGTGGGACCTGCTTAGCCCTGAGTACTTCCGTCGAAGTGCGGTCTCAGGACCCCACAGCCATACAGGCTTGCCTGGGACTTGCTGTGTGATCTGAAGCCAGTCCCTTCCCCGCTCTGAGCCTTGCTGGTCCTGGAGCCAGCTCTGTGCTGGGAGTGGTAGCCACAGGGACACAGCGCAGACTTTGGCCCTTTCCTCAAGGGGCTCCCAGTCTACCCAAGGAATTGGAGTCCCAATGAGGGTCGGGGGGTTCTGGAGCAGGGCATGCGTAGAACCAGAGTCATTTCCACAATGACTGAAAGGCAAGATAGGAGTGAAAGAGTTGTCAGGGATGCAGCCGACATCTGAGGAAGCCAGGGAGGGACCATTCAGCTGTTGTGGGGGCATCTGGGGGTTGAATACTTCTAGAGGTTGGGTTGTAACACTAGGGCTTTGAGGAGTGAGTAGGAGTTTGATCAGTAACTAGGAGGTCTTTTTGTTGTTAGGACTTTTTGTGTTTTTTTTTGTCTTTTTGTTTTTTTCCTTTTTGTGGAGAACAGGGTCTCACTATATTGCCCAGGCAGGTCTCGAACTCTTGGGCTCAAGCTATTCTTCCGCCTCTGCTTCCCTAAGAGCTGGGATTACAGGCATGAGCCACAGCGCCTGGCTGTAATTACTAATGGCTGGCCTCCTACCTGTTGTGGGAGAAAATCCACATAGGGAGAGGGCAGGCATCCTGAGTTCACATCCTGGTGGTGTCCCTTCGTAGCCATGGGACCTCCGACAAGTGACTTAACCCCTCTGGGCCTCCAAGTCTCCCTTCTCAACAGAGGTCACGGTCATCCCATATTTCTCTCAGGCTGTACTTTCAGTCCCATTGTCCCGAACAGTTGGTAGCGGTTTCCTGTTAGCTTCGTTGTGTGCAGCCGAGAGGTGACAGATGCATAGAGGGTGTGTTTCTGCCGATGACCAGGCAGGTGTCTAGGGGAAGGGTCTTCGAGATGAAGGAAGTGGGTCTCAGCAGGGAGGCGGGGACCATGGCCAGGGCTGTGGCTGGGGAGGAGGGCACACGGAGCATGGCCAGGCGCCCACTGGCCCGGGCCTCTCACACCATCCACAGGGCTCTTCGTGATGGATGAGGATGCCACCCTCCAGGACCTTCCCCCCTTCTGTGAGTCGGACCCCGAGAGCACAGATGGTGAGTGTCCTGGGTGGTCCCCTCCCTACCTGGAGGTGGGTGGCTGGCACAAAGACACAGAAACTGAAATTTACCCTCGCTTTCAGATGGCAGCCTGAGCGAGGAGACCCCCGCTGGCCCCCCGACCTGCTCAGTCCCCCCGGCCTCAGCCCTGCCCACACAGCAGTATGCCAAGTCCCTGCCTGTGTCTGTGCCCGTCTGGGCCTTCAAGGAGAAGAGGACAGAAGCACGGTCATCAGATGAGGAGAATGGGCCGGTGAGGGGCAAATGGGGGGAGGCAGGGAGGGCAGCTGGAAGGGCTCTGAGCCGCTTCCTCCAGGAAGCCCTCTGGCATGGATGCTACTTTCCACCCATAAGCTGACTGAATCCTCCCCTCAAACTCAAGAAGCAAGTTCTTGGGCCCAAGCCTTGCGGTTTTAACAACTGCGGCCTTACCGTGTGTCCTACAGAGGGCTTACAGAGAAGCCCTCTCCTTTCCAGGAGCGTCTCCATTTGTAGAGCACTTGCTCTGGGCAAGGCACAGGCATCCCCTCTAGATGGGGAAACTGAGGCTTGGAGAGTTCAGATCACCTCCCATCCCCACCTTGCACATTCCTGGCTCTTTGCAAAATTTGTCCCACCCCCTGGTCTCGTTCATTCCGGTTTGAAGCTCCTGGGCTGGGCAAGCCTGGGTGGGTCCTCCTCACCCCTCACTGAGGCAGTGAGAGGACATGTGACTTCCCTGAGGGGCAGAGCTTGGACTGGAATCCAGCTGCCTTTCAGGAAGGAGCTGTGGGCTTTGAGGGAGGAGGCCTGGGTCCCCACAGTCCATGCTCTCAGACCTCAGTGTCCTCATGTGTAAACCAGCAGTCACAGTGGTCATGTCCTCCCCACCTCCTTCCTCCACGAGGCAGCGGGCGCTGAAGACCAGGAACCAGGCCCGGCGCAGACAGGGTCTGCCTGCTGCTGCTCTCTGTGCTTGGGACTCACGGCAACACAGCTCATTGAATGCTCTGGCCTCCCCTGGTCAGGTCCAGTTCCTGATCTGGGTCTCTGGGTCCCATCCTGCAAGCGGACAGGCCCAGCTCAGGGTGTCGGGGCTGTAGTGGAGGCAGGACTAGGTGCTGGAGCTGCAGGCAGAATGGCAGGACCGCTCCTTGGTGGGGGCTGACACAGGGAGGGACCCTTTCTGTACAGCAGTGGTCACGTTACAGCAATAACAGCTGATTATCTCAGCCCTCACAGAGATCCTGTTGCCCACCCCATTTCTCAGAAGGGGAGACTGAGGCCTAGGGAAGCAAAACCTCTTGCTCCCAACTAGTTCGCAGCAGAGATCTGATTGGAACATGACTGAAACCCCAGCCCAGAGCCTCAGATATGAGACAGTGCACGCAGCCTTAATGGCCATCAGACAACAGCGCTTCCGACGTGTAGGAAGCAATGTCCCAGGCCAAGAAAGGGGGGGGAAGGGCAGGAAGGCTTCGTGGAGGAGGTGTCTGAACCAGGTAAGAAGTGTTCCTACGCAGAGCAAGACGGGGAAGAGCACTGCTAGCAGTGGGCATCACAGGGCACAAGTGGCGGGGGCCGGGGGGACGTGCTAGGAGTGGGCTTGGAGCCAGGGTGCACGCCCGGGCTTCGTGTGGGTGCACGGGGGGCCATGCTGGCGCTGACCTCGCCCTGTTGCCGTCCCCGCAGCCCTCCTCTCCCGACTTGGACCGCATCGCGGCGAGTATGCGCGCACTGGTGTTGCGGGAGGCCGAGGACACCCAGGTCTTCGGGGACCTGCCACGGCCGCGGCTTAACACCAGCGACTTCCAGAAGCTGAAGCGGAAATACTGAGGCCCGGGGCGGGACCGTCCCGGGCGCGTCCGCTCCACCCCACACTACGTCCCCGCCCCGTGCTCGGGGCCCGCCAAGCGGAGGCCGATCTGGGAGCCCTCCAGGATTGACCAGTCTCTGCCAGTTCCCGCTGCTCTTCCAGCCCGCGACTTCCGGCGCCGAGGAGCGGGATATGCCCCTTTTCTCGATTGCCTCTGCCCAGCGACAGATTCCTTCTATTAAGGGATTGGCTCTCAGTTCTAAGCCGTAAACGGGTCAACTCCGTTGTTTTCTGCCTAGCGACAAGGCCTTTGGTCGCACGGCATTGGTTCCATTTCCTAGTCACTGGGCCGTTCTTTTTTTTTTGATTGGCTCGAATCTTGTAAAGGGCTTGAGTTCTCCCTCCTGATTAGCTCCAGCTTCCTGGGGGCATGGCCAAGCCCTCCTGTTCCCAGAATTGGCCTGGGGCCTTCGATTTACGTTCTTTACACTACGGGGGCTAGGGTCGTTTTTGCTCAAGTCCTGACAGCTTGTCCCCTGACCCCCTCAGGGATGGCCTCAAACTGTCCCTGCGTCTGACACCCCCTTTGGTTCCATCCATTGCCACAGCAGCCTGCCAATCAAAGCCTGTCCCTGCATCCAGGATGGTACCAGCTCCCAACCCTCGCTCCCCACCTCCACAGGTGCCTTAAAGGGCCCTCGTCCACCCAAGGCGGGGGGCAGGGGGCCTCACTCTCCGGCCCTGGCGTGGGGGAGAGAGTGAGGGGTTGGGGGACCGGCAGTTGGGAAGGGCGCTCTGAGATTAAAAAGTTTTACCTCTGTGTTTTGAGTGTTTATTGAACATGTTCTAAAACCGAATTACGGCGTCTGATTATCAGTGAACAGTTGGGGGTTGGAATTGCTGTGCCCGTTTTATTTATAAATTTTGAGACAGGGTCCCACTGTCGCTCAGGTTCAAGCAATTATCCTGCCTCAACCTCCCCAGTAGCTGGGATTGCAGGGGCGCGCCACTACCGCCTAATTTTTGTATTCTTAGTCGAAACGGTTTCGCCATGTTGGTCAGGCTGGTCTCGAACTACTGACTTCATATGATCCACCAACTTCTGCTTCCCAAAGTGCTGGGATTACAGATGTGACCTACCGCACCTGGCTCTGCCCATTTTATAGATACGAAATGGGGGTGGAGACCATTCCAGTCTTGTGTGACCATGGAACCTCAATCTTAAGAGGGTGAGTGTTGGAGCCAGAGCCCACATATTCACTAGCAAAGCCAGAACCCCCCGTCTCCACTAAAAATATAAAATTAGCCGGACGTGGTGGCGCATGCCTGTAATCCCAGCTATCTGGGACGCCGAGGCGGGAGAATCGCTTGAACCCGGAAGGCGGAGGTTGCAGTGAGCCGAGATAGCGCCATTGCACGCCAGCCTGGGCACCAAGAGTGAAACTCTGTCTCAAGAAAAGAAAAAGTCAAAGTGGAAAGAGGCAAATCTGCGAACGGAGGATCCAGTCCCCGCTACCGGCCTAAGCCTCGCGTTGCAGTTAAGAAAGATGAAGGTCAGAACTGCCGAGGAACCCGTCGGGGCCAAGGGTCTAGGGAAGGGGCGGGGCTACTGTGGGAGGAACACAAGCCCCGCCTCTTCGAGAAAACGAGTCATTTCCTTCCGCCGAGGAACTGAGAACTGCCGGCCGAGTTGCAGGCGGGGCGCCTCGGGCAGGGCCGCCCTAGTCGGAAGCGGCCGTAAGCCCGAGCACCTGGCCAGGGTGAGTGCGGGGAGGGGCGGAGGCATGTGCGAGACTCTCGCCTGTACCCTGGGAAGTGAGGATCCCACCTCGCGGAGAGATGAAGCACGCGTCGTCGCCTGGGAAACGGCACGACCCGCGGCCGGCGAGGGGGTGGGACTTCCGGAGCAGTTAGCGATGTGAAAAGTTCTTAGTGGAGCGGGGAGAAGGCGGGACTTCCTGGAGCAAACTGGGGATGTGCGCCTCTCAAGTCCGTTTACCTGCTTCCTAGGGTCCGCACCCAGGATGGGCGAGGTGGAGGCCCCGGGCCGCCTGTGGCTCGAGAGCCCCCCAGGGGGAGCGCCTCCAATTTTCCTGCCCTCAGACGGGCAAGCCCTGGTCCTGGGCAGGGGACCCCTGACGCAGGTCACGGACCGGAAGTGCTCCAGAACTCAAGGTGAGCGGGGCCTGAGCACGAGGGGGTGTGGCCTGCTGCAGACGCGGGAACGATTTAGAGGGACTTGCTTGACAGCTACGCGGGATTGCGTGGTGCAGCCGGCCCCGAAGTCGGAAGGTGTTCTTCTAGGGAGCACAGGAAGAGAACGATTGTGTTTGATTTAGAATTAGCCAGATCCTTGTGGGGAGAGGGGATGGAGCCAGTTTCGGGAGGATGTGCACTGCGCGGATGATACTCAGGCCATAGGGAAATCTGGAAACAGACGACGACTCTTGTCAAAAGAAAAAAAGGGTCCTATGGGGAAAAGTAGATGTCGCTAAGTTGGGATGGACGGTAACAGGCCAAGCCCCAGACCTGCATCTAGCCACATTTTGTGTCAAGGAGGAAACCAATTTTACAGAGAAAGGTACCTCTCTGTCCTTTGCAAGGACCAGTGTCAGGCAATCCTAGTGCCACCACCTGGCTACAGCATGTCAAGCAGCCAGTCCCAGGTAGAAATAAACTGCCTCCTACTCCCTCCCGAATGGACGCTGTAGCCTGAGGCATGCCGCACTCCCCAGAAATGAGGGAGCCAATCATACCAGGATACAAATCCTGACTTCACCCCTTCAATCCTCAGTGGAGCTGGTCGCAGATCCTGAGACCCGGACAGTGGCAGTGAAACAGGTATCAGTGCCTCTGCAAGGGGCAGTAAGGCTTGGGGATGGGATTTGGGGAGGAATTGCAAACTATCAGTGAAAGGTTACATTAGGAAAATCTGTTGGGGCCTGGCGTGGTGGCTCACGCCTGTAATTTCATCACTTTGGGAGGCTCAGGTGGAAGGATCGCTTGAACCCAGGTGAAACCTCTATAAAAAATTAGCCAGGGATGATGGCGCATTCTTGGAGTCTCAGCTAATGGGGAGGCTGACGCGGTAGCATCCTTTGAGCCAAGCAGGTCAAGGCTGCAGTGAGCAGTGATCACCACACTGTACTCGAGCCTAGGTGACAGCGAGAACTTGTCTCAAAAAAGAAACCTGTCTCCTGCTCGGAGAGAAGGGGGCGTGTCCAGTAAAAAAGAAGTGTTGCCCGTTTTAATGGGGTGGGTACCCGTCCAACCCCTTAGAAACTGGACAAGGCGGCTGGGCGCGGTAACTCACGCCTGTAATCCCAGCACTTGGGGAGGCTCAGGCGGGCGGATCATCTGAGGTCAGGAGTTCGTGACCAGCCTGGCCAACATGGCGAAACCCCGAGTCGCTACTAAAAATAAAAAAATTAGCCGGGCGTGGTGGCAGGTGCCTGTAATCCCAGCTTCTAATCTTTTGAACCCGGGAGAGGTTGCAGTGAGCCGAGATTGCGCTACTGCACTTCAACCTGGGCGACAAAACAAGACTGTTGTCTTCCCCCCAAAAAGAAAGAAGGATTGTAACCTTTCCAAAGCCCTGATTGGCACTACGGGGTGAAGAGGTGGGGCTTAAGGGTCTGATTAGTGGTGGAAAAGGCAGATCCTTCTGCCGGGTATTTGGAGGAGGCTCCGGCCGGGAGCCAGTCCCAGCTCCTCCCTCTCTTTCTGCAGCTGGGTGTTAACCCCTCAACTGCTGGGACCCAGGAGTTGAAGCCGGGGTTGGAGGGCTCTCTGGGGGTGGGGGACACACTGTATTTGGTCAATGGCCTCCACCCACTGACCCTGCGCTGGGAAGAGACCCGCACACCAGAATCCCGGCCAGATACTCCACCTGGCACCCCTTCGGTGTCCCAAGAGGAGAAGAGGGATGCTGAGCCACTGAAGAAGCGGATTCGGAAGTCATCCCCCGGCTGGGAGAACTTGGAGAAGTTGCTAGTGTTCACCGCAGTCGGGGTGAAACCCCAGAGCAAGGTGAGGGAGCCGCCAGACTGGACTCAGTCCTAGGTTTGTTGTGTGCTGTCTCTCAACTTCTTTTTAGCCTTTACTTACTCTTCTCAGAAGTGGACCTAATGATAAACACGGTGTCGTTGTAAGCAGTGGGGAAAAGGATGTATGTCAGCTCCTGTGTGACCCACAGTGACCACCCAGTAATCAGCAATGACCGTGACCGTCTCACTAGGAGCAATTATGAGTGTGTTTTAGGTTCAGAGAGACGAGTTCAAATGCTGTTACTGCCACATTCTGAGTCCCATGTCCCTCGTCTCTGTGATGCTGATTCGATAAAAAGTACGTGGCATAGTCCTTGACATGCAGTTAGCACCTAAAGCTTTGTTCCTGTTTTGTTTTTTTTTTTTTTTTGAGACGGAGTTTCGCTCTTTTTACCCAGGCTGGAGTGCAATGGCCCAATCTGAGCTCACTGAACCTCCGCCTCCTGGGTTCAAGCAATTCTGCCTCAGCCTCCTGAGTAGCTGGCACTACAGGCCCGTGCCACCATGCCCAGCTAATTTTTGTATTTTTAGTAGAGACGGGTTTCACCATGTTGACCAGGATGGTCTCAATCTCTTGACCTTGTGATCCACCCGCCTCAGCCTCCCAAAGTGCTGGGATTATGGGCGTGAGACACCGTGCCTGGCCTGCTTCGCTCCTGTTTTTATTTCCACTATTTTTTTTTTTTTTTTGGAAAGTGAGGGGGGCCCGGCAGGCAGGAGGAGGAAGGTGGGAGGGGTCTCCCCCCCTTTTTTTTTTTTTTTTTTTTGAGACGGAGTCTTGCTCGGTGCTCACGCTGGAGTGCTGTGATGTGATCTCGGCTCACTGCAACCTTTGCCTCTGGGGTTCAAGCAATTCTCCTGCCTCAGCCTCCTAAGTAGGTGGAAGAACAGGTGTGCCACCACCATGCCCAGCTAATTTTTTTATATTTTTAGTTGAGACAGGTTTTCACTGTGTTAGTCAGGATGGTCCTGATCTCCTGACCTCGTGATCCACCAGCCTCAGCCTCCCAAAGTGCTGGGATTACAGGCGTAAGCCACCGCACTCGGCCTGTTTAGGCCTCCGAGGTGGAGGCGGCCAGGGGAAGGAGGAGGCTGGGTAAGACATTAACCCACATTTTAAAGACTGGAATCCTGGGGCCGGGGGCGGTGAGATTACAGTATCTGGCTGCCTCGGCAGCATCACGGATACCTGACGTGGAGGTGCTCTGTGACTCGGTTTCCCCATTTGTGAGATGGCAGTGGTAACACCCTGCCTGGCAGGGTTGGTGTGTCAGCCTGTGAGTTGGGAGGGTCAGAGGTGTCACAGTGCTGCTGTTCCTCTTTCCTTGGTGACACCAGGTGGCTGGCTTTGATCTGGATGGGACCCTCATCACCACACGCTCTGGGAAGGTCTTCCCCACTGGCCCCAGTGACTGGAGGTGATAAGAGGCAAAAGAAGGGAGTGAGTGAGGTCTGGAGTCCACCTCTGGCCCGGGTCAACCCCGCCGCTTCCTACCTACCCTAGGGTCTTGTACCCAGAGATTCCGCGTAAGCTCCAGGAGCTGGAAGCTAAAGGCTACAAGGTACATGCAGGTGGTGCCTCCATGGGCATGTGCCCAGGGCCCTGGTGAGCAGGGCACCTGGTGATACCCTCTGCTCCCCAGCTAGTGATCTTCACCAACCAGATGAGCATCGGGCGTCGGAAGCTGCCAGCTGAGGAGTTCAAGGCCAAGGTGGAGGCTGTGGTGGAGAAGCTGGGGGTTCCCTTCCAGGTATGGCTGGAAGGGAGACTGGGGGCTATGTGGGAAGACAGAGACCCAGAGAAGAGGGTGTCAGACCCTGGGGTGGGTGGGGTGGAGGCCTCAGGGGTGATGCTGATAGGAACCCATCAACTACAAATGCTTCAGCTCTGCTTGGCTGGGTGAGGACTGGGGTAGCATCCAGTAGGTGCCTAGCAGGGGCTGAGGCTGGTGGCCCCTCCCATCCACAGGTGCTGGTGGCCACGCACACAGGCTTGTACCGGAAGCCAGTGACAGGCATGTGGGACCATCTGCAGGAGCAGGTGAGCCTCTCAGCCTGCCCAGCCTCCCTCCTTTCCCCTGCTCCAGCCCCTCACTTCCAGGCCTCTGGTCCCAGCCTCCTTACTCCTCCTCCTGTCCTCTCTCCAGCCCGCCTTCTCTTTTTTGCTGTCACATTCTACGTGTTGGTTTATGAGGCCAGTGCTCCTAAGTGTTCTAAATCAGTGTAGTGGAGAGAGAAGCTGTTCATCTCCTTGTGTGTGCATTTGTTGTAAAGTTGAGCGCATTCTTGAACTGAAAATAAGTGACCAGGACAGCCTCGTCCAGCGGGACCTGATGGGCAGACTAGCGTGTGAAACAGCGGGAGGGAAGGAGGTAGAGAAAGCAGGCGGGGATGGCCTCTGAGGAGGTGACATCTTTGGAAAGGCCTCAGGCAGGGCAAGGAGGGAGCCACATGGACACCTGGGGAAAGTGGTCCCCATGGGAGTGACAGCAAGTGCAAAGGCCCTGAGGCAGCCCCTAGGCTGGGCGGGTTAGGGACAGAGAGGCCCATGCAGCTGGCCCTCAGCAAGGGAAGGGAGAGGACAGGGCTACAGGGAGGGCATTGTTTTGCCCTGAGGGAGGCAGGAGCTGAAGCTGGGCAGGCGCCCTCTGGCGGCCGTTTGGCGAACGGGCAGGGGCTGAAGCCGGGAGGCCTGGAGGGAGGGGGCTGCGTGGAGAGACCATGAGGGCCGGGAGCAGCGTGCAAAGTGGCTGGACGGTGGGGACATGGAAAGTTAGAAGAGGCGGCCTGATGCGGGACACAGACCAGGTGGAGCCACCCTATCCCCCTGCGGTGGACAGCTATGGGAAGGGTCTCCTTGCTGCCATCTCCTGTAGGCCAACGAGGGCATGCCCATCGCCATCCCTGATAGCATCTTCGTAGGAGGTAAGGGCCTGGGGGCTGCTCAGGGGGGCTGGGACCCTCCCTCCCTCCAAGCTGGCTGGGGGAGACAGGGTGTCCTGTGTGTTCAGATGCGGCCGGCCGCCCAGCCAACTGGGCCCCAGGAAGAAAGAAGAAAGACTTCTCCTGTGCGGACCGCCTGGTGAGGCCCCTTGCCCCTGCCCCAAGCCCAACCCTGGGCGCTGGTGTCTGATGTCTGTCCCTGCCCCCAGTTTGCCCTCAACCTCGGCCTACCCTTCGCCACGCCTGAGGAGTTCTTCCTGAAGTGGCCAGCAGCTGGCTTCGAGCTCCCCACCTTTGACCCGGTGAGGCCCTGGGGTGGGAGCGGGAGGGCTCCCAGGATTAGGACAGATGGAGTCTCAAGCATGTGTCCCACCCCTCGCAGAGGACCGTTTCCCGCTCGGGGCCTCTGTGCCTCCCTGAGTCCAGGGCCCTCCTGAGCTCTAGCCTGGAGGTGGTTGTCGCCGTGGGATTCCCTGGGGGTGAGTGCCCAGCCCGTTCTCAGGAGCCCTGAGCCCTGCCCGGGTCCTAGGCCACCCACCAACCCTACTCCCCACACAGCCGGGAAGTCCTCCTTCCTCAAGCAGCACCTAGTGTCAGCCGGATACGTCCACGTGAACAGGGTATGTCTCTCCAGTTCCTTCTCCAACTCTCAGCTTGTTGGGGGCACTTCCCTCCATCATCGCCTACCCCCAACCCCGTTTGTGATCACTCGTGCCCCAGGACACACTGGGTTCCTGGCAGCGCTGCGTGACCGCCTGCGAGATGGCCCTGAAGCAAGGGAAACGGGTTGCCATCGACAACACAAACCCGGACGCCCCGAGCCGCGCCAGGTAGTGAAACTGTGGTGCGCTGCGGCGGGATGTGGGGGGCTGTGGTGGTGGGGGGCCCTGCACATCCGGCCCCTCTCCCACAGGTATGTCCAGTGTGCCCAAGCCATGGGCGTCCCCTGCCGCTGCTTCCTCTTCACTGCCACTCTGGAACAGGCGCGCCACAACAACCGGGTGAGCCTGCTTGGCCCAGATACCCCCCAGGCTGCACCCCCACACTCCCACCCCTCCCATGACCCCTGGGCCTGCTGCCCCCTCCTTTGTTCCCGCAGTTTCGAGAGATGACAGATTCCTCACACGCCCCCGTGTCAGACATGGTCATGTACGGCTACAGGTAGGGTTGGGGTCTGCAGGGGGCAGGGTGCTGGCTGGGCCGGATCAGCTGGGCTGGCCCTCACTGTCCTCACCACTGCCAGGAAGCAGTTCGAGGCCCCGACACTAGCGGAAGGCTTTGCTGCCATCCTGGAGATCCCGTTCCGCCTGTGCCTGGAGCCGAGGCTGGAGCGGCTGTACTGCCAGTTCTCTGAGGGCTGACCCACCCAGCTCCCCTCCACAATAAATGCTGATTCTCTTTGAACTTGGCCGGCCTGTTGCTGGGAGGAGAGTGGTCACATGGTAGAGGGGTCCAGGCCTTGCAGTTTCTTACAAGGACGGAGGCTTCCGGGACACTTTCAGGTAACGAAAGTTGGGGCCCCACAGAGCGGATCCTAGAAAATCCGGCACGGGTACTTCACAGACTGGGGCATGCACAGGGGGCTGTGTGGCCCCACCCCCCACCCCAGACCAAGGTGGTGAGGCTGCAAGGCCCAATCCAGGACTAAGTTCAAAACCTGGCATGACCCCCAAGGCCTGGCACCTGTGAGCACCTGGGCTGCCAGGCATCAGGCAGTGAGCAAAGGGGCAGGCAGGTTTTTAAAAGCCTTTATTGGGGAAACATACAGGGTTGGGGACCGTCCTTGAGCCCTCAGGATGCCATCCTCCATGTTACTGGGTAGTCGAAGTCCCCAGGGGCCCCTGCTCAGAAGCGTGTCACCTAGAGGCAGGGGTGCAGTGGGGGCTGCTGGCCATAGGCGCCCAAGCACTGACCCCACATCCCTGTAAGCCGAGGCCCCGCCCAGGCCTGGACACTACCTCTGTGGCACTGGGCTGCAGCTGCCACCGCCTAGAAGGCCTGGGACCACCGAGAACACTGCCTCCCCCTCTGCTCTGCTCTCAAGGCCAAGGTTGCCCTGCTGTTTTTGCAACCCCGCCCCACAGGCCCAAGAGTCCCTCCTGGATTCCAAAGGGTCACCACTCACCAGTCTCTGCAGGGGCCTCGTCTGTGACTCCTGGAGGGACCCAGCCCGGGGTAGCCACTACCCCCCCATCTGTGGGGAGGAATGAGGCTGGGGGTGAGCATGTGGGAAGGGCGGGAGGAGCTGTGCAGGCAGGGGCCAGCCGGGCTGCCTCACCCCTCGCTGCTGCTGCTCCTGCTCCAGGTTCCGCTGTAGGACCTGCTGCTGGTTGGCAATGACGCGCCGGATGCCGTTGACGAAGTTGCCCTGGTCGTGGGGGATGAGGCCGATGAAGATTTTCTTCTCCGAGGAGTACAGGAGCATGAGCACACGGATCTCGCACGACGCTTTGTAGGAAAAGTGCACGCAGCCAGCCTGGCAGGCACAGGGCATGGTGTCACCAGACAGCACCACAGGGCCAGCATCCCTCCGACCAGGCAGGCACCCTGCCGTGGGCTCCATTGGCCAGGCGCTGCCTAACTGCTGTCCTCACACTCCCCTCACTGCCCCCGTTATTATGATGACACCATGGCCAAGAGACTCTGTAGGAAGAGACCTGGGAATCTGCATTTCAAAGCTCCTGGGCAGGCCATGCTGTCTGGGGTCACCTCACCCAAGCCATGCCATCTGAACCAGCCACAACTCGGAGGCTGCAGTGTGTGGCACCATCTTGGCTCACTGCAACCTCTGCCTCCCGGGTTCAAGTGATTCTCCTGCCTCAGCCTCCCGAGTAGCTGGGATTACAGGTGCCCGCCACCATGCCTAGTTTTTTTTTGAGACAGAGTTTCGCTCTTGTTACCCAGGCTGGAGTGCAATGGCGTGATCTTGGCTCACCGCAACCTCCCCCTCCTGGGTTCAGGCAATTCTCCTGCCTCAGCCTCCCAAGTAGCTGGGATTACAGGCACACGCCACCATGCCCAGCTAACTTTTTGTATTTTTAGTAGAGACGGGGTTTTTTCCAGGGTTATTAGGATGGTCTCAAACTCCCGACCTCAGGTGATCCACCTGCCTCGGCCCCCCAAAGTGCTGGGATTATTAGCGTGACCACCATGCCCGGCCAGAGGGGAGTCTTGAACATTCTTTACCATAAAAGCATCTACATCCAGACCCCTCGCACACACATGGCCTTGTGACAGTCAGACTGAGTCAAAGGTAACTAAGGTAGTTTCGGGACAGATGTTACCAGGTATGGCCCACATGGAAGGTGGTCATCAGCAGGTCAACTCCAACCCTCCCACCTCAAAGATGGAGAAACTGAGCTGAGAGAGCAGCAGACTCTGCTACAACCACCACCAGACACTGGGGCCCTGCAGGGACATAACAGCCCTCCCTGCCCGGCCAGGGGCCTCTGGGATGAGGCACAAGCCTGTTTTTCCATTGGGAAACGTGAAATGACAAGGGCACCTGCCCCCGGGGAGCCACAGCAACCCTGACGTGACAGAGGAGGGGCAGCCCCATACAATTGAGATCAGTGTCCCTCTGTCCAGTGCGGTGGGGACAGCACAGAGCCCCCGAGCCAGCCACCCTCTCCCCAGCCTTCCTGGACATGGCGCTCAGCTCCTGTCCCATGTCCACACCCGTGAGTGACCCTGCTCCCCGGCCAGGCCCTGCCAGCCTCTGCCGGCGCCACTCACGAAGCCATTGTCCATGATGCGGCACAGGCTCTTCAGCGTCTCCAGGTCCTTGGTGAAGTGGAACTGCACCAGGCGCGAGTTTCGGAACAGCGGCACCAGCGTGGTCTGAAGAAGCAAGGGGACCCCCGCTCTGGCTTCTGCCACCACAGCCTCCCACACGAAGCTTGCTGGGTCCCCCAAACCAAGGCTCTCACGTCTTCCCCTAGCTCAGGAAATGTCATCTCTGCCCCTCACTCCCCTTCCTCAACCAGCCCCAACCCTGGAATCCTGGGGAAGCCGCTCTCAGGTCTCTCGGCAGCCCTCCAGGTCATGGGGGCCCTGCCCTGCTCAGTCCCTCCACAACAGTAGGCTGGGTTACCTGGGGCCCCTCAGAGCCAGGCCTGCTGCAGTTCCACCCCCACTCAGCCAGCCCAGGCCCTGCCCTTGGGAAGGCCCTCACCAGCAGCTGCTGCGGGATGAGCTGCATGCACAGCTTTCTCGGCCACTGCTCGGTCCTCCTGCGGGGCACGAGGGGACGAGGGTCAGGAGGCCCCGGTTCCCCTGGACGCTGCCTCCGCCCCCAGCCCGGCACTCACAGGATCTCTCCCTGGTTCACGTAGACATGGGACGGCAGCCACCTCTTGGACCGGCTGTTGGGCTCAGGCCTGGGCTTTTGGAGGAGAGACAAAGGGGAGCCCCTCAGGGCTGGGCGCCCAACGCCTATGTCCCCTCCCAGCCACAGTCCACGAGGATCTCGGGGTCCCAGGTCCCCGGGCTGACGAGGGCTCACCTCCTGCCACTCCATGACGCCACTCCACGCCAGGAACTTGTTGTTGACAATCTGTACTGGGCCTGCGTTGACGCCACCAGGTCCCACTGCCTGCGGGAATGGAAGGGGGTGGCAAGAGGGACCCAGGTAACCTGCCTGTCCTGGGGCCCGCCCGCCCTCCCTCCCTCCGTCAGCCCCAGCAGGTGTCCAGGAACAGGCCCTGCCCCTCCCCTGTGCACAGCCCTGCAAGGCTCCCAATGCACTGAGACAGGTCCCGGCCCTCAGCTGGAGGCTTGCAGAGTCTGCCTCAACTGGCAAGGCGCAAGGAGGACATATGGTCACAGTCCAGGGCCTTCTAGCCTCATGATGATCCCAACCCCTCCTGCCACGACCCACCCTCTGGCCCTTCAGAGCCCCCCACCAGTGGCCACTTTTCTGCGGAGCCCTGGTGGGAACCCGCCCCTCCTCCTCTTGGCTTCTCTGCAGCTCCCTGCTCCAGCCATCGCATCACACTCCACCTGCAGCAAGTCTGGCTTCACAACCCGGGCGGCCAGGCCTAACTCCGTGCTGTCCCCACAGGGGCTGTGCTGGGTTGGCACACCTGCTTGCGGGTGGTGATGACCTGCCGGATGGCACTGACGAAGCCACTCTGGTCGTAGGGGATGAGGCCCATGAAGATTTTCTTCTTGGACGAGTACAGGAGCATGAGCACGCGCACCTCACAGGGGGAGATGTGGGGAAACAGCATGCAACCCGCCTGCGGGGCCAAGGGGCAGGACCTGAGGGCACGGCCCGGCGCCGCCGTGCCCCCACCACTCCAAGATTGCCCCACCTGGAGGGGGTGAAGGGAGCTCATGAGCAGACAGAGGTCCCCACAGTCACGGCCTTGGCCACCGGTGTGGGGACTCTGAGAGCCCATGCGGTGCCCATCAGCGTCTCCCCTACCCTGCCGCCGGGCACCCAGGCTATGGTGAGAACACCGAGAAGGAACCACCTCCCATCCCCTGCCCACCTGATGGGGTGACCTGGCCTGGGGGTTAAGGGTGCAGGCAGTGCCCCCCCCCCCCGCAACTCTGCTGCCTCCTAGCTGTGTCACCTAACACCAGCCACCTCTTGCTTTTCGGAGTCCATTTCCTCATTGGTAAAATGGGATGATAGCGTACATAATCAGTGCCATATAAAGGCTCAACAGATGAGGTGTTGGTGCCTCTTGGATGGGATGTGGGAGAACGGCCTGACAGATGTGCCCGACTGTGGTGCCCAGATAAAGGGGTGTGCCCATCCCAGAACCCCACGTCCCCTTCCCACACCAGCCCATCCCCGCAGTGCAGTCCCCAACAGGTTGCCAGCCTAAGCCCTCGACCTTGGGTCCAGCCGAGGAAGTACCCACGCAGGGCCCTGTCCCTGGCCTTCCTAGAGCCACGTAGTCTCCCTCCCAGGCCATGAGTGGGGAGCGAGTGTGGAGGTCTACCCTCCCTACAGACTGGGAACTCGGGGCCTGGACACGCCAGCCCTCAGCAAATGGTGACGGCTCAGCTAAGAGACCCTAGGCCAGGCACAAGCCCTGGTCTGCCCAGGCCATGAGGGAGGAGGCAGGCCCTAGCAGAAGCCACAGCACCTCCAAGCAGCAGCTGAGACTGGGTAGGGGCAAAATATCCCAAAGGGGAACAGGGACTGGGGGAGATCCCCAGAGCCAGGTCCTCTGGGCAGACAACTTGGTCCCACCCCATCCCTGCCTCCTCCCCAGCACCCGTCATCTTCCATACCCCTTTCCGCCCTGTGCAGCGCCAGAATCCCAGTCACCTGAACAGCCTCACCGGCTGGCTTCACCCACCACTCACTAGGCACTAGAGCCACCATTTCAAGCGCTGAACAGCCTCACCAGCTGGCTTCACCCAGCACTCACTAGGTACTGGAGCCACCATTTCAAGCGCTTTATACAAACTCCCTTCCTTCTTCCAGCTACCCTCCGGGTGGCCCTAGGAAGCACAGCTCCTGTTAGCCCCATCTCACAGATAAGAAGGCCGAGCCCTAGAGCACCTCTCCCTCCTGGCTGGCGCTTGTGCCTAGCACACACATTTACCAGGTCCCTGACATACGCCGTGTGTTCCCGACAGGCTCCTGGCCCGAGCAAGGCTACCCACAGCTGGGCACGGATACAGAAGCCGGACGTCGCCCAGGCTGAGTTCATTCACCCGGTGTTCTACTGAGGATGCCTGGGGTCCCAGAGGCCATGAGGGCTACCCTTGACCCCAGGGGAGGCCCCCAGCCCCCATCCAGGCTGTGGGTAGAGCACTGCCTCCAGCGGCACTTCTACAGGGGCCACCCCCCGCACCCCACACGCCCGAGCCCGCCCCACTCACGAAGCCGTTGCCCATGACGCGGCAGAGCCCCTTGAGCGAGTCACAGTCTCTGTTGGTGAAGTGGAACTGTGCCAGCTGGGAGTTGCGGAACAGGGGGCCCAACGTGGTCTGGGGGAAACAGGGGACAGACATCTGGGTCAGCTGGGCATGGGGGTGCTTGAAGAGGTGGGGGCGGGGTGGGGCGTGTCTCACCAGCAGCTGCTGTGGGATCAGCTGCATGATCAGCTTCTGCGGCCACTGGTCAGTCTCCCTGCGGGAAGGAGCGGGTCAGAGGGCTGCCGTGACCCCCACGGCCCCAGCCCCCGCCGCCACCCTGGCCGCCCCAGCCTCGGCACTCACAGGTTCTCGCCTTGGTTCACATAGGCTTGGCAGGGCAGGGTCCGCTTCAGCTTCGCGGTGGAGTCAGAGTAGGGTCTGCGCTTCTGCATGGACAGGAGGGAGGTCAGCATGCACATCCGAGATGCCCCACCTTCCCCTCAGGGGCAAGACAGGACCCTGGAGACCAGCCCCAGCCCACAGAGACTCACCTCCTGCCACTCCAGGACGCCGCTCCAGGCCAGCAGCTTGTTGCTGAGCCGGTGCTCGCTCACCGCCAGACCCCCGAGGGTGAGCCCAGGCGAGGAGGGACCGATGGGACCCAGCGCCCCGAAGACCCGAGCACCTTCCTGCAGTAGAGTTGGGGGGTTTGGTGGGAAAACTGAGGCAGGGGCCTGCAAGGACAGGCAGTCCCCACACCCCCCAGAGGGGCCAGCCCAATATTCAGACCCCCATCCCCGGCTGGACACCCACAGGGCCATGTCCAAACCCTCCTCTCAGCGCTTAGGACCCAACACCATGGTCCTCAAGTCCTTTCCCACTGCTCCCTCAGGACCCTTCCTTCCCAGAGCCTGCTGTCACCTTGACACTGGCTGGGCAGATTCCTGAAGCCAGCAGCTGGCCCCACCTCTAGCCTTTGCCCCAGCTGCGTGCCTGATCGATTCCTCCAGACCCAAATTAGAAGCCAGCTGTGGGGGACTTTCCTGTGTCCCATGCTGGGCCCAGGGTGTCCTTGCAATCCCGGGAGGCACAAGCCGGCCTGCGCTGTCTGTCCTGCACACTGGCTTGTCCTGTCTTTGCCAGGCTGAAACCCTCCTAAGGCTCCTGTCCCCGCAAAGTTCCGACTCCTCCCTCTGGCCCAGGCCAGTGCCCACCTCTCTGGCCTTATCAGTCTGACCCCAGGGAGGCAGAGAGGAGGTGAAGAAACACAAAGGAGACTGAACCATCCAAAAGAAAGAAGCAAGGCCGGGCACGGTGGCTCAAGCCTGTAATCCCAGCACTTTCGGAGGGCAAGGCGGGTGGATCACGAGGTCAAGAGATCGAGACCATCCTGGTCAACATAGTGAAACCGTCTCTACTAAAAACACAAAAAATTAGCTGGACATGGTGGCACATGAAACCATGCCCAGCTACTCAGGAGGCTGAGGCGGGAGAATTGCCTGAACCCAGGAGGTGGAGGTTGCGGTGAGCCGAGATCGCACCACTGCACTCCAGCCTGGGTAACAAGAGCAAAACTCCGTCTCAAAAAAAAAGAAGCGAGGAGAACGGGGAAACGACTGGGAGAGAGCTGGGACACCACCCCCTGGAGGAGTCCCACAGACCAAAACTGTGCAAAACACCAGAAGCTTCTAGCAACAAGGCCAAGCAAAGCCACAAACGCTACTCACAGGGCACTCTCCCGAACTTTCATTATTTGATGTTATTTTTTTCAGACAGAGTCTCACTCGTATTGCCCGGGCTACAGTGCAGTAGCACAATCTCAGTTCACTACAACCTCCACCTCCTGGGTTCAAGCGACTCTCCCGTCTCATCATCCCAAGCAGCTGAGATTACAGGTGCTCGCCACCACGCCCGGCTAATTTTTTTTTAGTAGAGATGGGGTTTCACCATGTTGGCCAGGCTAGTCTTGAACTCCTGACCCCAAGTGATCCGCCTGCTCGGCCTCCCAAAATGCTTGGATTACAGGCGTAGGTCACTGCGCCTGGCCTTGGTTGTCTTTCTTAAAAACCAAAAACATCTCACAGCAAACAAGGGAAAGCTTGGCAAACAGCCTGGCGGCAGGAAACCCATGAGATCTCCCTGGAGTAGGCACCTCCAGCCAGAGGAAAAAAAATCCTAAGGGTGATTTCTTTTTTCTTATTACAAATGGCTATTTTCCAAATTTCTATAAAGTACAAGGACATCTTTCCTTCCAGAATACTAGCAAACAGAAGAAATTTGTCTGTGAAAGCTTAAAAAGATGAACCTGAACAAACTTGGTCTCCACCCACACAGGTGATTCTGGTTTTTGGGCAATCATCAGATCAGGAAGAAAACCTGAGCAGACTGGCCTCAGAATGAGTTGTTGCTGGGGCTTCAGGCACCACACCGGACATCCAGCATCTGAGAAGATGAGTTAAAACGCACAGTCCGGCAGGGCATGGGGGCTCACACCTGTAACCCTAGCACTTTGGGAGGCTAAGGTGGGTGAACCACCTGAGGTTGGGAGTTTGAGACCAGCCTGCCCAGCATGGCAAAACGCAGTCTCTACTAAAACGAGAAAAATTAGCCGGGCATGGTGGCGCATGCCTGTAATTCCAACTACTCTGGAGGCTCAGGCAGGAGAATCGCTTGAAACCGGGAGGTGGAGGTTTCAGACTCCAGCCTTCGAGATGGCAGCGAGACTCCATCTCAAACAAACAAAAACAAGGCACAGCTGGAGACGACTTTAGAGATGAGGGTATACTTGGAACATAAAAGTTGTTTATGGCGCTGGGACCTGGGATATCTAGACTGCACACACAACAAGTCCGCATATACAGCGACACGTACGCGTTTACTGCCACAAAGATGGGTAAAAATCAGGCGACCGCACTTAAGAGTCCAAGCCACATACTAAACGTCTGCTTATCTAGGAGGGCGGGTTGACTCAGGACTTCGAAGATGCTAACATCTGAAGCCCTGGTAAGGAGCAGGTATGCTTGCCTAAAACCCAGGAATATCTTCAGCTGCAGGAGCAGCACATTCAGATGGGAGGATCACATTTAAAACCGACGGTTAAGGTGCAACCTAAAGGAAATCTCACATCTCGTCTGCGAGGGCCTGACACCCCTGCTTGCACAGGGAACTCCATCTAATACTTGCACCGAGCTGTAAAGCCTTGCGGGGCACATCTGAGGACCCAGAAAACACTTCTGAACGACTAGATGCGAATGCTGCAGGAAGGGGCGAAGGCAGGGGAGGGAAGGGCTACGTTTAAGTTGTGGGAGGTAATCAGAGTGTGGGTATCCATGTTTAAGACCCAGGAAGCCTGCTTAAGACTTCAGAAGGCCTGCCACAGCGCTGTGCCATCCACACCCCCGGGGCAGTGTATTTAAAAGTGGGCAGGAGCGCGGGCCCTCGGGAAATATCACGTCGGTGCAACCGTGTGCACACTGCGAAGTCGCGATGTGCAGTTTTACCACCCCGGGTAAACCTTACGGTTTCTGAAAAGCATGTGCGTCTTCTGGGTCTGGGGAAGGGTATGCCCAAAGTACCTGCGAAGCTGAGTATTTACGTTTACGGTCTGGGCTCACGGCAGTCCATCAAGGCATCCCACATCTGGGCGCCGGCGCACATTCTAGGTGCGCACTCCACCGGCACAGCGCGGACCCCGGGGAGAACGCCCACGGGTGCGACATCTGGGTGCACTGGTACAAAGCGCGGGCCCCTCCCTCGCCGCCGTCCCCAACCCTCGCCCCCATTTCCACGTTCCCTGCCCGGAGAGCCAACAACTTTCCAACGGGGAAAACAAACGCGCGTGGCGGCCGCCGGTCCGCCGCCCCCCACCCGCGTTCAGATCGGACCGCGGAGTCAGCAGTAATTCGAGCCCGCCCCGCTCCCGGCCCGAACGCGCAACAAAGGGGAGAGAGCGGCGCGAACCACCGGGAGCTCCACGGGGGAACCTGGCCCCGGGCGGGACCACCCTTTGGGCCACAGGGGAGACCCCGGAGCGGAGGGGGCCGCGGACAAAGGCGTGAGCCCGGGGTAGGGGCTGGGGAGGGCGGGGCCGTGGAAGGCTCTGGAAAAAGGGCGGGGGGCTCACCATGGGAGGGGCCGAGCGGGCCCGGATCCGCGGAGGCTGCGGGCCTCGGGGGCTGGCCGGCCAGGAGCGCGAGCGGACGGCACGCACTACGAGGGGCCGCGGGGGGCGGCCGCGACCGCCGAGGGGACCCCCGACGCCGGAGCGATACGGGGCACGGCGCGGACGGACCATGGCGGGCGTGGGCCGAGAGGGCAGGGAGCCGCCGCGGGCCACACGGGGGTCTGCAGGCTCCACCGACTGAGGGGCGCGGGCGCGCGGCTTCGGGGGAGACGGGCTGAGCCGTACCAAGCGCGGGGGACGCGCCGCCGGAGAGGGGTCGCCGCGGCCGAACCACTGCGGCGAGCGGGGGAGCCCGGCGCGTACCAAGCGCGTCCGAGGGGGCGTGGCCAGAGCGTACCAAGGCGGCGCGGGGGAGCGGAGTGTGGGCTCGGCGGTCCTCCGGGCCTGGGAGGACGCGCGAGCAACAACTTCAGGGGGCGTGGCGGGAACGGGAGCCCCTACCAAACGCGGGGGAAGAACGTAGGCGACACCATGCTGGCTCCGTGCCGGGGCTCGGGACGCCGGGAGACCTTATCGGGAGCTACGGGCCCGCAGTGCCGGGAGACCGCTCCAAAAAACATCAGGGAAGAGGGGAGGACAAGGGAACCCACTAAGAGGGAACCCGCTGAGGCTACGGATTGCGCCTGAGGCGAGGGCTGAAGGTTTGCAGGCGGTGACGTGGCGAGGTGGGCAGGGGACTCCAACTCCCAGCGGCCCCCGCGCGGCCTGGGCGTGGCCAGCGGTCCCGGGAGACTCCACCCGCCCCCCGTTGGCGGCGACTCGGAGCTTCTCGCTACTCGCGTCGCTCCCCGGCCTTGTGTGGGTTCGCTCATTCGCTCTGCTGAAATGAAATGACCGCGCAGCCGCTTACTAGTGGTTGTGTAAGATTTGCCCCTCGGCGTCTCGTTTCTTAAACGTGGGTAATATCTAACCCTAGAGTGCTTATGGGTATGAAACGTTTGGCGCAGTCACTACTCAAATGCTAGCTTTTCTTTAAAAAAAAAAAATCTGTTGCGAGTACCCTGTCCGGTTCTGTGCTCGGCGATGAGTATATACGGCGACGACCGGATGAGACCAGGTTCCTCAGAGCCCACGGTCCACTGGGGAGAGTCGTAAGCGCACATCCACAGGGCCATGGGATGTGCCCACGGGGAGGTAGTTGGTTAGCAAGAGAAGTCAAGCGACCTGTGAGCAGCCTGCCCCTCCGGATGACCGGAAAAGTGTGCCAAGAGGAGGGAACAGCAAAGACACAAATCCTGAAAGTCGAAGGAATAAAAGGGAGCCAGTGTGGCTGGAACCGAGTGAAGGTAGAGAAATAGACAAGGCTGTATGAGGCGGTTAGGGAGGGAATCCTACTTCTGTTCAGGATGTTGACCTAACAATGTAGATACGGATATCGGGGCCTGGAGAGAAATTCGGGAGTCATCAGTGTTTGGAAACTGGATGAGATCACAGAGACTGGGACACATCCCTTTAGCAGTCACGACATGAGAGGCAACCAACAAAGGAGACAGGAGTGGCCAGGGAAATGGCAGAAGATCCCTTTTGCCCGTCCCAGTCTCCCTGCCCCACTAAGCCCCCTGCCCAGGGGCTTCCCAGAGCTGACTGGAGCCCAGCCCCAAATCCAACCTGGATTGTGGGCGAACAGAGTCGGAGATCCTGGACACAAACTGCAAGTTAGCTATCAACAGGTACCTCCAGTGCCCTGTCAATCACCCGTGTGAGGACAACCTAGAAGCAGCAAAGAGAAAAAACAGACAAAGAGCTTCCTTAATCTCCCGGAATCCTCACTTCTCCCCTTCTTGTTGGTCCAGATCATCAAGATCTCTGGCCTGGGTGACACCTCCTAATTCTTGCTGCCTTCTTTCATTAGTCAAAACCATCCATTGGCTTCCCAGTGCCCTTAGCATTAAATCCAAACTTGGTGGCCCCTGCTGCCACCCCAGCAAAAAAATCTTTCCCATCCTTCCTGTTCTCTACCCAGTTAATGCCTTCCCATCCCTCAGAACCCATCAGGACACACGTTGAGTGTGAATGCCCTGGATTGCATGGAGGTATGCCAGGGTGTACTCCAGAGTGAGCAAAATGGGAACCCATGTCAGAAAGTGAAATGAAAATGTAGCCTATAATTCTGTCAGTTAATACTGCAACAAAATTCTCTGAAACCATCTCACTTACCCAGTCGACCAACTTGAAAGCCACTTTCCTTTTCATCTGTGAAGCCCGCTGCTGGGGCTAGCAGGCTGTTATGACTAAGCACTTCCACTTCTGTCTCTCCAGCTGCTTACTTCCTGAAAGGTGGCTGTCTGATCCTAACGTGTTTACGCCAGAAGTTCTTAATAGTTTACTACCAAACTAATGAAATGAATGCAAGACAGTTGTTTATATACAAACCAGACTGCTTGCACTGGAAAGATTAAAAGTGGGTTGGTTGTTAAAAACATGCCGGGCGTAGTGGCTCACGCCCGTAAATCCCACACTTTGGGAAGCTGAGGTGGACAGGTCACTTGAGGTCAGGAGTTCAAGACCACTCTGGCCAACATGGAGAAACACCACCTCTAATACAAAAATTAGCAGACATGGTGGCATATGCCTGTAGTTCCAGCTACTCAGGAGGCCGAGGCAGGAAAATCACTTGAACCTGGGCGGGGGATGGAGGGACACAGAGTTGCATTGAGCTGACATCTCGCCACTGTGCTCCCGCCTGGGCAACAGAGCAAGTTGACTCCATCTCTTAAAAAAAAAATGCTGCCAAGTTAGGTACGTGCAAAGCAAATGTAAATTATTTAATGAAAATGCTCATAAGAACCTAGGAAGACTTAGCCCTTAGTTTGTTTCATAAATGTCTTTAGGTTCTCTAGCCACTTAAAAAAATTTTTTTAAATGAAATGACTCATTGTGGTTTGTGGATATAGTTTATACAAGAATGTGATGTTCTACTGGGCGCAGTGGCTCATGCCTGCAATCTCAACACATTGGGAGGCCAAGGTGGGAGGACTGCTTGAGCCCAGCCTGGGCAACATAGTGAGACTCCCACCTCTACATAAATTACACTAATTAGCTAGTCATGGTGGCATGCACCTGTAGTCCCAGCTACTCAGGAGGCTGACGTGGGAGGATCTCTTGAGCCAAGGAGATTGAGGCTGCAGTGAGCCGTGTTCACACCACTGCACTTCAGCCCAAGTGACAAAGCAAGACCCTGTATCAAAAAAAAAAGAAAGCCAGGCACTGTAGCTCACACCTGTAATCCCAGCACTTTGGGAGACCAAGGCATGTGGATCACGAGGTCAGGAGTTCAAGACCAGCTTGACCAACATGGAGAAACCCCACCTCTACTAAAAATACAACATTAGCTGGGAGTGGTGGCACACGCCTGTAATCCCAGTTACTCAGGAGGCTGAGGCAGGAGAATTGATTGAACTCGGGAGGTGGAGGTTGCAGTGAGCCAAGATCGCTCCATTGCACTCCAGCCTGGGTGACAGAGCAAGACTCAGTCTCAAAAAAAAAGAATGTGATGTTGTGTGTTAACTGGCAGACCAATACTGAAAGGGTCTTAGTCCTACATATAAGAGATAGCTGTTTAAATGTGCTTGGTTAAAATAAGATGTTTAAACTGTTCAGGTGGTCATTAGTGCTATTTGCCATGTATTTCTAGCTCACCACTTGACCAGCATTTCGACTCCATTTGGCTGAGTAGGACCATGTGATTAACTTTGGCCAATAAGATGTGAGGCCATGTGATTAATTCTGGCCAAGGAGATATTAGCAGAAGTGACACATGTGAATTCAGGCTAGATCACTTAACTGCTGGTGAGAGACCAGACCTCTCTGTGCCTTTACTATGTTAACTGACAGCCTCATGATCTTGCTGCACGGAACTCAAGCTTACACTCAATATAGCACGAGTGAGAAAACCCACCTTAGCTGTTTGAAGCCCCTGCAATTTTGGGGTTATTACACCATAATCCAGCCTTTCCTGATACATGCTTTTTTTTTCCCAAATAATCCCAGTTTAACCAACATTTCTTCTCTTTTTTCTTTTTTTTAATAGAGATGGGGTTTCACCATATTGGTCAGGCTGGTCTCAAACACCGAACCCCAGGTGATCTGCCCACCTTGGCCTCCCAAAGTGCTGGGATTACAGGTGTGAGCCACTGCGCCCAGCCTCAACAACAATTCTTAAACCAATCAACTACCAGTCTCAGTTTCCTAGAACATACTGGCTGTACGTATAGGTTGGATGACATAGTCAAAGACATAACAACATGGACAAATAAAATGTTTTATACTGGCCAGGCGTGGTGGCTCATGCCTGTAATCTTAGCACTTTGGGAGACTCAGGCAGGCGGATCACCTGTGGTCAGGAGTTTGAGACCAGCCTGGCCAAAATGATAAAACCCCGTCTCTACTAAAAATGCAAAAATTAGCCAGCGTGGTAGTAGGCACCTGTAACCCCAGCTATTCAGGAGGCTCGGGCAGGAGAACTGCTTGAACCCAGAAGGCAGAGGTTGCAGTGAGCTGAGATCACACCACTGCACTCCTGTCTAGGCGAAAGAGTGAGATTCTGTTTCAAAAAATGGTAACAGGCGGGGCATGGTGGCTCACACCTGTAATCACAGCATTTTGGGAGGCTGAGGTGGGCAAATCACAAGGTCAGGAGTTCAAGACCAGCCTGGCCAACACGGTGAAACCCCATCTCAGCTAAAAATACAAAAAAATTAGCTGGGTGTGGTGGTGGGCACCTGTAATCCTAGCTACTCAGGAGACTGAGGCAGGAGAATCACTTGAATCCTGGAGGTTGCAGTGAGCTGAGATCACGCCACTGCACTACAGCCTGGGCGACAGAGCGAGCCTCCATCTCAAAAAATACTACTACTAATAAAATGTTTTATATTTATACTAAGAAAATGGAGTAAGGTCATCTCTGGCTTGAATTTTTCTTTTCTTTCTTTGCAATTACAAGATAATGTCTAGTTAATTTTTTAGAAAAAGGTCTGCCTGATACATGCTCTGCAAACTCTAGGTATTTCAACTTTCTCATCATTTATGTCCAGATGCAGTGGCTCACACCTGTAATCTCAACATTTTGGGAGGCCGAGGTGGGAACATTGCTTGAGCCCAGGAGTTTGAGACCAGCCTGGGCAACATGGCAAGACCCTCTCTCTACAATAAAAATAAATTAGCCAAGCATGGTGGCACATGCTTGTAGACCCAGCTACTCTGGAGACTGAGGCAGGAGAACCATTTGAGGCCATGAGTTTGAGACCAGCCTGAGCAACATAGTGAGACTCTCTCTACAAAAAAATACAAAAATTAGTTGGGCAGGGTGGTGAGTGTCTGTAGTCCCAGCTACTTGAGCAGCTGACAAGGGAAGTCCCAGCTGCTTGACCCCTGTAGGCAGAGGCTGCAGTGAACTGAGATGATGCCACTACACTCCAGGGGTGACAGAGTGAGGCCCCTGGCAGTAACAGTCATTAATATTCCCAAGCTCGTCATGTCTGAACTCACTGGATTCTCACATAGCAGGCTGTGAGTTCAACAATCTTTTATCCCCACTCTACAGATGGGGGACCAAGGATCCAGAAGCAAAAGCCTGAGGTCAAACGCTGAGGAGAAGGAAGGGACAGAGACGGGGTCCAGGTTTTTGTTTGTTTTTTTTTTTGAGAGTGCTGTAATCCCAGCACTTTGGGAGGCCAAGGCAGGCAGATCACGAAGTCAGGATATTGAGACCATCCTGGCCAAAATAGTGAAACTCTGTCTCTTATTAAAAAAAAAAAAAAAAAAAAAAAGCGCTTCACTCTGTCACCCAGGTTGGAGTGCAGTGGCGTGCTCTTGGTTCACTGCAACCTCTGCCACCTGGGTTCAAGCAATTCCTCCTGCCTCAGCCTCCCATATAGCTAGGACTACAGGTGGCTGCCACCGTGCCCAGCTAATTTTTTTAAATTTTTAGTAGAGATGGGGTTTCACCATCTTGACCAGGCTGGTCTTGAACTCCTGACGTCATGATCCACCCGCCTCGGTCTCCCAGCGTGCTGGGATTACAGGCATGAGCCACCATGCCTGGCCAGGTTCCAGTTCTTAATCTCAGTAAGTTCTGACCTCCACTTTGTGGAACAAACAAAGGACACCGCCCCTTGGGGCTGGGACCATCTTACCCTCATCACTGCCATGCTTCTCAACCTCTCTGCCACCATCTGCCCTCTAGCACAGACCATGCTGAGCACTCTCAGATTGTAAAAGACACAGACCAAAACAAAAAACAAACAAAAAAGCAAGAAAAAAAAAATTAGCCGGGCATGGTGGCGCGTGCCTGTAATCCCAGCTACTCAGGAGGCTGAGGCAGGAGAATTGCCTGAACCTAGGAGGCAGAGGTTGCAGGGAGCCGAGATCGCGCCATTGCACTCCAGACTGGGTAATAAGAGCAAAACACCGTCTAAAAAAAAAAAAACTGTACTGAAAAATGTCACATTTGGAGTTAAAAAAAAAAAAAAGACACAGACCTTCCCTATCCCCAAACCCACGGTCCTGTCTTCTCTCAGAGGCACAGTGCTGAGGCAGCCACACAGTCCTTCCCAGGCTCTGCCTGCCTGTCTGAGCCACACCAGGTGAACTGGTGAGAAACAAATTAGGTATAATTGGTAGGCAAGGTGCTTTTTGGAGGGGGCAATTTGACCAACAAAACCAATTTTGGTTTTGTTTTGTTTTATGGAGGCTCTCATTTTGTTGCCCAGGCTGGAGTGCAGTGGCTTGATCTCGGCTCATTACAGTCTCTGCCTCCTGGGTTCAAGCAATTCTCCTGCCTCAGCCTCCTGAGTGGCTGGAATTACAGGTGTGCACCACGACACTCGGCTAATGTTTGTATTTTTAGTAGAGATGGGGTTTCACCATATTGGCCAGACTGGTCTCGAACTCCTGACCTCAGGTGATCCGCCCACCTCGGCCTCCCAAAGTGCTGGGATTATAGGCATAAGCCACCACACCCAACCAATTTGGCAGTTCTGTAACAGTTTAAAATGGGCACCCCAAAAGATCGGAAGCATCCTAAACGGCCACGAATAGGGTACTGATTAAGGCGTGCTGGCGTTCACGCAAGACAGTACTACGCAGCCTTTAAAACGAATGCAGCTCTACTAGCACCTGCCTGTTTGTTCTCGCTGTTAATATATAGAGACAGGGTCTGACTCTGTTGCCCAGGCTGGTCTCAAACTCCTAGGCTCAAGTGATATTCCTTCCTTGGCCTCCCAAAGTGTTGAGAATACAGGCATAAGCCACTGAGCCCAGCCCCATGGGCTATTTTAAACAATAAATAAAATGAATGGAAGGCTTTTTGTCCTGGTATAAACTTAGTATACGTTGTTAGATTTAAAAAAAAAAAAAGGAAAGCTAGAGAGTAAAGTAGGCTGCCACTGGATAGAACGGCCAGAAAATGGCCGGGCGCAGTGGCTCACGCCTATAATCCAAGCACTTTGGGAGGCCGAGGCAGGTGGATCACGAGATCAAGAGATCAAGACCATCCTGGTCAACAAGGTGAAACCCTGTCTCTACTAAAAATACAAAAATTAGCTGGGCATGGTGGCGCGTGCCTGTAATCCCAGCTACTTGGGAGGCTGAGGCAGGAGAATTGCTTGAACCCAGGAGGCGGAGGTTGCGGTGAGCCGAGATTGCGCCACTGCACTCAAGCCTGGGTAACAAAAGCGAAACTCTGTCTCAAAAAAAAAAAAAGAAAGAAAGGCAGGCCAGAAAATGAATCCGTTTCTGTTTGTTCTACCTGCTTGTACATATCTCTGAAAAGACACTTAAGCGATTGGTAACTGATCTCTAGAGGGAGCTGGGAGAGGCTGTGCACTGGTTGGTTTCTGGAGCCTTTCCAAGTGTGAACCATATGAAGGTTTTGTATATGCGAAAAATGAATGCAACATTTTTAAAGTCATGTTAATAAAGCTGGCATACTCAATTTTGAATTTCTGCTAGGAGGAATGCATCCTATAGGAATGCTTGCACAAGTGGGTAAAAAAAAAATACATTCATCCTTTGCAGCATGAGTAAGTGAAAAACTGGCCACCTGTGATAACAGTTAAAAACTGGCTGGGCAAGGTGGCTCACACCTGTAATCCCAGCACTTTGGGAGGCTGAGGCAGGTGGATCATTTGAGGTCAGGAGTTCAAGACCAACCTGGCAAACATGGCAAAATCCCATCTCTAGTAAAAATGCGAAAACTAGCTGGGCGTGGTGGCGCGTGCCTGTAATCCAAGCTACTCGGGAGGCTGAGACAGGAGAATCGCTTGAACCCAGGAGGTGGAGGTTGCAGTGAGCTGAGATGGCACCACTGTACTCCAAACCTTGGTGAAGGAGCAAGACTCCATCTCAAGAAGGAAAAAAAAAAGGAAAAACTGGACAGCCCCCCAACTGGCAGAGTGCAGCGTGGCAGGCAGCCAAGATTGGCAAGCTGGCCCCCATGACCCTCACCTCCTGGTCTCAGGCTTCTGTACTGTTCTCTCAGCTTGAGTGTGGCCTGAACCTAGCAACCTGTAATATACAGAATATGGCCAGAGTGACAGGATATCACTTCCAAGATTGGGGTACGAAAGACTATGTAGCTTCCACCTTAAGCGCCCTCTATTTTTTTTTTTTTTTTTTTTTGGAGACAGTTTCACTCTTGTCGCCCAGATTGGAGTGCAATGGCATGACCTTGACTCACTGCAACCTGTGCCTCCCGGGCTCAAGCAATTCTGCCTCAGCCTCCCAAGTAGCTGAGATTACAGGTGCCTGCCACCACTCCCAGCTAATATTTTGTATTTTTTGTAGAGACAGGGTTTCACCATGTTGGCCAGGCTGGTCGGGAACTCCTGACCTCAGGTGATCCACCCGCCTCAGCCTCCCAAAGTGTTAGAATTACAGGCATGAGTCACCACACCCAGCCCCTCTCAGATTTCTAGAGAAGCTGGATGCCACATCGAAACTGCAAGGTGCCCTGTCAAGAGGCTGCAATGGTGAGAAATGGAGGGAGACCTCCAGCCAACAGCAAGGAACTAAGGCTCTCAGCCCGTCACCTGTAAGGAACTGAATCCTCCCATCAGGCATGTGAGTGGGCTGAAGCGAGCCCTCCTCAGGGAGCCCTCTGATGACCACACAGCCCCAGCCACAAGCTCGACTGCAACCCCAAGCGCCCAGGAGCCAGCAGCTCAGCCAAGCCTGGATTCCTGACCCCTAGCAACTGTGAGGCATAAGTGTTTCTTGTTTTAAGCCACTGAGTAGTGGGGTTTGTTACACATCAAAAGATAACTTACAGATTGGATGGCTTGTGGAATTGAAATGCATCCATTTAATGCACTACTTGAGGTCACCATGAGACATGGGGACATAGAGGCACAGGCAATCAACACTGCAGGCAGGCCAGGCACGGTGGCTCACGCCTGTAATCCCAGCACTTTGGGATGTCGAGATGGGCAGATCACCTGAGGTCAGGAGTTCAAGACCAGCCTGACCAACATGGTGAAACCCTGTCTCACTAAAAATACAAAAATTAGCCAGGTGTGGTTGTGGGTGCCTGTAATCCCAGCTACTTGGGAGGTTGAGGCAAGAGAATCTCTTGAACCTGGGAGGTGGAGTTTGCAGTGAGCCAAGATCGTGCCACTGCACTCCAGCCTGGGCAACAGAGTGAGACTCTGTCTCAAAACAAAGGCAAAAACAAGCAAACAAACAAACAAAAAAAAACAGTGCAGGCAGATGGCCATTACTTTGGTGGGGTTAAAAAAAAAAAAAAAAGCAGCCAGGCGTGGTGGCTCATGCCTGTAATCCCAGCACTTTGGGAGGCTGAGGTGGGCGGATCACGAGGTCAAGAGATCGAGACCATCCTGGCCAACATGGTGAAACCCCATCTGTACTAAAAATACAAAAATTAGCCAGGTGTGGTGGCACACACCTGTGGTCCCAGCTACTCGGGAGGCTGAGGCAGAAGAATCGCTTGAACCCAGGAGGCGGAGGTTGCAATGAGCCAAGATTGTGCCACTGCACTCCAGCCTGGCGACAGAGCAAGACTGTTTCAAAAAATAAAAATAAAAACAAAAAAAAGCAAGCTAAAGAACAAAGAAATTGACTCACTTCTATAAAAAAAAAAAATTAAACTATCAGTGTGTCCACAACCACACTCAAGCATGTAAATCGGAACGCAGAACTGGTGCATCAGCCTCTGGGAGGAAAGGGGTTAGCTCAGGGTGAGTTTGGGGTGAGAGAGGCGAGTGAGGTGTGACGGGGTGCTTCCTACTTCCGCTTTCTATTCCACACATTTCAGTGCCCATCCATTTCAGGAAACTGTTCTAGTGTGTGTAACTCAATATACCTTAAAAGTTAATTTTTTAAAAAATATGGTGAGAAAATGTGTTTTGCGTACCCTGAAATATATTCTTCACACCCCATTTTGGAAGGTATCTTTTTTCTCATAGTTCTTTGCAGATGGTGGGTGGGCATTTTCTTTCCCCCCTAACAGGTCTGCAACTATGAATATGTTGGTGTTTTAGCATTTCTGCCTCAACAATCACCGTTATCCAATTGCATCCTACCACCGGCTCCTTTGTGAGAATTTTCGAGAATCCCCAGTCTCGCCTCCAGCTGTAGATTAGTGATTCAAAAGCAAATTGGTCAAAGAGAAAATGTTTCCAACAAGTCGCTCACTCAATTATAACCTTCCTGGACTCCAGTGACTCCTACAAGTTGGGAGGCTTTTTTTCTTGAGACAGTCTTACTCCGTCACCCAGGCCAGAGTGCCGTGGCACAATCTTGCCTCACTGCAACTTCTCCCTCTGGGGTTCAAGCGATTCTTGTGCCTCAGCCTCCCGAGTAGCTGGGATTACAGGGTCCACAAGCACCACTGGCTAATTTTTGTATTTTTAGTAGAGAAGGGCTTTCACCATGTTGGCCAGGCTAATCTCAAACTCTCGGCCTCATGCGATCTGCCCGCCTGAGCCTCCCAAAGTGCTGGGATCACAGGAGTGGGGCCCAGCTTGGCATGCATTAGGAGTGGGCCCAGTTTTGCCCCCGTTTTACCTTCAGGGTGTGTTTCAGCCACATGACAACAGTGGCTACTAGCGGCTCTCCTGTGTCCAGGACTGAGCTGGCCAAATCACATTCTTTCCCATGACCCTCTGGGGTAGTCATTCTTTGACATTTGGGGAAAGGGACGCTCAGAGGCGTGCAGAGACCTGCCTGAGGCCAGGGTGCTCACCAGTGCAAAATCTCAGGATGAAACCTTGCTGTTCTAGGCTTTTCACTGTTTCTTGCCTCAGGAGAAAAACTCTCCCAAAAGGTTTGCTCTGTTGGTGCTGGCTGGTGCTAATGGGCACAGGAAGCTCTTAGGCCTTGCTGCCACCTGGCCTGTGAAACGGGGAGGTGAGTCCTATGTGTCTAGATCTGGCCTTGCTCCTTGGGCATTCCTGTGATTAGCCCCCGACAGTCCCTCTGGTTCCTCTTATAGAGTGTTAAGGTCAAGAGGGGGCCACTGGCACGAGACAGCCAAGCTGGTGCCTGGAAACCTTTCCTCTGAACCCATTCGTTTCTGATCCAAACCCGCGTTTCCCTTGCCGGGGGACACGACTGCCCTGGTGGAAACAGCAGAGGCTGCTGCTTCCTGCTCCTCTCACCGGCTTTTGACAGAGTTGATCACTCCCTCCTCAAAAACACTCTCAGCTTCCAGAACGCCACACTTGCCTGGTTCTCCTCCTGTCTTCTGGCTCCCTGCCCAACCCTCACACGTGGGTCTTTCTCAGGGTTCTGTCCTTGTTCTCGAGTCTTCTCCTTCTTCCTTCCAGAGGTTGCAAAATGGCGGCCGGGCAGCCTCATGAGACCCACGGGCAGGTTTTGTTTGGTCCTCGAAGTGTTTTTGTTTTTAATTTGAATGCCATGAGGCGGGGCAAGCACTCTCCAAGTTCGCCACAGTCCCCATCGTTCCCTGTTGTCTTACACCCGTCCGCTTCACACATTTTCATCACCTGCCTGGTCCCTGAAGCCATCTGAGTTTTCAAAAAACCCCTGCTACACAGGCTGCCTGTCACGTCTTCGCTGTCACCAGTGCCTCCTGCTCCACCACTCACACTCCTGAGGCTCGCCTAGAGCGCTTGCTCACACGACTCCCAGACCCCCGCCCGCCCCCGTTAGATCCAACAGTTCCAGGGCAGGGACCGGAAACTCACATGCCTCCAGGGGCCAGGCGGGTTACATAAATGAGTGAACTAGCCAGGTATAAGAAAAGTCAACGGCCAGAAATATCATCAAATCGGATCTTTACTGAACTACGATGAATGCATGGAACATAATACAAACATGGATGATACTGGAGTTTATATTTTTAAATTCAAAATTGAAAAAATACAAATTGAAAAATAGAAATATTTAACTATTAAAATTTTCTCTTTCGTAATTCTTTTTGCGCCTTTGAATTGAAGCCAAAAGGCTGGTGTCTTCCCTTCCACACCAAGATGTGCCAAGCCTTGGGGGGCATGGTGGGGACGGGCAGTTTAGAACTCGGGCTTGAATCCTTCAACTGAGAACGATGTTTGATTTGATTCAGGTTCGTAACGGAAAACAGCTGTTCCCCAGCGTGGGCTCTCCCCAGCACTGGATACTCAGACAACTACTGGAGATGGTTGTAGGGTCTCACCATCTTCACAGATTTGTACTTAGGAACCAGCGCCGTATTGCACTGTAGTTCAGTGACTACTATTTATGGTCTGCATTCACACGAGACACTTCCCAACAAAGGCAAACTGGACAGTGTCAGTCCCTTTTCACGAGTCTGGATTCCAAGAGCCTTTGGGGGAATTTGGTCTTTAACCACAGGATCCGGGTGAACACAGTCCGTGCCGCCTCCTTCCTCTCTGGAAGCCAACTGCAGCACAGGAAAGAGTAAAGGGCTTTTTCCTTGCGGTGGATTTCCCGTCTTTGCCAGGACTGAGCATATATGCCATACATTCAAGTAGCTGTTTGTGGATGTTTCCTCGAGGAGAACATATGCAGTGTTCAGAAGGGTCATCACCTTGACCAGAGGTCTCTGACTAACCTTCTCAGGGAACCAACTGCAGCTTTCGCCTGATTTCAAATGAAACAAGTTGATGAACTTGAACAGTTCAGATTTCTTCCATAACCGGGTCACAGAGCTTCTGTGAAACCTCTCAGGACAAGTCACCATCAACTCCCTCATGAGGGACTGCAGCCCAGGAGCAGGAGTGTGGGTGGGGAGCATCAAGGTACATGCTGTTCAGTCTCTCAGAACAAGCCAGCTCCTGATGACTGATGCGACGACCTGACTTCCGCATCCTTGCCAAATGCTGTCACCTTGGGTCGCGGTGTCCTGCCAAGTCCCCCTGTCGTGACAGCTGTCCGTAGTTGTGCTTAATTAAGAACTCTGGCCAGTCTCTGTGAAACTTTTCGTTTCTCTCAATATAAAAAAAAAGACATTAGTCCTTTCCCAGTGTTGGGCCTGCCTTGGCACCATGTCACAGACTTCTTCGGTCACGAGATTCTTAACAGCACAAATAAATAAAGCTAACTGGGTGGTAATAGTTTATGAGCAGCGAAAGAAAAGGCCACAATCAACTGGACCTGCACATCCCCCAAGTCACCGCCAACTCACTGTGCAACGCAAGCGCCCATCAGACTTAAATAATGGTCTCAGCAGTCACGTGTTTCCGCACAGGACACGTCATTCTGCTCCTTTATAAACTCGCCATCTGCTGCAGCTCTCAATGCCCAGTCATTCTTGCCACGTGATTCCGGAACGGCGTATCACGGCCACACCACTTCTGTTGATTCGCTTTTCAAAACGAACCCTACTGACACTTGAGTCCCTTTTTCAGCTCGTTGAGGATGGCGTCCCGAGTCTGTTCTGTGTACTGGTCGTAGCTCTTACTATGCTTTGATTCATAGTGGCGCTTCAGGTTGTATTCTTTCAACACAGTCACGTTTTGTTTGCATATTAAACACATAGGCATGCTCTTCACTTCCACAAAGAAATAGGCTCGCTCCCATTTTTCTCGGAACACGCGGCCCTCTCCTTCTCTCTTTCGTTTTGCCGCTTGTGATAGAGACATGGGTACAAGAAAGATTTCACTTTCCTCTGAATGCTACCACAGAACAACCACAGTGCAAGCCCCATGACAAAGGCAGTGACCCTCTGCCTCACAGGGGAGCCAAGAGGGAGTGGTGGGGACTGTGGCGAACCGGAGAGCACACGCCCCATGGAGAGGCGCAGCTCCAGCCCGTTGTTGCCAGGCAGAAGGGCGGGCCCAGGGGTGCCAATTCTTCTGACTTTTCAAAAGAAGCCAAGACAGCAGATTTTGTGTGTGTGCGTGTGTGAATTATCCTAATTTTTAAAACTAACTTGTAAGAAAAAAATGCCACATATGCTAACACAGGGAAGGCCAAACAAAACTCATCTGTACCATGGCCCACAGGCCACCAGATTGTAATCTCTCTCCTGGGTGGGGCCTGTGAATCTGCATGTTAACCAGCATCCAAAATGATGTGGATGCTGGTGGTCCAGGCATGGACCGCGCTCTTAGCAACACTGGTCCAGTCTGACAACAGACAACTCACTCTCACCTCAGGAGAGAGCGCCCTGCTCCAGGCTTGTCTGGACCCCCTGCCCTCAGGACGTCTCCAAGGACATCCTTCCAGTCCCTCGCCTTGCCACATCCCAAACCTGTTCCCTGCTGGGTATTCCATCCTGCAGACGGCCCCACCATTCTTCCCGTCCACAGCCCTGAAAGGTCACTCTCTGATGTGGACCCAGGGACTGCCCTTCTCTCCACGTGTGATGTCTGCTTCTGTGGCTTGAACTGCCAAACATACACTGTCCTGTAAGGACATGTCCTGAGCTCCCAACATGGCACCTACCAACTGGACGTCCCTTGGACCACTTGCACTCACTACCAGCTCCTTCTCCCAGGAGACTGACCACCTACCATCATGTAGGCCTGGCCCCGGGAGCCAACCTCTACCACCCAGCTTCACCCCTCCTGACCTCCTCCTGGCCTCATCACATTCCACAGCTGAGAGGGGTCTTTCTGACACCCAGAGCCAGCCAGGGCTGCCCCACTGCTCGGAGGCTCCTGGTGCTCCTGTGTTCCCAAGACAAATCATAGGCTGCTCAGTTTGGAATCTGAGCTCCTCAAACTCCGCACCTGCCCATCTCTCTACCTCCCTGCACACTCATGTTCCAGAAACATCCATCAACTTGCTCCTCTCAATGTCCCAAGCTTTCTCCTGCCTTTGAGTATTCAAAGTTTCTGTTGTTCTCTGCACCCCGATCACCCCTCACCTCCTTCCCTCCCGGCTGCTTCTCTTTCAAGACTCTGAGGAGCTGCGGCTGGGTCAGACGCCTCTTCCAGGCTCCCATGGTGCCCCTGCTGCCTCCACGAGCGCTTGTGTCCTAAGTGCTGCCTGCCCCTGCTTCTCCCCCAGACCAGGCTGCACCAGACTGCCTCTGACTCACCACCGAGGCCTCGGCGTCACCCACCCAGGGCCCCAGGGATGTCTGCTGAAGTGAGAACAAGGACAGAGATGCCTCCCCGGGGTTTCCTCCTGCCCAGTCCTGGGGGATGTCAGTGACGGGAGCCGGGGCATGTGTTGAAAAGGAACTTTATTGGGTGCTGGGGATTCAGATGAGATCCATGAGGATGTCGTCCTCCATGACGCTGGGCTGCAGGCCCGGCTGGGGGACCGGGCCCCGGGAACCCCCGCTCATCAGTATCTGACCTGAGGGGCAGTGGGGAAGAGACTGCATCTTCCAGTAGACCCTTGGGCCCAAGAGGGCCCAGAGGCGATGTTTTCTAGGCAGCCCTTGGGGGACCCATCAGAGGTACCTTCTAACCCCATCTAGTTACAAATGTGCTGTTTCCCATGAGCCTTTGGGAGCCCTTCTCCAAAATGACTTCTCTGGCCCTAAGACCACATTTCCCAGCAGTCCCAGGAGCACACGCAGGAAGATCATGGGAAATGCTCTCAACCCACTAGGTCCTTGGACCCATGGGCTGTACCTTCCCAGAGCCCTAAGAGCCCCGAAAACGACATGGGGGAATCCCTCGTTCTTGGATCCTATGTCTTCCCAGGAGCCCTTGGTCTCCGTGCTCTAGCCCAGGGGCTGCTGGGACACTCAGTCCAGACATCTGCCCTCCCCCGGGTCCCCTTACCTGGCAGTGGAGCCCGCGGGGGAAGCTGTGTGGGCCAGGACTGGGCAGGTGGTGGATGCAGGAGTGGGGGCCCCAGCTGGGGCTGCCCCAGGCCCTGGTGCGGTGGGGGCAGCAGCGCAGGAGCCCCTGGTGGCTGGAGGTGATGGAGGGAGGCCTGGGGTGGGGGCACCCCAGTCTGGGGCTGGGAGAAGACAGAGAGTGGCTCAGAGGCTCCTGGTAGAGACTCCCCACCTCCCAACATAGACACTGCTCAAAGAACAAATCAGCTACTGGTGAAGGGAGGTTTTTCTTCAAAGGTGGGGGATGGATGGAGAGGAGGCCTTCTGCCTTCTGCCTAAAGCCCTGGGCAGGTCTTCATTCACACCCACTGACCACAGTCAATCACCCTCCTCCCAGAAAATAGGACCAGAACTGCCAGGGCCAGGATCTGGAATTCCCGCCACCCTACCCCCACATCTCACCGGTGGTGGGTTGAGGAGAAGGCTCCGCAGCTGGGGATTGGCCCCAGGGTTCTGGGGCCGAAGGATGGGTCCAGGAGCGGGTGGGCCAGAAGCTGCTCCAGGAGGGCCTTGGGGGGCACCTGGCGGGGGCTGGGCAGTACTCTGGGGCTGGGGCTGCCCTGTGGTCCCAGAGGCCCCTACGGTACCCTGAGGCTGGGGCTGCGGTGGGCGGAGCTGGAGCTGCTGGGAAGAGACAGGGGTGAGGGAGAGGGGCAGGGCCTCATACCCCTCCTGCAGGCACAGTGCAGAGCCTCCGGGGCCTTCCCAACCCGAACCCACCAGCCCTGTCCTCACCAGATTCTGTGAGGGCCTTGCCTGGTCCTCCAGAATGGGCCCCAGCCCAGGGGGTGCCTGTTGTCCCCCCATCTGCATTGGGAGAGAGGGGCAGGTCAGTAACTGAGAGTGGTGGTGTCCTGAATCTAAGGCGGGAGGACCTGTGCCCTGAGGGGAACTCATAAGGAGATGGGGACATTCTCTTTGGGGTTGAGTGGTCTGGGAGGGAAGCCATAAGCTCCCAAGTCCCCAGAAGGAAGCTCTTTGTTGGGGCTTTGATGTGGATGCTGACAAGGGAGAGAGACTACAAGAAAACCTGAGTGGAACTTAGCTTGGGGGGTGCCATGTCTTGGGAGAAGGGTGAGCTTCATCTGAAGCCCTGGAGACCCCAGGGGGAGCGCACGGGGCTTGGCCAACTGAGCAGCAGGACCCGGGCAGGAGGGGGTCGGAGTGCTGACTTGGGGACTGTGACCACTCACTCCTCGCTGCTGCTGCTCCAGCTTCTGCTGCTGGACCTGCTTGTGGTTGGTGATGACCTGCCGGATGCCATTGACGAAGCCGCTCTGGTCGTAGGGGATGAGGCCCATGAAGATCTTCTTCTTGGACGAGTACAGGAGCATAAGCACGCGTACCTCACAGGGCGCCGTGTGGGGGAAGTGCACGCAGCCCGCCTGTGGTGACAAAAGCTCTTCAGAACCATTGTGCCCTCAAAGAGGCAGTCCTCACTCCCTCCCCGTTCCAGAAGGTTCTAGAGGCTACACAGGCAAGGGGAGGTGAGGTTTCTACTGTAGAAAGTTGAGGAGAACAGGTGTGCTTCCAGCTGCTCCGGAGACAGAAACAGGAGCTCAGGGCAAGCTGGGGTTCCGGCTGCCCATTGAGAGGGAGAGCGGAGAGAAAGCACTGGAACCCAGCTCTTCAACCTTCAGCCACCACCTGCACCTCATGGGCCCAGTTTCCTTGGCCATAAAATGCCAAGGTTGCCTCTTCAAAGGGCTGCTGAAGGTCACAGCCATGAGAGAGGGGCTTAGACGCACAGCATGGCACCCACAGGCCTGTGATCAACGGTGGTGTCGGACCCAGGGTATCCAAGAGCTCCTCTGGGGCTCAGCATAGGCCAGTGTGCCCCATGGGCAGTGCTCCACCATCACAGGGTCGCTGTGACTATGGGATGTCTGATACACATAAAAGGCCCTGCCCGAGGCTCAGCCCACAGGAAGCACCCGGGAACCATCACTGGTCATCAGGCATGGAGCGTTCAGGGCAGGCGCTCCTAAGGGAGGAGGCTGACCTTGGCCAAGTGAGTTCACTTCTCTGAGCCTTGGCTTCCTGCCTGAGACAGACCCTACCTAATCCATATCCACGTGTCCTCCTCCCTGCATTCCCAGTGCTGTCGGGGCTGCAACATGTCCCAGCCCCGAGACAGCCACAGATACCTGCTCCCAGCAGCCTCTCATCAACCAGAGGTGCCCAGAGGCCTAGGTCTGGCCTGGGAGGTGAAAGGCCTTCTTGGAAATCTGAGAAAGTTTCTGCTGTCCTGAAGAAAAGGAAATACACAGCCCCTTCCCCTCCTTCATGTAAGCATACAGGATGCCAGGAGCCGTGGAGCTACCTTGTGACCGTAAAGGAGAGACCAAGAGAACCACAGTGCCCTGGCCCTGATGTCACAGACCTATGAAACCAACCCCAAGCGCTGGCCCCCACTGGATATCCTGTTCTGTGAAAACATAAACGCCTGACCTCTCAGAAGCCAGCTACACAGTGTGGCCAAGCGGTCAGGCCACGTGCAGACCCTGGGGTGGTCGGTCCCAGCTGAGCACCAGCCGACAGCCAGTGCTGTGTAAGGAGCTGTTTGAACACCCAGCCCAGTTAAGCTTTCAGATGACTAGAGTCTCAGCTGCCATCTGATGGCAGCCCCACGAGAGTCCCCAAGCGAGATGGCCCACGGAGCCCAGGATCAAAAAAACCTGAGTGCCCCCAATTATCTGTTTGTTTGGAAAACGGTGTTACTTGCAGCCCAAAGCACCCCTAACTCTCAGGAATGCCTTCTTCACAAGGTTATGCAAGGATCTGTGAGGTGATCCCCCTAAGGTCCTCTTTCCTGCAGGAGTGCATGGTGTACTGAAGTAACTGATCTGCTCGGTACAAGCGAATTATGTCTCCCAGAAAGCTATGCTAAGGCCAAGCACAGTGGCTCACATCTGTAATCGTAGCACTTTGGGAGGCTGAGGTGGGTGTATCATTTGAGATCAGAAGTTCGAGACCAGCCTCGCCAACATGGCGAAACCCCATCTCTACTAAAAATACAAAAATTAGCCAGGCACAGTGGCACGAGCCTGTAATCCCAGCTACTCAGGAGGCTGAGGCAGAGAATCTCTTGAACTCAGGAAAGAGAAGTTGTAGTGAGCCAAGACTGCACAGCTACGCTCCAGCCTGGGCGACAAGAGTGAAACTCCATCTCAAACCGCCCCCCCTAGAAAGCTGTGCTGTGGTTCCCCAACACCATCCCCAACACCTGTGAAGGTGACCTTATCTTTGCAGATGTAGTAAGATGAGGTCATTAGGGTGGGGTTTAATCCAAAATGACTGATGTCCTTATAAACAAAGGGACAGAGAGATACGGAGAGAACTCCATGTGGAGACACACACAGAGGGAAGACTGCGGCAGGATGGAATACCCTGGAGCAATGGCGCCTGAAGCCCGGGGTTACTGGCCGGAAGAGGCACGAAGAGGCCTCCCCTCGAGTCTCTAGAGAGCACGGCCCTGCCGACACCCTGACCTTGGGCTTCTGGCCTCCAGAACTGGACAGAACACACTTCTGCTGTTTGAAGCCCCTCCGCTTGTGGTAACATACTACCGCAGCCACAGGAAACGAATGCCCCCCGTAAACCCAGGCCAGAACTGACAGCTTCCTCCTACTGCTCCTGTCACATCCAGGTCACTTTTTTTTTGAGACAGAATCTCGCTCTGTCGCCCAGGCTGGAGTGCAGTGGCACGAACTCAGCAACTGCAACCACCGCCTCCTGGGGTCAAGTGATTCTCCTGCCTCAGCCTCCCGAGGAGCTGAGACTACAGGCGCACCATCATGCCATGCCAGGTTAACTTTTGTATTTTTAGTAGAGACAGGGTTTCACCATTTTGGTCAGGCTGGTCTCCACCTGCCTATCTGTAACCTCATGATCTGCTCACCTCGGCCTCCCAAAGTGTTGGGATTACAGGCGTGAGCCACCGCACCTGGATGTATTTTTTTTTTTTGAGACTGAGTCTTGCTGTCACCAGGCTGGAGTGTAGTGGCGTGATCTTGGCTCACTGCAACCTCTGCCTCTAGAGTAGCTGCGACTACAGGCACGCACCACCATGCCCAGATAATCTTTGTATTTTTAGTAGAGATGGGGTCTCACCATGTTGGCCAGGATGGTCGTGAACTCCTGACCTCGTGATCCACCCGCCTCAGCCTCCCAAAGTGCTGGGATTACAGGTATAAGCCACCAGGCCTGGCCCCTGGTGACATATTTAATGTCCCTCAATCTGATGCGTATGATGACTGTAATAAAAGTTAAGGCTCTAAAAGAAAGACAAGAAACCCAAGCACAGGAAGTCCACCCAACCATCAAAAAACACTTCCGTGGGCCCAGGCACCTTGGGGATTCCTGTCGAAGGTCAGCAGAAAGCAGGACAAGAGTCAATGCCCTCCAGCCCCCACGCCCTGGACTCACAAAGCCGTTGCCCATAATGCGGTAGAGGCCTTTCAGAGACTCCAGGTCCTTGTTGGTGAAATGGAACTGGACCATCCTTGAGTTCCGGAACAAAGGGCCCAGGGTGGTCTGTGGAGACACAGAAGTCAACTGGCACGTCTGTGTGGGGAAGTGAAGAAGGAGGCACGAGGCGGGCGTGGGGAAGGGACTAGGGGAGAGACCGCAGGGCTGGCCCTCTACCGCCACTCACCAGCAGCTGCTGGGGGATGAGCTGCATGATCAGCTTCTGGGGCCACTGCTCGGTCTTCCTGTGGGGTGATGCCGGGAGAGGTGTGAGGAGGGGGCCAGCCCCAGCCCTACTGCACCCCGCCCCTGACAGTCACCTACAGGTTCTCGCCATGATTCACGTAGACCTGGCAGGGCAGTGACCGTGTCAGCTTGGTGTTGGCATCCACAGAGGCAGGTTTGGGTTTCTGCAGGGCAGAAAGAGCATGTCACAGTGAAAAGGGCCATGAGCCTCAGTCCCCCTTAGCCCTCATGTCCTACCCTGGTAGCCCCAAAACTCAGTATGTTCCTCAGGTGAAGTCTCAAGAGCCCTGGGCCCTCATCTGGATCACCAACCCTTCAACTCCTCAAATATTAGGGCTACTCGTCCAGCCCTAAACCCCACAATGCACTGCTCCCCAGATGCCAGTCCCCCGGGCCCTTCTCAGGGCCCCAAATCCTAGGCTCTTCTGCGTTCTTTGCATGGGGACCCTCCTCTGTACAAGTCCAACCACCCAAAGGGGCTCCTGGCCGGGCCCCAAGTCCCACGAGTCCAGCCCAATGAATGCCACCAAACTCAGTACTACAAATCCCACACATCTGGCCCCATGCATCCTACTGCTCCACCCCACAGCCCCAGGAGTCCCAAGTGCCCAGTGGACCCTTAGGCCTCTCACCTCCTGCCACTCAAGGACCCCACTCCAGGCCAGAAGCTTATTGGAGACTGACTGCTGCCCACCGAGGGCTGGGGCTCCCAGCTGGGCTGGGGAAGGGCCACTCACCCCTCCTGGGGCCACGGTGCCTGCCTGCCAGAGGGGAGGAAGGAGGGCCATGAGGATGGGGAAAGAGGGAGCCTCTGGGGGCCATCTGTGAGGGTAAACCAGGAAGAAGAAAAGGCCCCTTCTTCTGCACCTACATCCCCATAATAGCACTTGGCCAGCCCAAGGACCCCAAATGCCTGTACACTGCAGGATTCGAGGAGTCATAAGCCTCATGATGCCCTGGACTCCCAGACCCAGGGATTCCTTGGGTTTCTCAGAATGGTTCTCACCCACCTGGAGCCATGAGCCTCACATTCTGTCCCCAGACCCACTCAGCTCAGTCATCTGCAGCACACGCACCATGAGCCCCCAAGGCCCTAGGACCCCCAGACCCACATCTCCTTGGAAGGCAAATGACTCAGCCTCTAACTGTCCTAGCTGTGGGCAGCAGGAGGAAGGAGCCAGGGCAGGAGGCGTGCAGGCACCTACCATGGATGGTGCCCCGGGTTGTGCTGTGGGAGCCAGGCCCGAGCCAGGGGCCACGGTGGAGACCAGGCTGGGCTGGGAAGCAGGTGGCGGCTTGGGGGCGCCAGGGGGTCCTGGGGGTAGTGGGGGAGCTGGGGCCTGGCTGAAGGGGGGACCCACTCCGGGAGCGGTTTGTTGGAGAGGGGTGATGGGCGAGACTGTGGGAGAGAGCAAGGGAAGAAGTGGGGAACAGGTGTGTGGAGAGAGGCCTGCCTGGCCCCTGCCCGCCCTGCGTCTTTGCCCCGGGACTCACAGCGAGGGCCCAGCCCAGCCTTCTGGTTCTTGGCAGCCTCCACTGCATTCTGGGCAGCCACCTGAGCTGCACTCAGGTTCCCAGGAACCTGTGGGTAGAAGGGAAGGGGCTGGTGAGGACCATGGCCCCCCAGTCCTGGTGTCCCATGAGGCCGCACTACCCACAGCCCCACAAGGCGCAGCCGCCCAACTGGGGTAGCTCCCGACTCCCATCACCCTGTGCAGGCAAGCTTCCATGGTCCCAGGACTCCCACCCTCCCAGGGACCCAAGGGGACTCCCAGCATCCCACAAGCTCCAACATCCAGCTAGATCTCTCCCCAGCAGCATGGCTCCTCCAAGTCCCCAGAAGCATATCCCTTCCTGAAAACATCCGTACCTGGTACTGCGGGGGTACAGGGGGAAGAGGCTGCTGGGGGGCTGCTGAGAGAGTGGCACCCGAGGGTGCGGCAGGAGGCAGGGGGACTGGCTGCTTTGGCTGGAGGGGGCCTGGAGCCGAGCCACCCCCAACTGAGAGCAGGAGGGACAGCCAACCCCAGAGAGAAGGGGTTCAGGTGGAGAGAGAGGAGAGAAATCCAAAATCCAGGTCAGAGGGTGCTGGGTAAACACCTGGATCCCCCATCCCCAACAGCGCCCAGGCCTCACCAGGCAGCACGAGGCCCCGAACCAGCACCATGTGCCTCGGGTCCTGGCTCACATCTGTCGGAGGCTGCAGCGGCTCCAGCAAGGCCGGGGGAGCTGCCTTCTCAAACAGAAGCCGAAGGGCCGGCAGCTTCCGGGGAGACACAATGGAGAAGTGGATCCCTCGCTGCAGGAGAGGGGCCCAGCAGTCATGACGGGGGCTTCCTCCATAGGGATGTCGGGGCCAGACCCCAAGCTACCACGGCTGCGGTGTGGCTAGACGGCACCAGCCCTACAACCACAATCCCCGCTGGGCTTTGAGGCAGGAGACTCTGAAACTGGGTGTCACCTGCCCCAGGAGACTTGGTTCTGGTTTTGTCAGTAAGACTAAGCGGGCTGGGCACAACGGCTCACATCTGTAATCCCAGGACTTTGTGAGACCAAGTCAGGGAGACCGTGGGAGGCCAAGAGTTCCAGAACAGACTGGCCAGCATGGTGAAACCCTGTCCTGCTAAAAATACAAAAATTAACAGGGCACGGTGGCGGGTGTCTGCAGTCCCAGCTATTTGGGAAGCTGAGACATGAGCACTGCTTGAACCAGGGAGGCAGAGGCTGAAGTGAGCCAAGATCACGCCACTACTCTCCAGCCTGGGTAACAGAGCCAGACTCTGCATCAAAAAAAAAAAAAAAAGAGCTGGGCGCGGTGGCTCATGCCTGTAATCCCAGCACTTTGGGAGGCTGAGGTGGGCGGATCACGAGGTCAAGAGATTGAGACCATCCTGGCCAACACGGTAAAACTCCGTCTCTACTAAAAATACAAGAATTAGCCAGGCATAGTGGCGCATGTCTGTGGTCCCAGGTACTCAGGAGGCTGAGGCAGAAGAATCGCTTCAACCCAGGAGACAGAGGTTGCAGTGAGCCGAGACTATGCCACTGCACTCCAGCCTGGTGACAGAGCAAGACTCCATCTCAAAAAAAAAAAAAAAAAAGAGTAACCAAAGCTGGCCACCAGTCTGTGACTACCCTGTGACCAAGTCCAGGCCCTCAGTGTCTCCTCCCTCAAGTCCAGGCCTTCAGTGTCTCCTCCCTCACACCCAAGAGTCCAGGCTCCCAGTGCCTCCTCCCTCAGACCCAGGTGTCTAGGCCCTCAGTGCCTCCTCCCTCAGACCCAGGAGTCCAAGTCCCCAGTGCCTCCTCCCTCAGACCCTGGAGTCCTCACCTCCCCAATCTGCTGCACAAGATTCTCAGTTGTGCATCCAGAGTATGTGGTGCTCTCGACAGCAGGCAACAGGTACGGGGGCGAGTTGCAGATTAGGAGGCAAACCCTGTGCGTCTGGCCACTACCAGGAATGAGAGAAGACATGGAGGCGGCAGCGACAGGGGCCCTGAGAAGGTACCCAGACCAAGCGCCAGCAGAGGCGCATATATTCTACCTCACATGGAATCAGAAGCAATGCCCCTACTTTACAAATAAAAACACGGAGGCCCTGAGAGCTTCTGGGATGTTGAGATGTGCTCTAAGTCACCCAGCAGGCAAGGCAGCAGGAGCAATGCCCAGAGTTGGCACAGCTTCTTGATGGGGACGCTGAGACTGGGCACTGCCCAGGCCTCCCCCAAGGACACACCTGCAGCCTCCTGGCTGAGCATGCTCAGGGACACAAAGCCCACACCTATAGGATGAGGCCTGGAGGTGGAGCCACTTGACAGGCAAAGTGGTTCCGAGCCAGGCAGAGAGACTGACCCGGCGGGGCAGAAGGGCACTCACATCTGCTCGCGCATCTTCTTGAAGTCATCGAACAGCTGCAAGGCTGTGCTGAGTCCTTCCGCGATGAGGCTGCAGCTCTCACCACCCCCACCCATGAACCTGCAAGGGCAGAGCAGTCAGCCCCCAGGGTTGCCATCGTCCCCACCCCTCGGCCATGTTTGAAGAGCCTGCTCCCATGCTGTACCTGACCCTATCCTGGGCTATGCACCTTGAGATGACAGGGACAATGCTAAGTTCCGTACCAATCCCTGGTGTTACCACAGCACCAGTCCCAGACAGGACAGGGGACATTTGTCTTAATCATGAGGCCTGGGAGGGATGGGAAAGGTCTGGGGAGCGCGAGCCTGGGATCCTGTGCTGACTCCAACACTGGGGTGAATGACTCCCTGCCCAGCTTCCCACTGTCCCCTCCTCTGGACTGTCTGCTCCAAATCAGCCCTGGCCCCACTTCACCTTCCCAGCCAAAGACAGGGGCCTCCTCTGTCCTCCCAGTCTTATGGGTGGAAATGTGTCCCCTCTCAAAAAGACAGGTTGAGGTCCTAAGCCCCAGTACCTCGAAGGTGACCTGATCTGGAAAGATCTTTCCGTTTTTTTTGTTGTTGTTGTTTTGAGATGGAGGCTCTCTCTGTCGCACAGGCTGGAGTGCGATGGTGCGATCTCGGCTCACCACAACCTCTGCCTCCTGGGTTCAAGTAATTCTCCTGCCTCAGCCTCCAGAATAGCTAGGACTACAGATGTGCACTACCAGCCTGGCTAATTTTTGTATTCTTAGTAGAGACGGGGTTTCACGGAAAGATCATTACACAGGTAATCACATTAAATTGGGGGCCCTAATCCACTATGGCTAGTATCTCTGTGAAAAGGAGAAATGTGGATGCAGACACACACAGAGGGAAGACACAGCGACACAAAGAGCCACAAGGGAGGCCACGGGAGGATAGGTGATGCAGCCTCAGTCAGGAATGTCTGGGCCCACCAGGCACCGGGAGAGGTAGAAGGGCCCTGCCCTGTAGGCTTCAGATAGATACAGCCTGGTCCTACCACCTGGAGTTAGGACTTCCAGCCTCCAGAACCCTCAGACATCCAATTCCGTTCTTCTGGCCAGTTTCTCATACTTTGCTACAGAAGCCTGGGAAACTAACACACACAGACTCTCGTTTCTCCTCCGCCTGATCTGCAGTCACATCACAGCGTCTGTCCCACAGCATGTGGCCCGGGGATGGCCTCTCCTAAGGGCAGCTGTGGTTGCCACCAGTCTTCTGGCCACGTGGAGGGGAGGCTGACCTTTACTACGTGTGGAGACTGAGTGCCCCCCTGGGGATCTGGAAGGCCCTGTACCCCTGAAGTATGGTCTCTGCTCCCACCACCCCCGACTCAGGGCAGAATGGGGTCTGAGTCCTCTCTCACCCCCAGGCTTGCCCACCACAGTGGGCATGCGGGCGGCCTCAGGAAATGTGTGCTAAGTGAACAAAGGCTGGAACCAACCCAGGCCCTCACCGGGCACTTGAGGCCTCTGAGGCCTGCACCCCGCCCACCTCTCCGGCTCTACCCCGTGCCTACAGGTCCACTCCACTGAGCAGGCTCAGACATCCAGGTCTCACATGTGCTGGAGAACACCCACACCGGCCTGGACGGAATCCAGCTGAGCTACGACACCCACCCCGGTGTGCTCTTCTCTAGGAACCTTCCCCACGTGCCACCTAATTTTAGGGCCTGCCCTTGGTCACATCATAGATTGCCCGATACTGCAGCTGTCAAGCTTCTCTCCACACCCTGTGCAGCCCTCCGTGAGAGACACTACGGCGTCCAAGCCACATGTCACACAAGGCTGAGGAATGGTCTGAGTACTCAGGGCACCAGTGGCCTGGCAGGGCCCACACTGCAGCGCTCTCTGCTTCCCACCTGAGTTCTCACACTGCTTTCTTTCTGGTCCCACTTGGCCTGGCCAATGAGCACACGGAGCCCAGGGCCTTCTTCCTGCTCTCGGGGCACTCAGCCGCTGCTCCCAACCCACCACACACTCCCCAGCCCTCCTCTTCCTCACCATCAATACAGCTTTGCACACAGCAGCTTCCACTGTGGGCAGAGTTGGGATGAACCAACTTCTGGACCCAGCCTTTTTGCTACAGATGAAATTAAGTCAAGGTTTTCCTGGGCCTTTCTGAGACTTAAGCCAAAAGCACCCTGGCTGGGGATGGGATAATAGGGAGCAGAGGATTCATGTATATGGGGTGTCCCTTTGGTGTGATAAAAACTTTTTGGAAGTGGCTAGGTACGAAGGCTCATGCTTGTAATCCCAGCACTTTGGGAGGCTGAGGCAGGCAGATCACTTGAGGTCAGCAGTTCGAGATCAGTCTAAAAATACAAAAATTAGCCAGACGTGGTGGCAGGAGCCTATTATCCCAGCTACTTGAGAGACTGAGGCAGAAGAATGGCTTGAACCTCAGGGGTGGAGGTTGTAGTGAGCAGAGATCATGCCTCTGCACTCTAACCTGGGAGACAGAGACTCTGTCTCAAAAAAAAAAATACTTATGAGGAAAAGTTTGATAGATTAACCAGTTTGAGATCCTAAAACTTGCTTTTTTCTTATTAAACACTAAGCATAAATCATCTGCTACAAGCACAAAAAATGACATGTAATATATTTTGACAAAAAAATGTGAAAAACTGGCCAGGTACAGTGGCTCACGCCTGAAATCCCAGCACTTTGGGAAGCTGAGGCAGGCAGATCATGAGGTCAGGAGTTCAAGACCAGCCTGGTCAACATAGTAAAACCCCTTCTCTACTAAAAATACAAAAAATTAGCTAGGCTGGTGGCAGGCGCCTGTAATCCCAGCTACTCAGGAGGCTGAGGCAGGAGAATTGCTTGAACCCAGGAGGTGGAGGTTGCAGTGAGCAGAGATTATGCCACTGCACTCCAGCTCCGACGACAGTGTGAGACTTTGTCTCAGAAAAAAAAAAGAAATGTGAAAAACTTGAAAATAGGGAGCACTATGGCTACTTGCAAAATACGGCTAAAATATCAAGTTAATGATACATGTAAATTCCAAACAAACCCCTTGAAACAGCAGACACAAAATAAAAATAAAAGCCTCCTAGGGATGGGTGGGCTCTGACTTGGAACTCCCAAGGCCTCTAACTGACTCGCATTTGTTCCACCCAGTATCATTCCCTGGGGTCTTCGCTGCCCACTGTCATGGGCTAATAGGTGCCTGTAGGCCCCAGGAGATACTGGTCAAAACGCGTGAATGTTAACAGCATCCCGCCGTGACTGAGGGCTTCCTGCACGCGGCCTGTCACCCAGGCAAAGACTAGCTCCATGAGGGCCAGGACCTCACCCTTCTCATGCCCACTCACTCCTTCATGCCCTTCAGTTTGTTACACAAATGTCTGTTGAATTAAAGAGTGAACATATGAATGAAAAAATGAGTTGTCATAACGTTACGGGGAAGACACTGGGTCCATTTTCCTTCTACCTCTTTATTTTTCCCAGGTGGCATTGAAGGGACTCTTTTTTTTAAGACAGGGTCTCACTCTCTCACGAAGGCAGGCAGGAGCACAGTGGTGTGATCTCATCTCACCACAACCTCCACCTCTTAGTCTCAGGTGATCCTCCTACCTCAGCCTCCTGAGTAGCTGGGACCACAGGTGTGCACCACCATGCCTGGCTAATTTTTTGTACTTATTTGTAGTTTTTGCATTATACACTCATTCATTTATTCAGCCAGTCTCCGGAAGCCCCATGGGTGCCAAGCCCCAGCTGGAAGCAACTGGCAGAAGCACCCAGGGACCTGGACATTCAGCTTCCAGAGGGGTGGGGCTGTGACAAGTCATGAGGGCAGAGGAAGAAGCATCTGGCACCGGGCACGGTGGCTCACACCTGTAATCCCAGCACTTTGGGAGGTTGAGGTGGGTGGATCACGAGGTCAAAAGATCGAGACCATCCTGGTCAACATGGTGAAACCCCGTCTCTACTAAAAATACAAAAAAAATTAGCTGGGCGTGGTGGCGCGTGCCTGTAATCCCAGCTACTCAGGAGGCTGAGGCAGAAGAATTGCCTGAACCCAAGAGGGGAAGGTTGCAGTGAGCTGAGATCATACCATTGCACTCCAGCCTGGGTAACAAAAGCGATACTCCATCTCAAAAAAAAAAAAAAAGCATCTGGCTGCTAGAATCAGGATTTCCCAGTGTTTAAGACACCTGAGCTGGGGTCTGGGAGGCTCTGCAGGGGTCTTCCAGAGTAGTTAGTATAAAGTGGAGCCTGGACATTCATTCCACAGAATTTACGATAGGCCTCCCTTGTGCCAGGCCCTGTGCTGGCTGCCGGGGACTTGAGTAGCATCAGACTTGGACCTGGGCCTCAAGGACTCTCCATTTAACATCACTCACATCTCACCACGGTCTCTCCCAGTGGTTCTCCACTGGGGTGCACCTTGCCCCCACTTCCCAGAGGCTTCTTTATAACGCCTGGAGATGCTTTTGCTTGCCACACCTTCAGGAGAGGGCTGCCGGCATCTGGTGAGTAGAGGCCAGGGATGCTGCTAAACATCCTATAATACCCAGGACGGCCCCACTGCAGGGAATTCCTGCATCCACGGTATCACCAGGCCCAGGGACGAGAAGCCCTGCTCTGTATTACCTACGAATTCCAGCTCCACAAAGGGCAAGCTTCCGTGTCCCCCTTCCCTCTAAGTCCTGCACCCACCGCTTGCACACACATCCTAGAACAAAGCGGATGCCCAACCAACTCCTGCCACAGGGCAGGACGGAGGTAGCGGCAGCCACCCACGAGGTGATTTAAGGAACCTGGACTGCAGACCAGGCCCTACGAGAAACACAGGACACAGCTCGACTTCTGCGATCCTTCTAACAACATGGAGCTGCACACTACCGTTATCCATTTCCAAACCAGGAAACTGAGGCACAAAATCCCAGCAAACACATAGCACTTAATGCACACCAGGCACAGTGAGTAACAGTGATCAAGTACTTTAATTCCCCAAACAGCCCATAAGGCTGTGGCACCCAGCCCCCAAGAGAGCCCCCAAGACAGCGCCCAGTGATTGCACCTCTTGCTCTTCACGCTCTGTGTAGTCTCCTCCTACACTGAACGGGACAAACTTATGCTGCACACCAAAAGCAACATGGCAGAAGTGGCTGGGCACGGAGTGTAATCTCAGCACTCCAGCACTTAGGGAGGTCAAGGCAGGGGGATTGCTTTAGGCCAGGAGTTCAAGACCAGTCTGGGCAAAAAGGCAAGACCTCATCTCTACAAAAATTAAAAGAAATTAGGCAGGCCGGGTATGGTGGCTCACACCTATAATCCCAGCACTTTGGGAGGCCGAGGCAGGTGGATCACGAGGTCAAGAGATCGAGGCCATCCTGGTCAACATGGTGAAACCCCGTCTCTACTGAAAATACAAAAATTAGCTGGGCATGGTGGCACACACCTGTAATCCCAGCTACTCGGGAGGCTGAGGCAGGAGAACTGCTTGAACCCAGGAGGCGGAGGCTGCCGTGAGCCCAGATCACCCCATTGCCCTCCAGCCTGGGTAACAAGAGCGAAACTCCATCTCAAAAAAAGAAAAAAGAAATTAGCCATGCATGATGGTTCCCACCTGCAGCCCCAGCTACTCAAGAGGCTAAGGTGGGAGAATCACTTGAGTCTGAGGGGTAGAGGCTGCAGCGAGCTATGATCCCACCACTTGGGCAACAAAGACCCTGTCTTTGTATGGCAACACTTTGTATGCTCCAGCTTGGGCAACAAAGACCCTGTCTCCAGTTAAAAGAAAAAAAAAAGAACGTGGCAGAAATGATGGTGTGTAACTTCCAAGACTTGATTACAAAGAGTCTAGTGGGGCCTCTGGGTGAGGTGGCTCAGGTCTGTAATCCCAGCACTTAGGGATGCTGAAATGGAGGACTGCTTGAGCCCAGAAGTTCAAAACCAGCCTGGGCAACGTTGCAGGACCTGGTCTCTACAAAAAAAAATTTTGTTTTGAGATGGTCTTGCTGAGTCACCCAAGCTGGGGCACAGTGGCGGGATCTCTCTGCCTCCCGGGTTCAAGAGATTCTCCTGCCTCAGCTTCCCAAGTAGCTGGGATTACAGGCAATATTTCAAAATATTGGCCAGGCTGGTCTTGAACTCCTGACCTCAGGCGATCTGCCCACCTTGGCCTCTCAAAGTGCTGGGATTACAGGCGTGAGCCAACACACCTGGCCACTACAAAAAAAGTATTTTTAATTAGACAGATATACGGCCACACACGATGGCTCATGTTGAGAGGCCAAGGCAGGTGGATCACCTAAGGTCACAAGTTCAAGACCAGCTGGCCAACAAGGCAAAACCCCGTCTCTACTAAAAATACAAAAAATTAGCCAGGCGTGGTGGCAGGTGCCTGTAATCCCAGCTACTTGGGAGGCTGAGGCAGGAGAATCACTTGAACCCAGGAGGCAGAGATTGTGGTGAGCCAAGATTGTGCCACTGCACTCCAGGCTGGGCGACAGAGCAAGACTCCGTCTCAAAAAAAAAAAAAAATTAGCCAGGTGTACTGGCACATGTCTATAGTCCCCGCTACTCCAGCTACTCAGGAAGTTGAGGCGTGAGTATTACTTGAGCTTGAGCCCAGGAGGTCGAGGCTGCAGTGAGTCATGACTGAGCCACTGGACTCCAGCCTGGGTGACAGAGTGAGACCCTTCCTCAAAAACAGAAGAGGCCAGGGGGCTCCCTCTTTGTGCTCTCTATTGGCTCACTCAATCTGAGGAATGGCTGTTGCCACGTTACAACAGTCAAGCTCCGTGCAGAGGTCTTGCGGTCAACAGCCACAGTCAACCACCCTGGGAGGGGACTCCCCACCGCCAGTCAAACCCTTGGATGGCTGAAACCCTGCCGACCTCTTGACAGCCTCAAGAGGTGCCTTGTGACAACCTCAGCCGAACCACTGAGCTAAGTCACTCTTGTGTCCCTTACTCAGAAACTGCGTTAGTTAACCGATGTTTGCAGTATGAAGCCGTTAAGTTTGGTGGTAATCTGTTATGCAGCTAAGAGTAAGTAACACGACAAAATACTAAAATACAAGTACTACCCGCATCCCGCTTCAGAGACGAGGCTAGGCATAGTGGGGACAGGGGCTCCTGGGTCTGAGAGTTAGTTCCGTGCTGGAAGAGCCAGGATTTGACCCCAGGCTGCCTGACTCCAGAGTCTGCAACATCAACTATCAAAATCTGATCCAATGCCAGGCGCGGTGGCTCACCCCTGTAATCCCAGCACTTTGGGAGGCTGAGGCAGGCAGATCACGTGAGGTCAGAAGTTTAAGACCAGCCTGGCCAACAGGGCGAAACCCTGTCTATCAAAAGTAAAATTGAAAAAAAAAGTAGGTGTTCATAGTGATGCGTGCGTGTAATCCCAGCTATTGGGGAGGCTGAGGCAGGAGAATTTCCTGAACCTGGGAAGTACAGGTTGCAGTGAGCTGAGACTGGGTCACCGCACTCCAGCCTAGGCGACAGAGCAAGACTCTGTCTCAAAAAAAAAAAAAAAATCCGACCCAAGCCACAGAGGGATGTATCCTGGCTCTGACCCATCCCTCTGCACTGAGGCTACAATGTACCCATCTGGAAGAGGAGAACAAGGGCAGATGGAAAAAGAGAGGACAGAAAGAGGACAATCACACATTCAGTACAAGGTGGCTGCTGGAGCTCAGCCATGCCTCCCTGAACGGGAATTTTTTTGCTTCTAAACCGGATGGCAATATTGCTGAGCACACAGAACCCACCACAGAAGGGACTTTTGACAAAAACACAATCACCCTCACAGCCCTTTCAATCGCCTAATGTAAGGGATGGTTCTTGCAGCTTAAACCCAAACCACCTCTCATTCACAGTCCCTCACAGGGTCCCCCAACCCAGCCCAAGTGGGGAAAAAGCTCACTTAATGCCATCCAGCCAGGTGACAAACTCATAGGCGCTGCTGGTGGGAGCGTGACACTGTACGTAGGACTCAGGAGCGCAGTCCACCGTGTTGAACACCACGAGGCTGTACTGGGTCCCCCCATACTGGGAGGTGGGGACAGAGGAACTTTTAATCTGGGACCTCAATTCCCTTTTCCCTCAGAAAAGGAATCAGGGCTCCCAGCTTCCTTTTCTTCCAGAATCAGAAACTCCTCAGCTTCCTCCTTCCTCAGACCCAGAAGTCCAGGCCCAACCCCTCCTCCCTCAGATACAGGAGTCAAGTCCCAGCCCCTCCACCTTCAGACCCAAGAATCCAAATCCCCAGTCCCTCCTCCCTCAGATCCAGAAATACAGGACCCCAGCCACTCCTCTCTCAAATCCAGGAGTCCAGGCCCAGCTCCTCCCCACTCAGACCCAGGAGTCCAGACCCCCCGACCTCCCCCTCCCTCAGACCCGGAAGTCCAGACCCCAGCCCCTCCTCCCTCAGACCCGAGAGTCCAGGCCCCAGCCCCTCCTCCCTCAGACCCTGGAGTCCAGACCCCAGCCCCTCCTCCCTCAGACCCGGGAGTCCAGGCCCCCAGCCCCTCCTCCCTCAGACCCTGGAGTCCAGACCCCAGCCCCTCCTCCCTCAGACCCGGGAGTCCAGACCCCAGCCCCTCCTCCCTCAGACCCGGGAGTCCCAAGACTCACGTCACCCCCGAAGTCCGTCTCAGCAGGAGGACCACCATTAAAATACCTGTGAGGGTCGTAGGTGAAAAGTCGGAGTCAGGCCAGCTGTGGGAAACTCAAGTGGGAGGGCGGGGTTAGAGTCGCGGAAACGGCACTCACTCGATGGCCGGGAGCAGGTAGTGCTTGCGGAGCCCTTCGAAGTAGGGTCCCAGGTTGGCCGTACCCTCAATCACAAACACCACGTCGGCCACCAGGCCCCCGGCGCGGGCCGGGCCCTCGGACCCGGGGACCATACCCCGCGCGGAAGCCGCCACCGCCACTGCCGCCGCAGCCGACACCGCGGAATGAGGGGAAATGCGCCTGCGCTGCGCGCGCAGCCGCGCCGGGCGGGTTAGGGCTGCTGGGAACGCGCGAGCGGCCATGTTTGTGCGGGGCACAGGCTGAGGCTTCGATCTAGCTCCATTCTCCTTCGCCCCAACCCGTGGAAGACTCAGTAAGGGCATAGTTAGCCCCTTTGGGGACCTGATGGGTTAGACAAAATTATTGTCAGGATTGTCAAGAGCGAAATAAGTTGAAGGCGGCACAGTCGGCCGCCATCTTTGAGCGGGGCGTCTGGGCCCGCCTATTATCTCAATGGGAGGGGCGGGAGACCTGGTTGCTATGCAACGCGAACGCTGCCCTTGTTTTCTTTTTCTTTTATCCTTTTTGTTTCTTTTTCGAGACGGAGTCTCACTCTGTTGCCCACCTTGTAGGGGAACGGCGCGATCTCGGCTTACTACAACCTCCGCCTACTGGGTTCAAGCGACTCTCTTGCCTCAGCCTCCCCAGTAGCTGGGATTACAGCTGCCCGCCACCACGCCCCGCTAATTTTTGTATTTTTAGTAGAGACGGGGTTTCACCATGTTGACCAGGCTGTCTCGAACTCCTGACCTCAAGTGATTCGCCAGCCTTGGATTCCTAAAGTGCTGGGATTACAGGCTTGAGCCACTGCGCCCGGCCCGCTGCCCTTGTTTTCTAACCGTGAGATTAAGTTTCTCGTTCTGTTCTTTCCGGCGCGGGGACTGGGGGGAGGGACGCGAGAAGGGTCCAATCGCATCGGCGGAAACGAAGTTACTAGGCAACGCTTTAAGGTTGCCCTTAACTTGGAAGACAGGGTAGTAGTTTTCCCCCTGAAAAGAAGCTGAACGCGAACCCAAGTGCAAGGGTTGCTAAGCAACACCTGAGCGTTGTTTTCTGGGCGAGGAGCCAGAAACTAGCCTAGAACATAAATACATTCCAGGTGGATTAGAAACCTAAGTGCAACAAATAAAACACGAAAACTATCTGAAGGAAAAAAATCCTAATGACTGCCACGGAGTTTCTTAGCAAAGTCAGAATACGTAAAATATTAATTTGTCCGCAAAAGACTGCATAAAGCAAGTTGAAAAATATACCACGAACTGGGAAAATCTTTCTAGCGTGCTTGTTGACAGAAATGTACTACACAAATAAATCTTACCGATGAATAACAGTATAGAAAAATAGAAACACTTCATTGTTATTTTTTTAGTTTAAATTTTATTTTTTGAGACAGGGTCTCTGTTGCGCATGCTAGAGTGCCGTGGCCATTACAATCTTGGCTCACTGCAGCCTCTACTTCTCGCACTGAAGCCGCTCTTCTGCCTCTGCAGCAGCTAGGACCACAGCCACGCACCACCACTCCTGACTAATTTTTAATTTTTTTGTAGAGGTGGGGTCTCTCTATGTTGCCCTGGCCTGTCTCAAACGCCTGGGTTGAAGCGATGCTCCCGCCTTGGCCTCCCAAAGAGCTGGGATTATAGGCGTGAGCCACGGTGTCCTGCTACTTTATACTTCTTTCTTTTCTTTTCTTTTTTTTTTTTGAGACGGGGTTTCACCATATTGACCAGGATGGTCTCGATCTCTTGACCTCGTGATCCACCCGCCTCGTATATTTCTTTTAATAGAAAGGAACCTGACCAGGGCCGAGCATCATGGCTCACGCCTATAACCCCATGACTTTGGGAACCAAGGTGTGCAGATCATGAGGTCAGGAGGGGATGCACCTGCTTTGGCCTCCTAGAGTGCTAGAATTACAGGCGTGAGCCATTGCACCCAGCCTCCTGAAGCTTTTTTTTTTTTTGAGACGGAGTTTCACTCTTGTTACCCAGGCTGGAGTGCAATGGCGTGATCTCGGCTCACCGCAACCTCCGCCTCCTGGGTTCAGGCAATTCTCCTGCCTCAGCCTCCTGAGTAGCTGGGATTACAGGCACACGCCACCATGCCCAGCTAATTTTTTGTATTTTTAGTAGAGATGGGGTTTCACCATGTTGACCAGGATGGTCTCGATCTGTTGACCTCGTGATCCACCCGTCTCGGCCTCCCAAAGTCCTGGGATTACAGGCTTGAGCCACCACGCCTGGCCTTTTTTTTTTTTTTTTTTTTGAGACAGAGTCTCAAGACAAAAAAAAAAAAGAAAAAGAGAGTCTTACTTGCTGAAGCCTTTTAAAGCAAATCAGTACAATCATATCATTTTACCCCTGTGTGCTTGGCAGGCATCTTTCCAATTTTATGAAAATGTTTTTACATAACTAGTATGCCATTGTCACCTGTAACAAAATTAACTTGTTTCTTAGTATCTTGGTATCATCTAACAGTAAGTGTGTAATCAAATGTTCCAATTGTCCCAAAATGGTTTTTACAATTGCTTTATTTGTATCAGGATCTAAACAAAGACCATACACATATTTAGACATCATGTCTCAAGTTTATTTTAATCTAGAACAACTCCGTCCTTTTTTATGCTTGGGTAACTAAAATTTTAGTAAAGATATAAAGAAAAGTAACCCAAAGAAAGGGAAAAAAAAAGATCAATAGGCATGAAGGAAGATTAAAATGTTACCTAGGCCAGGTCTGGTGGCTCCAGCCTGTAGTCCCCACACTTTGAGAGGCCAATGTGGATGGATGACTTGAGCCCAGGAGTTTGACAGCAGCCTGGGCAACATGGTGACACCCCATCTCTACAAAAAATACAAAAATTAGTCAGACATGGTGGTGCACACCTGTAATCCCAGCTACTCAGGAGGCTGAGGCAGGAGAATCGCTTGAACCTGGGAGGCGGAGGTTGCGGTGAGCCGAGATCACGCCACTGTACTCCAGCCTGGGCGACAAAGCGAGACCCTGTCCCTTCCCCCAACCCCCCTAAAAAAGAAAGAAAAGAATGTACTTTAGGAAGTAGGAAAATTAAAAATTATGCTAGAAAGATGGATTGATTTGCAAGAAGAGGAAGTGCAAAATGAATCACAAACACATTTATAATTACAAGTAAACACGACCTGTATAAAATAATGAAAATATTTATAAGGGAATCTTAAAAAGTCACTAGTTGGCCAGCACTAGCTGTTTAGTCTGGAGGCGTTCAACAACCTAATGTACATAAATACAGAATTGGTCAATTTGTTATAACCATAAAATAGATTATAAAAGTATATCATTAAGATGAAACAGACATACTTTTTATGGGAAAAAAGAAAATATGGAAATGTTGATATACTAATATTTGTGAAGACATTAATATTCTACGTTCTATTGTATTTTAGGAAAAAATTGGGGACGGGATATCTTCACATTGCCCATGGTATGTTATCATGCATAATTCATTGCACAAATAATGTTATTTTTATCATTCTGGAAAATAAAGGATTTCCTTGTTTTCTTTTTTCTAATAACAAAAACAACCATCTATTTTGTTGGTTACTAGGCAACGCTCGCCGGACTCAACCACCCTCGAAAGTTGGGAGGGGAGACGGTGTTTTTCTAGATTTCGCCCTAAGGTGGGGTGGTCGGACTTCGCTGTGCCGCCATCTTTGAGTAGGGCACAGCCGTTTACAGCCTTGGAATGGAAATCAGACTGAATGGTGGTTGCTTGGCAACGCCCCGCGGTCGCCACTTTTGAGTAGGGCACACTGTTTACTACCACAAAATGGAAACGTAGACGGAATGTGCTTGCTAGGCAACGCCTTGCGACCGTCGCAATCTTTGATCGCGGCATAACTGTTTTTTTCCGTTTAGAATGTAAATCATCAGAGCCTAGAGGATGGTGTATAAGCAAGGCCTTTGCGCAGTCATCATCTTCAATCCGGCCTCTTGGTTCTCCTTACCCCCTCCGAGAAACTAAAAAGCTTTGCAAATTCAATTAGCCGCCATCTTTGTTAGGGGTACTATGACTTCCGGATGGGGCGGAAGAGAACCTAACGGGTTTGGGGGAGGTGCCTGAATAGGGTTTGAGGGTCCGAGTTGGATGAAGAAGGCGGGAAGTTAATCCTTTTCCAATCAGCTCCACATCTCGCCCTCTGGCGGCTCCCGACCGCAGGCCGAGTTACTGTGATTGCCGGCATGCTCCGAGACCCGCACTGACAGTCCCCACGTGAGGGGCTGCGGTGGGAGTCCTAAATGGGGGAGGAAGGGACGGGCGGCACCGTGCATCTGCTGTGCCTCGCGGCCTCCAGCGGGGTCCCCCTGTTCTGCAGGAGCAGCCGCGGCGGCGCCCCCGCCCGTCAGCAGGTGGGGCCTTGGACGCCTGTATCTAAACCGAAGGGGGTTCGGTGTTTTGGGTCTTCAAGGCAGTAGGGGCTGGGGAAGTTTCAGTGTTGAGTTTGTAGGACCGAGGAGGCAATGGACCAGTAATACTGGTTCCCCAAAGAGACACTGCCAGGACATAGGAAAAGAGGATGGGGCTAGGAGCTGGCACACTTGGGTTCCGAAAAGGAGGGGATGGCGGGGGAGGGGGGGCTACTGTCTGATGTCTCTAACTCCTCCTTAGCTCCCGTTCTCTGTCATCGGTTCCCTCAATGGAGTCCACATGTTCGGGCAGAATCTGGAGGTGCAGCTGAGCTCTGCAAGGACCGAGAACACGACCGTGGTGTGGAAAAGCTTCCATGACAGGTCCCCAGGCGGGAACATGGGACAGGGACAGGGCCTGGGTTATAGTCCCTATAGAAGATGACCTCCGAGGTCTTCCAGTTCTCTAAAGCCAGCTGTTAATTGGCTATGGGATCTTTAGCAAGCCAGTTACCCTCTTTGATCCCTGCTGTTCTCTATAAGAAAGGCAGGTTGGGCTGAGGGAGGACGTATCTGGCATTCTAGGATCAGTGGGCAGACTCCAACATACCCCTTCCTGGTTCCCCAGGCCTTGACTCGTTCTTTCTCACTTCCACCCCACAGCATCACCCTCATTGTTCTGTCATCTGAGGTGGGCATCTCTGAGCTGAGGCTGGAGAGACTACTACAAATGGTGTTTGGAGCCATGGTGAGAATCCCCAATCCTCTTTTCTCCCCAAACCAGGAATCTAAGATCTCAGCATCCAGCATCCTCTTCCCTCAGACCTAGGAGTCCAGACCACCAAAGACCACTTCCTCCCTCAAAAACCAGGAATTTTTTTTTTTTTTTGAGACAGAGTCTTGCTCTGTTGCCCAGGCTAGAGTGCAGTGGCCTGATCTTGGCTCGCTGCAACCTCTGCCTCCCAGGTTCAAGCAACTCTCATGCCTCAGCTTCCTGAGTAGCTGGGATTACAGGTACATACCACCATGCCCAGCTAATTTTTGTGTTTTTTTTTTTTTTTTTTAAAGATGGGGTTTCACCATGTTGGTCAGGCTGGTCTTGAACTCCTGACCTCAGGTGATCCGCCTGCCTTGGCCTCCAAAGTGCTTGGATTACAGGTGTGAGCCACCACGCCTGGCCTTTTTGTATTTTTTGTAGAGATGAGGTTTCACCATGTTTGCTAGGCTGATCTGAAACTCCCAACCTCAAGTGATCCGTCCATCTTGGCCTCCCAAAGTGCTGGGATCACAGACATGCACCACCGCACCCTGCCAGAACCCAGGAATATTGGCCCCCAAGACCCAGGAGCGGGGGAGTCCCAGCCCCCTCTTCCTTCAGACCCAGGAGTTTGAGTCCAAGCTCCTCCTCTCTGAGAACCACTTGCCCAGGGCCCTTCCTCTCCTATGTGGTTCTTCTAGGTCCTTCTTGTGGGGCTTGAAGAACTGACCAATATCCGCAACATGGAGAGACTGAAGAAGGACTTAAGGGTGAGGCTGTAGGACATGAGGGTGGGAAGTTAGGATACCTGAGCACTGCCACTTGGAAACTACAGTTCCCAGCAGTCCCTTGGGCAGCCTGGTCCCACAGGTTCTTGGGGCAAGTTGGTTGTCTGATCCTGGCCCTGGGTCCACCTGAAGAAGGCTGGTCCCTTCTTCCTCTGCTAGGCCAGTTACTGCCTGATCGACAGCTTCCTAGGGGATTCGGAGCTCATCGGGGACCTGACCCAGTGTGTAGACTGTGTGATTCCTCCAGAGGGGACCCTCTTGCAGGTACTGGGGATGCTATGGAAACTCTTACACCTGTTCCTCTGGCCCTGGCTGAGTCCTCATCCTCTTTCTTCTGGACCATTGTTCAACCTTCTCCTATCCTCTCAGCTTCCAGTCCTATCCCCACGTGGTCCCAGAAGAATCTTTCTTTTCCTTTTTTTTTTTTTTGAGACAGAGTCTCACACTGTCGTTCATGCTGTAGTGCAGTGGCGAGATTCCGGCTCACTGCAGTCTCTGCCTCCTGGGTTCACGCCATTCACCTGCCTCAGCCTCCCAAGTAGCTGGGACTACAGGCATGTGCCACCATGCCCAGCTAATTTTTTACTAGAGATGGTATTTCACCATGTTGGCCAGGATGGCCTCGATCTCCTAACCTTGTGATCCTCCCACCTTGGCCTCCCAAAGTGCTGGGATTACAGGCATGAGCCACCATGCCTGGCCTTTTCCTTTTTTTTCTTTTCTTTCTTGTTTCTCTCTTGTTGCCCAGGCTAAAGTGCAATGGCATAATCTCAGCTCACTGCAGCCTCTGCCTCCAAGGTTCAAGTAATTCTTCTGCCTCAGCCTCCCGAGTAGCTGGGATTACAGGTGCTTACTGCCACGCCTGGCTAATTTTTTGTAATTTTAATAGAGATGGGGTTTCAACATGTAGGCCAGGCTGGTCTCAAACTCCTGACCTCAAGTGATCTGCCTGCCTCAGCCTCCCAAAGTGCTGGGATTACAGGCATGAGCCACTGTGCCTGGCCATCTTTCTTTTCTAAGATAGGATCTTGCTCTGTTATCCAGGCTGGAGCACAGTGGCTCAGTCATAGCTCACTGAAACCTTGAACTCCTAGACTCAAGTGATCCTCTCATCTCAGCCTCTCCAGTAGCTGGAGACTACAGGCACGTGCCACCACATTCAGCTATTTTTTTTTTAAGAGATGGGTTGGGGTTGGGGACAGTTGTCTCACTAAGTTGCCCAGGCTGGTCTTGAACTCCTGGGCTCAAGAAATCCTCCCACCTTGGCCTCCAAAGTGCTAGGATTACAGGTGTGAGCCATCACAGCCTGCCACCAGAAGAATCCTGCTATACCCAGAGCTGGCCCTACCCCTTTCCTGCTCACAGCCCTCCAGCAGCCTCCACCTTCTCAAGGACAAGGCCCCAGCCCCTCAGCCTGGTATTTGAAGGCCTGTGGCACATGGCACCCCCTAATCTGTTGCTAAATCCACAATCTACCTCCATCCAGCTGCCTCAGGGGCCCCAGAGATCCCAACAACTTTCCAGTCTGGGTACATGCTCTTCCTCCCACCTCTCGGATCTCTAGCTTCCACTCCTTAAATACTGCTCTTGCAGACTTGCCTGGTGTGGGCACCTCCCAGCAGTGTGACTTCTCAGCAGGTGACTTGGCTTCTCCACGTTGCTGATGGTTACCGGGCATGTAACAGGACTCTATGAACAGTAGCTGCTGCAGTTATGTTAATTAGCTTCGGTGTGCCCACTCAGGCTAGGTGGTTTTTTTTTTAAGATGTAGTCTCGCTCTGTCACCAGGCTGGGGTGTGGTGGCACAATCTCGGCTCACTGCAACCTCCGCCTCCTGGGTTCAAGCGATTCTTGTGTGTCTGCCTCCCAAGTAGCTGGAACTACAGGTGTGCACCACCACACCCAGCTAATTTTTGTATTTTTAGTAGAGATGGGGTTTCATTCTATTGGCCAGGATGGTCTTGATCTCTTGACCTCGTGGTCCACCCGCCTTGGCCTCCCAAAGTGCTGGGATTACAGGCATGAGCCACCGAGGTCCGGCCCAGGCTGTGTTTAATAAGACTTTACAGTGTGAGCTGGGGATGTGACTTCGTGTGAAGGTGAAGGAACTCAGGCTCAGAGAGGGTGAGGTGCAGGAGCATGGCCACTCCGTGAGCTCGGGGCTGACGGTGGGTCTCTGTCCATCCCCTGCCCACCTGGGAAGTCGCTGCCACCCCCTGCGCGTCTCTGCTGACTCCTGGTCCCCCTGCCTCCCTTACCCAGGAAGCCCTCTCTGGGTTCGCTGAGACCGCGGGCACGGCCTTCGTCAGTCTGGTGGTGTCGGGCCGGGTGGTGGCGGCAACAGAGGGTTGGTGGCGGCTGGGGATGCCCGAGGCCGTGCTGCTCCCCTGGCTGGTGGGGTCCCTGCCGCCGCAGACCGCTCGCGACTACCCGGTGTACCTGCCGCACGGGAGCCCCACGGTGAGTGGGTGGGGCGGGCAGGGGGAGGTGAGCCTTGCGACCAGGGCGGAGGGATGGGAACTGCCGACCAAGTCGCGAGAAGGCGGGATCTGCGATGGAAAGGGCCGGGGCCGCGGTCAGTCCCAGCCTGTGCCCTGCTTCAGATCCCACACCGGCTTCTGACCCTGACGCTGCTGCCAAGCCTGGAGCTGTGTCTGCTCTGCGGACCGAGCCCACCCCTCAGCCAGTTGTATCCACAGGTGAACCCGCTCCACGTCCCGCTTTCCCCCTTAAGACACTCTCTACCCGCAAGGCCCTTACCCCACCACGCTGCCCTGCCAGTGGCTTTTTTCCTGGACCCCTCCTGGACTGCGTGCCAGTCAATCCCCCAAGATCGGTCAATCACGCGTGGCCTCTGTGCTTGCAAGCCTCGCCCCTTCCCTAGTCCCTTCTTCCCTCCGCCCTCCTCTCTTCGTGTAGTCCCCGCCCCTCCCGCGTCTCCCCCCGCCCTCCGCCGGCTCCGCCTTCCCATGACCACGCCCCCCCGCAGCTTCTGGAGCGCTGGTGGCAGCCGCTGCTGGACCCGCTGCGGGCCTGCCTGCCGCTGGGACCCCGAGCGCTGCCCAGTGGCTTCCCCCTCCACACAGACATCCTCGGGTAGGGATCGGATGGAGGGAGTGTTTTGGGGATCATGTCCTCTTCCCTAGCCATGACATCCCTTCCCTTTCCCACAGGCTGCTGCTCCTCCACCTGGAACTGAAACGCTGCCTCTTCACTGTGGAGCCCTTGGGGAATAAAGGTGACTGAGGGCAGGGACAGGGTCAGGAGGGGCGCGGGCCGAGGAGGGGCTTCTGCATCACCGCCTTTTCCTCCCCGCAGAGCCCTCCCCAGAACAGCGCCGGCGCCTCCTCCGAAACTTTTACACCCTGGTCACCTCCACGCACTTCCCACCAGGTGAGCGGCAGGCACAGTGCTCCCACCGCGCAAGCGGGACACCGAGTCCCAAGTGGCACAAAGTGGGAGTAGGAGGTGGGGAACCCACCCAAAGTGGGAGTTCGAGGAACCCGAGGAACCCAGCATGCCTGGGCCATGGGGCAGTGGTTTTCCTTGAGATCTGAGCATTGACCCGGAGAAGGGAGGGGAAGGGAAGTTCCTGCCTGGCTTCAGAACCTCCTGGGTCATAGTTAACAATAATTAGCACTGAGATCTCACCTCTGGCCAGTGCCTTTATAGGTAATAAAAGAATGATATCACTTCATCTTATCATTCCCATTTTACAGATGAGGAAACTGAGGCCCAGCTCATAAGTGGTAGAGCCATATTTGAACACAAGGGATCTGGCTCCCATAGCCACAGTCCAGTACTCTGCACTACTGCCGAAAGCACAGGCTTTGCTGATAGGCTGGGGGGGATAGGGGAGGATTTCACAGATTCTGGGTTAGGAAGGAAAAATTGTCATAAAACCCATTAAGGCCCCAGAGAGAAAAAGGAAGGGACCTGGGATGGCACCATCTCAGGAGGCTGCACCCCTTCCTAGCTGTGTGATTCCACCTCTCCCTGCCCCTGCCGGCCTCCCTCCACCCGCCTGGGACAGTGGGGTGGGTGGCTCCTGGAGGAGGCTACTGGAGCTCCTGCGTTGCTGCTGTGTTTGCCATGTGTATTGCTAAGAGGATTGTCCATGGCTGCACAGTTTCTCCAGGAAAATGAGGGCCAAGGCAGAGGAAGAGGGTGAGCTGAGCAAGAGTCATGGTCTTCAGGTTGCTGATGGCCAGCTGGAGCCCTGAAAGCCCTTCCCTGGCAGGAGGCTCCCAAAGCCTGTGCTCAGAGACCCCACGTGTTCAGAACTTGGACCCAGGATGGGGTGTGGCTTCCAAAGGTTAGCATGCTACTTGTCACCTCAGTGCCTCCTGTCCTTTCCCCAGAGCCAGGGACACCAGAGAAGACAGAAGATGCGTTCCACCAGGCCCAGCTGCCCAGAGCCTGCTACCTGGTGTTAGGGACTGAGGAACCAGGCTCGGGAGTGCGTCTGGTGGCTCTGCAGCTGGGGCTTCGGCGGCTGCTGCTGCTGCTGTCTCCCCAGAGTCCCACCCATGGGCTGCGAAGCCTGGCCACCCACACTCTGCATGCCCTCACCCCACTTCTTTGAATACCTAGCAGTGGGTGACGGACACAGACATGGGGCTGTTAGCGTCTCTCTGTTTTTATTCGCTCACAATAATACACAGCCCCTGGGTGGGGAGGGGGTAGGAGGGGCTATGACAGGGTGGGGTAGGAGGGGAGGAGGCATCCACTTCCCTGGCCCCTCTCCCCTCTGTGCTTGGGGGGGGAAGGGAGGGAGGGGGCTCCCCCTGATCCCCCAGAATGTAAACAGCAGCAGATGAACAAAAATAAAAATACAAAAGGCTGGAGGAAGGTCCCAGGCATCCCCCAACCCCTGGGTCTTCTGTCACCAGTGGAGGTCCCCCATCCACCTCATCCACCAAAGTTGCCTCAGTCCAAGGGGCTGCCCAGTGCCGGCCACATCCCCGGGGGGCAGAGTCCAGGGCTCAGAACTGCTGTGCCAGCAGCTCACACAGGTGACGGGAGACAGATTCCTTGCTGGTGCGCAGGGTCAGCCGGTACATCTGGGTTGGGGCATTGGGGGCAGAACTCAGAGGGATGGGGAGCCCAGGGAAGTGGGGACACAAGGGAGATAGAAGAAAGAAGGATAAAGGGGCCAGAAAGCCAACACAAGACACAGGAGAGAAGAAAGAATAAAATCAACAGAGGAGCCGGAGAGGAGGGAAATTATAAAACGTGAGGGGGAGAGAACGGTGGAAAGGTAGAAATCAGGGAGGGATGGAGGAGGAGAGGAAGACCAGAGGATGGAGGCAGGAGAGAAGAGTGATGGATAAAGAGGAGAAAAAGTGGACAGAGACGCGAGAGGAGGAGGGTTAAAGCGGGAAACGTGAATTAAAGAACAGTGAGGGAGGTGGGGTGCGGCGGAGAGGGGACAGGCAGCCTTCCTGCCGGCCTCAGGCTGCCCACAGCAGCACTCACCTGGGCCTGGGCGTTAGGCTCCAGCCGGAGCAGGCAGCCCACCTGCAGGGCTTTAGTCTGGATGATCCCCGCCCCCACGAAGTTCTCAGGGTTGGGATCCACATTGTCCAGGAGCGCAGAGCCAAACCCCAGAAGCTGGGAGGGAGGGGCCGCCGTCAGAGAGGACCAGAGCCGTTAGCTACCACACAGTGGGATCCCAGATCCCAAAAACCCTTGGGGATGGGACTTGGCCGCCCCTTTACAGACAGGAAAACAGGCTCAGAGAAGCAAAGCGACCATGGGCCGGCGAACACACCCGCGGTCTCTCACCTTGGCCTTAGTAACTTCTGCGTCCATGGGGTGGTTGGCTTTGAAGATTTTCTGCGCCTCCTGTTGAGGGCTGGAGACCGGGAAGGTTCAAGTCAGGGACCTGGACGGCCCGGGCCCGCCCACCCGTAGGCGCGGCTTTAGCTCCGCCCCTCCCCACCGCTCACAGGCTCAGCTGCTTCCAGCGCTGGAAAAAATCCTGGGCCGCCATCTCTGTGGGCTGGAAGAACTTGTTGATGGTCACTGGGAGCTTCAGGGTGAGGGCTTGGGGGGCGCCACCGTACCTGGTGGGGTGGGGAGGAGGTTGTCAGGCCCCGCCCCCCGCCCGAGGCCCCGCCCCCCCGCCCGAGCCACGCCGGACTCACCGGAAGCGCACCGACAGCAGCGGGGGCGTCAGGAAGTCCCGCAGACACTCGATATTGAGCACCTGCTGCACCTGCGCGCCGCCGTCCACCTGCGCTGCCACGCGCTTGGTCTGCACAGCCAGCTGTGCACAGCAGGGGTCAAGGAAGCCAGACAGAGGCGGGCCCTCGGGAGGTCTGGGTCCGGATCCCCAGAGCTCCAGGCAGCGCCCACCTGCAGGCCTTTGAGGGACCCTACCATGCAATCCTGGACTCAATCCTACGAGGTTCAGTTACAAAGTGCATACTGTGGAAACCTCGGGGTGCCTCCTTTGGCCCTCCTCAACATCGCACCGCAATGAGACAAGAATATTGGCTCTGGAGGCAGATTTCGGTTTGAATACCAGTTCTTACCACCTGGGTGACTGTGGGCAAGGCACTTAACCTCTTTTAGCCTCTGGACATGTGTAAGCCTGGGCAACATGACAAGACCCCATCTCTACAAAAAAATTAGCCGGGCGTGGTGATGTGCACCTGTGATCCCAACTACTCGGGAGGCTGAGGCAGGAGGATGCCTTGAGCCAAGTTGGAGGCTGAAGTGAGCAGTGTTCATGCCACTGCACTCCAGCTTGGGTGAGTGAGGCCCTGTCTCAACAAAAGGACACGTATAAAATGTCCTCAGGTGCTTCGAGGCTTAGCTTTCCAGATAAAGAAAAAAATAAAATAAAATGTCCTCAGGAATTGATGAAATAAATAATCCAGCCAGTTGTGGTGGCTCACGCCTGTAATCCAACACTTTTGAGAGGCCAAGGTGGGGAGGATCACTGAGCCCAGGAGTCTGAGACCAGCCTGGGCAACACAGTGAGGCCCCATCTCTATAAAAATAGAAATAAAAAAGAAAGAATCCATTATAAGTACTTGTCTGTGTGCATGGCCCATGGCAGGTACACGACAATGGTAGCAATTAGTGTCATCATCTGCGTCCACATCAGTAATGACTGGAGGGCCTAAGTCTCATGCTTCTCTCACCGCTGCCTCCACCCCGTGCCTGGCACGGAGCTGCCTGCTGGAAGCCTCTGGAAATTATGGAAGAAGGAGTTTTGCTTTTGTTTGTCTGTTTTTGAGACAGGGTCTCACTCTGTCGCCCAGACTAGAGTGCAGTGGCGTGATCTTGGCTCACCACAACCTCCGCCTCCCAGGCTCAAGCGATTCTCCTGTCTCAGCCTCCTGAGTAGCTGGGATTATAGCTATGCGCCACTACCACTCAGCTAATTTTTGTATTTTTAGTGGAGATGGGGTTTCACCATGTTGGCCATGCTGGTCTCGATCTCCTGACCTCAAATGATCCACTGGCCTCCCACAGTGTTGGGATTACAGGTGTGAGCCACTGTGCCTGGCCAGAAGTAGTAGTTTTGGGGTCAAGCACCTCTAGTTTCATGCATGTGGAAATGGAGGTCCACAGAAGGGGCAGGGGGAACTGATACCTCCAGTCCCCTTCCAGCGTTTTCCAGACACTGTGATCGTCCCAATAACCCTATGAGGAGGAAGAGGAGGGTCTACATACACTTAACAGTGGGGACAGGGGCCCAGAGAGGCAAAGTGATTCAGCCCAGGTCACACAGGAGGCCCTGGTCAGCATCTGGGCAGTGCAGGAGGTGCTGGCATCATGGCAGGGAGCCCAGTGGAGGATGATGCCAGGACACGGAAGGTGCCAGATAGGGACAGACTGAAGCCTGGAGCAGGTGGAGTTCTGGAAGTCATGCCTTCCACACACCACTTCTTTGTCATCTCCTGTCCTGAAGGAAGGAATCCCACCCCCATCTTACAGATGCTGACTCTGAATCTCAGAGAACTAACCGCATGCCCAAGAGGGGCTGAAGCCAAGTGTCGACCTGGGTCCGCGGGCTTCCCCTTGGTGAGGAAGGCCGACCTGGGGCAGGGCTGGAGGCAGGGGGCTGGACCAGGACTGAGAGGATATGAGTCTGGAGGTCTCCTGGGTGGACGACAGTAGGCGAGAAATTCTGGAACTGCACCGAGGTCTTGTTGCCGTAGAAGAGATACATGCGGCCTGCAGTAGGTGGGGGAGGCGGAGCTCCATCTGAGTCCTCTAACCATTCCCCAGCTTCGACCTACTCCAAGGTCTCCCTTCAAGCCATCCCCACAGTCCCCCGGATCGTACCCAGGTTCTGCCGGAACTCTGACTTGACTCCTATCTGCAGCAGCTGGTTCTCGAACAGGACTCCGTTGTTCTTGCACACGAACCTGGGTGGGAGCGGCAGGGACGCAGGATGCCCGGGGTGCCAGTCTGCACCTGGCCCGGGCACTGCACCTGTCCCCAGTACCCACCCCCACCTCTCCCAGGACTCACTTATTCAGCAATTCATCAGCTTCCGGAATGGGAGGGCCAATGTCCTCAGGACCTGGGCTGGAGGCAGGGAGCAGAGTGAGACTGGAAGGGACTTGGTGGGGAGGGCAAAGGCCCAGGGCAACTGAGTGTGAGAGACAAGCCCTGAAAGGACAGAACCCCAGAACCACATACCCAGACCCTCACAGAACCTCAGACCCGTCCAGCGTGGCCTCCAATGGGACTGGAACCCCGGGCCATGCTCCCGCACCAGCAGACACCACGTTTCCCTTTCCTCCAAGTCCCTGACTCTGCTGCTCATCAGGAACCCCTTGACAAGAGCTCCCAGTCCCCTAACTCTCCCTGGGACACCCGAGTCTACTCCCCCGCCCCCTACCCCAGGCCACCCCTTACTCAGCAGCTGGAGCTGGGTCAGCCAGCAAAGCCATGGGGCTCTCGGGGGCAGGCGGCTCCAGCTCACTGGGCCATCCAATCCCAGAGCAGACAAGACAGGTGTGGCAGGCAGCCAATCCCAGAGAGGCAGCAAGAGGGCCGAAGAGAGAGAGAGAGAGAGAGGAGGGAAAGAGAGAAGGAAGAGCAGGCTGAGAAACGGTGACAGGAAAGGAGAAAACAAAGGGTGGCAAGGGACGACAGAGTCCAGAGTGGCAGAGGGAGGGCGTGAGCAGGGAGGCTGGGGCGGGGTAGGCAGCAGCCAGGGCTGGCAAAGGCACCGGGATGGAGAGGAGCGAGTTGGGGGCTGAAGAGGGGCTCAGGGAAAAAGGGGGCAGAGGCCAAGAAGGGGCAGCCCTGGGGGTGGCTGAGAGAAGGGGCCCAGGCCCAGGGGGTGCTACCTGAGGAAGGCCTCCTCGGGGGTGGGCCCCAGGCTGGGCTGGGCAGCTGGGCCATCAAAGACGTCCACCAGGAGGTTCCCTGCACCTGCAGATGCAGGGGGTGCTGCCGGGGGAGGGGCTGCCCGCAGCCCCAAGAGGTCGGCGGAGGGCGAGGGCGTCGACTGCAGGGAACACAGGTGTCACGGTGAGGACAGGCGGCGCCCTGGCCAGACCCCACCCCAGGCAGCCTGGCAGGCCCACCCCAGGGGACTCACCACGGTGCTGGGGGTGGGTTCTACACCCCCATTGATGTCATTGCTGCTGGGGTCTCTCCGGCCATCATCCAGGGCGCTGGCAGCCCCGGGCCCCTTCTTGCGTTTCAGCTTGGCCAGGATGGACGACTCGCGCTCAGGGAAGGGCGGCATCTCCTCCAGCACCGTGGCCTGGTGTGGTCAGGGTGGGGAAGGTCAGTTCTGGTCAGGTGAAAGGGCGGGCAGGTGACGGGAGGGAAGCAGGGGTGGGGGACAGGGCTCTGACCAGGACGTCGGTGCTGGCCACCGAGCTGAGGGTGAGGTACTCCACGGCTCGCTGCTGCAGCTCCACGTCCGCATTGCGCAGCTGGGAGCCGGCCCGCAGCACGCCCTGGATGGTGGCCTTGGTCTCGGGAAAGAGGTTGATGAACTTGATGTAGGTGGACAGCAGCAGCGCCCGCGTCGCCACGCTGCACAGGTGAAACTTGGAGTGGAGCAGAGAGAACTGCACCGGGGGGCTGTGTGCGGGGTGGGCGTCAGCAGGGCTGGGCTCCATTGCCCCCTCCCAGAAGCCCCCTCGAGAGGCGCCCCTTCCCGGATGGACCCGTCTCAAGACCCCAGGCCACTGGAAAGAGTAGCCCTCCCCTGGCACTTGGCAGGGGCTACAGTCACACTCTGTCCACTGTCCTGGGACTGAGGTCTTCTCTTACCCTGCTAGGTGGATTGGGGTGGAGGCCAAGAGGATGTGAGCCCCATCACTGCCTGCTCTGAGACTCCTGTGGGTCCCCCAAACCCTGGACCCCCTCAGAAACATGTGTTCCCCCCGCAGGCTCCCTCACCTGGAGCGGGGGTCCCCAGCAATCAGGTTCCCAAACTCCCCAAGGATGTAGCCACCGACTTTCACCATGTTCTCATGACAGGCGGGGGCCTGGAGCGCCTGGCGGGGAAGGGAGGGGTGTTGCGAGGACAACAGTGAATGCCCTCTTGGGGAGCACTGGGCACAGCCACCTACTGACTGGTGGAACCCTCAAAGTTCTGCTGCGTGTGGGGTTATCAGTGGGGAAACTGAGGCACAGAAAGGTTGAGTGGCCAGCCCGAGCTCACACAGGCAGTAAAACGGGGCTGTGCGGGGCCCCTTTCCTAGGGCAGAGGGAAACTAGCAAGATCCGGGGGCCAGGACTGCACGCTGGGTGCCCATGACCATGCCCTGGGGACTTGTCACATCAGGCCCATGAGGCCACAGCCCCTGGGTCCCTGGGTTGGCCCAGAGACATGGAGACCTCGCTCTAAGGTCACAGTGGTGCAGGGGAAGGAGGGTGGCCAGGGACTGCCAGGCCCCACAGCCCCAACTGTCCTTGCTCTGCCTCTAGGTCCTGTCATGGGGTCAGAGGGGTCAGGGTTGAGGTGCTGACCTCAAAGACGGTTTTGGCGGCGTAGCCCTGGACGTCATCACGGTTGGTGACAATCTGTAGCACACGGTACCACACCTCCTCACTTACATAGTCGCCTGCAATGCGGATGAGGTTGAGGATGGTGTCCACGTACCAGCTGTAGTCCACGGCGTACTTCTCGGCCAGGATGGCCACCTTGAGGACCTGCCGCCGGGAAGTGTGTGAGAGAGTGCCCGCGGGCAAGTCAGGCTTTCACTCACCTGGATCTGGGCTCACCACTGCCCCCATCTGGAGACCCAGGCGTCCAGGCCCCCAGCCGCCTCCTCCCTCCGACCCAGACATCCAGACTCCAGTCTCTCCTCCCTCAGACCAGGAGTCCAGCCCGCACCCGGAAGCACTCACGATCTCCTCGCGGATGGCGTAGTCTGCTGTCTCCAGGTACCGCAGCATCTCCGACACAATCTGCTTGGCGTTGCTCCGGTCACACATGGCATAGAGGAGGTCAGCTGCCCGCTGCCGCACGCTGACGTCCCGCTCCGTCTGAGGGTGGAAAGCAGGGCCCAGGTGCATTTTAGACTCCCTGTTGGCACAGGGTCAGCCACCCAAGGGCGCTGAGCCTCTGACCTTTCTGAGGGGGTCAGCAGGCCCAAGGCGGGCTCCAAGGGGTCGCACCTTGAGGGCATTGATGACGGTGTCAATGTGCGTCTTAACGGCTTCGTGGGAGAACTCTGAGCTGGCCAGCGTGCACATGCTCTCCAGGGCCAGGTAGCGCAGGTTGGTCTCCCGGTGTTGCAGGAACTGGCCCAGCTGGTTACACGCCCGCACCAGTAGGTTGGGCTCACTGCCGTGGGAACCGCGAGAGATGGATGGTGAGAGAAACTGACAGGAAACTGATAGGAGGAGGTGGAGGACTCAGGCCCAGCTGACCCATCTCACAGCCCCCAAAGATCCAGGTCTTTTATTCCCCGCCCCCCCGAAATGGATTCTTGCTTTGTTGCCTAGGCTGGAGTGCAGTGGCACAATCTTGGCTCACTGCAACCTCTGCCTCCTGGGTTCAAGAGATTCTCCTGCCTCAGCCTCCCAAGTAGCTGGGATTACAGACGCATGCCACCATGCCCAGCTAATTTTTTTTGTATTTTTAGTAGAGATGGGGTTTCACCATGTTGGCCAGGCTGGTCTTGAACTCCTGACCTCGTGATCCCCCTGCCTCGGCCTCCCAAAGTGCTGAGATTACAGGCGTGAGCCACCACACCACGCCAGATCCAGGCCTTAACCTTGCCAGCCCTACATTCCAGTCCTGTGCCTCCAGTGACCCAGACAGCTGGGCCTTTGAACCCAGAGAAAGATACCCAGCAATTCTGACCCCAGGAAGGGCCCCAGCGCCAACCTCCTCACAGGTGACACTTCACAGTCCCATCTCCTCCTAGAAGTCGATTCCCTGCCCTCTGACTAGAACCCAGGAGTCTGGACCTCCATGCCCCTCTTTCCCGGCCCCGGGTGTCAGGCCCTGGTGGGCCCAGGTGGGCACCTGTCATAGTGGATGATGAGGCTGATGGTCTCGAAGAGGATGGCATTCTTGGCGTTAGAGTGCTGCACCTTCTTGGATTTGGGGGGCTCCTGGGCCTTGTTGAGCACAGTCTCCAGGCATTCCACCAGCCGCCCCTTCACGGCTGCATCCTCTGGGGAAATGAAGGACATGCCCCTGGCTGGGTGTCCTGCCCACCTGGCACACCTGCTGGGCGGCGGCTATGCACTAGCTCCAGTGTTCCAAGGGAGGAGCTCAGGGTGGCTCTGACCCTTGGTAACTCTGCAGCTCAGTGCCAGGGTCTCTGCTCCCTCAACCTCTTCCCAGCTCAGCAGAGGAGGTAAGACAAGGTACATCTGGAGACACAGGATCTGTCCGTAGACCTGGGCTCTCATCCTGCTCTGACCCCCTTGGGTAAGAGGTGGCACCCCTGTGAGCCTCCCTTTCCCCATCTGCAGCTCTGCGGCTCCTTAGGTTTCTCACAGAGCAAAGGAAGCTCCAGGAACCTTCCCCAGAGATGCCCCCAAACCCAGGCCTTCCCAAGGACCTGTATGATATCCAGCAGCCCCTGACAGAAAGGCACAAGCCACCCACCCAGGTGTCCGCTCAGTAAGAGACCACTGCAGGCACACTCAATGCCATCCTCCTGGCCTGGGGGCTGGGAGGTCGAATGTGACAAAGCTCAATCAGGCAGCCTCTCACCCCCCAGAACTCTCTACCACTGGCAGATGCCAGCTGGAAGCTCACAGGAACATCAATCACTACATTTCCTAGACTGTGACGTGTTTTCAAGTGTGCAGAAAAACCGTCGAGTTCCAGCAAAAAATGCTGCCCACAAATCTACAGGAAAATTCACCAGATAGAGGAACAAGCCAAAAGGCACTACCAGGCAGCAAAGAGCCGAGTCCCCACCATGGGATACACGACAATGGCATCTCCTGGTCTCTCCAGAAACAGGTGTGGGGCTAGTCCAGACTACGAGAAATAGCAGTCCCTAATTCTAAAGACAGAATCCAATTTAGATCCGATTTTTGGACACAAGGCAACTGGTGCCTAGGCTGATCTCAAACTCCTGGGCTCAAGCGATCCTTCTGCCTCAGCCTCCCAAAGTGCTGGGACTACAGTGTAAGCCACTGAGCCTGGCAGAATTCAACTGAAAATGTGATCCTAGATTGGACTCTGATATATATTGATTTTTTTTTTTTTTGAGACAGAGTCTCACTCTTGTCACCCAAGCTGGAGTGCAGAGGTGCAATCTTGGCTCACTGCAACTTCCACCTCCTGGGTTCAAGCAGTCCTCCCATCTCAGCCTCCTAAGTAGCTGAGACTACAGGCATGTACCACCACACCTGGCTAATTTTTTGTAGAGATGAGGTTTCACCATGTTGGCCAGATTCGTCTCAAATTCTTGAGCTCAAGTGATCCACCCAGAACAGCACATTCAAGGCAAAGCATCATGATGTGTATAATTTACTTTTAAATGTTTCAAGAAAATAAAACAAGAACGTGCATACATGGCAAACGTGCAGTCTAGGTAAGGAGATCTCTTTACTTCCGTGGATGCTGGGAAACTTTTCACAATGCATGTGAGGGAAAAATGGCTTGGAAACAAATTGGCAGCAGCCCACCAGCATGTGCTGAAAAAAGATGACACAGGTTCGTGTTTCCTCGTGTCCAGCCCCAGGGTGGGGCTGCATCTGCATTTCCTACACCACAGATGGTTGGAGTGAATGAGGTGCCTGCCCTGGGTGTACCCCAGAATTACCAGGTGGGCCTTCTGGGGTGGACATGGGCTTAGAGCATGACCTAATCCCTTCTTGACAGGATGGAAAAGAGGCCCAGAGAAGGAAGACACATCCCAGGGCCACATGAAAGAATTCATCACTGGCTTCACGAGATGGGCCTCTGGTGTCACCTCCATATCATACACTCAGTCACGGAGTGTGCACACACACGCCACGTGCAGAGGGACGTGCATGGACACACGCATGCTGGCAAGCATTGAGACACGCACACACAGGCATGAACACAGCTTTCTACACCCGTCTACAGGCCCACTTGCCTGCACAGACAGGTACACATGTAGATGCACACAGTGGTACATACACATGTACACACACAGAGGGACACAGAGATATCATGAATACTGCCACATACAGACAAACAGGCACACACACAGGTGTACACACAATGGCACATCCACACACACGGGGATACACACAGATATGCATCAACATGCACAGACATGCGTGCACACGGACATGTGTCAATAAAGACTTGCATCTGCAGGTACATGTATTGACACACAGGAATGTATCGTGCATGCATTGTGCATGCACACGGACATGTATCAATACACATAGACATGAATGCACGCACGCACGCACACACACACACACACACATGCAGGCATGCACTTACACAGGCATGCACACCCAGAGATTCGGTGGTGCACATCAGCCCCGGTCCCTGGCCGGTGCTGGGCACACTGGCTGAACAGAGGGAGCTGGTACATTGGCATCTACTGTGTGCCAAGCCCCTCAGCGCAGGGTCCCCAGAAACTGCTCCATGAGGTCAGTCAGCCAAGGCAACAGAAGCCCAGGGGAGCTCAGTGGCAGAGGGAGGGGTTTGGAGCAGAGAGTCTCAGGGCAGACTCTGCCACTCACTCGCTGCCTAGAAGGGTGATGTCTCACCTCCAAGCCTGTTTCCCTGAGGAACACTGGTTGTTCCTCCTTGCCAGCTCTGTTTGGCAGGGGCAGGCGCCCCCCTGCGCAGTGCCTGGCTCACCAAAGGAGCTTCATACACACTGGCTATTGTGACGGTAAGCAGTGAGGGAAGGTTCCCAGCAGATGTGAAAACCCCTAACAGGGCCATCCTAATTCAGACAGCACGGCCTGGAATCTCCCACTGACTGGTGGGTGACCCTGGGCCAGGAGCTCCCTCTCCAAGCCTCAGATTCCTCATTTACAAAACAGGCACAGTAACAGCCCCTAGCAACAGGGCTGGAGTGAGAGGCCGGGTAGCAGGGACTTCAGCTATGAGGTTGATCCGTGGTGCTGCACCGGGTGGCCGCTGGGCCTAGGGCTACCTAGGCCCACCTACCTCCCCCATTGCAGCCACGTAACGGGACAGAGGAACCGCCCCAGCTTCAGAGAAATCCTGACCCAGCCCCTCCAGTCCCACCTGGTGCGCCGTAGAACTGGAGGCCCCCAGATGCCAGCAGCCGGCAGCACAGGGTTACGGAGCGCTCAGCGTTGATTACCTGGAGGCGGGTAGCACTGCAGCAGCCGCAGGAGCTTCACCGAGAGCCAGGGCGCTGGGACAAAGTAGTAGGTGTAGTCCTGGAGGTCGGTGGAGGCCGAGGAGACGATCTGGGTCGGGGAGAGCAAGGAACAGGTTGGGGGCTGCTGTAGGAGGGGCACATGGGTCCACAGGGCAGGGTGGAGAAACGCTGCCTTCCAAGAGCCGTCCTGTCAGTGTAACGGTTTGCTTTGTGGGCTTTTTGGTAGAGACGAGGTCTCACTATGTTGCCCAGGCTGGTCTCGAACTCAAGGCCTCAAGCAATCCTCCCACCTCAGCTCCCAATGTGCTGGGGTTACGGGTATGGGCCACCATGCCCAGCAGTGCAATGGTTTTATGAAGCAGGAGTCTGAGGCTCCGGGAAGGGAGCAAAGAAGCCTCAGGTACGTAGTATGAGAGGGCAAAACTGGGATGAAGCCCAGGGCTGGATCTTTCCAAGTAATGCTGGTCAGCCTGTGGGCAGGAAAGGTTCCTTCTGGGTGACAGTCCCAGGACCCACTCCTCACTTGGCTCTAAGCCTCCCATGTCCTAGGCTTCTTCCATCAGAGCACACAGCATGCCAGCTCCTGGAGGTGGTCTCCGGTAGTCCCCCAACAAGCCTCGAAGCTACTCAAGGGCAGGAATTGGGTCTGACCTTTTTCTGAGTCCCTGGGCCTAATACAAGGTCATATCGGAAGAGGTTCGGGGAAGAGGCAGGGAATTAGTGAAATCAGTGAAAGACTGAAAGATCACACCTGTAATCCCAGCACTTTGGGAGGCTGAGGCAGGTGGATCACCTGAGGTCAGGAGTTTGAGACCAGCCTGACCAACATGGTAAAACCCTGTCTCTATGAAAAATACAAAATTAGCCAGGTGTGGTGGCGCATGCCTGTAATCCCAGCTACTTGGGAGCCTGAGGCAGGAGAATCGCTTGAATCTGGGAGGCAGAGGTTGCAGTGAGCCAAGATCACACCACTACACTCCAGCCTGGGCAACAAGAGCAAAACTCTGTCTCAGAAAAAAAAAAAAAGATCATGTGACTATTTTTCCTCATTGCAAACTCCCATTCAACCTTGAAAAGCCCTTCTACAGGAAGCTCTGTCCCACAGTGCTCTGTGCCACCTCTGTGCTGGTCTGTGTTCCTGCCTCACTATCACCTTGGCACACAGGAGTATTCAGATGCGTGAATGACGGAAATGATGACTGAGGCTGGGTGCAGCGGCTCATGCCTGTAATCCCAGCACTTTTGGAGGCTGAGGGGGGAGGATCACTTGAACCCAGGAGGCGGAGGTGCAGTGAGCCAAGATAGCACCATTGTACTCCAGAGCAAGACTCTGTCTCAAAAAAAAAAAAAAAAAAAAAAAACGCTGAGTGAGGTGGCTCATACCTGTAATCCCAGCACTTTGGGAAGCTGAGGCAGGCGGATCACCTAAGGTCAGGAGTTCGAGACCAACCAACATGGAGAATGCCATCTCTACTAAAAATACAAAAATAGCCGGGCATGGTGGTACATGCCTGTAATCCTAGCTGCTCAGGAGGCTGAGGCAGGAGAATCGCCTGAACCCAGGAGGCGGAGGTTGTGGTGAGCCGAGATCACGCCATTGTACTCCAGCCTGGGGAACACAGCGAGACTCCATCTCAAAAAAACAAAAAAAAACCCAAATACCTAAACATCTGAGAAAGAAAGAATGAGTGAATGCACGAGCTGGTGTGTTGTTCTCTCTGCCTGAGAATCCAGGCCTCCTCCTCTTCCTACTTGCCCCAGAGACACGCGTATGTACTCCAAGTCTCAATTCAGGACTGCCGCCCCAGGAAGCCTTCATGGACTCACAGGCTGGGTTAAGGGCCTCCTATGGGTGCCCTGTCCTACCTCCATACAGCACAAGTCACCCCTTTTCTGACAATCTGTGACTGAGTCACCTCCCTGACAGCAGGACAGGGAGCTCCTTAAGTGCAGAGCTTGGGTCTGACTCATCTGTGTCCCTGGTGTCACTCCACATGGAGCCTGGCATGAACGAGGCCTCAGGGGATGTTCCTGGGCAGGACAGGAGCAAAACTGAGAGAGGGACGCCAGGCAGGAGTAAGAGGCTGCACAGGAAAGAGAGAAGCGGGAGGCAAAGCAGAAAGAGGGGCGGTGGGAGACAGAGACGGGAGCCGGAGAAGGAGGAGGTCAGGAGGCCGGCTCTGGCTCCGGGGTGCTTGGCCTGCCCAGGCCTGTTCTGAGCACTTTATCCACAGGGCCCTGTGCCTCGAGGCAGGCAATGGTATCATCCCCACTGAACACAGCGGGCAGCTGAGGCCAGGGAGGTGAAGCCACTTGCCTGGGGCCAGCCAGCCAGGAAGTGGCAGAGCCAGCATAAATCCAGCTCAGAGCTTGAGTTTGTAACCCTTGGGCTGGGCTGCCTCTCAGGAAGAGCGGGGACCAGACGGATGTCAGAGGACACAGGGACACCAGGGCCACCTCCCTCGGCTAGCATCTAGGCCACACCCACCCGGCTCAGGCGTGACACAGCCAGCGAGATGCACGTCTTGAAGTCATCTGGGTTCTTCTTGCAGAGACAGGTGATGAGGCTGACAGCGGCCGTGACCACGCCCTGCAAGCGCAGAGGAGAGACAGGTCAGGTCCCTGGGGGAGGTGGGCACAGAGCGCAGAGGAGAGACAGGTCAGGTCCCTGGGGGAGGTGGGCACAGAGCGCAGAGGAGAGACAGGTCAGGTCCCTGGGGGAGGTGGGCACAGAGCGCAGAGGAGAGACAGGTCATGCCCCTGGGGGAGGCGGGTACAGAGTGCAGAGGCTCAGGAGCCCGGCAGGGTCGGGATGTGTGTGCAGTCAGGAGGATGGGGTTTTGGGGTATGCACGTGTGCCACTATGTATGCTTTAGGGGTGGGGTGAGGAGGCCACAGAGCCTCGGGCACCATGGCCAGCAGTGACCTGGGTGTGTGGGGTGCCTCTGGAAGGACCCCAGCAGCTGGGTAAGGAGCAGTGAAGGGGTGGGACTCTGGAGGGGTGGGCGTATTAGGGGTGGGACAAGGGTCAGGGTTTCTCTGTTGGTGGGCAGCTGATGGGCGCTGTTGGGGGAATCTCTAGGTGGCAGAAACAGAGGGTGGGATTTTCTAAGGGCCTGGTTTGGTGAGGGGTGTGGGAGTCACTGGACAGGATCCCTGGGCAGCCAGGTGAGTGTCAGAGATGGGGATGGAAGGGTTCCTAGACACCTGGGCAGGTAATGAGTATCAGGGACACTGGATCATGGTTTCTGGTGCTTGGTGAATGTCAGGGCTGACAGTGGAGCCTCAGGCATTGGGGGGGGGGGTCGGGGCACAGCTGGGAGCCCCAGGCATCCAGGGGGGTCGAGGCGAAGGTGGGAGCCCCTGGCATGTGGGGGGATCGTGCAAAGGTGGGAGCCCCAAGCATCCAGGGGGGTCAGGGCAGAGGTGGGCTCGAGGCTGGGTGGGGAGTCCCGGGCATCCACGGGGGGTTGGGGCAGAGGTGGGAGCCCCAGGCATCCATGGGGGTCGGGACAGAGGTGGGCTTGAGGATGGGTGGGGAGTCCTGGGCATCCAAGGGCTATGAGGGCAGAGGGGCTCACCATGTGCTGGTCATTGAGCAGGTGTACCACACGCGCCGTCCACTCGCCCATGGGCACGAGGTCAGGCGAGGCCTTGTAGAGTCGCAGCAGGCACAGGGCCGCACTCTGCTTGACACTGTCCATACTGTCTCTGTGGGGACGCCGTGTGGGGCAGGGGAAGCAGAGTCAGTGACCCAGCCCTGCACACCTCCCCTCCTCTCCTCTTCCTCCCAGGAAGGGTGTGAGTGGCCAGCAAGGGGTACAGAGAGTCAAGCACCCCAGGATCCAATCTGGCGCTGCCCTCATGGCCCACCAGGACTCAAGTGTCTTCATCTGCAAAATGATTGCATCTCAGTAATCTCATGGAGTCCCCGACAGGGCTCAGCAACATGTCAAGCCTGGCTCTGCACCTTCATTCATTCACCAAGCACCTACGGGGCACCCATGGGGTACCAGACACTGCTGTGGGCACCATGGATAGAGTGGTGGACAAAGTGGTCCAAGCGCCTGTCCTCACAGAGCTTACATTTCAGACAGGACCACGAAACACATACATCAGATACTGTCAGGGCTAGGCACGGTTGCTCATGCCTGTAATCCTAGCACTTTGGGAGGCCGAGGTGGGAGAATCGCTTGAGCTGGGAGATCGAGGCAGCTGCAGTGAGTCACGATTGTGCCACTGCACTTCCTCTAGCTTGGGCAACAGAGTTAGATCTGTCTCTAAATAAATTTAAAAATTAAAAAACAAAACAGAGTAACTTAATGAGGAAAGACTGAAAATCCTCTACAACAGAATGTCCCAGGCAGAGGGAACGGCCTATGCCAAGGCCACCAGGAAGGCGGGGCCTGTGCATAGGAGGGGTGGCAAGAAGGCCTGGGGGCTGCTGCCTGAGCCATCGGGCAAGAGGGACAGGACAGGGAGGGAACAGAGGCCAGACCCTACAGGGCCTTGTCGGCTGCAGTGAGCACTGGGTTTTTTACCGATTGGAAGATGGAAGCCACTGCGGGTGGTGAGCAGAGAACCAGCATGACATTTAGCGACCCCCAGACCCTTTGGCCTGTCCAGCACTCCCACTGGCCCCTAGGTGGATTCACTCGTTTATCTTCTCTCCACAACGGACTGAGAAAATGGGTGTATTTTTTGATGTGACTTAGGTTTTTGAAGGGTCCCTCCGGCTGCTGTGAGGGAACAGACTTTGCAAGGCCCTTCTGAGTGCCAGGGAACATATTCACAGGTTCTGGGGAGTAGGGTGGCTCACGCCTATAATCCTAGCACTTTGGGAGGCCGAGGCGGGAGGATCACTTGAGCTCAGGAGTTCGAGACCAGCCTGGGCAACATGGCAAGACCCCATCTCTACTAGAAATACAAGAATTAGCCACGAGTGGTGGTGCATGCCTGTAGACCCAGCTACCTGGCAGGCTGAGGTGGGAGGATCGCCTGAGCCTGGGAGATGAAGGCTGCAGCCTGGGTGGCAGAGCAAGGCCCTGTCTCCAAACGATAAAAAGAGGTGGGGGTACTTTGCAGATATGATGAAGTTAAGGATCGTGAGATGGGGAGAGAATCCTGGGTTATCCAGGGGGACCCAGTGTCATCACAGGGTCCTGATAAGGGAAAGATATGGTTCAGAGTCAGAGAGAGATGATGTGAGGATGCAACAGAGGTCAGGCAGGAGAGAAGATGCCACGCCACTGACTTTGGGGATGAAGGATGGGGCCACAAGCCAAGGAATGCAGGTGGCCTCTAGGAGCTGGAGAAGGCAAGTACCTGGCCTCTCCTCTGGGGCCCTCAGAAGGGACCAGCCCTGCCCACGCCTTGATTTTAGCCCCATGAGATTGACACTAGACTTCCAACATCCAGAACCAGTGTTTGACACTGCTGTGCTTGTGGTAATTCATCACAGCAGTCACAGGAAAGTAGCATAGGCACTTGTCTGGCACAGAATCTGGCAGCCAGCGGGCAGCCCATCCTAGAGGCTGATTCCAGGCCCCAGCCATAACCCAGCTCCTAGCACAGTGAAGAGCATGGAGCATGATGTTGTTCTATAAGAGGCTCCCAGGGGGGCCACCTTCTGGGGTCAGACATGCCTGCTTCAAGTTGTGACTGTGGTGTGCAATTTCAGAGTAGGCCACTGACCCTCTCTGATGGGCTGTTTCCCCTTCAGGAAAATGAAGACCCTTGTTGATGTTGGAAACAAAGAAATAAGACTGTGGGCCAGGCATGGTGGCTTATGCCTGTAATCACAGCACTTCGGGAGGCTGAGACAGAGGGATCACATGAGGCCAGGCATTCAAGACTGGCCTGGCCAACATGGGAAAATCCCATCTCAAAAAAAAAAAAAAAAAAAGGCACAGTGGCTCACGCCTGCAATCCCGACACTTTGGGAGGCCAAGGCAGGTGGATCACCTGAGGTCAGGAGTTCAAGACCAGCCTGGCCAACATGGTGAAACCCCATCTCTACTAAAAATACAAAACTAGCTGGGTGTTGTGGCATGTGCCTATAATCCCAGCTACTCAGGAGGCTGAGGCAGGAGAATTACTTGAACCCAGGAAGTGGAGGCTGCAGTGAGCCAAAATCGCGCCACTGCACTCCAGCCTGGGAAACAGAGCAAGACTCTGTCTCAAACAAACAAACAAACAAACAAAAAACAAAACAAGCCGGACGTGGTGGCTCAAGCCTGTAATCCCAGCACTTTGGGAGGCTGAGGCAGGTGGATCACGAGGTCAAGATATCAAGACCATCCTGGTCAACAAGGTGAAACCCCCTCTCTACTAAAAATACAAAAAAAGGGGGCCGGGTGCAGTGGCTCACGCCTATAATCCCAGCACTTTGGGAGGCCAAGGCGGGTGGATCACGATGTCAAGAGATCGAGACCATCCTGGTCAACATGGTGAAACCCCATCTCTACTAAAAATACAAAAAATTAGCTGGGCATGGTGGTGGTGTCTGTAATCCCAGCTACTCAGGAGGCTGAGGCAGGAGAATTGCCTGAACCCAGGAGGCAGAAGTTGCCATGAGCCGAGATCGTGCCATTGCACTCCAGCCTGGGTAACAAGAGCGGAACTCTGACTCAAAAAAAAAAAACAAAAAAAAAAAAACACAAAACAAAACAAAAATAAGAGACTGTGCGGGATGTGGCCATGGCCTTGAGTAAGAAGAACTGCCGGGAGCTGTCAAGATTGGCCCAGCTGTGCGCTATCAGTAAAGGGTTTCCCAGAAAGCACCCAACAGACAGCAGAGGACACAGGGGAGAGGTCCTCAGAGGGGAGACCAGCATGAGCCAAAGGCCTGTGACATGTCTCACTGGATGTGCAGCCACCCAGCAGCTGCTCCTGCCATCGGCCAGGCAGATACTTGCCTGACTGACGCCTGTTGCTACGGCCTCCCAAAGTGCTAGGAAACCTCGTGTGCTGCAGCTGGGGACGGACACACACACAGGCCCTCTGGAGAGCCTCTAGGCTGCCTCTGTCTAGAAAGGCCACTGCTATGTATGAAGGAGACCAAGATCAGCAGTGCTGCGCCCAGACGCCCACCCTAGGGAAACATTCACTGCCCGATGGCCATCAAATTAGAACCAGAAACCAGCAGGAAGCCTGTCCACACAGAAAGCTCAATTCGTGATGGCACTTTCCCACCAATGTCACAGAGCGCATCTCCCAAGCCCTGTCTCCCGGCCACTTTCCCATGACCATCACAGCATGCATCTCCCGAGCCCTGACTCCAGCCACGTTCCCAT
>CM052668.1:35508144-35523728 GCA_028533165.1 Leontopithecus rosalia | reverse complement strand
TCCCATGACCATCACAGTGTGCATCTCCCGAGCCCTGACTCCAGCCACGTTCCCATCTCCATCACAGCGCATCTCCTGAGCCCTGACTCCAGCCACGTTCCCGTCTCCATCACAGTGCATCTCCCGAGTCCTGACTCCAGCCATGTTCCCGTCTCCATCACAGCGCATCTCTCAAGCCCTGACTCGGGCCACGTTCCCGTCTCCATCACAGCACATCTCGAGCCCTGACTCCGGACCAAGCTCTTCTCTAAGTGCTCCCGCCCAGCTTGCTCACTCCCCACTACGGACCTCTAAGGACTCTAGAGGGCTGTGGTGGGTATTATCTCCATTTACAGATAAGGAGACCACACAAAGGAATAAGGGCTGTTTATCAACTTGGTTAAGTGGAATAAGGGAAACGTTAAACTACATGATATCAAGCTGTATACCCAGGCTTAGAAAGTAACCACCAAGTCAGCCTTGGGGGCTCACACCTGTAATCCCAGCACTTTCAGAAGCCGAAGCCACAGGGGACCACTTGAGCTCAGGAGTTCAAGACCAGCCTGAGTAACATAGTGAGACCTTTTCTCTATGAAATATTCCAAAATTAGCCAGGCATGGTTGCTTTCACCTGCAATCCCGGCTACTGGAGTGGCTGAGACAGGAGGATCACCTGAGCCTGGGATGCCGGAGCCATGATCACGCCACTGCACTCTAGACTGGGCAGCAGAGTGAGACTCCATCAAACCACTGATACGCACGACAGTGTGGATGAACCCGAGAAACATCAAGCTGAGAGGAAGAAGCCAGACACAGAAGGCCACCTACTGTGCAGTTCCACGTCTATGACATGTCCGCATGAGGCAAATCCATGACAGAAAACACTGGTGGCGGCCAGGGGCTGGGGCGAAGGCGGATTGCGGAGGGACTGCTAATAGGTACAGGGTCTTTTTTTGGAGTGATGAACGTTCTGCAGTGAGGTAGCAGTGGTGGTTGCACAACATCATGAATATACTAGAAACCACTGAACTAAACACCTGCAAATGGTTAAAACGGCCGGGCGCGGTGGCTCACGCCTGCAATCCCAGCACTTTGGGAGGCCGAGGTGGGCAGATCATGAGGTCAAGAGATCAAGACCATCCTGGCCAACATGGTGAAACCCCATCTCTACGAAAACAAAAAATACAAAAATGAGCCGGATGTGGTGACGCGTACCTGTAACCCCAGCTACTCAGGAGACTGAGACAGGAGAACTGCTTGAACTTGGGAGGCGAAGGTTGCAGTGAGCCAAGATCGCGCCACTACACTCCAGCCTGGACAGAAGAGGGAGAATCTGTCTCGAAGAAAGGGAAAAAGCCTAGCTGGGTGTAGTGGCTCACACTTATCATCCCAAGACTTTGGGAGGCTGAGGCAGGAGGACTGCATGAGCTCGGAAGTTCAAGACCAGACCGGGCAACACAGCAAAACCTGTCTCTACAAAAAAAATAATACGGCCGGGCGCGGTGGCTCACACCTGTAATCCCAGCACTTTGGGAGGCCGAGGCGGGTGGATCACGAGGTCAAGAGATCGAGACCATCCTGATCAACATGGTGAAACCCCGTCTCTACTAAAAATACAAAAAATTAGCTGGGCATGGTGGCGCATGCCTGTAATCCCAGCTACTCAGGAGGCTGAGGCAGGAGAATTGCCTGAACCCAGGAGGCGGAGGTTGCGGTGAGCCGAGATTGTGCAATTGCACTCCAGCCTGGGTAACAAGAGCAAAATTCTGACTCAAAAAAAAAAAATACAAAAATTAGCCCAGCGTGGTGGTGCACACCTAGTCAGAGCTACTCGGGGCACTGAGGTGGGGGGATTGCTTGAGCCCAAAAGTCAGAGGCTACACTGAGCCAAGATTGTGCCACCGCACTGCAGTCTGGGCAACAGGGCAAGACCCTGTCCCCCCAAAACAAAAAGTAAATAAAAAGCCCAGGCATGGTGGCTCACGCCTGTAATCCAAGCACTTTGGAGGCCAAGGCGGGCAGATCACCTGAGGTCGGGAGTTCAAGACCAGCCTGACCAACATGGTAAAACCCTGTCTTTTTTTTTTTTTTTTTGAGACGGAGTTTTGCTCTTGTTACCCAAGCTGGAGTGCAATGGCGCGATCTCCGCTCACCGCAACCTCTGCCTCCTGGGTTCAGGCAATTCTCCTGCCTCAGCCTCCTGAGTAGCTGGGATTACAGGCATACGCCACCATGCCCAGCTAATTTTTTGTATCTTTAGTAGAAATGGGGTTTCGCCATTTCGACCAGGATGGTCTCGATCTCTTGACCTCGTGATCCACCCGCCTCGGCCTCCCAAAGTGCTGGGATTACAGGCATGAGCCACTGTGCCCAGCCAAAACCCTGTCTTAAAAAAACAAAAAAAGCCTACCTACAAAATAAAGTTCCTCCACACCCCAGTCACTGTCAAGGCCAAGTTTCATGTGTGGAGAGGGCAGCCTAGAGTCAGACAGCCCCACCCTGGCCCCATGACCCTGACAGGGCACTACCCCCTCAGCATCCACTCCAGGGACAATGCCACCTACACCCATACGTGTTGGCCACCCTGGCCTCTCTCTTGGTCCTTAAAGTGCCCGGTGCTTCCCTTTTCAGGGTGGCTTGTGACTTCCATCTCCCCCAAGCTGATGCTGACTGCCTGTCCTTGTCCTAAAGAAACTGCTGGCAGCATTCGAGACTGGCCCCTCCTTCCTCCATCAAAGTTCTCAGCATTCTGAGTCATGGCCTGATCCTCATTTTCCTCCCACACCCCTGATGACGCCTTCCATTCCCCCTGGCAGAGCATAACACACCCCGCTGCACAGAGGCCAGCTTTTGGGGATTCCCCGTGAACATCTGCCCTCAGGGGCTTCACCCAGCCCGAGCTCAACTGCCACCCATCCCCATGCTTTCGGATACAACAGCCCCTAGCAACAGGTGGCTACCGAGTACTTGAACTACAGCGAACCGAGTACTTGAACTACAGCAAGTCCAAACTGAGAGATGCCACATTCCAAAGACTTAGCGCCAAAAATGGATGTCAAATGAAATAGCTCGTGAATAACTTTTATGCTGATTCAGTGTAAAAGTGATAATATTTTGGGTAGATCAGGTCAAACTAAAAATTGTTTGTTTTGTTTTTGAGACAGAGTCTCCCTCTGTGCCTAGGCTGGAGTGCAGTGGCGTGATCTTGGTTCACTGCAACCTCTGCCTCCTGGGTTCAGGTGATTCTTCTGCCTCAGCCTCCCAAGTAGCTAGGACTACAGGTGTACGCCACCATGACTGGCTATTTTTTTTTTTTTGTATTTTTAGTAGAGACGGGGTTTCACTGTGTTGGCCAGGCTGGTCTTGAACTCCTGATCTTGTGATCTGCCCACCTTGGCCTCCCAAAGTACTGGGATTACAGGTGTGAGCCACCGTGCCTGGACTAAGCTAAAATATTAAATACCAGAAAAAAGAAAAACACCTTGCATTTTATATATATTAAAAATATATGCAATATATATGTTTATATATAAATATATAAAAATATGTTATATTTATATATAAACATACATGTCTATGTATATAAAATGCACACGTGTGTGTTATACATGTATATAACATACATAATACAAGTTATACATATATGTATTTGTTTTAGGCAGGGTCTCACTCTCGCCCAGGCTGGATGCAGTGGCATGATCACAGCTCACTGCAGCCTGGGCCTCTTGATTTCAAGCACTCCTCCCATCTCAGCCACCCAAGTGCCTGGGATTACAGGCACACATTTTGTTGCTGTTGTTTTTGAGATAGTCTTGCTCTGTCACCCAGGCTGGAGTGCAGGGCGTGATCTTGGTTCACTGCAATCTCCGCCTCTTGGGTTAAAGCGATTCTCCTGTCTCAGCCTCCCGAGTAGCTGGGATTACAGGCGCCCACCACCGCACCCAGCTAATTTTTTATTTTCAGTAGAGACGAGGTTTCATCATCTTGGTGAAACCCAGTGATTCTCTTGCCTTAGCCTCCTGACTGGCTGGGACTACAGGTGTGCACCACTGCACCCTGCTAATTTTTTTTTTTTTGAGATGCAGTCTTGCTCTGTCACCCAGGCTAGAGTGCAGTGCATAATATCCACTCACTGCAACCTCCACCTCTCGGGTTCAAGCAATTCTCCTGCCTCAGCCTCCCAAGTAGCTGGGATTATAGGTGCCCGCCACCATGGCTGGCTAATTTTTGTATTTTTAGTAGAGATGGGGTTTCACTGTGTTGGTCAGGCTGGTCTCGAACTCCTGACCTCAGGTGATCCACCCACCTCACCCTCCCAAAGTGCTGGGATTACAGGCACGCCTGGCCTTCTGTTTTACTTCTGCTGGTTCTCCCTCATGGTGTCTTGTGTCTTGTGTTTAGAGACATGGTTGTGAGCTACTCATGTCACTTGGAGCTTTATCTGTGGATATCATTGAGGCTTGTGGTGAAAATGGGTTTCTCCAGAAAAGACTCACGTTTGCTTCTGTGAAGCGCTAGGACACCACCAGTTCACACCACTTTAAACTAAAGGTTGACAGGAGTTTCTGGACTGCCCCGACAGGGTAAAGTCAGGCTGAGAACCAGTCTGAGGGCTGCTCTGTGCCGAAGTTTCCGATAGGCAGTTTTTCCTGCAGTCCCCAAGGGGGTTTATTTCTAGGTCACTCTCACTTTGAAGTACAGCCTTCAAGAAGTTTTCCTTGAACAAGCTTTGTCTTCTGTTTCCAGAGGCCACAGGGCCCCAAAACCGATACTCAGGTTCACCCAGTTCAGCAAATGCCTTCTAAGCAAATGCTGGCTCCAGAATGGGCTCTTCTGCTTGGGTGCCTGGCTTCTCTTAGCCTGTGGCCTGTGTGCCTCATTTTCTGGCTACGTCATAAATCCATTAAATAATATTGTCTTTCCTCTTTTATCCAATATTGACAGGTTTCAGGAAGAACAGGAGTTGGGCACCTAGTTGACCACACTGCCAGAACTAAAAGTCCCAGCTGTGTGCACACCAGGCAGAGAGAGAGAGAGAGAGAGAGAGAGAGAGAGTGTGTGTGTGTGTGTGTATCTACCTATCTACCTCTTTATCTATTTTTTATTTGAGGCAGGGTGTTGCTGTCACCCAAGCCAGAGTACAGCAGCCAGATCATAGCTTATTGTAACCCAAAGTCCTGGGCTCAAGTGACCCCCTGCCTCAGCTTCCACAGTAGCTGGGAGTACAGACCCAGAATGCCTAGCTATTTTTTTTTTTTTTAATTTTGGTAGAGACAGGGTCTGCTTGTGTTGACCAGGATGGTCTTAAACTCCTGGCCTCCCATCTCGGCCTCCCAGAGTGCTAGGATTACAGGCATGAGCCAGTGCAACCAACCAGAGTAATTTTTTTGTATGTGTGTGAGATGGAGTCTCACTGTATTGCCCAGGCTGGAATGCACTGGCACGATCTTGGCTCACTGAAACCTCTGCCTCCCAAGTTCAAGCGAGTCTCCTGAGTACCTGGGATTACATACACACACCACTGCACCTGGGTAATTTTTGTGTTTTTAGTAAAGACAAGGTTTCACCATGTTGGCCAGGCTGGTCTTGAACTCCTGACCTCGGGTGATCCACCTGTCTCGGCCTCCCAAAGTGGTGGAGTTATATGCGTGAGCCACCACTTTGGGAGGTGATCTTTTTGAAATACAGAGGCCAATCATGTCAATTATCTGCTTTAAACATAGCCACCTCCCATTTCAATTATAATAAAATCCAAACCTCCCCAACTCTGCTCCATGTTCACTGTACTCCAGCTGCAGAGGAATGGATATAGACAGCTCACGCCTGCCCCAGGGCCTCTGTGCTTGCTGGTCCTTTTGCTCAGGACGCTCTTTCTCCAACATCTTCAAATGATGATCTTATCATGCCAGTCTCAAATTACATACCACCTCTGTGGAGAGACCCTCCCTCACTAGTCTAATTTAAACAGCCTCAGCCGGATGCAGTGACTCACACCTGTAATCCCACCACTTTGGGAGGCTGAGGCGGGCAGATCAATTGAGGTCAGGAGTTCAAGACCAGCCTGGCTAACATGGTGAAACCCCATCTCTACTAAAAATACAAAAATTAGGCCGGGCATAGTGGCTCAAGCCTGTAATCCCAGCACTTTGGGAGGCCGAGGCAGGTGGATCATGAGGTCAAGAGATCGAGACCATCCTGGTCAACATGGTGAAACCCTGTCTCCACTAAAAATACAAAAAATTAGCTGGGCCTGGTGGCGTGTGCCAGTAATCCCAGCTACTGAGGAGGCTGAGTCAGGAGAATTGCCTGAACCCAGGAGGTGGAGGTTGCAGTGAGCTGAGATCGCACCATTGCACTCCAGCCTGGGTAACAACAGCGAAACTCTGTCTCAAAAAAAATATATATATATGTATATATATAAATAAATTAGCTGGGCGTGGTGGCATGTGCCTATGATCCCAGCTACTCAGAAGGCTGAGGCATGCGAATTGCTTGAACCCAGGAGGCAGAAATTGCAGTGAGCTGAGATCTGCACTCCAGCCTGGATGACAGAGTGAGACCCTGTTTCAAAAAAAAAACCCAGCCTCCCCATGATCCCTGCTGTCCCTCACAACCGTGTCGTATTTTCTGTGAGCATTTGTCACTACCTAAGATCATCTTACTTCTTCTTTTTGGGGGGCCACAAGAGTAGCAGGTGTGAACCACCAGGCCCGGATGATTTTTATTTTATTATTTTTTTTTAATTTTAAGAGACAGGGTCACTCCAATAGAACCCAATCTTCAGTCTAAAAAAAAAGACAGAGAGACAGGGTCTCACCATGTTGCCCAGACTGGTCTCGAACTCCTGGGCTCAATCGATCCTCCTGCCTCAGTCAGCCTCCCAAAGTGCTGGGATTCCAGGCGCGAGTCATCGCACTGGCCCCTTCTTACTTCTTTACTTATGTATTTGCTGCCTGTGCCCCCTAAGATGTAAGCTCCTGGAGGGTGGGCATGGCTGAGAAGGTAGTTAGTGCTCAAGCAAAATGGAAAAAGAGTAGGCACAGCAGGGTCTCTGCTGCTCACTGCTGCCTCCCATGCCCAGAACAGCGCCCAGCACATTGTAGATGCTCCAGAAAGATCCGCTCAACAACTTCCTGCCTCAGGAGAATCACACAGCTGACCTCACTGCCCCTTTCCAATCGCAAAACACTGTTCCTTGCCCGGGTCTCAGCCTCGTGCCACTTCCTCTGGGAAACCCTCCCCGATCCCCCAGCTGGGTCAGGCATTCTTATTAAACACCCTTATAGGCCCCTGTGCCCTGAATGTAGTTCTGAGGGAGGAATTGTACGTTTTTTTTTTTTTTTTTGAGACAGGGTCTTGCTGTCTCCCAGGCTGGAGTACAGTGGCGTGAACACAACTGGTTTTTTATATGTTTAGTAGAGATGGGGTTTTGCTATGTTGCTCAGTCGGGTCTCAAACTCCTAGACTCAAGCAATCCACCTCCCTTGGCCTCCCAAAATACAGGGATTACATGAGCCACCACGCCTGGCAAACTCTCCACTGCATCCTGCAATTCTTCCATCACCATTTAGCTCCTGCTCCAGACCACGAACACAGGAGGGCAATGACCGTGTCCCTCTCTGGTCAGGACAACATCCCCAGCCATCAGCACCGTGCCTGGCACATAGTAGGTGCTCAGTAAATGTTTGGTGAATGACTGGAGCAGATGAAGAAGTTCTGGAGGGCCGTCACCCACCCAGCTTACAGTTATCCCTCTTATCCTGGGTGCTACAGCTCTGCAGTTCAGAGACTCCCCGGCCACTGGCTTTGCAGGGAAGCGGGCTCACGCCATCAAGTCAGCTTGCTATCATGAGAAGAGACAAGTCCAGAGCTGCCACCAGAACCACTGAGGTCCCCAGCGCAGCGTCAGCCCACGTCCCAGCTGGGAGACCTCGGGCAAGTCTCTGAGCCTTACACTTGGCTGGGGCTCATCTCCCGCACACCCCCCGACTGCCCACGGGTCCCCAGTGCCTTACCCGGCCACCAGGATTCGGGGGATGTCAGCGGCAAAGGCCTCGCCCATCTCCCGGCTGCCCACGTTGGCGATGCAGTGCAGGGCCAGGCACATGAAGGTGGGGTTGCGGCTGGCCAGGTCGTTCTTGATGGCGTTGTTGATCAGGCGGATCAGCTCCGAGTTTGAGTTCACCAGCACGGAGATGAACAGGTAACCCTGTGGCAAGGGAGGTGGGGGGTGGCTAGGAGCCCTGTGACTGAGTGGCCCCAGAGCCAACCCTCAGACCCAGGAGTCCAGGCCGTGGCATCCCCTCTCCAGACTCACTATCTGCTTCTCTGTGTATTTGTTGGAGCTCAGCAGGTTCACAGCCTCCATGTGCCCAAAGTCAATGTCGTGGCCAAGCAGGAAGATGAAGAGCAGTTTACACACATATTTTTTCTTACTGTAGCCATCCAAGGCTTTGTCCCCTAGGGCAGAGGAAGGAGAAGGTGGGGAGCCAGAAATGAGGAAGGGTCACAGGATAGGTCCCAGGAGCCCCACCCCCCGCCCCTCCTCCCTCAGGGCCAGGAGTCAGGCCCCCGGCCTACCTTTGAACTTGGAGCGGATGTTGGCCAGTTCCTTGTTGATCCTCTTAATCTCCGCCTCTTTGCTCTTACCTGGGAGAAGAGGAGGAAGGTGGGTGGAGGGTTCTGGGGAGTCAGCCACCTGCTCTCCCTTTCCTAGGTACGCCCCCCACAGCAGGAAGGGCAGATCTTCTCAGCCCCCAGGCCCTGGGGCTTAGGACAGGCCAGGACCCCTTCTCTGACTGGGAGCTTCAAAGATGGAGGAACCAACGCTCACTGAGCCCCACAGCACAGAGGGGAAGCGCAGCACACGCCCTTGGGCTGTCCCTGACTTCCTCTCCTTCCTCCTCCCACTGTGGCCCCTGATCTGTGGGGCTCCTCAGGCCCACAGGCTCCCTGAAAGCTCCTATCCCTGCCCCCCACACACAATGAACAGGTGATGAATTAATGAATTAATGAAGAGCTTAGCTATCCCTAGGGCGCTCACTCCTACCACTGAGCTCACTGCTTCCTCTCCCAGTTCTCAATCCCATGAAGGTCCCACTGTCCACCCAGGCACCAGGTCAGAACAGACCCTTGGGTGAGACCCTTGCCCCCTGCACCATCCCTACGGCCATGGCTTCGTCCTCTCCCACGTGGCCTGTCCCCACTGCCTCTGGTCTCCTGGCTGCCAACCTCTCCCCAGTTTGTGTGGGACATTCCTACACCTCTGCCAGGACCCCTTGTGGAATAACCACAGAAAGCCTCCCTGATCCTACAGGCCAGGTCCCTGCTTCCTCTGTGTTCTCCAGCGTCCTACAGCACCTTTCGGAGCACCATCTGACTGGATGCTCTCGGCCACCCTCTCTGTGTCCCATGTCCCTGCTCCACTCACCACGGACTTCATTCCTCCCGTGACAGTTTCCACCATTCAATTCTCTGAACAGAACCCGGACATCCTCAAGCCAATCCACTGCCTTGTCCTTTCTATTTACTTATTTTTGAGAGAGGGTCTTAGTCTGTCGCCCAGGCTGGAGTGCAGTGGTGGGATCACAGCTCACTGTAACCCCTCAAACTCCTGGGTTCCAGCGATCCTCCCACCTCAGCCTCCCAAAGTGCTGGGAGTACAGGTGTGAGCCACTGCGCCTGGTCGCCTGCTCTTAATTTGACCTTCAGAGCATGTCCTGAGCACCTCCACAGTGACCATTTCATCCAGACCCCATGCTCTTTCGCTCGGATGAGTGAAGCAGCCTCCCCTCTGGCCTCCCTTGTGTTTCCATATCCTGGGCTGTGATGCCAGCTAGGGATGCTCCACCCCACAGCCCACCAAGCCCTCTGCCCGTCACAGCCACCCTGCCAGTGTCACCCCTCAGCCCCCTGCTGTCCATCCAGGCCCCCTGACTTCCACTCAGTTCTGGAACACGCACATCCTCTTGGCTCAAGGGCCTTCACACGAGCTATGCCCTCTTCCTGGGGCCACCCCTCCCATCACCTTCCCGTCATTTGGGTCTCAGCTCCTGCCACCTCCTCTGAAAGGCCATTCCCTTTCACTTCCTTAAAGTCAATTCTTTATTATTCTGCTTAAACAGTTATTTTTCAAAAAGTCCTTTCTGGTACATTTACCGTGCCACAGGTTTATTTCTCTCCGCTAACTTCCTCCCACTTCAGACTATAAGCGTTAGGAGGGAGCTGCTAGAACAGTGCTCTGGATACAGCAAACGCCCTTTAAATGTCCAGTTATCTAAGGAGCGGAGACCCGCTCTGACCCACATCCCTCAGTATGTAGTCCCCAGCAGGCTCAGGTGTGCAGTCAACAAATGAAGCAGTGACTGACAAAGCGTAGGTGCCATCCTTCTCCTAGAAATCGCCTTTTTTTTTTTTTAGAGACAGGGTTTCACCATGTTGGCCAGCATAGTCTTGATCTCTTGACCTTGTGATCCACCTACCTCAGCCTCCCAAAGTGCTGGGATTATGGGTGTGAGCCACGGCACCTGTCTTTTCTTTTTTTTTTTTTTGAGACAGAGTTTCGCTCTTGTTACCCAGGCTGGAGTGCAATGGCGTGATCTCGGCTCACCGCAACCTCCCCCTCCTGGGTTCAGGCAATTCTCCTGCCTCAGCCTCCTGAGTAGCTGGGATTACAGGCACGCGCCACCATGCCCAGCTAATTTTTTGTATTTTTATTAGAGACAGGATTTCACCATCTTGGCTAGACTGGTATTGAACTCCAGACCTCGTGATCTACCTACCTCGGTCTCCCAAGTGCTGGGATTACAGGCATGAGCCACTGAGCCTGGCCTGTTTTTTTTTCATTTGTTTGTTTTTCAGACAGTCTCGCTCTGTAGCTCAGGCTGGAGTGCAGTGGCACCATTTCGGCTCACTGAAACCTCTGCCTCCTGGATTCAAGTGATTTGCATGCTTCAGCTTCCCAAGTAGCTGGGACTACAGGTGCAAAACACCACATTCAACTATTTTTTTGCTTTGTTTTTTGAGACAGAGTCTCGTTCTGTCACCATGCTTGAGTGTAGTGGCATGATCTCAGCTCACTACAACCTCTACCTCCCAGGTTCAAGCAATTCTGTGTCAGCCTCCCAAGTAGCTGGGATTACAGGTACGTGCCACCTTGCGCAGCTAATTTTTTGTATTTTCAGTAGAGACGGGGTATCATTGTGTTAGCCAGGATGGTCTCCATCTACTGACCTCGTGATCCACCTGCCTCAGGATTGTGCTGGGATTACAGGCAGGAGCCACCATGTCCGGCCCTAATTTTTTTATTTTTGGAGACATGAGGTCTTACTATGCTGCCCAGGCTGGTCTCAAACTCCTGACGTCAAGTGATCCACCCGCCTAGGCCTCCCAAAGTGCCAGGACTACAGGCATGAACCACCGCAACTGGCCTATATATCTATATGGTTTTGTCATATTTATGTACATATACATATGTATACCATAAATATAGTATATATAAAGAGTATACACATATATTTAAAGAATATATGTATTCTTGGCCAGGTGTGGTGGCTCAAGCCTGTAATCCCAGCACTTTGGGAGGCCGAGGCAGGTGGATCACGAGGTCAAGAGATCGAGACCATCCCGGTCAATGTGGTGAAACCCCGTCTCTACTAAAAATACAAAAATTAGCTGGGCATGGTGGCGCATGCCTGTAGTCCCAGCTACTCAGAAGGCTGAGGCAGGAGAATTGCATGAACCCAGGAGGCAGACGTTGCGGTGAGCCGAGATCGCACCATTGCACTCCAGCCTGGGTAACAAGAGCGAAACTCTGTCAAAAAAAAAAAAAAAGAATATATGCATTCTTTAAAAATATATGTACTACTTAATTTAAACAATACACAGTCCTGCCCTGCATATCAAAATTTCAGCCAACAGCAAACCGCACACACCACAGTGTTTCCATACAATTCTAATGCCTTACTTCTACTGTACCTTTTCTATGTTTAGATGCACAAATACTTAATGTGTCATAGTTGCCTACGGGACAGTCCCATGCTGTGCAGGTTTTATTGCACTTCAGGTTCTGGGGTACATGTGCAGATCATGCAGGATTGTTGCAGAGGTACATACATGGCGAGGGGGTTTGCTGCCTCCATACCGCTACCCCCTCCACCTCCCCTCACCTATATCTGGCATTTCTCTCTGTTATCTCTCCCCAACCTCCCCACCCACTCCACTGCTGCCCCTCCCTTAGCGCCCCACCCCTCATTTTGTTTTGTTTTGTTTTGTTTTGTTTTTGAGATGGAGTTTCACTTTCCTCGCCCAGGCTGTAGTGCAATGGCATGATCTCAGCTCGTTGCAACCTCTGCCTGCTGGGTTCAAGCGATTCTCCTGCCTCAGCCTCCTGAGTAGCTGGGAATACAAGCATGTGCCACTATGCCTGGCTAAGCTTTGTATTGTTCGTAGAGACGCAGTTTCACCAGGTTGGCCAGGCTGGTCTCAAGCTCCTGACCCCAGGTGACCCTCCTGCCTCGGCTTCCCAAAGTGCTGGGATTACAGGCGTGAGCCACTGCGCAGGTTTACAGCCTGGCAGCAACAGGCTGTGCCACAGAGCGTCGGTGAGTGGGAGGCTGTACCATTGCAATTTGTGTAAGCATACTCCAGGATGTTCACACAACGACAAAATCGCCTAACGATGCATTTCTCAGAACATATCCCCATCGTTAAGTAACACACGAGTGTATTTAAAATGAATTAAATATATACACAAATATGTGCATGTATATATATTCTTTAAATTTAAAGATATATTACATACACTTAAATATTTACATTTATGTATCTCTTTAGATAACTAACATTCATTTAAAGAAATACATATTATTATATGGATAAACACATATTTCTGTTTGTGTTTGAGATGGGGTCTCACTTTCACTCAGGTTGGAATGCAATGGTGTGATCTCAGCTCACTGCAGTCTCGGCCCCTCGGGCTCAGGTGATCCTCCCATCTCAGCCTCCCAGGGAGCTGAGACAACAGAAGTGTGCCACCACACTCAGCTAATCCACCCACCTCAGCCTCCCAAAGTGCTGGGATTATAGGCATGGGCCACCACTCACAGCCAGGAAATTATTTTAAAAGTATATTATTTAAATTGTATTTAAAATGTACTTTTACACACACACACACACACACACACACACACACACAAACAAATATGCATATATGTGACTATTTTTCTTTTTTTTTTTTTGAGACAGAGTTTCGCTCGTTACCCAGGCTGGAGTGCAATGGCACGATCTCGGCTCACCACAACCTCCGCCTCCTGGGTTCAGGCAATTCTCCTGCCTCAGCCTCCTGAGTAGCTGGGATTACAGGCGTGCGCCACCATGCCCAGCTAATTTTTTGTATTTTTAGTAGAGACGGGGTTTCACCATGTTGACCAGGATGGTCTCGATCTCTTGACCTCAGGTGATCCACCCACCTCAGCCTCCCAAAGTGCTGGGATTATAGACATGGGCCACCACTCACAGCCAGGAAATTATTTTGAAAGTATATTATTTAAATTGTATTTAAAATGTACTTGTATACACACACACACACACACACACACACACAAATATGCATATATATGTCTATTTTTCTTTTTTTGTTTTTTGAGACAGAGTTTTGCTCTTGTTGCCCAGGCTGGAGTGCAATGGTGCAATCTTGGCTTATTGCAACCTCCGCCTCCCAGGTTCCAGTAATTCTCCTGCCTCAGCCTCCCAGGTAGCTGGGATTACAGGTGCATTCCACCATGCCCAGCTAATTTTTTGTATTTTTAGTAGAGATGGGGTTTCACCATGTTGGTCAGGCTGGTCTCGAACTCCTGACCTCAGGTGATCCACCCACCTTGGTCTCCCAAAGTGCTGGGATTACAGATGTGAGCCACTGCACCTGGCCATATTTTTCTTTAAATAGGCTTTGTTTTTAGTTTTTTTGAGACAGAGTCTCACTCTGTTGCCCAGGCTGAAGTGCAATGGCAACATCTTGGCTCACTGCAACCTCCGCCTCCTGGGTTCAAGATATTCTTCTGCCTCAGCCTCCCAAGTAGCTGGAATCACAGGTAACAAACCACCACCACACTTAACTAATTTTTTTTTAAATTTTTATATTTTTAGTAAAGACAGGGTTTCACCGTGTTGACCAGGCTGGTTTTAAACTCCTGACCTCGAGTGATCTGCCTGCCTCAGCCTCCGAAAGTAAAGTGCTAGGATTACAGATACTGGCTTTTAAATAGGCTTTAAGTTGTCCACGTCTATTTGATGCTATCTTCTGCATAACTGATATAATTTGCTATAAAAAAAGAATTCAGAGAGAAAAGAAAAGCTCTAGGTCTTCAAAAGAGAAGCAGCTGTGGCCCTAAAGGGAGGGTCTCTCAGAGGCGCAGCTCCGTAAAGATCTAAAGGCCAGTGATGGCCAGGGAGCCCAGGGACAGTGTTCGGGTGCTGCTGGGGTGGCATCTGCGGAAAGGGCTGAGGCAGCTGTGACAGGCCAGGATAACAGAAAGGACGACCCAGCACTCGGGCTAGCAACAGGGGGAGTGAGCTCACTGTCACAGGAGGCAAGCAAGCCTGTGAGGGAGTTGTAAAGGGATTCTCTCATTCCCAGAGGGATTTCTGGGGCCAGGCTTAAGGGTGAGTCCCATCCGCCCTGCTCTCGAGGCATCACTGGGTTGGAGTGGAGGCAGACAGGGGCAGTGGCGAGGATCCTGAAAGAGGCACACACGAGGCCCGGAACGGTGGTTCATGTCTGTAATCCCAGCACTTTGGAAGGCCGAGGCAGGCGGATCACAAGATCAAGAGGTCGAGACCATCCTGGCCAACATGGTAAAACCCCGTCTCTACTAAAAATACAAAAATTAGCCAGGCATGATGGTGGGCGCCTGTGGTCCCAGCTACTCAGGAAGCTGAGGCAGGAGAATTGCTTGAATCCGGGAGGTGGAAGTTGCAGTGAGCTGAGATCTCCCCACTGCACTCCAGCCTGGCAACAGGGCAAGACTCCATCTCAAAAAAAAAAAAAGGTGAGGAAATCTTCTCTGTACACAGCTGCTGGGATTTGAAGATCAAAAGATGAGGCTGAGATGGACCAGGAGGAAACCAGGAAAGGCATGCTCTGGGCAGGAGGGCCAGCAGGTCCAATGAGCCGGAGGTAGGAGAGCATGGGCAAGGCAGACAGTCAGGAAGCTTTGAGAGCTCACGGTGATGAAAGGGACAGAGTCTGAGGAACGCGGGGTTCTCAGTGATGAAAGGGACAGAGTCTGAGGAACGCGGGGTTCTCAGTGATGAAAGGGACAGAGTCTGAGGAACGCGGGGTTCTCAGTGATGAAAGGGACAGAGTCTGAGGAACGCGGGGTTCTCAGTGATGAAAGGGACAGAGTCTGAGGAACGCGGGGTTCTCAGTGATGAAAGGGACAGAGTCTGAGGAACTCGGGGTTCTCATAGTGATGAAAGGGACAGAGTCTGAGGAACTCGGGGTTCTCAGTGATGAAAGGGACAGAGTCTGAGGAGCACGGGGCACAGAGAATCCAGCACAGCAGGTGGGGCCAGACCACAGAGCCTCTCCTGACCTTCCTGAGGTG
>CM052668.1:35489248-35507644 GCA_028533165.1 Leontopithecus rosalia | reverse complement strand
AATGGTGAAACCCCGTCTCTACTAAAGATACAAAAAATTAGCTGGGCATGGTGGCGTGTGCCTGTAATCCCAGCTACTTGGGAGGCTGAGGCAGGAGAATTGCCTGAACCCAGGAGGCGGAGGTTGCGGTGAGCCGAGATCGCGCCATTGCACTCCAGCCTGGGCAACAAGAGCGAAACTCCGTCTCAAAAAAAAAAAAGAGAGAGATGAGGTTTCAGCTGGGCGCAGTGACTCATGCTTGTAATCCCAGCACTTTGGGAGGCCAAGGTGGGCAGATCACGAGGTCAAGAGTTCGAGACCAGCCTGTCCAAAATAGTGAAACCCCGTTTCCACTAAAAAATACAAAAATTGGGTCAAGTACAGTGGCTCACGCCTGTCATCCCAGCACTTTGGGAGGCCGAGACGGGTGGATCACAAGGTCAAGAGATCGAGACCATCCTGGCCAACATGGTGAAACGCTGTCTGGACTAAAAATACAAAAAATTAGCTGGGCATGGTGGCACATACCTGTAATCCCAGCTACTTGGGTGGCTGAGGCAGAAGAATAGCTTGAACCCAGGAGGTGGAGGTTGCGGTGAGCCAAGATTGCACCACTGCACTCCAGCCTGGGCAACGAGAGCAAAACTCCGTCTCAAAAATAAATAAATAAATAAATAAAGATACAAAAATCAGCGGGGCATGGTGGTGCGTACCTGTAATCCCAGTTACTCTGGAGGCTGAGGAGGGAGAATTGCTAAATCCCAGGGGACGGAGGTTGCAGTGAGCCAAGATCACGCCACTGCACTCCAGCCTGGGCAACAGAGTGAGGTCACATCTCAAAAAAAAAAAAGCAAAAAAATGCAAAAATTAGCTGGGTGTGGTGGCATATGCCTATAGTCCCAGCTACTCAGAAGGCTGAGGCAGGAGAATCCCTTGAACCGGGAGGCAGAGGTTGCAGTGAGCCGAGATTGTGCCACTGCACTCCAGCCTGGGTGACAGAGTGAGACTCCCTCTCAAAAAAAAAAAAAAAAAAGACATGAGGTTTTACTATGTGGCCCAGGCTGGATTCGAACTCCTGGGTTCAAATGATACTCCTCTCTTAGGCTCCCAAGTAGCTAAGACTACAAGCATGTGCCACTGCGTCCGGCTTCAGGGCTTTCCATGACCCCCAAAAGAAGCTCTGCATTTGTGAGCAGCCGCTCCCCATCCCGCCAGCCCCTGACCCTAGGCAACCACTACTCTACTTTCTGTCTCCTCTTGTGACTGGCTTCTTTCACTTGGAGTCATGTTTTCAAGGTCCACCCCTGTGGCAGCATGCAGCAGGATGGCATTCCTTTTTATGGCCCCGTAATATTCCATGACATAGACAGACCACATTTTGTTTATTTCTCAGTTGGTGGGCATTTAGCCCATTTCTGTTTTCCGGCCATCAGGATAACGCTGCCATGAACACCCGTGTCCGGTATTTGGAAAAAAATTGCAACTTGTATGTTGCACCTTCTCCCCCGAGGGGCTGGGAGCTTCATAAAGAGGGAGGGGTGGACAAGTCTGTCTTATTCACCGGCATCCCCAACATTCAGCACGGTCCTTGAGACATACCAGCCGTTCAACACACACTTGCAAAGGAAAGGTCCCTGAGTCTCTAGCCCTGATTCCTGGTGGCAAAATTACTTCCAGTGCCCCAAGCCTTTGTCTCCCCTCTGTCCTCTGGCTCCTCTCTGGGATCCTGCAGTGACGCAACTATCCCTTTCCTTCTCCACCCCCCATCATCAAATCCCTTTGCAAATCCTGACAGTTTTCCTTCAAATTTTATCCCAGGCTGGGCACGGTGGCTCACACCTATAGTCCCCGCACTTTCGGAGGCCAAGGTGGAAAGATCACTTGAGGTCAGGAGATCATGGCCAGCCTGGCCAACATGGTGAAACCCCATGTCTACTAAAAATACAAAAATTAGCTGGGCGTGGTGGCAGGCATCTGTAATCCCAGCTACTAGGGAGGGTGAGGAATTGCTTGAACCTGGGAGGCAGAGGTTGTAGTGAGCTATGATCGTGCCACTGCACTCCAGCCTGGGTGACAGAGAAAGACTCTGTCTCAAAAAAAAAAAATGTATTCCCAGTCCACTTCTCACCAATCCCTTCTCACCCCATTAAGCCAGCACTCTCTCTCACCCAGAGGCCTGCAACACCCTCCTAATTTCGTTCCCTGCTTCCACCGCTACCTCTAGAATCTGTTCTCACAGCAGCCAGAGGACTTATTTTAAAACATCAATCGGTCACGTCCCTCCTCTGCTCAAAATATTCTCAGGCAGACAAAGGCCAAAGTGCTCACCACGGCCCAGAAAGCCTTTCCCGATCCTGTCCCTCCTCCCCTCTGCTCCTGCCCTCTCCTGCCTCACTCCCTCAGCTCCAGCCACACTGACCTCCCTCTCACTCCAACACGGCAACCTCAGGACCTTTGAATGCACCTCCCTGTGCCAGGACCCCTTTCCTCCAAAATCCACAGGGCTTGCTCCACTCACAGGGCTTCCTCCAGACTTACGGAGCACCCTCCAAATCCTAGTCCTCTCCTGCCCATTTCCTCCCTGTTTTCCTTCACAGCACCACTCAGGGCCTCAGGTTGTATCTTAGAGTGTTCTCTGTGCTTCTGTTCTGTCTTCCTCAGGGAAGGGAGCTCCCAAGACCAGGAGTTTTGTTTTGAGATGGAGTTTTGCTTTTGTTGCTCAGCCTGGAGTTCAGTGGCGCGATCTCAGCTCACTGCAACCTCCGCCTTCCAGGTTCAAGCAATTCTCCTGCCTCAGCCTCCTGAATATCTGGGATTACAAGCGCCCGCCACCAAACTTGGCTAATTTTTGTATTTTTAGTAGAGACGGAGTTTCACCATGTTGGCCAGGCCGGTCTTGAACTCCTGACCACAGGTGATCTACCGGCGTTGGCCTCCTAAGCTGCTGGGATTACAGGCATGAGCCACCATACCTGGCAAGAATAGGAGTTTCTGTTCACTATTATCACCCCAGTGCCTAGAACAGGGGCCTGGAACACTGGAGCGATCAAAAAGTATTTGTCAAATGACTGAATGAAGGAATGAGCCTTCGGAGGCAAGATGCTCTATGAATGAAGTTTGCAGACAAGAAAACATCCTCAAAGAGGTTAAATGATGCATGGAGGGTCACATGACCTCCCATCACTGGTGGGTAACAGAAGCAGCGCACATCTCCTAACAGGGGCCCCCAGCTACTCCACAACCCCCATCACTCCGCCCCTTGTCGTAACAACCCACCATCTCTCCATCAACTGATACCCAACCGTGTCTACCCCCTCCTGTTCACTGAGAACCTACTACATGCCAGATCTTTCCATAACAGTTACATTCTAAAACAACAGCAGTCATTGGGTACTTGGCAGAGCTGCTGTTGCAAGCCAACGGAGTAACAGCAACAGCCAGGTTCCATCTGGGGCCTGGAATGCATGAAAGGCCTGACTCACAGGCACTGCCACAAGCCCCTCAGGAAGATACACTCAGCAGCCTCTCTTGACAGATGAGGAAACCAAGAGGTGAAGTCCCTCACTCAAGGTCACACGGCTAGGGACTGGTGGTGCTCACACACAAACCCAACCGGGGCAGACCCCAGAGCCCATGCCGACACAGCCTCTGAATACTCCTGGCAGCTCCAGGCACCAACAGCCATTCCCAGGAGTTGAGAGCTGACTTGTCACCAGACTTCCCATCATCACGACAACTCTTCCTGGCAGGGACCACTGTCCCCATATTACTGTGGTCAGACAGAAAAGGGCTCAGGTCCCAGCCTATTCTGCTTCCTGACCCCTGACCTCTCTCTGGGATTAGATTTTCCCTATTTCCAGCTTTCCAGATCTCTGCCCTCAAGTCCTTCAGGGCCCCATGCCGTCCTGGAGGTCTAGGCGCTCCCTCTTCTGCCCTTCCCCCAATCCCCCACTCTATAACATCTCCTTTCCAGGGCAGCTTCCCTGTCACAGGTTTTCCCAACACCTTACACCTGCAGCTCCTTTCCTCTGCGCTCCTTGGGTCCCTCCTTCCCCCTCAGGTGACCCTCTGGCCCCCTCCACACTGCCTTCCATGTCTAAGCAATCTCCCATCCTGAAGCCCCTCTATCCCTCACCAGGGTGTTCTTACAGTCTGGCCCTCCCATCATCTCCCTGCCCTAAACCCGAGGACTTTCAACCACTCTCAGGCCTCCTCTATACCACTGGCCGGGAGCCTCAGTGACCTATCTAACCGCCCCCACCCCGTATGACACCCCCATCCCAGGCCCTCAAGCCTGCTCAATTAGGCTTCCGGCGTTCCACTTCCTCCAGGTCCCCTCTGGTTTCCTCCCATTCCGTCGCTCCACAGGGTACCCCCCACCGCGCGCCATGCACTTCTTTCCCTTCCTCTCTACATTAGGGATCCCTCTAACCCCATCGTTTGTACGATCCCCCAGCCTTTCAGTCTTTCCCAAGGGACACCTCTATGTTCCCATCCCCGCGACCTCATTGTCCTCCTCCCCCTTCCAGTCCCCCCGGACCCCTCTAGCTACTCTGTGTCGTCACCTCAAGAGGCACTCTATGACACCCCAAGCCCCTGCGTGACCCCCACCCTAAAGTTCCTCCCGGGGCCCATCTATGCTCGCCCTCTACAGCCGCAAAGGCTTATGATCCCCCGAGTCCCTCTGTGACCCCCAAACCCCTCAATTTAAGGCTCCCCCTCCCCCGCGTCTCCAGTGTCCCCCGGCCGCGCGCTCACAGTTCCGGATGTCGGAGATGAACACAGCGAGCCCCCGCATCCCATCGCCCTTGGACACGGCCGGCATGATGGCAGTGGTGTCGGCTCCAGGCCTGGCCGGACAGGGCACAGCGCAGCGGGGGCTGGCAGGCGGGGACCGGGCGGAATAGACCCCAGGCAGCGCCAAGGAGCCAAGCCGGCCGCGGGGAGGGCTGGCTGGCGGGCGGGCGGGCGGGCTGGCAGGCCGTGGCACCGCCCACCTGCCCCTCCCCTCTGCCCGCCTTCCGGAGCTTTCAGCCGCCTATTGGTAAGAGTTTCTGCCGCTCAGACGCGGGTTTATCCCCTACTTTTCCTCTCATTGGCCGCTACGCAAAGGCACGACGCTGCGATTGGCCCAGTGCTCCGCTATTTCCGTTCGGGAGAGGGGAGGGAGGAGGAGGCGTTGCCCGAGAGACGGGCGGGGTTCGATTGCGTAAATGGACCCGCCCCCTCCGCGCGGCCAAGTCAGACACTGATTGGATCTAGCAGGTCTCCAAGGAGGGAGGGAGGGACGTGACGGAAGGCGGGGAAAGGGCCCTGGGAGGCGGGACTTAGGCTGACTGAGACCAATGAGCGGGTAAACCTCCCCCGCAGGCGTCACGGATTGGTGAGATCTGTCCTATTTCCACCCTCTATTGGGCGGCTTTGGGGGGCGGGCGGAAGGCGAAGAGCAGTAGAAGAAGGAAAGAGGAGGGTGTCACTCCGCTCGGCTGGGATAGGTGGAGCGACGCCTGCAATTCCATGCTGCAGAGAAGGAGTTGGGCGGGGCGAGAGAGCGTTCAGTGTTTACTGCGCAAGCGTCTCCTTCTTCCCTTTCTGCCTCCACTGTCACCCCCGACTGCTAAAATCCTCTTCCAGGAAGCCTTCCTCCCCTCCCCCCTTCTCTGCAGCCAACGTGTCGGGACTTGTTTTGTCGGGAGAAAAAACAAGTTTGTCAGATTTGTTAGAATCTCAGCATGAAAAACAGTAATTCACGGCTAGTCCCATTAAGCAGAGATTAAACCATAGGTCGAGAGGGTGAATGACTTGCCCAGGGCCACACAACTTGGAAGTGAAAGAACAGAAATAAATGTAAACCATATCTTGGCTTTTAACTATTTTTCAACATATGTTGCCTTTTTTTTTTTTTTTTTGTCCAACCACAATGTCTCTCGGGCAGCCTCCATTGTAGCAGATATCAAACCAAAATTGATTCTCTCTTCCAGACTAGGAACTCCTGGGCAAGAATGGGACCTGGTCTTGAAGAGTTTCAACAACATTTGTTAAAGGAAGGAATGGGTGAATCTGCTTTGGCCCAACCCCAGCCTCAATCCCCTACCCTCAGCTCCCCAGAGTCTTTGGTAAACTGGCTTTGGGGAAGGCAAAACGGCCAGAACTCCCAACGCCCTGGGCAATTGAGAAATTTGGGACAAAGGAAACTGGAAGAGTCCATTTCTGTCACCTCTAGGGAAAGAACTCCCCCACCCCACCCCGCCCCCGCCACCAGCCTTTTCTAATCTCAGAAGCCAAGCATTCCTGGAATGAGTCTTGGGGGTGTGTCCTGGATCTCTGGAATGGCCTCTCTGAATCCCGGGAGCCGGAAAGGAGGTTAAGAAGAGCCCACCTTCCAGGCTCAATGGATGCGTCTACCTGGGTTTCCAGGAGTGGGGCCTGGGAAAGTCCATTTTGGATTCTAGGAGGACAGATACCGCCCAGCTGTTTTAGTAACAGGGAGAGTCCATTTGTAATATGAGTGGGGGTGCTGTTTGCCCCTGAAGAGCATAAAGCCGTCCCATTAAACACAAGAAAAATTATAAATACCAGGATTTCACGAAGTTCTTTTTTTTTTTTTTTTTTGAGACACTCTTTCGATGGAGTTCAGTGGCTCAATCTCGGCTCACTGCAACCTCTGCCTCTCGGGTTCAAGCGATTCTCCTGCCTCAGCCTCCCATATAGCTGGGATTACAGGCACCCGCCCTCGTGCCTAGCTAAATTTTGTATTTCTGTAGAAACAGGGTTTCATCGTGTTGGCCAGGCTGGTCTTGAACTCATGACTTAAGGTGATGTACCCGCCTCAGCCTTCCAATGTGCTGGGATTACAGGCGTGAGCCAACGGGCCAGGCCGAAGGAGTTTTTTTTTAGACGGAGTCTCGCTCTGTCACCAGGCTGCAGTGCAGTGGTGAGATCTCAGCTCACTGCAACCTCCGCCTCCCGGGTTGAAATGATTCCCCTGCCTCAGCCTCCCGAGTAGCTGGGATTACAGGGGCGCGCCACCACACCCGGCTGATTTGTGTATTTTTAGTAGAGATGCGGTTTCACCATGTTGGCCAGGCTGAGGAGTTCTTTTTTACAGAAAGACATTACGCGTTCCAACGACTGGAGTCCATTAATGACCAGGAAAGAAGCACCTTTCTCCCTGAGGATAACGCCATTAAAAATACTTAGCCCGGCGTGGTGGCGGGCGCCTGCAATCTCAGTTACTTGGGAGGCTGAAACAGGAAGATTGGTTGAACCCAGGAGGTGGAGGTTGCGGTGGGCCGAGATCGACCCACTGCACACCAGCCTAGGCGACAGTGCAAGACTCTGTCTTAAAAAAAAATGTAAATAAGAGGCCGGGCGCGGTGGCTTACGCCTATAATCCCAGCACTTTGGGAGGCCGAGACGGGTGGATCACGAGGTCAAGAGATCGAGACCATCCTGGTCAACATGGTGAAACCCCGTCTCTACTAAAAATACAAAAAAATTAGCTGGGCGTGGTGGCGCGTGCCGGTAATCCCAGGTACTCAGGAGGCTGAGGCAGGAGAATTGCCTGAGCCCAGGAGGCGGAGGTTGCAGTGAGCTGAGATCGCGCCATTGCACTCCAGCCTGGGTGACAAGAGCAAAACTCCGTCTCAAAAAAAAAAAATGTAAATAAGAAAAATTTAAAAAATTAAAGAAAACAATAAGTAAATGGGGGAGGGGTGGAGCCACCCTCTCTCCTGGCTCAACTCTCCATCTTCCTCTCCTCCCTCACCTTCCACACCTAGCCCTAGGCCCACCGCACCTAACATTCTCTTGTTGATCTATCTACTTGTACATTGCTTTTTCCCCGACCCCAATTGACCCCAATGCCCCATAGAATATGAGACTCTCCAGGTCAGGGTCTGGATCTCAGTCCTCTTCCACCGCAGTATCCCAGACCCCAGGCAAGCATCAAATCCAGGATGCTACATGAAGAATCAAGTACAAGTGCACGGGGCTGGGCGACCCCACCCTTAGTCTCAGGGAAAGGGAAGTTGGTCTTCTCCCAAGAACCCGTGGGCCAACCCATTGCAAGTTACAAACTAGCAGGAGTCCATTCACTAGAGCCTGGCGCTCTGACGACGGTGGTAGGGGGTGTCACGTTGGGCATAAACTGGAATCCTGAACGGGAGGAGTCCACTGAGAACACTGGGGGGATGACCTGGGCCAGCAGCTCTCCCTACCCCGTGCCCCCCCACTCGTGGGGGCCCAGTGGTTGGGTCCTTTGTGAGACAGGCTGAGAGGACAGTGGACCCTGGAGGGTCTGTGGTTAGAACAGGTGGGAAGTCTCAGAGGAAGGAGCCCCTGGGAGCCAGACTCACACGCCATGGCGAGCGTGGTGGTGAAAACGATCTGGCAGTCCAAAGAGATCCATGAGGCTGGAGACATCCCCGCGGGGGTCGAGAGCTGCTCCCAGCTAGTCCCTGAGGCTCCCCGGGGGGTTACCAGCCCGGACAAGGGGATTCCCAAGAAAAAGAAGGCCGTGTCGTTCCACGGGTGGGTTTGGCGCACCCTGCTGGGGATGGTTCTAACGCCCGGCACTGCCTCCGACAGAGCAGGAGTCCCACTGTGGGTGCTGGAGGAAGAGGGGGGAAAAGCCAGCGGGTGAGGGGCAGGAAAGAGACAAAAAGCGGCAGGGAGGTAGAGAGGAAGAAGGTATTGGGATGAATGGAGGGAAGAAAAAGCCAGTGGGAGGGAAGAAGGGAGGCTAGTGAATGAAGAAGAAAGTAGGCAGCGAGGAAGAAGGGGGAAGAAAGCAGGCAGTGGGGCTGGGCGCGGTGGCTCACGCCTGTAATCCGAGCACTTTGGGAGGCTGAGGCAGGCCAATCACAAGGTCAAGAGATAGAGACCATCCTGGCCAACATGGTGAAACCCAGTCTCTACTAAAATACAAAAATTGGCCGGGCATGGTGGCTCACACCTGTAATCCAAGCACTTTGGAGGCCAAGGTGGGCGGATCACGTGAGGTCAGGAGTTCAAGACCAGCCTGACCAACATGGTGAAAACCCGTCTTAAAAAATAAATAAATAAATAAAAACACAAAAATTAGTGGGGTGTGGTGGCACCCACCTGTAATCCCAGCTACTCAGGAAGCTAAGGCAGGAGAACCACTTGAACCCAAGAGGCGGAGGTTTCGGTGAGCCAAAGACAGCACCACTGCACTCCAGCCTGGGTGACAGCTCACACTGTAATCCCAGCACTTTGAGAGGCCAAGACGGGCAGATCACCTGAGGTCAGGAGTTCAAGACCAGCATGACCAATATGCAGAAACCCCTGTCTCTACTAAAAATAGAAAATTAGCTGGGCGTGGTAGTGCATGCCTGTAATCCCAGCTACTCGGGAGGCTGAGGCAGGAGAATCGCTGGAACCTGGGAGGCGGAGGTTGCAGGGAGCCAAGTGCACCACTGCACTCCATCCTGGGTGACAGATCGAGACTCCATCTCGAAAGAAAGCAGGCAGCAGGGACAGAGAAGGGAGAACCAGTTAGCAGTGAAGTTGGAGTCACAGGGGATGAGGTGTGCAGAAAGGAAGGCAGGAAGGGCCAGACCACTGGGGGCTGCATCTTGACCTTTCTGCCTGTTTCTCCTCTGCAGAGTGGAGCCCCCGATGTCCCACCAGCCCATGCACTGGTGCCTGAACCTCAAACGGTCATCAGCCTGCACCAATGTGTCACTGCTCAACCTGGCCGCCATGGAGCCCACCGACTCCTCAGGGACAGACTCAATAGTGGAAGACCTCAGCAGCCAACTCACACTGGCCGGGGCCCCTGCCTCCCCCACCCTACCCTGGGTTCTGGATGACCCAGACATCTCGGAAATCCTGGTGAGGGCCCCCCACACCACCCTCTGGGGAAGACAGAGGTCCTCAAGGTGCTGGTAGCAAATACTTAGGACGGGGTGGGGTGTTTTGGATTTGGAATGAGAACCTTCTGGTCGCTTTTTGAGACCCAGAGGAACTAACAAGGATCTGCCTCCTCCTTTCCTGACAGCCAGCTGTGAATATGGGAGTTGGTCTTCTTTTTTTTTTAGAGAGTCTCACCGTGTTGCCCAGGATGGTCTCAAGCTCCTGGGCTCAAGGGATCCTCCCACCTCGGCCTCCCACAGTCCTGGGGTTACAGGCACGAACCACCGTGCCTGGCCTGAGTGTAGTTCTTTAGTTCATATAGTCACTCCCAAATGTCCCCAGTGAGGCTGGGCTCAGGAACCAGCCGTAACCCTGCACTTGGGGAGCTCCCAGTCTGGCGGGGTACAATAGACACAGACTAGGGTAAGAAATTCTGGGCCGGGCGCAGTGGCTCACGCCTGTAATCCCAGCACTTTGGGAGGCCGAGGCGGGTGGATCACGAGGTCAAGAGATCGAGACCATCCTGGTCAACGAGGTGAAACCCCGTCTCTACTAAAAATACAAAAATTAGCTGGGCATGGTGGCGCGTGCGTGTAATCCCAGCTACTCGGGAGGCTGAGGCAGGAGAATTGCTTGAACCCAGGAGGCGGAGGTTGCGGTGAGCCGAGATCGCGCCATTGCACTCCAGCCTGGGCAACAAGAGCGAAACTCCGTCTCAAAAAAAAAAAAAGAAAGAAAAGAAAAAAGAAATTCTGTAATGGAGGAGAAGAGCCCCTCAAACCAGGCTGGGGGTATCAAGGAAAGCTTCCTGGAGGAGGATGTGTTGCAACCCGACTTTAGTGAATGAATAGGGAGTCACCTAAGAATCTGGGACAAAACTGAGAGGTGAAGCAAGATTTAGAAGGCTTTAGGGAATTTCTGGCAAAAGTACAGAGGGTTACAGCTTGGTCGTTTAACTCCCCGAATCTCTGCTCCTGAGCGAGGGTTCAGGAGGGAGAGAGGAGCAACTCAGGATTTTGGCTCCGTTCCATTTACTGAGCTCCAGCCAAGTGCTGTGCTGCATCCCTTATGGTGGGAAACTTGTTTTTCTGTCTTTAAAGTTCTGTAAGGGAACTGGTATCATTACGCAGTTAGAAACTGAGAAAAGGGACTCAAGCAGTCCAGCAGTGCTGGCCTGTAGTCCCAGTGACTCAGGAGGCTGAGGCAGGAGGATGGCTTGACCCCAGGAACTGGAGGCTGCAGTGAGCTGTGATTACATCACTGTGCTTCAGCCTGGGCAACAGAATGAGACCCTAGAGACCCTGCCTCTAAAAAAAAACAACTAAGGACCCAGCGTGCTGGCTCACAGCTATAATCCCAGCCCTTTGGGAAGTCAAGGCAGGCAGATCCCCTAAGGTCAGGAGTTTAAGACCAGCCTGGCCAATATAGTGAAACCCCATCTCTACTAAAAATACAGAAAATTGGCTGGGCGTGGTGGCGCGTGCCTGTAATCCCAGCTACTCGGGAGGCTGAGGCAGGAGAATTGCTTGAACCCAGTAGTCGGAGGTTGCAGTGAGCTGAGATCGCGCCATTGCACTCCAGCTGGGTAACAAGAGCGAAACTCTGTCTCAGGGAAAAAAAATACCCCACTAAGGTAGACAGCAGTGTAGTAACCTCCGCAAGGTCAAGGCTGGAGAGCTCGTAAGAAGCAGGACCAGGATAAGAAGGGGGCTGCTCTTGTCACCTAATGCAAAAGCCTTTCTCTCCCCAGGACTCCCCTGAGCTGAGCAGGGGATGTTTGAAGGGGAGGCACTGAGTCAGGGAGGCCAGAGAGGAGGCTGGGCAAGGGGCCAGAGAAGGAGAAAGAGCTGCAGGGAAGAGAAGAGGGCAGAGTCGGCTGGGAAGGATGCCTGGGAGACATCCTCCCCCAGACAGCAGAGCTCTCCCCCCATCTCAGGGAGTGTCTCTCGGGCAGCACTTGCAGCCGTCTGCCTCCCACCAGAGCTATTCCTGAGTCACATCCCCCATTGGATCGTGAAGCCAGAGAAAGTGCCCCAGGCAGCAAGGATTGAGGTCTGGCACAGCCGCCAGCTCGCCGTGGGGCTGCAGGGGACTGCCAGCCTCTCAGAGGCTTCAAGTTCCTTCTCTGTGGCATGGAAAAAGTACTGACCTTGGGTGCATGCTGAAGAGGCAAGGGGGTCTGCAGGAGCGGGAACCAGCACCCAGTACCCGAGCTGCACCCAGAGAGAAGGTGGGGACAGGTGGAGAGAAGGGCACAGAGACCCAGAGAGGGGATGGAGACCCAGAGACGGAGTGGGACAGAGACCAAGAAAGGAGGACAGAGACCTGGAAAGAGGGGGACAGAGACTCAGAGACAGAGGGGGACAGAGACCCAGAGAGAGGGGAGGGAGACACAGGAGAGGGGTATAGAGACCCAGAGAGATTAGGAGAGAGACTCAGAGAGAGGGGAACAGAGACCCAGAGAGAGAGGGAAAGACACTCAGAGGGTTGAGGGACAGAGGCTCTGTGGGGAGGAAGAGATGGGTCCAGTGTGAGAGAGATGGAGACTCAGACGGGAGAAGAGATGACCAGGGCCGGGAACGGTGGCTCACGCCTGTAGTGAGCCACGTTTTTTTTTTTTTTTTTTTTTTTTTGAGAGTTTTGCTCTTGTTCCCAAGCTGGAGGGCAGTGGTGCGATCTCAGCTCACTGCAACCTCCCAAGTAGCTGGGATTACAGGCATTTACCACCACACCCGGCTAATTTTCTATTTCTAGGAGAGACAGGATTTCTCCATGTTGGTCAGACTGGTCTCCAACTCCCGCCCTCAGGTGATCCACCCACTTCAGCCTCCCAAAGTGCTGGGAGTACAGGTGTGAACCACCGAGCCTGGCCATCTCAGTACTTTTGGGAGGCTGAAGTGGGTGGATCACTTGAGGCCAGGAGTTCAAGACCAGCCTGGCCAATATGGTGAAACCCCATCTCTACCAAAAATACAAAAATTAGCCAGGCGTGGTGGTGCATGCCTATAATGCCAGCTACTCAGGATGCTGAGGCAGGAGAATCCCTTGAATCCAGGAGGTGGAGGTGGAGGTGAGCTGAGATCGTGCTACTGCACTTCAGCCTGAGTGACAGAGGGAGACTCCATTGAAGGAGGAGGAGGAGGAGGAGGAGAAAAGGAAGAAGAAAGAGGAGGAGGAGGAGGAGGAGGAGGCGGCGGCTGGGCACAGTGGCTCATGCCTGTAACCCCAGCACTTTGGGATGCCAACGTGGGCAGATCACAAGGTCAGAAGTTCGAGACCAGTCTGGCCACGACACCTGGCTAATTTTTGCATTTTTAGTAGAGACAGTTTTCACCATGTTGGCCAAGCCAGGGTCAAACTCCTGGCCTCGGGTGATTTGCCTACCTTGGCCTCCCAAAGTGCTGGGATTACAGGCATGTGCGCCACCACGCCTGGCTAATTTTTGTGTTTTTAGTAGAGATGGGGTTTCACCATGCTGGTCTTGAACTACTTACCTCAGGTGATCCACCCACTTTGGCCTTCCAAAATTCTGGGATTACAAGCATGAGCCACCGCACCCGGCTGCCACACACTTTTAAACATCAGATCTGGCATGAACTCAAAACTTACTCATCACCGAGGGGATAGCGCTAACCCATTAACGAAAGATCCACCCGACCGATCCAAACACCTCCCACCAGGCCCTGCCTCCAGCACTGGGAATTACTTTTTTTTTTCCTTTTGAGATGGAGTCTCACTCTGTTGCCCAGGCTGGAATGCAGTGGCGCCCTCTCAGCTCACTGCAACCTCCACCTCCCAGGTTCAAGCGATTTTCCTGCCCCAGCCTCCCAAGTAACTGGGATTACAGGCGCCTACCACCATGCCTAGCTAATTTTTATATTTTTAGTAGAGATGGTGTTTCACTTCATTGGCCAGGCTAGTCTCAAACTCCTGACCTCAAGTGATCCGTCTGCCTTGGCCTCCCAAAGTGCTGAGATTACATTTTTGAGCCACTGTTCCCAGCCTGAATTTATTAATCTCCCATTTTGCTGATGTCAACTGAAAACAATATTTTTCTTTTTCTTTTTTCTTTTTGAGACAGAGTTTCACTCTTGCTGCCCAGGCTGGAGTACAAGGGCACATTCTTGGCTCACTGCAACCTCCACCTCTCCAGTTCAAATGATTCTCCTGCCTCAGCCTCCCGAGTAGCTGGGATTATAGGTATGTGCCACCACAGCCAGCTAATTTTTTTTTTTTTTTTTTTTTTTTTTTGGTATTTTAGTAGAGACAGGGTTTTCCATGTTGGTCAGGCTGGTGTCAAACTCCTGACCTCAGGTGATCCGCCCACCTTGGCCTCCCAAAGTGCTGCAATTATGGATACAATATTTCTTATCATACTTGTTTCCTAGAGCAGTCATGTAAGAAATGCGTTGCTGCCCCAGCTTACAAGGGAAGAAACTTGTTCTCCCTTTCTCTTTGTGTATTCAGCAACCGTTAGAGAAACCAAGAGAATTGGGCATTTTTTCTTTTGCACATAAAAGTCTCAATAGGCCAGGCGTGGTGGCTCACACCTGTAATCCAAGCACTTTGGAGGCCAAGGCAGGCGGATCACACGAGGTCGGGAGTTCAAGACCAGCTTGACCAACATGGTGAAACCCCATCTTAAAAAAATAAAAATAAAAATAAAAAGGCTCAATAATCACAGGAGCTCTGCTCTTCAAATGCAGCAGTGTACAGGCATCTGTGTTCTGGCGGCTCCTCTGTTTCTACACAGCTGCTCTCACCACTGCTTTCCAGCCATTAAGCACAGGGAACAAGGGACAAGATCATGCTTAGCTTTTCCACACATGGACCGCTGCCTACTTCCCTTCCACTAGCTGGAACTGGTCATAACCAGCTGCCAGAGGGCTCCCTGGGTCTCTTTTCCTTCAAGTGTGAAATAACAAAGTTGGCTGGGTACAGTGGATCACACCTGTAATCCCATCACTTTGGGAGGCTGAGGCGGGCGGATCACCTGAGGTCAGGAGTTCAAGACCAGCCTGACCAACATGGTGAAACCCCATCTCTACTAAAAATTTTAAAAACATTAGCCAGGTGTGGTGGCGCACACCTGTAGTCTCAGCTACTCGGGAGGCTCAGGCAGGAGAATCGCTTGAACCCGGGAGGCAGGGGTTGTAGTGAGCCAAGATCACGCCGCCGCACTCCAGCCTGGCGACAGAGTGAGACTCGGTCTCAAAAAAAAAACAAAAACTCAATGATACTGAAGTTATACATTTGACTACTGTAACAAAAAGGCACAAAACCACACCTTGAATAACAGAGGAGATGCAATGTCTCACCCTGAAAGTCTTCACAGGTGGTTGGAATGGAGTATGGTGGCTCCAGTGTGAAGGACTCAGGCTCCTTCTGTCTCCTTGTCCTCTATCTGCTGGTCCAAGGCAGCCCTCAATTGTGCATTCCAGTGAAATGAGAGATAAACGGAAAGTTCTCGGCCGGGCGCGGTGGCTCAAGCCTGTAATCCCAGCACTTTGGGAGGCCGAGGCGGGTGGATCATGAGGTCAAGAGATCGAGACCATCCTGGTCAACATGGTGAAACCCCGTCTCTACTCAAAATACAAAAGATTAGCTGGGCATGGTGGTGTGAGCCTGTAATCCCAGCTACTCAGGAGGCTGAGGCAGGAGAATTGCCTGAACCCAGGAGGCGGAGGTTGCAGTGAGCCGAGATCGCACCATTGCACTCCAGCCTGGGTAACAAGAGCGAAACTCTGTCTCAAAAAAAAAAAAAAAAAGAAAAACGGAAAGTTCTCATACCTTTCCTTTAAGGGATGACTCAGAAATTGACTATAATTCTGGATAATCCAAGTAATGATCTAGGCTAAAGGAAAAAAACAAAAGAAGGCTGGATGCAGTGGCTCATGCCTGTAAGACCAACACTTTTAGAGGCTGACACAAAAGGATCACTTGAGGCTGGGCGCAGTGGCTCACACCTGTAAACCCAGCACTTTGGGAAGCCAAGAGTGGCAGATCACCTGAGGTCAGGAGTTTGAGACCAGCCTGGCCAACACGGTGAAACCTCATCTCTATTTAAAAAAAACGGCCGGGCGCGGTGGCTCACACCTGTAATCCCAGCACTTTGGGAGGCCGAGGCGGGTGGATCACAAGGTCAAGAGATCAAGATCATCGTGGTCAACATTGTGAAACCCTGTCTCTACTCAAAATACAGAAAAATTAGCTGGGCATGGTGGCACGTGCCTGTAATCCCAGCTACTCGGGAGGCTGAGGCAGGAGAATTGCCTGAACCCAGGAGGCGGAGGTTGTGGTGAGCTGAGATCGCGCCATTGCACTCCAGCCTGGGTAACAAGAGCGAAACTCTGTCTCAAAAAAAAAAAAAAGGATCACTTGAGCCCAGAAGTTTGAGGCCAGCTTGGGTAACATAGGGAGACCCCATCTATACCAAAAATTTTAAAATTTTGCTACCATGCCTGGTAGTAAGCACCCATAGTCCTAGCTACTTGGGAGGCTGAGCCCAAGTTGGTGACCAATGATAGCACCACTCCACACCAGCCAGGGTACTAGTGAGAGACCCCCCACAGCCCCCCCAAAATAAATTGACATTATTTCCACTCACATTCCACTGGCCAGAACTTAGTCACATGGCCACACCTAGCTGTAAGGGATCCTGGGAAATGTAGTCTCTGGTTGGGCAGCCATGTGCCAGGGTAAGGCTTCTATATCTGTCCAAGCTGGGAGAATGGATCCTACCACATACATCCCTCATGAACCACAGATTGGCAGGAATCATAAAACATTTGATGTGACATAAAGTAATGATGACCAGAGGCCACATGGTGTCACGGTTTAAAACAAGCGTTCTGAATATAAATTCTGATGAGGTCACCTAATGTGCTGTGGACCTGGGAAGACAAGGGATGTCCCGTTTCTGCGACTCATTTGTCTCACTTGTAAAATGGGCCAAATAACCTCAAGAAATGTGGTTGTGAAGAATAAAAAGACAGGTGCTTGGCCTGGTGCATAGCAAGTGCTCATATCTGAAAGGTGGCTTCCTTTGTAATTAACCAGTTCCTGGAGAGAAAGGTAGAGCATGTGTTTTCACAGTTTATCTTTTTTTTTTTTTTTTCTTTTGAGACGGAGTTTCGCTCTTGTTATCCAGACTGGAGTGCAATGGCACGATCTCAGCTCACTGCAACCTCTGCCTTCTGGGTTCAAGCAATTCTCCTGCCTCAGCCTCCCGAGTAGCTGGGACTACAGGTGCGCACCACCATGCCCAGCTAATTTTTGTATTTTTAGTAGAGACGAGGTTTCATCATGTCTCTTGACCTCGTGACCCACCCGCCTCAGCCTCCCAAAGTGCTAGGATTATAGGCGTGAGCCACTGCACCCGGCCACAGTTTATCTTTTTATGCTGTGGACCCAGGTTGGAATGCAGTGGTGCAATATCAGCTCACTGCAACCTCTGCCTCCCAGGTTCAAGCAATTCTCCTGCCTCACCCTCCCAGGTAGCTGGAATTAAAGGCATGCACCACCATGCTCAGCTAACTTTTGTATTTTTAGTAGATATGGGGTTTTACTATGTTGGCCAGGCTGGTCTTGAACTCCTGACCTCAAGTGATCCGCCCACCTCGGCCTCCCAAAGTGCTGAGATTACAAAAGTGAGCCCCTGCGCCTAGCACCCAAGGTCACTTAATTCAGTGTTTGATTGAGTCCATCCTTCTTCCCCCACATGTCTGAGCACCCCACTTCCATCCCCCATTCTCTCCTGGATCCTGCCTATTTTTCTCCGAGGACACCATAAAGAAAGGTAGTTTACCCCCTGGGTTCACTGCACAGGAATGCTAAGAATCAGAGGTGCAGCTCTTGATTCCCAAGTCACACAGCCATCCCAGGGCAAAATCAAGGTGTAAACACAGCTTCCCAGTTCTGGAATTTTTCTTGGGCCTGGGGCTTGCCCCCACACACCCACTAACTCACTTGTCTCCCATTCTTCCCCAGAGTGGAGTCAACAGTGGATTGGTCCGTGCCAAAGACTCCATCACCAGCTTGAAGGAAAAGACCACTTGGGTTAACCAGCACGTGCAGACCCTGCAGGTGTGAGGACCCCCATGTCCAACATCTGATCTCCCTCCAGGGAGATCCCTTCAAGTTCCCTTCTTGAAGCCTGCCTCCAGCACCCATAGCTCAGTTAGGGAGCTTGAGGCTCAGAAAGGAGAGGAACCTTCCCAGGCCCAGATCTTCTTTCCCATGGGCTGTCCCCTCGTGCCCTTGGCTAACTCCCCTCCTTCTTTTTTTTTTTTTTTTTTTTTTTTTTTTTTTTTTTTTTTTGAGACAGAGTTTCGCTCTCGTTACCCAGGCTGGAGTGCAATGGCGCGATCTCGGCTCACTGCAATCTCCGCCTCCTGGGTTCAGGCAATTCTCCTGCCTCAGCCTCCCGAGTAGCTGGGATTACAGGCATGCGCCACCGGGCCCAGCTAATTTTTTGTAACTTTAGTAGAGGCGGGGTTTCACCATGTTGACCAAGATGGTCTCGATCTGTTGACCTCG
>CM052668.1:35469656-35488748 GCA_028533165.1 Leontopithecus rosalia | reverse complement strand
CAGGCTGGAGTGCAATGGCGCGATCTCGGCTCACTGCAATCTCCGCCTCCTGGGTTCAGGCAATTCTCCTGCCTCAGCCTCCCGAGTAGCTGGGATTACAGGCATGCGCCACCGGGCCCAGCTAATTTTTTGTAACTTTAGTAGAGGCGGGGTTTCACCATGTTGACCAAGATGGTCTCGATCTGTTGACCTCGTGATCTACCCGCCTCGGCCTCCCAAAGTGCTGGGATTACAGGCTTGAGCCACCGCGCCCGGCCCAACTCCCCTCCTTCTATGCTGCAGAGTAAGTGTTCTGTGCTGAGCGAGAATCTGGAGAGAAGGCGGCAGGAGGCAGCAGAGTTGGAGGGGTACTGCATTCAACTCAAGGTGAGCCACTGGGATGCAGGAGTGGGTAGGGAGAGGGAGTGGGAGAAAGAAGGGAGGAGGGCGGGCCCAGTGGCTCACACTTGTAATCCCAGCACTTTGGGAGGCTGAGGGGGGTGGGTCACTTGACGTGGGGACATTGACACTAGGCTGGCCAACATGGTAAAACCCCATTTCTACTGAAAATACAAAAATTAGTCGGTTGTTGTGGTGGGCGCCTGTAATCCCAGCTAAGCGAGAGGCTGAGGCAGGAGAATCACTTGAACACGGGAGGGAGAGGTTGCAGTGAGCCAAGATTGCATCATTGCACTCCAGCCTGGACAATAGAGTGAGACTCTCTCAAGAAAAAAAAAAAAAAAGGAAGAGGTTAGGAATGGGACCCATGAGAGATGGGAGGAAGCCATTCCTTTAGCCAAGGAAATGGGGGCATGTGTCGTGTATTGAGGGGCTGGGAGGCCTGGAGCCTGAATGGAAATAGGCAGGCTAAGGGAAGGGAGGCAGAGCTGAAATAGGAAGGCAGGGCCCTCGCCCTGGTGTCTGACCCAGGAGAACTGCTGGATGGTGACCCGGTCTGTGGAAGATGCTGAAATCAAAACCAACGTCTTGAAGCAGAATTCTGCCCTGCTGGAGGTAAGGGCTGGGGCGGGGGGTGGGGGTGGGGGGTGGGAACGGTCCCAGGATTTGTGGGAGAAGGTCAGACACACAAGAAACTTGAGATACACTTTTAGGTGGAACTCCCTGCCCGGACACCACCACCACACTGCCCCTCTGTGCACATGGTCATCTTTAGAACCCACTAATAAAAGGGATACAAATGAGGCTCCAACACCCAGATGTGGGGGGGACTCCAACACCCTGCAGTCCCGTTCAGGTCCCAGAGAGACTCAAGCTGGACTTCAAGTGAGAAGGCCTGTTCTGTCCACATTCCCACTCATTTTCCAACAAAATACTGAGAAAGCTTCAGTTGTTCTTGCTAAGTGGCTGGGACTGGTATTTGACCCCTAGAGGCATGGAGGGCTGGGTGGGTACCTGGAGACACACTGTGGGAGGTTACTGGGAATTGGAGTCCAGCTGGCCCTCAAATGGTGCCTCCCCTCCCTAATGACAGTAGGCGGGACTTCCCAATATCCTGTCCCCACAGGCGTCTACTTCCAATCTCGGGGAGTACTGGAGTGGATTTGGGGGTGGAGGTGGTTGCAGGAGGAAAGCAGCTGGACGCTGTGACCCCGTCCTCCCTTACCGCCCAGGAGAAGCTGCACTACCTGCAGCAGCATCTGCAGGATGAGACACCGCGACGGCAGGAGGCCGAGCTACAGGAGCCGGAGCAGAAGCAGAAGCCGGAGGCTGGCCTCTCCAGAAACTGCCTGGGCCCCGCCGCCACGCCCCAGGGCTGCCCCGGCCCGCCGGGAAGTCCCCACGAACCCTCGCGGCCACGCGGCCTGGCCCCGGGAGGCTGGGGAATGGGGCCTCGGGCAGGGGAGGGCCCCCACGTGAGCCAACAGGAATTGCAGAAGGTGTTCACCTGCCTCGAGGAGCTGAGGTGGGCAGGACCTAGGGGCGGAGCCTCGAAAACGAGGTGGCGGGGACTCAGGGATGGAGCTTCGAGAAGTTGAGGTGGGTGGGGACGTGGGTGGAGCCTCGCGGAGCTGAGATGGGAGGGGACGTGGGTGGAGCCTCGCAGAGCTGAGGTGGGCGGGGACATTGGCGGGTCCTCGGGGAGCTGAGGTGGGCGGGGACATTGGTGGGCCCTCGGGGAGCTGAGGTGGGTGGGGATATGGGTGGAGCCTCAAGGAGCTGAGGTGGGCGGGGACATGGGTGGAGCCTGAGGAAGTTCGGTGGGTGGAGCCTCTATGAACAGGTGGGTGGAGACATGGGCGGAGCCTCATGACTGCGGTGGGCGGGAATGGGCGGAGTCTCCAGGACCTGCGGCAGGCGGAGACTCGGGAGGAACTTCAAAGATCTTAGCGGGTGGGCGACAAGGCTGGGGTCTCCAACAGCAAAGGAGGGAGTGCCCCGAGGGCAATGACCTGAGCAAGGGACTGTCGGACTAATGAATTTTTTAGTTCTGGGCTGCTGGGAGGCAGGTCTAGGATGGTAAAACTTTCGTTGGCGGAGTGGTCCTGGAGGCACCAAGTGGGGCAGAGTGTGGTGGGCAGTGCCTTGGGGGGCAGTGTGGAGGAGCCCAGGTAGAGGTTGGGGACCTGCGTAGGGAAGGGCCAGGATGGCCAATAAAGGAAGGGGATAAAGGCGGGGCATTGGAGACACGACCAGATTTCACCAAATGGAGGGTGCAAGAAAATTTGGAGACCTGGGTGAGTCTGCAGCCATGGGCGAGTTCTCAGTGGGGCGAGATAGGTGAGTCGTGTCTCATCTATCTCGTGGGGGCAGGTGGCAGCCTGTCCAAGCCTAGCTCCGACCCATTCCCTCCCTCTGCCCCTCCAGGAGAGAGGTGTCCTCGCTGACTGCCCGGTGGCGTCAGGAGGAAGGGGCGGTGCAGGAGGCCCTGCGACTGCTCGGGGGCCTGGGTGGCAGGGTCGACGGCTTCCTAGGCCAGTGGGAACGGGCACAGCGCGAGCAGGCGCAGACGGCGCGAGGCTTGCAGGAGCTGCGAGGTCGGGCGGATGAGCTGTGCACGATGTAAGGACCAGGAAGACCAGAAAGGGCAGCGCGATCTCAACCCGAGGGCGGGGCCTTGAGGGAAAGGGGTAGACGTGTCAGCTATGGCGAGGCATTCCGGAACACATACCGACGTGGGGAAACGTCAGTTAGAGTGCAGGAAGGGTCGCAGCAGCCCTAATAAGGCCCTAATAAGGGGTGGAATCAATTTGAAAAAGGGTGTGGGATACACCTTAAAAGGGCAAAGGGTGGGGCCAAGTGGGATCTGAAAAAGCCAATTAGAGAACTAGGAGGGGCATTCCAAACAGTAAACTACTAAAAGTGGCCCAGTGGTGGCTCATGCCTATAATCCCAGCACTTTGGAAGGCCAAGGTGAGGCAGCGGATAACTTGAGGCTAGGAGTTCAAGACCAGCCTGGGAAACATAGCAGAGACCCCCATCTCTACAAACAGTTTAAAAATAAACTGGGAATGGTGTGGTGTGGCACCCTGGTAGTCCTAGCCACTCAGGAGGCTGAGGCAGGAGTGATCACTTGAGCCCGGGAGTTCAAGGCTTCAGAGAGCTATGATGGTGCCACTGCACTCCAGCTTGGGCAACAGAGCCAGACCCTGTCTCAAAATAGTGAATAAATAAAATAAAACACAAAAAATGAGACAAGTCAGAGCAGACAGCGGAGGGCAGGGTGGAGGATTCCAGACCAGTCTCCGTAGACAAGTGGAGGGCTAACAATGGGTGGAGTCTTGCCGGGGCTATACCACTCAAGAGGCGACCTGGCAGCACTGGTTACTCATGCCCCAGGGTGGAGCGGTCAGCAGTGTCTGTGGCTTCACTGAGGAGCGAACTGGACGGGCTGGGCCCACTGAAACCCATTCTGGAGGAGTTCGGGCGGCAATTACAGAACTCTCGAAGAGGGCCTGACCTCTCCTTGAATGTGGATCGGACCCACCAAGGCAACTGTGCCCGCTGTGCCAGGTAACAGGGCTGGGCCTGCCTCTGGGAGCCTTATGTGGATAGAACATTAAAGGAGATATGGAAGGAGATGGGTCATTAGTGAAGGGTGGGGCGTTGTTCATTCTGGGAAACAAGGCATCCCAGTGCATCGTAGGACCAGCCAGTCCTACTGCACTACTCATTTCTTCCCTCTCCACAAGGTAAAATCTGTCTTGTGGAACTCAAGAGAAACTTGGTACGGGGTGCATTGGCTCACACCTGTAATCCCAGCACTTTGGGAGGCCAAGACAGGCAGATCACTTGGGATCGGGAGTTCGAGATCAGCCTGGCCGACATGGTGAAAGTCCATCTCTACTAAAAATACAAAAATTAGCCGGGTGTGGCGGCATGCGCCTGTAATCCCAGCTACTCAGGCGGCTGAGGCAGGAGAATCGCTTGAACTCAGGAGGCAGAGGTTGCAATGAGCGGAGATCGTGCCACTGCACCCCAGCCTAGAGACAGAGCAAGACTCCATCTAAAAAAAAAAAATGAAGTAGTGATCCCTAGAGCACCATGGAAACCAAGGGACAGCTGATGCCTCGTAGCATCCTGCAATGCAAACTTCCCAATGCATGCTGGGAAGGTTGCATAGGGTGCACAGTGGAAACGGGGCCAAATGGAGGCTGCGCAGGTGAGCTTGGGGCATTCTGAAGTTGGTACTGGGCCTCTTTATCTGGTGACCACTCCTCCCCCAGCCAGGGGTCGCAGTTGTCCACGGAGTCCCTGCAGCAGCTGCTGGACCGCACGTTGACCCCGCTAGTGGACGAGGTGAAGCAGCGGGGCCTGGCTTCTGCCTGTCCCAGCTGTCAGAGGCTACACAAGAAGATTCTGGTACCAGGGAATAATATGGGCCACCATGTCCCATTTTACTGTTCTGTCGGGGCAAGGGGAGGGAAGCCTGGGACTCAAGGGTACTGCTGGTATGTGGCAGGAAGGGAAGGGCTGAGCTGGGAGCAGCAGGCACTGGGGGAGGACTTGGCCCTAATGCCCTAAGGCAAGCAGTTTGGTGATGAGTGAGTCACAGGCCAATCATGAAACCTTGGAAGATGGACTTGAGACCAAAGCATGATGGGACATCAGATCTAGTGCACTGTGGGACACGAGACAGGCACCAGTGTAAAGCTTCATGGAACATAGGTCTGATTTTCTCTAAGCTTTTAGAGAGGTAGTGCCGTGTACGAGATCACTGGGGTCAGATGTACAGAGGGGAGCCAGAACCCCGTGACTGTAGGTCCCAGTTAGCTGATGGGTTGTGAGAAATGGGCATTGCACAACACACTCAGCCCAGTAGTTGCTGGAACTTGAGCCGCAGTGCACTGTATTGTGGGATGTTGACCTAATGTACTGTGGGATTCTGTTGTAGTGGGTGGGATGGACAAGGGAGGCACCGTCGGACCCTGACGTGGCTGAGCTATAGGACTAATTCATGACAGGACGTGGGGCTTGGCGCGGTGGGACATAGAGAACCAGGGCACCAAGAACTGGCTTGTTTGAGTCTCACTCTGTCACCCAGGCTGGAGTGCACTGGTGCCATCTTGGCTCATTGCAACCTCCACCTCCCAGGTTCAACCGATTCTCCTGCCTCAGCCTCCTGAGTAGCTGGGATTACAGGCATGCACTACCACACCCGGCTAATATTTGTACTTTTAGTGGAGACAGAGTTTCACCCTGTTGGCCAGGCTGGTCTCGAACTCCTGACCTTAAGTGATCCACCTGCCTCGGCCTCCCAAAGTGCTGGGATTACAGGCTTGAGCCACCGCGCCCGGCCCAGCTCTTCTAAATTATGGGATGTAGAAGGTCACCATGTGGTGGGATACTGGGGCACATACACATATCAACTGTAGGGTAGTTCATGAGCTTAGGAGACAGATGATAGACACTGATTTAGTGCTTGCTGGGACATAGGTCAGGGACAGACAATAGGACAGACACAGGTTTAGTCCACAACAGAATCTGGAGACCAGTGCACTGTGGGATGCTGGGGTCAGTCTCAAGCTCAAGGCATGATGGGAAACTCTGGGAGAAATGTGGGCCCCAGGGAACCCAACCCTTTGCCCTCCACAATCCAGCTCCCCCTCCACGCCCAACCTAGTCCAGCAAGCCCAGCTGCGCCTACGCTCCTCTCCCCAGGAGCTGGAGCGCCAGGCCTTAGCCAAACACGTCAGAGCGGAGGCCCTGAGCTCCACCCTTCGGCTGGCCCAAGAAGAGGCCATGAGAGCCAAGAACCTGCTGCTCACAGACAAGATGAAGCCGGAGTGAGGAAGGAGGCTGAGGGCGTGGGAGGAGGGTGAGATCTTCGGGAAAGGGCCTGACCGCTCCTTCCGCTCCAACACCCCCGCACCCAGCCCTGCCAGCATCACCTCCCCACTGACCGTCGTGACAGGGAGAAGATGGCCACTCTGGACTATCTACACTTGAAGATGTGCTCGCTCCATGATCAGATCAGCAACCTGCCACTTGAGGGGTCCACGGGAACAACAGGTGGAGGCAGCAGTGCGGGAACTCCCCCGAAACATGGGGGCCCAGCCCCCGAACAATAAATGCCCCCGATGCTGGCATGAATTCTGTCTCCTTTTTGGCACCAGAGGACTAGTGAATTGCCCACACACCATGCACTACCTCTATCGTACTGTGATTTCTTTAATAAATAAACACATTTTGTTATTATTTTTGGAGCAGATTCTCATTCTGTTGCCCAGGCTGGAGTGCAGTGGTGTGATCTTGGCTCACTGCGACCTCTGCATCCTGGGTTCAAGGAATTCTCCTGCCTCAGCCTCCCGAGTAGCTGGGACTACATTCATGCACCCACCACACCTAATTTTCTTTTCTTTATTTTTTGAAATAATTAGGCCAGGCGCGGTGGCTCAAGCCTGTAATCCCAGTACTTTGGGAGGCCGAGGCAGGTGGATCACGAGGTCAAGAGATCGAGACCATCCTGGTCAACGTGGTGAAACCCCGTCTCTACTAAAAATACAAAAAATTAGTGGGGCATGGTGGCACGTGCCTGTAATCCCAGCTACTCAGGAGGCTGAGGCAGGAGAATTGCCTGAACTCAGGAAGCGGAGCTTGCAGTGAGCTGAGATCGTGCCATTGCACTCCAGCCTGGGTAACAAGAGCGAAACTCTGTCTCAAAAAAAGAAAAAAAAAATTAATTTCTCCAAACACATGATTTTTAAATACCTGGCTAATTTTTTGTGTTTTCAGTAGAAACAGTGTTTCACCGTGTTGCCCAGGGTGGTCTCAAAGTCCTCAGCGCAGGCAGTCTGCCCACCTTGACCTCCCAAAGTGCCAGGGTTACAGGTGGGAACCACCACACCCGGGTGACCGTGATTTATTTCTCAGCAAACACGAGGTTCTGTGGTGTAGTTTGGGTCTGTCTAATCAACATTTTGTCTATTATTGTTTAAAAATACCCCTAAGTTAGTTGCTTAAGGTAACAAACATATCTCAACTTCTAAAAGTCAGAAATACTTCTGACCAGTCAGCGAACCCCAGGAGTGGTGAGCTGATTGGTCCTGGAGCAGACTTGCCGTGAAGTTAGAGTCAAGGTGTCAGCCAGGGCCAGGCACAGGGACTCAAGCCTGTAATCCCAGCATTTTGGGAGGCCAAGGCAAATAGATCACTTGAGACCAGGAGTTTGAGAACAACCTGGCCAACATGGTGAAACCCTTTCTCTACTAAAAAAAACCCAACAAAAACAAAGATGTGGCCAGTCTTGGTGGCTCATGCCTGTAATCCCAGCACTTTGGGAGGTTGAGGTGGGCAGATCACGATGTCAAGAGATTGAGACCATCCTGGCCAACATGGTGAAACCCCATCTCTACTAAAAAAATACAAAAATTAGCTGGGCATGGTGGCACATGCCTGTAGTCTCAGCTACTTAGGAGGTTGAGGCAGGAGAATTGCTTGAACCTGGGAGGCGGAGGTTGCAGTGAGCCGAGATCAAGCCACTGCACTCCAGCCTGGCACCTGAGCAAGACTCTGTATCAAAAAAAAAATTAGCATGGTGGCACAAGCCTGTGATCCCAGCTACTTGGGAGGCTGAGGCAGGAGAATCACTTGAACTCAGGAGTCAGAGGTTGTAGTGGGCCCAGATTGTACCACTCCACTCTAGCCTGGGTGACAGAGCAAAACTCCCATCTCAAAAGAAAAAAAAGACTGTAACAAGGGATATGGGAGGTATGAACCAGGAACCGTGGACAAAAACCTATGTATGATATGTAATAACCACACATCCATACTGCACGATTCCAACTGCAGGACACTGTGGAAAAGGCAAAACTCTGGAGACAGTATAAAGATTCTGTTTGCGGCCAGGCACGGTGGCTCACGCCTGTAATCCCAGCACTTTAGGAGGCCAAGTAACTGGACAACTTGGGGCCAGGAATTTGAAACAGCCTGGCCAACATGGCAAAACCCTGTCACTACTAAAAACACAAAAATTAGCTAGGTGTGGTGGTGGGCACCTGTAATTCTAGCTACTTGGGAGGCTGAGGCAGGAGAATCGTTTGAATCTGGAGGTGGAGCGCCACTGCACTCCAGCCTGGAAGACGGCATGAAACCGTCTCAAACAAACCAGAAGGCAGTGTTTGCCAGAGACTGGGAGGGAGCAAGGAACAGGTGGAGCACAGGGGATTTTTAGGGCCGTGAAATGACTCTGGATGACACTACAGTGGTGGAGACATGTCATTATACATCGGTCCAAACCCATGTACAACACTAAGTGTGAACCCTCATGTCAGCCGTGGACTCTGGGAGATAATGATGTGTTGGAGCAGGTTCACCAGCTATAAAAAATGAGCCACTCAAGGCCTGGTGCGTTGGTTCATGCCTGTAATCCCAGCACTTCGGGAGGCCGAGGTGGGAGGATCACCTGAGGTCAGGAGTTCAAGACCAGCCTGGCCAACATGCTGAAACCCGTCTCTATTTTAAAAAAACAAAAATTAGCCGGGCTTGGTGATAGGTGCATGTAATTCCAGCTACTGGGGAGACTGAGGCAGGAGAATCGCTTGAACCTGGGAGGTGGAGGTTGACAGTGACCCAAGATGGCACCACTGCACTCCAGCCTGGGTGACAACCAGACTATGTCTCAAAACAAAATAAAAATGTACTGTTCTGGTGGAGGACGTTGATAGTGGGAGAAGAGCTGCATGTGTCAGAGAAAGGAGAGTACGTGGAACTTTCCACTCAGTTTTGCCGTGACCCTAAAACTGCTCTAAAAATTAAAGTCTCTTAAAAACCCTGCCCTGGCCAGGTGTGGTGGCTCACACCTGTTAATCCCAGCACATTGGAAGGCCAAGATGGATGGATCACTTGAGCCCAGGAGTTTGTGACCAGCCCAGGGAACATAGCAAGACCTCATGTCTACAAAAAACAGAAGAATCCAGCTGAGTGTGGTGGCGCACGCCTGCAGTCCCAGCTACGTGGACAGCCGAGGTGGGAGGATTGCTTCAGCCTGGAAGGCGGAGCTATAGTAAGCTGTCATTTCAGCACTGCACTCCAGTCTGGGTGACCTAGCAAGAGCCTGCCTCAAAAAAAGAGAGAAAGGGAAAAAGGGAGAAAGAGAGAGACAGAAAAGAAAGAAAGAGAAAGAAACGAAGAAAGAAAAGGAAGGAAGGAAGTTCAGCAGAAGCAAAAAACCAATAAATTTTTTTCTTTTTTTTTTGAGACGGAGTTTCTCTCTTCTTACCCAGGCTGGAGTGCAATGGTACGATCTCAGCTCGCCACAACCTCCGCCTCCTGGGTTCAAGCAATTCTCCTGCCTCAGCCTCCCGAGTAGCTGGGATTACAGGCACGCGCCACCATGCCCAGCTAATTTTTGTAGGGCCGTTGACCCCACAGGGTCGTGAGGTGTCCCTTACGCTGTGCTGAGGTGCAAGATCTGAGAAGTAAAGAGACAGGACACTGAAGAACTGGTGAAGAGCATCTGGACTTGGGGGCCACGCCACCTCTGAGCGGGGACAGGCGAGGCCCCGAATGCCCAGAAGCGTCTGTATTTATTAGGTACAAACAGGGAGAAGGGTCCCAAGTGAGGTCATCATCTATAGGCTTAGTGATAGGGCATACATAATCACGCGAGTCACAAGCGAGGAGCCCACCCCATTATGTCACCTGGGCAGAGAGGTGGGCCATGTGCAGTAGCAGAAAAGGGGTCCACCCCCATTAGGTCACCGAGGAAAGGAGGTGGGCTGTGTGCAACAGGTGTCATGCACAACACTTCTTATCTGGGGGCTGGAGATTTCAAAGGGTTTCTTTTTTTTTGAGACGGAGTTTCGCTCTTGTTACCCAGGCTGGAGTGCAACGGCGCGATCTCAGCTCACCGCAACCTCTGCCTTCCGGGTTCAAGCAATTCTCCTGCCTCAGCCTCCCGAGTAGCTGGAACTACAGGCACGCACCACCATGCCCAGCTAATTTTTGTGTTTTTAGTAGAGATGGGGTTTCACCTCGTTGACCAGGATGGTCTCCATCTCTTGACCTCATGATCCACCTGCCTCAGCCTCCCAAAGTGCTGGGATTATAGGCATGAGCCACCACACCCAGCTGATTTCAAAGGGTTTCTAATAGAAAGATACTGTAAGCCAATGCAGTGGGAGCTGACAGACTTTTGCTCTTAAGATATTTATGGGAGGATGACTTGAGCTAGCACAGAAGTGAGAAGAGACTGATAGGGTGTACAGCGCCATGACTGGTCACACCAGAGGGGTTCTCCCTCGGTTACTTCCAGGATCTCAGGCCTGAGGCCTACTTTCCACAGGAGCTGGATGTAAGGTGCTACAACTCCTTTATCAGGAGGAGAGGCTCATGCTCTAAGCCTGCCATACAGCATTTGCCCTTTCAGGAGGGGACCCCACTGCCTGGGTCTTTGGTTCAAGTCGTGGTCTGACTATTTTCCCATGTACTGCTTCTGTTCTGTGACTGCTGGAGGCATTCCCCCTACTGCAAATTATGATATGGTTATAGGGAAAGATTATATAAATCAGCACTAAATGTGCTGGTACGGCTCCGACTACATCCGTTACATGATTATATAGAAAGATTATATGGGAGTAAGTATGATTTTATATATATAAGTTATATGACTATATAGAAAGATGATATGGGACTAAGTATGATTATATACACAAGCTAGATATAAGTAAGCAGTGAGTTATACTTCAGGCACTAATTGTGCCTGGGGTCTGCACAGTTCTCCTTCCTCGGTGCCCATGGGGGGTGTTACCCACAGATTTTTGCATTTTTAGTAGACACAGGGTTCCACCATGTTGGCCAGACTAGTCTCGAACTCCTGACCTTAGGTAATCTTCCTGCCTCAGCCTCCCAAGTAGCTGGGACTACAGGCTCGCGCCACGTGCCCAGCATTGTTGTTTTTAAAGAGACAGCCTTGGTCTGTTGCCCAGACTGGAGTGCAATGGTGCAACCATAGCTCACTGCAGCCTTGAACTCCTGGGCTCAAGTGATCCTTACGCCTCAGCCAAGTAGGTAGGAATACAGGTGCAGGCCACCATGCCTGGCTAATTTTTCGAAGTTTATGTAGAGGCAGGGTTTTCTATAGAGTGGGGGTGACAGAGTGAGACCCTGTCTAAAGAGCAAAAATTAAAACAATTTAAATTTCCACATACATGAGGATTTAATTTTTTTTTTTTTTTGAGACAGAGTTTCACTCTTGTTACCCAGGCTGGAGTGCAATGGCGTGATCTCGGCTCACCGCAACCTCCGCCTCCTGGGTTCAGGCAATTCTCCTGCCTCAGCCTCCTGAGTAGCTGGGATTACAGGCACGTGCCACCACGCCCAGCTAATTTTTTGTATTTTTAGTAGAGATGGGGTTTCACCATGTTGACCAGGATGGTCTCAATGTCTTGACCTCATGATCCACCCGCCTCGGCCTCCCAAAGTGCTGGGATTACAGGCTTGAGCCACAGCGCCCAGCCCCCTAATTTTTTATTTTTATTTTTTTGAGACAGAGCCTTGCCCTGTCACCAGGCTGGAAGTGCAGTGGCGCAATCTCGGCTCACTACAACCTCCACCTCCTGGGTTCAAGTGATTCTCCTGCCTCAGCCTCCTGAGTAGCTGGGATTACAGGCGCGTGCCACTACACCCGGCTAATTTTTTGTATCCTTAGTAAAAATGGGGTTTCACCATCTTGGCCAGGCTGGTCTCAAACTCCTGACCGCATGATCTGCCTGCCTCAGCCTCCCGAAGTACTGGGATTACAGGCGTGAGCCACTGTGCCCAGCTGATGTATGAGGATTTTAAATTCCTTTTTTTGACATTAACTGGAGATTTAATTACATAGTGGTCAGAAATGTTGACCTGTATAATACATGTTCATTGAAATGTATTGGGGCTTTCTTTTGGCTTAGCATAGATCAATTTTGACAAGTGTGCTTGAGAAAAAAAATGTGTGTGCTTCAATTGTTGAATAGAGAGCACTCTATCTATTGATTGATTAATCCATCCATCCATCCATCCATCCATCCATCTATTCACCCACCTATTTATACTCCTCCCAAGTTCATTTCTCAATAAAAAGAATATTCCTGTGTACTCCTGGGGGATGTATACATGAGGAGCGACATCTAATTGCACATAACAAGTCTATTCTAGTGTTGCTATGTTGCTACCTCCCAAATCCTTTAGCTTCTTTTTTTTTTTCTTGACAGAGTTTCACTCTTGTTGCCCAGGTTGGAGTGCAACGAGACATGATCTTTGCCCAACAAAACCTCTGCCTCTTGGGTTCAAGGGTTCAAGCGATTCTCCTGCCTCAGCCTCCCGGAGAGCTGGGATTACAGCCATGTGCCACTTGGTCAGGATGGTCTCGAACTCCCGACCTCAGGTGATCCACCCGCCTCGGCCTCCCAAAGTGCTGGGATTACAGGCATGAGCCACTGCACCCCACCACTTTAGCTTCTTTTCTTGACATTCTGCCTGGGAAGGTCTGGGATGTTAACCTAGTTACATGTAGACCACCACTGAACCCGTTTGGGTCAGTTATTGCTAGAGCTACTCGCTGCTGCTCAAGCTAGCATATTAAATTCAGAATCAATAAATTCATTCATTCCCATCAGATTTTACCTTCCATTCTCCCCGGTCCAACACCCTTGGAATCCATTCCTACACATACACCCAGGTCTGCGAGGTCTTTGGAAATGCACAGCATCTCCATCTCCGTCCGGAGCTGCGAGTTTGAAGTCCTGAGCTCATCATTTTCTTTATGTCGTCTTCCCGGTGTGACAGAAATAGCTGTTCTGTTCCACAACCCTCATCATTCCTGCTATATTGGTCAAGGGCAGCAGTCAGTTGCTTTTCTAAATTCTTTTAAATCAGGCTCTTTTTTTTTGGCCAGGTGCCATGGTTCACACCTGTAACCTCATCACTTTGGGAGGCCGAGGCGGGTGGATCACGGGGTCAGGAGATCAAGACCATCCTGGCCAACATGGTGAAACCCGGTCTCTACTAAAATACAAAAAATTAGCCGGGCTTGGTGGCACACACCTGTAGTCCCAGGTCCAAAAAATTAACCGGGCTTGGTGGCACACACCTGTAGTCCCAGATACTCCAGGTTCAAGGAAAATCACTTGAACCCAGGAGGTGGAGGTTGCAGTAAGCCAAGATGGTGCCACTGCACTCCAGCTTGGCAACAGAGCAAGACTCTATCTCAAAAAAAAAAAAAAAAAAAAGGATTTTTTTGTTTGTTTGTTTAAGAGACAGAATTTCATTCTGTCACCCAGGCTGAAGTGCAGTGGCACAATCACAGCTCCCTGCAGCCTTGAACACCAGGGCTCAAGCGATCCTCTAGCTTCAGCCTCCCAAGTGACTGGGACTACAGGTGCGCCCTCTATACCTGGCGAAAGCCTTTTGATTTGATTACTGAAATCTCATTGAAAACAACCAACGATAATAAATAATAAATGATGCCACTACATGGAAAATCTGTCATCCCGTTTTCCACTTGCCAGGATATCATTTCATCATTAACCAGCTCGTCCAACAGGTGCATGACCTGATCCCGGAATCCCATCTTCAGCCTCTGTTCTATTTATGTCTTTAGAGACAGAGTTTTTACTCTGTTGCACAGGCAGGAGTGCAGTGGTGCAATCTCAGCTCATGGATGTCCTGGAAGGGTGTAATAAAAATGTACCAGGCCGGGCGCGGTGGCTCAAGCCTGTAATCCCAGCACTTTGGGAGGCCGAGGCGGGTGGATCACGAGGTCAAGAGATCGAGACCATCCTGGTCAACATGGTGAATCCCCGTCTCTACTAAAAATACAAAAAATTAGCTGGGCATGGTGGCGCGTGCCTGTAGTCCCAGCTACCCAGGAGGCTGAGGCAGGAGAATTGCCTGAACCCAGGAGGCGGAGGTTTCGGTGAGCCGAGATCGCGCCATTGCACTCCAGCCTGGGTAACAAGAGCGAAACTCCGCCTCAAAAAAATTAAAAATAAAAAAATGTAACAATGAGGAGGGTACAACCAACCACAAATGCTTCCGTGGGTCAGCTACGATGAGGACCGGGAAACTGATCATTGCACTGAGCAACGAAAGTATTTTCACCGGAGTGGTGGTCGAAGGAGATTCAAGGAATTACTTTTTTTTTTTTGAGACGCAGTTTTGCTCTTGTTACACAACCTCCCAATACTGCAGGAGGCTAAGGCAGGAAGGCAAATAAGTTTATTTATCTATTTTTTTATTTATTTTGACACAGGATCTTCCTCTGTTGCTCAGGCTGGAGTGCAGTGGTGCCATCTCAGCTCACTGCAGCCTCCATCTCCTGGGCTCAAGCTATTCTCCCCCTCGAGCCTCTCCAGTAGCTGGCACTACAGGCTTGCGCCACCACACCTGGCTAATTTTGTTTATTATTTATTTATTTTTTTTTTGAGATGGAGTTTCGCTCTTGTTACCCAGGCTGGAGTACAATGGCACAATCTCGGCTCACCGCAACCTCCACCTCCTGGGTTCAGGCAATTCTCCTGCCTCAGCCTCCTGAGTAGCTGGGATTACAGGCACGCGCCACCATGCCCAGCTAATTTTTTGTATTTTTAGTGGAGATGGGGTTTCACCATGTTGACCAGGATGGTCTCGATCTCTTGACCTTGTGATCCACCCGCCTCGGTCTCCCAAAGTGCTGGGATTACAGGCTTGAGCCACCGCACCTGGCCATTTTTGTTTTTTTTTGTAGTGCTGCAGTCTCACTATGCTGCTTGGATTGCTCTTCAACTCTTGGACCTAAGTGATCCTCCTGACTCAGCCTCGGAAAGTGCTGGGATCACTGGCGTGAGCCACTGCACCCGGCTGCCAAGATTTCAAGATAGTGGGTGTCGATCACTATTTTGATAAGATTTGCTGCAAAGTGGAGTGCAGAAATGAGCTGGTAGCCAGTGGGAAAAGTGGGAAGGAGAGAAAGTTCAAAATTCATAGACTTATCTTTGTTCAACCAGATGTCCACGTTTCAAGTCTCAGAGACCTACTCCTTTTCAACTGATGCCCAAACCTTCATATTAGAAACTTGTGCTGGGCACAGTGGCTCACGCCTCTAATCCCAGCACTTTGGGAGGCAGAGGTGGGCAGATCACTTGAGGTCAGGAGTTCAAGACCACCCTGACCAATGTGGTGAAACCCCACATTGGTTTCACCAATGTGGCAGAGGAATCAGTTGAACCCGGAGGCAGAGTTTTCAGTGAGGCAAGATTGCCCCACTGCACTCCAGCCTGGGTGACAGAGCAAAACCCCATCTCAAAAACAAAAATACTTGAGCTTGTAATGTCCTTTCAGTAGGCATCTCAGGGTACTCAGAAGACACTGCTACATGCCACTGTCCTGTGGCCATCACTAGTACCATAGTGGATGCCCTAGTCCATTACACGTTGCAATGGAAAAATACCTAGGACTGGGTAATTATAAAGAAATGACATTTTTAACCAATTTCATTCGGGCTTCTGCAGACTGAGAAGTGTAAGAGCACGGCCCTGGCTTCTGGCTGGGACTTTCTTTTTTGTTTGGTTTTTGTTTTTGTTTTTAGAGACGGAATCTCGCTCTGTCCACCAGGCTGGAATGCAATGGTGCAGTCTCAGCTTACTGCAACCTCCCTACCTCTGCCTCCTGAGTAGCTGGGATTACAAGCACCTGCCATCATGTCTGGCTAATTTTTGTATTTTTGTAGAGATGGGGTTCAAAAAACAAATGAAAAAAAATAAAAAGAGAGATGGGGTTCACCATGTTGGCCAGGCTGGTCTTGAACTCCTGACCTCAGGTGATCCACCCGCCTGCGTCTCCCAAAGTGCCAGGATTACAGGTGTGAGCCACCACGGCCGGCCCTGGCTAGGGCTTTCATGCTGCATCACATGTGGTGGAGAAGGTAAAAGGGGAAGCAGTCACGTGTGGAGAGTGGAAACCTGAGGGGCTTCCTCGATTTAGAACAACCTACTCTCACGGGAACTAATCCATTCATTCCCATGAAAACGAATCCAGTCTCTCCAGAGCAAGAACTCACTCACCACGACGACGAGAATAGCACGAAGCCGTTCATGAGTGATCCACCCTTACAGCCTAAATACCTCCCTCTGGGTCCCACCTCCCACCGCCAGCACACCGTGGATCAACGTCAACACGTACAAGGGTGGGGGCAAAGAAAACGTATCTGAAGCACAGCAGTGATCCACTGCGGCAGCCACAGAATTCAACCCACTGCAGTCAATACTGAGGATCATATATGAGTAACCATCATGCCGGCAGTACACGCCTCTCAGTTCTCATTTACAAGGATTTCTTCTGAGACGGATTCTCTATCTGTCATCCAGGCTGGAGTACAGTGGCACGATCTTGGCTCAGCCTCCCGAGTAGCTGGGATTACAGGCACGCACCACCCTGCCCAGCTAATTTTTAGCATTTTTAGTAGAGACGGGGTTTCACCATGTTGGCCAGACTGGTCTCGAACTCCTGACCTTGTGATCTGCCCACCTCAGCCTCCCAAAGTGCTGGGATTACAGGCATGAGCCACCGCACCGGACCTACAAGGAACTTACCACTGTGTTCAAACCCCAAAAGGCAACTAAAGCATACTCAGCCAGTCATGGTGACTTACCTCTATGATCTCAGTGCTTTGGGAGTCCAAGGCAGGAGGATACCTTGAGTCCAGGAGTTTAAGACCTGCCTGGGAAACACAGTGTGAGGCCCTATCTCTATGAAAAATTAAAATTAGGGCAGGGCGCAGTGACTCACGCCTGTAATCCCAACGCTTTGGGAGGCTGAGGCAGATGGATCACTTGAGGTCAGGAGTTAAAGACCAGCCTGGCCAATATGTTGAAACTCTATCTCTACTAAAAATACAAAAGTTAGCCAAGTGTGCTGGCGTGCAGCTGTAATTCTACTCAGGAGGCTGAGGCAGAAGAATGGCTTGAACCCAGAAGGCGGAGGCTGCAGTGAGCTGAGGAGATAGCCCCACTGCACTCCAGCCGGGGCAACAGAGTAAGACTCTGTCTCAAATAAAATAAAAATTAGTTGGGCATGGTGGCGCATGCCTGTGGTCCCAACTACTTGGGAGGCTGAGGCGAGCAGATCACCTGAGGTCAGGAGCTCAAAACCAGCCAGACCAGCATGGAGAAACACCGTCTCTACTAAAAATACAAAATGAGCCGGGCAGGGTGGCGCATGCCTGTAATCCCAGCTACTAGGGAGGCCGAGGCAGGAGAATCACTTGAACTCGGGAAGCCGAGGTTGTAGTCCGCCGAGATCTCACCACTATTGCACTCCAGCCTAGGCAACAAGAATGAAACTCCACCTCAAAAAATGAGAATAATAATAATAATAATAATAATAATAATAATAGGGCCTCGGCCACAGAAGCAAGAGGATGAAGGGAGCACCATCATTCCGGAAGCGTCGCAATAAGACGCACGCGTGCCGCTGCTGTGGCTCTACGGCCTGCCACTTTCAGAATTGGACCCGTGGCAAATGTGGCTGCCCCACCAGGAGCTAGAGAAAGTATAACAGGAGTGCAGAGGCTAAAAGATGAAATACCGGCCGGGCGCGGTGGCTCAAGCCTGTAATCCCAGCACTTTGGGAGGCCGAGGCGGGTGGATCACGAGGTCAACAGATCGAGACCATCCTGGTCAACATGGTGAAACCCCGTCTCTACTAAAGACACAAAAAATTAGCTGGGCACGGTGGCGCGTGCCTGTAATCCCAGCTACTCGGGAGGCTGAGGCAGGAGAATTGCCTGAACCCAGGAGGCGGAGGTTGCGGTGAGCCGAGATCCGGCCATTGCACTCCAGCCTGGGTAACAAGAGCGAAACTCCGTCTAAAAAAAAAAAAAAAAAAAAAAGATGAAATACCACCAGGACCGGTCGAATGAGGCACAAACATTGTATACCACAGATGCAGGCATGGATTCCGTGAAGGAACAACACCTCAACCACAGAGGGCATCCCGTTCATCTTAAGAGTTTCAATGATTATTCTGGTTAAAAAAGAAATACAGCCAGGCGCAGGGGCTGACGCCTGTAATCCCAGCAATTTGGGAGGCTGAGGTGGGCGGATCACCAGAGGTCAGGAGTTTGAAACCAGACTGACCAACATGGAGAAACCCCATCTCTACTAAAACTACAAAATTAGTCAGCCATGGTGGCGCGTGCCTGTAATCCCAGCTACTCAGGAGGCTGAGGCAGGAGAATCGCTTGAACCCGGGAGGCAGAGGTTGCAGTGAGCTGAGATTGTGCCATTGCACTCCAGCCTGGGCAATAAGAGTGAAACTCTGTCTCAATAAATAAATAAATAAATAAATAAATAAATAAAAATATAGACAAATAAGTGAATAAACAATTCCCCAACACCCACCTTTGAAGAGCTCCTTCTTATTACAAATATCTGTGTCCATCAGGGTACATTCAGGAGACAGAAATAACACCAGTTATTTTTAACAGAGATGACTGGAGATATATATATATACACACACACACACACACACACACAATTTATATATGTGTATATATAAATGTGTGTGTATATGCACACACACATATTTATTATTATCATTTTATTTATTTATTTATTTATTTATTTATTTATTTATTTATTTTTTTTGAGACGGAGTTTCACTCTTGTTACCCAGGCTGGAGTGCAATGGCCCGATCTT
>CM052668.1:35442502-35469556 GCA_028533165.1 Leontopithecus rosalia | reverse complement strand
GCAATTCTTCTGCCTCAGCCTCCCGAGTAGCTGGGATTACAGGCACGCGCCACTGGGCCCAGCTAATTTTTTGTATCTTTAGTAGAGACGGGGTTTCACTACGTTGACCAGGATGGTCTCGATCTGTTGACCTCGTGATCCACCCGCCTCGGCCTCCCAAAGTGCTGGGATTACAGGCTTGAGCCACCACGCCCGGCCCTTATTTATTTATTTTTTAGACAGAGTCTCGCTCTGTCGCCCAGGCTGGAGTGCAGTGGTGTGATCTTGGCTCACTGCAACCTCCAACTTCCGGGGTTCAGGGGATTCTCCTGCCTCAGCCTCCCAAGTAGCTGAGATGACAGGTGTGCGCCACCATGCCCGGCTAATTTTTTGTATTTTTTTCTTTTAGTAGAGACGGGGTTTCACCATGTTGATCAGGCTGGTTTCAAACTCCTAAACTGTGATCTACCTGCTTCAGCCTCCCAAAGTTCTGGGATTACAGGTGTGCGCCACCAGTCCCGGCCTTTTTTTTTTTTTTAAGTTGGAGTCTCGCTCTGCCACCCAGGCTAGAGTGCAGTGGCACGATCTTGGCTCACTGAAACCTCTACCTCCTGGGTTTAAACAATTCTTCCGCTTCTGCCTCCCAAGTAGCTGGGATTATAGGCACCCACCACCATGCTGGCTAACTTCTATTTTTAGTAGAGATGAGGTTTCACCATGTTGGCCAGGCTGGTCTCAAACTCCAGAGATCTGCCAACCTGAGCCTCCCAAAGTGCTGGGATTACAGGGGTGAGCCACGGTACCCAGCCTTCCCCAAAATTCTCATCCCATTCATGCTTAAACCAATGCGCCCCCTCAGATAACATGGATATAAAACTTTCTTTTTTCTTTTTTTTTTTTTGAGACGGAGTTTCACTCTTGTTACCCAGCCTGGAGTGCAATGGCGCGATCTCAGCTTATCGTAACCTCCGCCTCCTGGATTCAAGCAATTCTCCTGCCTCAGCCTCCCAAGTAGCTGGGACTACAGGCTCACGCCAGCACGCCCAGCTAATTTTTGTATTTTTAGTAGAGACAGGGTTTCACCATGTTGACCAGGATGGTCTCAATCTCTTGACCTCATGATCCACCTGCCTTGGCCTCCCAAAGTGCTGGGATTACAGGCCTGAGCCACCGTGCCTGGTGGATATACAACTTTCTTAACTCCCATCCCGTATAGGTCTGTACCCCCAATGGATACCTTTGGCTATTTGGGCACTGTAATAGTTCGTTGTCACACTGCTATAAAGACTTAGCCAAGACTGGGTAATTCACAAAGAAAAGAGTTTTAATTGACTCACAGTTCTGCATGGCTGGGAAGGCCCCAGGAAACTTACAATCACGGAGGACGGAAAAGCAGGCACATCTTACATGGTGGCTAGCGAGGAGTGAGCAAGCACAGGGAAAACTGCTTTATAAAACCATCAGCTCTCATGAGAACTCACTATCATGAGCACAGCATGGAGGAAAGCACCGCCATGATCCAATCACCTCCCAACTGAATCCTCCCTCGACATGTGGGGATTACGGGCAATACAATTTGAGATGAGATTTCGATGGGGACACAAACCCGAACCATATCCGATACCCATTCACTCAGCCTCCAAATAACTTTTCTCTCAAAGTCAGTGTAAAAGAGGACAGGCAAAGCCCTCTACTGTACAATTATATGACATTACCCAAAAACTAAGTAGGCAATTGGCCTTACACTTGCTGGAGTTGGGGCTGCCATCAACTTCTTGGCCCCATGGGGAGGATTTGCTTATCATGAGGCAATTCTTCTTTACTTCTTTTTTTTTTAATTCCTCTTCCACAGTATCCACTTTACTTCTTTATACACTGCTGTCTCATAGAATGCGGGACAGTTTAGATAAATCGAGACTGTCCCTCGATTCCGTAACAGATGTAGTAGTGGATAACAGATTAGCATTAGTCCCAGCTACTCGGGAGGCTGAGGCAGGAGAATTGTTTGAACCTGGGAGGTGGGGGTTGCAGTGAGCTGAGATTGTGCCACTGTACTCCAGCCTGGTGCCTGGCAACAGAGCAAGACTCTGTCTGAAAAAAAAAAAAATTAACTGGGCATGGTGGAGGGCACTACTGTAATCCCAGCTACTTGGGAGGTTGAGGCAGAAGAATTGCTTGAACCCAGGAGGCGGAGGTTGCAATGAGCCAAGATCATGCCACTGCACTCCAGCATGGGTGCTGGTGACAGAGTGAGACTATGACTCAAAAAAAAAAAAAAGTGGCCGGGCGCAGTGGCTCAAGCCTGTAATCCCAGCACTTTGGGAGGCCGAGGCGGGTGGATCACGAGGTCAACAGATCGAGACCATCCTGGTCAACATGGTAAAACCCCGTCTCTACTAAAGATACAAAAAATTAGCTGGGCATGGTGGCGCGTGCCTGTAATCCCAGCTACTTGGGAGGCTGAGGCAGGAGAATTGCCTGAACCCAGGAGGCAGAGGTTGCGGTGAGCCGAGATCGCGGCATGGCACTCCAGCCTGGGTAACAAGAGCAAAACTCCATCTCAAAAAAAAAAACAAAAGTAATTAGTATGGTCTAGCGGAACAACTGTAATTAATAAAACCTGCTGTACCTATATAAACACCTCAGGTCAAATAGAGAAAGATATCAACAGGATATACACCTACCTGGGTACACAGCACTCATCATACCCAGACTATACAGAGCAGCCTTCGAGCCTGGAACCTTGGCCCTAAGTGAAAGCTGCTGACCCCATTTTTCCATCCAAATGTTGCCTTTTTGGCCTGTCACGCCCCTATCCTGCACTCACAAAAGGACTTCAGCTGGCAGAGCAACACAAGTGGCTGATGGAGGGAATACAAGGGGCTGAGCATCAGAGACTACAGACAGACAAGGCTAAATTCAGCTGGTGCCACTTCAGGGAAAGATCACCTTCTTCCCGCCCCATCCCCTTGTCTCCATTCTGCTGAGAGAGACTTCCATCATCCAATAAAATCCTCCCCCTGCACCACTCTTCAATCGTGAGACCTAATTCTTCCTGGACATCAGACAAGAACCCGGGTACCGAGAGGGCAGGAGCTTGGATGCTCCTGCACAGAGCCTGCTCCCACCAGAGAGGAGTGACTGGCGTTTGCTCCCTTCGGTTCCTGCGCTCCCTTGCTCCCACGCTCCCTCTCATGAGGAGTCAGCGGCAGGCTGAGGGGAAAAAAGCCACTCCAGTTCCCTCCCACGAAGGGGGCCAAGGTCAAGGTGATGCAGGAGTTAAGAAGAAATAACTGAGGCAGATAGGGCATGGGAGTCTTTGGTAAGGCCTTTTTTTTTTTTTTTTTTTTTGAGATGGAGTCTCACTCTGTCGCCCAGGATGGAGTGCAGTAGTGCAATCTGTAACCTCCGCCTCCTGGGTTCAAGCACCTCCCGGCTTCATGCAATTCTCCTGCTTAGCCTCTGAGTAGCTCCACCTCCCGGGTTCAAGCAATTCTCCTGCCTAGCCTGAGTAGCTGGGACTACAGGCACCTCCCAACATGCCTGGCTTGCTTGCTTATTTATTTATTTAGACAAAGTCTTGCTCTGTTGCCAGGCTGGAGTGCAATGGCGTGATCTCTGCTCACAGCAATCTCCACCTCCCAGGTTCAAGCGATTCTCCTGCCTCAGCCTCCCAAGTAGTGGGGATTACAGGCGTGCACCACCATGCCCAGTTAATTTTTGTATTTTTAGTAGAGATGAGGTTTCACCATGTTGGCCAGGATGGTCTCGATCTCTTGACCTGGTGATCCACTTTCCTCAGCCTCCCAAAGTGCTGGGATTACAGGTGTGAGCCACGGCACCCGGCCAAGGCTTTTCTTTTTAATGAAAAGCAGCCCCAAATCATTTTCTAACAAAGAGGTGTTTGTGAAGTTGAGCTGCAGAGATAGACACACAGCTGGGAGCTTGCATGGGTGAATGCCAGCCTGGTGGGAACTAGGAACTAGAGATGTTCAAGATGGCGGCTCCACCTTCCCTTCTTTGCCAGCCACGGGCACAGTGAAGAGCAGACAGGATGGCCCTGGCCAAGGGGATAATTCATTTGCATAATAAGATTAGGGGCCTGGCTCGGTGGCTTACACCTGTAATCCTAGCACTTTGGGTGGCGCAGGCGGGAGGATCACTGGGTCCAGAGTTCGAGACCAGCCTGACCAACATGGTGAAACCCCATCTCTGAAAAAAATGGTGAAATGCCATCTATAAATATAAATATATATATATATATATATATATATATATACACAGAAAATTAGCCGGGTATGGTCGCACGCACCTGTAATCCCAGCTACTCAGGAGGCTGAGGCAGGGGAATTGCTTGAACCCAGGAGGTGGAGGTTGCAGTGAGCTGAGATCACACCACTGCACTCCAGCCCGGGCAACAGAGTGAGACTCCATCTCAGAAATAATAATAATAATAAAGATTAGGGTGGGTTAACAAGTCTTCCCCATGCACTATGTAAACATAGCACCTGATTGAACCAATTTGTAATCCTACTTAAATCAGACACTGCCTCCTCAAGCCAGACTATAAAATCTGGCATCTCCACCACCAGCTAGTCCTTTCCTCTTGGAAGTCCCCACTGTCTCACTAGAGAGCGAGCTGTTTTCCTTTTCTTTCTTCTGTTATTAAACCTCCGCTCCTAAACTCCTGTGTGTGTCTACATCCTAAATTTTCCTGGTGTGAGACAATTAACCTCTGGTATATACCCCAGACAACGTAGGTGATTCAAAGCAGCTGCTATGCCGTCTCAAGACCATGTTGAATTCTTTTTTTTTTTTTTGAGACAGAGTTTGAATTCTTTTTTTTGAGACGGAGTTTCGTTCTTGTTACCCAGCTGGAAGTGCAATGGCGCGATCTCGGCTCACTGCAACCTCCGACTACTGGGTTCAAGCAATTCTCCTGCCTCAGCCTCTGGAGTAGCTGGGATTACAGGCACGCGCCACCATGCCCAGCTAATTTTTGTATTTTTAGTAGAGACGGGGTTTCACAGTGTTGACCAGGATGGTCTCGATCTCTTAACCTCGTGATCCACCCGCCTCGGCCTCTCAAGTGCTGGGATTATAGGCATGAGCCACTGCGCCCGGCCAAATTCTTTTTTTTTTTTTTTTGAGACAGGGTCTCCCTCTGCTGCCCAGGCGGGAGTGCAGTGGTGTAATCATAGCTCACTGCAGCCTTGACCCTCCAGGCCCAGGTGATCCTTCCACCTCAGCCTCCTGAGTAGCTGGGACTACAGGTGCATGCAACTGCACATAGCTTTTTTTTTTTTTTTTTGGTAGAGACACAGTCTTACTTTGTTGCCCAGGCTGGTCTCAAACTGCTGAACTCAGTCTCAAAAAAAAAAAAAAGGAAAAAGAAAGAAAGAAAGGAAAGTAAGAGTAGGTACCTCATAGGCAGAGTAGCCCCGAGGAGTGTTGGTTGGCTATTTTAATGGTTATTTCTTGATTGTATGCTAAGTAAGGGGTGAATTATGCATGAGTTGTTTCAGTTATTTTCACCAGGCCTTGGCATTTGTAAAGCGTCAGGCGCTGGTGGGAGCGTTTTTAGGGTGCTAATGCATTACAATTAGCATATAATGAATGAGCAGTGAAGGTAACCAGAGGTCACTTTCATTGCCCTCTTGGTTCTAGCTGGTTTTGGCCAGTTCCTTTCTTTCTTTCTTCCTTTCTTTCCTTTCTTTCTTTCTTTCTTTTTTTTTGAGACAAAGTCTTGCTCTGTCGCCAGGCGCCAGGCTGGAGTGCAATGGTGTGAGCTTGGCTCATTGCAACCTCCGCCTCCTGAGTTCAAGCAATGCTCCTGCCTCAGTCTCCCAGGTAGCTGGGATTACAGGTACGCACCACCATGCCCAGCTAATTTTTGTATTTTTTAGTAGAGACGGGGTTTCACCATGTTGGCCAGGATGGTCTCATTCTGCTGACCTCATGATCCGCCCTCCTCGGCCTCCCAAAGTGCTGGGATCACAGGCGGCCACTTTCTTTTACTGTTTTCTTTCTTATCAGTGAGGTCTTATGTCTTGGAAACTAGTCCGGCGGAATTCCTATCTCACTAGGGTGTGAAAAACAAAGCCGAAGTTTAGCGTTATTAAAAGCTAAAGGTGCCGGGCGCCGTGTATCACGCCTGTAATCCCAGCACTTTGGGAGGCTGAGGCGGGTGGATCACCAGGTCAAGAGATCGAGACCATCCTGGTCAACATGGTGAAACGCCGTCTCTACTAAAAATACAAAAAATTAGCCAGGCATGGTGGCGCGTGCCTGTAATCCCAGCTACTCAGGAGGCTGAGGCAGGAGAATTGCCTGAACCCAGGAGGTGGAGGTTGCGGTGAGCCGAGATCGTGCCATTGCACTCCAACCTGGGTAACAAGAGCGAAACTCCGTCTCAAAAATAAATAAATAAATAAAATAAAATAAAATAAAATAAAAGCTAAAGGTTTGGATGAGGAGCCCGTGGAAATAAAACTGAGCCTGTGAAGAGGGGGCACTGCTAGGATGGTGCTGGAGTAGCCAAGCTCAGAGGCGGATCACCAGAGACCGGAATTTTCTCAGGAAGGGGTGCTGATCTGGCATCCCCAAATGGTCTGGCATCTCTGAGGATGTACAAGTTTCAAAAAACTGCAAACTGGATTTAGTGGCTGCTACAGGAAAGAACCGTCTTGGACATGGTGAAGGAGCTTTGCTGGGTGATACTGACGGGAACAGGAAAGCAACACGAAATAAGAGAGGAAACAGGAAGGAGCAAGACCCCATTTCCCAGCCGGGTGAGGCGGTTCACGCCTGTAATCCCAGCACTTTGGGCTGCCTAGGTGGGCGGATCACCTGAGGTCAGGAGTTCCAGACCAGCTTGACCAATATGAAGAAACGCCGCCTCTACTAAAAATATAAGAAATTAGCTGGGCGTGGTGGCGCATATCTGTAATCCCAGCTGCTCGGGAGGCTAAGACAAGAGGATTGCTTGAACCCGGAAGCGGAGGTTGCAGTGAGCCCAGATGGCACCATTGCGCTCCAGCCTGGGCGACAGGAGTGAAACTCCGTCTCAAAAAAAAAAAAAAAACCTGTTTCCTCCTCCAGGTTTTACAGTCCCTCTGGTGCCCCCTATTGGCAGAGGCTAACACACAACTTGGCAAAGCCGAAGTGGGGTTTTCAGAGTCCCAGTCCAGTTACACAAAGCCCAGTATTGGGAAATAGATTTGAAGCCAAGCGATAATAGCTTAATAATTGGCACACATAATAATAGTATGTGCCAGCAATTATGATTAATTCAATTCTGCACCCCTGAGGACCAAATATATTTTTGAAAGACAACTTGCCAAAAAAAAAAAAAAAAGAGTTCTTAACTGCATTGAAAGGCTAATTATTTTTCTGGATAGCTAATATGCAAGCTCTGCTGATATTTATTCTACCCCAACTACACTGTGGTTTTAAAGCAGATTCTATCAAAATCCCAATGAGATTATTTTTAAATGGATTGGACACAATTATTGTAAAGGTTGTCTAAATAAATAAATGAGCAAAACAAAGATTGGTTTTCCTGCTGAAGAGTATTAAAAGATATCCAGAGCCAATATATTAAAATATGTTGGCCCGGCACGATGGCTCACGCCTATAATCCCAGCATTTGGGAGGCCAAGGCAGGCAGATCACGAGGTCAGTAGTTCAAGACCAGCCTGGCCAATATGGTGAAACCCCATCTCTACTAAAAATTCAAAAATTAGGTGGGTTGGTGGCACGTGCCTGTAATCCCAGCTACTTGGGAGGCTGAGACAGGAAAATTGCTTGAACCGGGACCCAGGAGGAGGAAGTTGCAGTGAGCTGAGATCGCACCACTGTACTCCAGCCTGGGCTACAGAGTGAGACTCCATCTCATAATAAATAGATAGATAGATAAAATATCTTATAATGTAATACTAGTTAGTGTTATCCTGAAAGAAAAATAAAAAGATAATAAAGATATTTGACGAATACATCAAAAGGCAATAAGAAATACATGTAACAAAATTATTCAAAGTATTATGTTGAGGTTATTGATTAAAATATATAAAATTTAAATACTTCTGTCATGTAATACCCTGAAATAATTTCCAAGCCGGGCGTGGTGGCTCATGCCTGTAATCCAAGCATTTTGGAGGCCAAGGCAGGCGGATCACCCGAGGTCAGGAGTTCAAGACCAGCCTGACCAACATGGTGAAACCCCGTCTTTAAAAAAATAATAAAATAAATAAATAAATTCCAAATGAATTTCAGGAAAAATAGAAGAAAACAAAAATGAACCTTGTTGGCATAGCGATGCTTGCCCAGATCTGTGGAACTCACCAATCTCCTTCCCTAAAAATAGTTACATCTCTTTTTTTTTTTTTTTTTTTTGAGATGGAATCTCACTCTGTCACCCAAGAGTAAGGTGGTGCAATCTTGGCTCACTGAAACCTCCACCTTCCGGGTTCAAGTGATTCTCCTGCCTCAGCCTGCCAAGTAGCTGGGGCTATAGGTATGCACCACCACACCTGGCTACCTTTCGTATTTCGAGTAGAGACAGGGTTTCACCATGTTGGCCAGACTGGTCTCACAGCTGACCTCAAGTGATCCGACCATCTTGGCCTCCCAAAGTGCTGATATTACAGCCACGAGTCACCACACCTGGCCATTTGAGCCATTTTGAGTTGATTTTTTAAAATATAGTATAAGGTAGGGGTCTAATTTTGTTCCTTTACCTGTATATATCTAGTTTTCTAAACACCATTTGTTGAAAAGACTGTCCTTTCCCCTATGAATGGTCTTAGCACCCTTTTTGTTGGGGTGGGGGGATGGAGTCTCGCTCTGTTGCCCAGGCTGGAGTGCAATGGCGCGATCTCAGCTCACTGCAACCTCCGCCTCCCAGGTTCAAGCAATTCTCCTGCCTCGGTCTCCTAAGTAGCTGGGACTACAGGCTCATACCACCACGCCCAGCTAATTTTTGTATTTTTAATAGAGACGGGGTTTCACCATGTTGGTCAGACTGGTCTCAAACGCCTGACCTCATGATCCGCCCGCCTCAGCCTCCCAAAGTACTGGAATTACAGGCGTGAGCCACCGTGCCCGGCCTACAAGAAGGTGGGGAAGAGGACATGTGTCTCAGGATTAATGTCCCATGATTAACCTGGTTGATTGTTTATTAACAGAAAGGGGTTAACCTGGTTGATTGAAACAGGTTAAAACAGAACTCGAGGTGTCCCTGGGTGCGCTCAGACCACCAACCTTTTAGTTAACAGCTGAATGCGCTAACCGATTGCGCCAGACAGTAGCACCCTCTTTGATAATCATTTCAGCCAGGTGTGGTGGCTCACACCTGTAATCCCAGCACTTTGGGAGGCTGAGGCAGGTGGATCACCTAAGGTCAGAAGTTCGAGACCAGCCTGGCCAACATGGTGAAACCTCATCTCTTAAAACACAATAATAATAATAATCACTTGACTATATATGTGAGGGTGTATTTCTGGGCTTTCTATTCAATTCCATTGGTTCATATATGTGTCTCTATGTAGCACACCACACTGTTTTGATTACTGTAGCCTTTTTCTGAGACAGTCTCTCCCTCTGTTGCCCAGGTTTGCATGCAGTGGTGTGAGCACAACTCAAGGAGTCTTCCCACCTCAACCTCCTGAGTAGCTGGGACCACAGGCACCATGCCTGGCTAACTTTTCAATTGTAGAGACAGGGTCGTACCATGTTGCCCAGGCACATCTCGAACTCCTGGACCCAAGCAAGCCTCCTGTCTTGGACTTCCAAAGTGCTGGGATTCCAGCTGTGAGCCATCGTGTCCAGCCTTGCCTCTACAAAAAATTAACTGGCACAGTGGTGCATATCTGTAGTCCCAGCTACTCAGGAGGCTAAGGTGAGAGAATCCCTCGAACCCCAGAGTTTGAGACTGCAGTGAGCTAAGACCACACCACAGCACTCCAGCCTGGGTGACTGAACATGGCCTTATCTAAAAAAAAAAAAAAAAAAAATACAAAACCCCAGGCAAGGTGGCTGGCTCATGCCTATAATCCCAGCACTTCGGGAGGCCAAGGCAGGCAGATGACTTGAGGCCAGGAGTTTGAGACCAGCCTGGCCAACATGGCAAAACCCCATCTCTACTAAAAATACAAAAATGAGCCAGGTGTGACGACGGGTGCCTATAATCCCAGCTGCTTGGAAGGCTGAGGCACAAGGATTGCTTGAACTATGGAGGCAGAGGTGGCAGTGAGCCAAGATCACATGACTGCACTCCAGCCTGGGTGACAGAGCAAAAATGCCTCAAAAATAAATAAATACGTTAAAAAATTAATTAATAACTCTTAAAAAATGACAACCACCGGCCGGGCACGGTGGCTCACGCCTGTAATCTCAGCACTTTGGGAGGCCGAGGCGGGTGGATCACGAGGTCAAGACATCGAGACCATCCTGGTCAACAAGGTGAAACCCCGTCTCTACTAAAAATACAAAAACATAGCTGGGCATAGTGGCACATGCCTGTAATCCCAGCTACTCAGGAGGCCCAGGAGGCGGAGGTTGTGGTGAGCTGAGATCACGCCATTGCACTCCAGCCTGGGTAACAAGAGCGAAACTCCGTCTCAAAAAAAAAAAAAAATGACCACCACCACAAAAATCTCAATACACTAAGGTGAGGGACTCCCTGCACATTTGTTTCCAAGGCTGCCTGAAACAAAGTATCACAACAGGGTGGAATTTTGTTATCTCATAGTTCTCAAGGCCAAAAGTCTGAAATCAAGATGTCAGCTGAGCCATGCTCTCTGTAGCCTCTCAGGACAGGAAGGATCCTTCCTGGCCTCTTCCAGTCTGGTGTTGCTGGCAACCCCTGGCATTCTCGGGCTGGCAGATGTACCACTCCCATCTCTGTCTGGGTAGTCACGGGGCATCCTCCCTGTGTGTCTCTCCTGTTCTTTTTGTCTTGGTTAGGTTTTGGAACAGGGTCTCACTCTGTTGCCCAGGCTGGATTGCAGTGGCTCAATCATGGCTTGAACTCCCGGGCTCAAGTGATTACTCTGGCCTCAGTACCCCATGAGTAGCTAGGATTACAGGCATGCCTGATTACCGGCTGATTACCACCACAGCCGGCTGATTTTTTTTTTTTTTGATGGAGTTTCACTCTCTTGCTCAGGTTGGAACGCAATGACACGATCTTGGCTCACTGCAACCTCCACCTCCCAGTTCAAGCGATTCTCCTGCCTCAGTCTCCCAAGTAGCTGGGATTACAGGCACGCGCCACCACATCTGGCTAATTTTTGTATTTTTAGTAGAGATGGGGTTTCACCATGTTGGCCAGGTTGGTCTAGAATTCATGACCTCAGGTGATCCGCCCTCCTTGACTTCTCAAAGTGCTGAGATTACAGGCGTGAGCCCCCGTGCCTGGCCTCATTGTTTTTTTAATTTTAATAGAATCAGGGTCTCACCATGTTGTCTAGGATGATGTCAAACTCCTGAGCTCAAGGGATCCTTTCGCCGTGGCCTCCCAATGTCCGGGGACTACTGGCATAAGCCACCATGCCCGCTCCTCTCCTTTTCTTGTAAAAACATCAGTCATCTTGGATTAAGGGCTCCTATCTGATCACATTCTTTTTTTTTTCTGAGATGGAGTTTCACTCTTGTTTCCTAGGCTGGAGTGCAATGGTGCAATCTAAGCTCACCACAACCTCCCCCTCCCGGGTTCAAGTGATTCTCCTGTCTCAGCCTCCCAAGTAGGTAGGATTACAGGCATGCACCACCATGCCCGGCTAATTTTGTATTTTTAGTAAAGACAGAATTTCGGCAGGTTGGTCAGGGTGGTCTCGAACTCCCAATCTCGGGTGATCCTCCCTCCTCAGCCTCCCAAAGTGCTGGGATTACAGGCGTGAGCCACCGCGCCCGGACTGTTTGACCACATTCTAACTACTGAAATCACACTGGCAATTACCCTATTTCCAAATAAGGTCACATTGAGAGGTACTATGGGGTTAGGACGTCAACATATCTCTTTGCGGAACACAATTCAGCCTATAACGGCCCGCAAAGGTGTCTGCATCCTAATCCCTGGAACCTCTGTCTGTTTTAGGCTACTTGGCAGAAGGACTTTGTCGATGTGTTTGAAGTCACAGGCCTTGCGATGAGGCAATGATCTTGGATTAGGCAAGTGTGCCCAGTCCAATTCCCTAAATCCTTGGAATTGGGGAATGGAGGCCGGGCACGGTGGCTCAGACCTATAATCCCAGCACCTTAGGAGGCCAGGGTGGGTGGATCACTTGAGGTTGGGAGTTCAAGTTCACCTGACCAACATGGTGAAACCCAACTCTATTAAAAATACAAAACTAGCCGGGCATGGTGGTGCACGCCTGTCATCCCAGCTACTTGTGAGGCTGAGGCAGGAGAAGCCGGGAGACAGAGGATGCAGTGAGCCGAGATCGCACCATTGCACTCCAGCCTGGGCAACAAGAGCGAAACTCCGTCTCAAAAAAAAAAAAAAAAAAAAAAACAAGAAAGAAAGGATTGGGGGACGCAGAGAAAGAGCCAAGAGAAGGCAGATGTTGCACTCCAGTCTGGGGAACAAGAGCGAAACTCCATCTAAAAAAATAAAGAAAGAAAGAAAGAAAGGATTGGGGAATGAGAGAAAGCGCCAAGAGAAGGCAGGAGATGTGGGATAAGGCAAGGACGTGACCTGCTATTGCTGACTTTGAACACAAAGGTTGCCACAAGCCTAGGAATGCCAGCAGCCCCCGAGGCTGAGAACGTCTCACAGGGGACAGCTGGCAGAACTGAATTCTGCTCACAGTCTGAACACTTGTGGAAACAGATTCATCCGCAGAGCATCAGAGGGAGCCCTGCCCACACCTTGATGTTGAGGCAAGAGAATAGGGCCTCAAGGCAGGAAACCTAAGGACCTCCTAGAACTAAATGAAATGGAAACACTTCAGCTTTGACAGGAAACAGGCTTTTCATTGACTTTGTAACTTTACTACATCCTCTTTATCTACACAGGCTCTACACCAAGTAAATAACTTTATTTTTTTAATTTTTGAGATGGAGTTTCGCTCTCGTTACCCAGGCTGGAGTGCAATGGTACAATCTCAGCTCACCCCAACCTCTGCCTCCTGGGTTCAAGCAATTCTCCTGCCTCAGCCTCCTGAGTAGCTGGGATTACAGGCACGCACCACCATGCCCAGCTAATTTTTTGTATTTTTAGTAGAGACGGGGTTTCACCATGTGACCAGGATGGTTTTGATCTCTTGACCTCGTGATCCAGCCGCCTCAGCCTCCCAAAGTGCTGGGATTACAAACGTGAGCCACTGCACCCGGCTAGTAAATAACTTTATAACTTCACTGTAGCCTCTTTTTTTCAACATAGGGCACACAGCAAGTAACCAGGGGAAACCTCTAGAGGGTATTCAAAGCCCAGAAAATTCTGTATCTAGGCTCTTGAGCTGCTCTGCTCCGCCCACTCCCACTCTGTAGCGGGCGCTTTCGTTCTCAATAAATATGTTTTGTTGCTTCATTCTTTCCTTGCTTTGTTTGCGCATTTCTTCCAACTCTGTTAAAACATGCCAAGAACTTGGACACCCTCCACTGGAAACAATGTCACCCTGAGGCGCTATGCAAAGGAGCCAGGTTAGCCCCAGTTTATGTGACTTTCTGACCTACAGAATTTAGAGATGAAAAATCTGGCCAGGTGTGGTGGCTCAGGCATATAATCCCAGCACTTTGGGAGGCTGAGGCGGGCGGATCGCCTGAGGTCAGGAGTTCAAGGCCAGCCTGACCAATACGATGAAACCCTGTCTCTACGAAAAATACAAAAATTAGCCAGGCATGGTGACATGCACCTGTAATCCCAGCTACTCAGGAGGCTGAGAGAGGAGAATTGCTTGAACCCAGGAGGCGGAGGTTACAGTGAGCTGAGATCACACCACTGCACTCCAGCCTGGGCAACCAGTTTTTTTTAACTCCATCTTAGAGAAAGAAATGAGCATTGGTATGATGCCATGAGCTACACTGTGAACTTGAGTTACGTTTTGCCGTCGCGTAAATAATGTCTTTTTGCTGTTTCAGAGCCCAGTCTAGGATCCCATCTTGCATTTAGTTATCAGGTCTTTTCAGCCTCCAGTTTTGTTGATGGTTTTCTGTTTTTTCAGACAGAGTCTTGCTCTGTCACGAGGCCGGAGTGCAATGGTGCGATCTCGTCTCACTGCAACCTCTGCCTTCCGGGTTCAAGCGATTCTCCTGCCTCAGCCTCCTGAGGAACTGAGACTAGAAGTGCCCACTACCATCACACCTGGCTAATTTTTGTATTTTTAGTAAAGACGGGGTTTCACCATGTTGGCCAGGATGGTCTCGATCTCTTGACCTCATGATCTGCCCGCCTTGGCCTCCCAAAGTGTTGGTGGAATTACAGGCATGAGCTACCGCGCCCGGCCCTGTTGTTGTTATTTTAATTCTAGAGACTGAGGCTTGCTCTGGAGTATGATTTCGGTTCGCTGCAGCCTCAGTCTCCCAAGGCTCATGTGGTCCTCCCACCTCAGCCTCCCAAGTAGCTGGGACTTCAGACATGCACCACCACACGTGGCTAAGTTTTAAACATTTTTTGTAGAGACAGAGTCTCACTAGGTTGCCTAGGTTAGTCTCAAACTCTTGGGGTCAAGCCACCCACCCACTTCAGCCTCTCAAAGTGCTGGAATTACAGGCATGAGCCACTGATCCTGGCCAGCAATTGTGAGATAATAAATATGTATTTAAGCCTCTACGTTTGGGGCAATTTGTCAGAGCAGCAATAAAAAAACTAATGGTACAGGAGTTAAGAAGAAATTACTTACGCAGAGAGTGAGGGTTCAGGATCCTCGGTAAGGTTTTCCTTTTAATGAAAAGCAGCTCCAAATCCTTTTCCTTTCCAACAAAGAGCAGCTTGTAAAATGGAGCTGCAGACACAGATGTCAGCAGTTGTGCCAATCACGTTCAAAATGGCGGCCCCTTCTTCACTTTATCAGCCACGTGCATAGTCAGACGCACACAAGATAGCGCTGGTCAATTTGCATAATAAGATTAAGGTGGTGTAGCCTATAATCCCAGCACTTTGGGAGGCCGAGGCGGGTGGATCACGAGGTCAAGAGATCGAGACCATCCTGGTAAACAAGGTGAAACCCTGTCTCTACTAAAAATACAAAAAATTAGCTGGGCATGGTGGTGCGCGCCTGTAATCCCAGCTACTCGGGAGGCTGAGGCAGGAGAATTGCCTGAACCCAGGAGGCGGAGGTTGCAGTGAGTGAGATCGTGCCATCCATTGCACTCCAGTCTGGGTAACAACAGCGAAACTCCGTCTCAAAAAAAAAAAAAAAAAAGATTAAGGGGGTGTTCCAAGCCTTCCCTGTGTGGTATGTAAATATAATACCTGATTGAACCAATCCGTGAGCCATATGTAAATCAGGTACCACCTCCTCAAACCTGACTATAAAATCTGGCAGGTCTTTTCCTCCCAGAAACCCTTGTTTCTGTATACAGAAAGCTGTTTCTCTTTCTCTTCTGCCTATTAAACCTCTGCTCCTAAACTCATGTGTGTCTGTGTCCTAAGTTTTCCTGGCACAAGACGATGAACCCCAGGGTATATACCCCAGATAACGTAGCCACTTCACTAACGCAAGGCCAGGTGTGGTGGTTCACACCTGTAATCCCTGCACTTCAAGAGGCCAAGGCAGGTGGATGGCTTGAGTTCAGGAGATCAAGACCAGCCTGGGCAACATAGCAAGACCTTGTCTCCAAAAAAAGAAAAGAAATTAGCCAAGTGTGGAGCCATTATGTTGCCCAGGCTGGTCTCAAACTCCTGGTCTCAAGTGATCCTCCCACAGCAGCCTCCCAAAGTGATGGGATCACAGGTGTGAGCCACCATGCCCAGCCCACGTTGTTTTCACTGTGGGAAGGTTGCAGGCAGGAACCAGGCAGGCAGCTCAAATGTATGGTCACACATTGTCACATACCTGTCGGCTCACTCACCCCAGAGGCATGGGCATTATCTCAGGGTATTGCCTCCAAGATACTTAAAATTACAAAGGGAAAGATGTTACATTTACAGTGGAAAAGCCCAGCAGATACCACTTTAACCAGGCATCGAATACAGTGGGGTTTGAATGGGAATCCAAGAATCCAGGCCCCAGCCCCTCCTCCCTGAGACCTAGGACCTCAGAAGATAGGGCTACATCCAAATACCTGGAACCTGTGAGTATTACTTTATTACTAGAGTCAGGGGTCTCTAGAGGGACAGAACTAACAGGATAGATACAGCTCCAAAGGGGAGTTTATTAACTCACACAATCACAAGGTCCCACAATAGGACATCTGCAAGCTGAGAAGCAAGGAGAGTCAGCCCACGTCCCACAACTGAAGAACTTGGAGTCTGATGTTCGAGGGCAGGATGCATCCAGCATGGGAGAAAGACGTAGGCTGGGAGGCTAGGCCCGTCTAGTCCGTTCACATTTTTCTGCCTGCTTTCTATTCTAGCCAGGCTGGCAGCTGACTAATGGTGCCCACCCAGATTAAGGGTGGGTCTGCCTTTCCCAGCCCACTGACTCAAATATTCATCTCCTTTGGCGACACCCTCACAGACACACCCAGGAACAATACTCTGCATCCTTCAATCAAGTTGACTGACACTCAGTATTAACCATCGCAGAATCACTGCAGATGCAGGTCGAGATCCTCTCACCTCCCCTGGCGAGAGGGTCATCGATCCAATGACAAGTGACTTTGGAAGACAAAGGTGGAGAGGGATCTGAGACAGAGGAGAGCATCCTGAAAAAGGGAAGCAGAAACTGGGGTTGGGAGACAGAAGCAAAGGTTAGAAGCCATGTTTGCTCATCTCTGCTTGCCAACATGACTGCACAAAGCCCCCTGGCTCTGTGAAAGTTCCCCAGAAAGATGCTTTGAAATTAGCCGGGCATGGTGGTGGGCACCTGTGATCCCAGCTTCTGGGGAGGCTGAGGCAGGAGAATCGCTTGAGCCCAGGAGGTGGAGGTTACAGTGAGCCAAGATCGCACCACTGCACTCCAGCCTGGGTGATGGAAGTGGAACTGTGTCTCAAAAAAAAAAAAAAAAAAAAAAAGATGCTTTGAAGACTAAACAGGAGAGGCCTTGTGCAATGGCTCACAACTGTAACCCCGACACTGTGAGAGGCTTAGGTGGGCAGATGACTTGAGCCCAGGTGTTCAAGATGAGGCTGGGCAACCTAGCAAGACCCCATCCTACAAAAAACAAAAAATACAAAAATTAGCCTGGCATGGTGGCATGCACCTGTAGTCCCAGCTACTCAGGAGGTTCAGATGTGAGAATTGCCCGAATCTGGGAGGCTGAGGCTGCAGTGAGCCGTGATTGCACCACTGTGCTCCTGCCTGGGTGACAAAGTGAGACTGTGTCTCAAAACAACAACAACAAAACACACAGAAAACAATTGCTGTAGGTCCAAAATAGAGCAGAGAGCTTAGCTACATGTTCTCTTTCCCCCTGCTGCAATCCACGTGCCGAAGAGGGCTGTGGTCTCATTAGCGACTCATCTGGAGAAAGATCTGCTTCCAAGCTCCCTTGGGTTGCTGGTAAAATTCATTTCCTTTTGGCTGTATGACTGAGGGCCCCAGGGTCTTACTGGCCGTCATCTGGAAGTGGCCCTCAGCCACACACAGTTCCTTGTTAAGAAGGCTTCCTGGCCAGGCATGATGGCTCACACCTGTAATCCTAACACAGGGAGGCCGAGGTGGGAGGATTGCTTGAGCCCAGGAGTCCAAGACCAGCCTGGGCAATATGGCAAAACCCTGTCTCTCCAAAAAAAAAAAAAAAAGAAAAAATTTAATTAGCTGGGTGTGGTGGCACCTGTGGCCCCAAGCTACTTATGAGGCTGAGACAGGAGAAGCACTTGAGGTTGGAGGTTGGGGGCTGCAGTGAGCTATGACTGCACTACGGCACTCCAGCCTGAGCCACAGACTGGGACCCTGTCTCTGGGAAAAAAAAAATCTGCGATGATGGAGTCTAATTAACAGAATGATAACCCATTTCCTTTGCCATGTCCCATTGTGGGAAAGGAAGTCACAGATCCCACTATGCTCCAGAAGATCATACAGAGGTGTGGATGCCAAGCTGTAGATCACTGGGGGTCAACTCGGGGCCTGTGCACCACAGGGATGGATTTGGAAATGTAATCCAATGTAAGAATTGCGTTGTCCAGGCACAGCAGCTCATGCCTGTAATCCCAGCACTCTGGGAGGCCACGGTGAGAGGATCCCTTGACTCCAGGAGTTCCGAACCAGCACGGGTAACATAGGGAGACCCTGTCTCAAAAAAAATAAAAATTAAAAATTAATAAAAGTTAAAAACAAAAATAAGTGGCTGGGCACGATGGCTCACACCTATAATCCCAGCACTTCGGGAGGCTGAGGATGAGAGTCATGATTAGAGGGTTAGAGTCATGATTTTGTTGTTAGGTTGGTATTATTATTATGTTTGGCTCAGAAGCAATGAGGGTTAGCGGATCGCCTGAGGTCGGGAGTTCGAGACCAGCCTGACCAACATGGAGAAACCCCATCTCTACTGAAAATACAAAATTAGCCGGGTGTGGTGGCACACGCCTGTAATCCCAGCTACTCCAAAGGCTGAGGCAGAAGAATCTTTTGAACTCAGGAGGCGGAGGCTCCCGTGAGCCAAGATTTCGCCACTGCACTCCAGCCTGGGCAATAGGAGTGAAACTCCATCACAAAATAAATAAATAAATAAATAAATAAATATTTAAAAATAATAAATTTCAAAAAAGAATAAGAGGGTTGAGGCTGAGGTGTTTGCAATTTGTATTCTTTATTACTATGTTTTAAAAAAAAACTTACCCCAAAGCACAGCAGCTTGACTTAACAACCATTTATTCTCTCACATAGTCGATAAGAGTCAGGAAATCGAAAGTGGCTTAGCTAAGGTGGTTCTGGCTCAGTGTCCCTCATCAGGTCATGGTTAAGATGTCAGCCAGGTGACGGTCATCTGAAGGCTTGACTGGGACTGGAGTATCTGCTTCCGAGATGGCAGTTGCCTGGAGGTGTCAGTTCTTCACCACATGGGCCTCTCCGTAGGTAGCTTGAGTGTCCTCGTGGCCTGGCAGCTGGCATCCCCAGAGAGCGATGGAGAAGTAGAGCACGAAGGAAGCCATAGTGTCTCTTGTGACCTCGTTATTTCTACCACATTATTTTCGTTATTAAAAAAAAAAAAAAGGCTGGACGAAGTGGCTCATGCCTGTAATCTCAGCTCTTTGGGAGGCCGAGGCAGGTGGATCATGAGGTCAGGAATTCAAGACCAGGCTGGCCAACACAGTGAAACCTTGTCTCTGCTAAAAATACAAAAATTAGCTGGGTGTGGTGGTGGATGACTGTAATCCCAGCTACTCGAGAGGCTGAGGCAGAGAATTGCTTGAACCCAGGACGCAGAGGTTGGAGTGAGCTGAGATCGTGCCACTGTACTCCAGTGTGGGTGACAGAGGAAGACTCTGTCTCAAAAATAATAATAATAATAAATAAAAAGAGTCTTGAATGCAGCCCACACTCAAGGGGAGGGGAATTAATCTCTACCTTTTGGAGGAAAGAGTATGAAAGTACTCTTGGAGTTTTCTTTTTTTTTTTTTTTTTTGAGACGGAGTTTCACTCTTGTTGCACAGGCTGGAGTACAAAGATAAGATCTCAGCTCACTGCAACCTCCACCTCCTGGGTTCAAGCGATTCTCCTGTTTCAGCCTCCCGAGTAGCTGGGATTACAGTTACACGCCATCACGCCTGGCTAATTTTTGTATTTTTAGTAGAGACCGGGTTTCATGGTATTGGTCAGGCTGGTCTCAAACTCCTGACCTCAGTTTATCCTCCTGCCTTGGCCTCCCAAAGTGCTGGGATTGCAGGCGTGAGTCACTGCGCTTGGCCTGTGGACATTTTTAAACCATCACGGAGTTGGCAGTCTGGCTGTGGAGGTCAGGCTGGTAGAGGCTGAGCCATTTAAATTTTGATTTTGTTGCTGGGTTGGTATGATTATGTTTGACTCAATGAGGGTTAGAGTCACGGAGTACTGGAACACGGTAGTGGTGGGTTGGATGGCTGGGGTTCGGTGGTGACATGACGGTATTTGGGCTGGTGGAGATTGTAACATCGGAGGTGGTGGGAGTATAGTAAAGGTGTGCTCAATCATCACCACGGGTCCAGTGGAAGCCTGGTGACGGTGGAAATGTCATCTGGGCGAATCATTTGAGGTCAGGAGTTCCAGAACAGCCTGACCCACATGGTAAAACCACAAAACCCCATCTCCACTAAAAAATAGAAAAAAACAAAAAAATTAGTTGTGTATGGTGGCGCATGCCTGTAGTCCCAGCTACTCCAGAGGCGGAGGCGGGGGAATCTCTTGAACCCAGGAGGCAGAGATTGCAGTGAGCCAAGATTGAGCCACTGCACTCCAGCCTGGGTGACAGAGCGACTCTGTCTCAGAAAGAAAAGAAAAAAGAAAAGGCTGGAGTTGGATGATAAAAATTTCAGTGAGTTCGTTTGGGGATTTTTTTTTTTTTTTTGAGATGGAGTCTCTTGTCACCCAGGCTGGAATGCAGTGGCATAATCTTGGCTCACTGCAACCTCCGACTCCCTAGTTAAAGTGATTCTCCTGCCTCAGCCTCCCAACTAGCTGGGATTACAGGCATATGCCACCACATCCAGCTAACTTTTCTATTCTTTTTTTTTTTTTTTGAGACGGAGTTTCGCTCTTGTTGCCCAGGCTGGAGTGCAATGGTGCAATCTCGGCTCACCGCAACCTCCGCCTCCTGGGTTCAGGCAATTCTCCTGCCTCAGCCTCCCGGGTAGCTGGGACTACAGGTACGCGCCACCATACCCAGCTAATTTTTTGTATTTTTAGTAGAGATGGGGTTTCACCATGTTGACCAGGATGGTCTCGATCTCTTGACCTCATGATCCACCCGCCTCAGCCTCCCAAAGTGCTGGGATTACGGGCTTGAGCCACCAAGCCCAGCCAACTTTTGTATTTTTAGTAGAGACAGGGTTTCACCATTTTGGCCAGGTTGTCTCAATCTCCTGACCTCGTGGTCTGACCACCTCAGCCTCCCAAAGTGTTGGAATTACATGTGTGAGCCACCGCGCCCGGCTTGTTTGGGGATTGTCAATTGAGGTGGCTGGATCTTTAGGTTTGAAGATGGATTTGAGGTAGATGGTGGTGCTGAGGCAGCAGGAATTAGGCTCAGGAGAAATTGTGAGGTTGTGTTTGATTGGCATGAACGAAATGGACATGGAGGACTCTAAGCAGGTGTTGCGAGCTGTGGTTGAAGCTGTGACTGCCACTGGGAATCCCCGGCTAGGCCTGGGAATGGATGGGAGCATCTGTCCTCCCCATCCTGGTCCTCACCTCTTCCACCCCTGCCTGCCCACGAGCACAGCAGACACCGCACACCCAGCTCACACATCTTTATTGGCCTGGATGTGGGGTTGCCGAACAGGCTGCCCTGTCCTGTGCCATCCCAGCAGTGGCCATCGTCACCCTCATTCCCGAGGGGAGGCCAGCTGCCTGCTGGAAGGAGTCAGAGTTCAGGGGATGTCATAGATGTCTTGGAGGCCCCAGTCTGGTGGGAAAGAAATCCACACCTGCGCCTGGAATCCTCCTCCCTTGAACTTCTGAACCGGCGCTTAAAATGCTGCCCCGCTTGGAACAGGGAGGCCACATCCAGCAGGGCATCCTCAATGTGCTGCCCCAGCCTGTGGGAGTCCTGGAAGAAGAATGGTGTCAGAGCCAGGGGGAGCTGGGAGACGGGATCCCGGAGGCTGAGAAATAAGAGGGCTGGGGGCCTGGACTCCTGGATCTGAGGGAGGAGGGGCTGGGGACCTGGACTTCTGGGTCTGAGGGAGGAGGGGCTGGGAACCTGGACTCCTGGGTCTGAGGGAGGAGGGGCTGGGGGCCTGGACTCCTGGGTCTGAGGGAGGAGGGGCTGGGGGACTAGACTCCTGGGACTGAGGGAGGAGGGAGCTGGGGCCTGGACTCCTGGGTCTGAGGGAGGAGGGGCTGCGGGCCTGGACTCCTGGGTCTGAGGGAGGAGGGAGATGGGGCCTGGACTCTTGGGTTTGAGGCAGGAGAGAGCTGGGGCCTGGACTCCTGGGTCTGAGGGAAGAGAGGCTGGGTGCCTGGACTCCTGGGTCCGAGGGAGGAAAGAGCTGGGGGGCCTGGACTCCTGGGTCTGAGGGAGGAGGGGCTGGGGGCCTCAACTCCTGGGTCTGAGGGAGGAGGGAGCTGGGGCCTGGACTCCTGGGTCTGAGGCAGGAGAGAGCTGGGGCCTGGACTCCTGGGTCTGAGGAAGGAGGGGCTGGGTGCCTGGACTCCTGGGTCCGAGAGAGGAAAGAGCTGGGGGGCCTGGACTCCTGGGTCTGAGGGAGGAGGGGCTGGGGGCCTCGACTCCTGGGTCTGAGGGAGGAGGGGCTGGGGCCTGGACTCCTGGGTCTGAGGCAGGAGAGCGCTGGGGCCTGGACTCCTGGGTCTGAGGCAGGAGAGAGCTGGGGCCTGGACTCCTGGGTCTGAGGGAGGAGGGGCTGGGTGCCTGGACTCCTGGGTCTGAGGCAGGAGAGAGCTGGGGCCTGGACTCCTGGGTCTGAGGCAGGAGAGAGCTGGGGCCTCGACTCCTGGGTCTGAGGGAGGAGGGAGCTGGGGCCTGGACTCCTGGGTCTGAGGTAGGAGAGAGCTGGAGCCTGGACTCCTGGTTCCCGAGGAAAGAGGGAGTTGGTGGGTACACACGTTTGTCTCACCGTTTTCGTGCTTGACTTTTTGCTGGAGATGTGGAAGGTGATCATGTCATCCCCCATGAAGATATAAGAAACACCATAACCATGCTCATCAGCCTGGAGTCGGAGAGAGTGAAGGGAAGAAAATAGCTCCACTCCCCTCTTCCCCCACTACACAGGTGTGCCGGCCCCCAGCCCCCTCTTTCCTTCGGGTCTATGGGCTGCGCCCCCAGCTCCACTCACAGGCCCAAATCCACCGCCCGAGGAAACATAGTCCGGGTAATTGTGGACGTCAAACAGGTGCATTTGCTGAACAGGGATCTGGCTGGTGGACAGCTGCCACTGCTCCGAATGGACCTGAGGACACGAGACCATCACATGTACGGGACAGAAATCTGCAGGTCTCCTCCTTGGCTCCACTTCCCTGGGCCTGTCTCACCCCTAAATCCGGGCAACCTTCTCCCTGACCACGCCCTCCTCCTGGCCACGCCCTTCTCTGACCACACCCCACCCTCTTACCAACCGTCTTCCCTTCTCCTCACAGACCACGCCCCTTCTCGGACCACGCCCCTTCTGCCTATCCCCGGCTCCGACCCTCTCCCCTCGCTCTGCTCCCTTTGCCCGTCTGCCTTCCCTTTCTTGCCCCTGCCCTCTCTGGCTTCTCTGCTGATGCGTCCTTTTTCAACATCACCCTCCTTTTTTTTTTTTTTTTTTTTTGCGACAGAGTCTTCTGATGCGTCCTTTTTCAACATCACCCTCCTTTTTTTTTTTTTTTTTTTTTTGCGACAGAGTCTTGCTCTGTCCAGGCTGGAGTGCTGTGGTGCGATCTGGGCTCTCTGCAATCTCCACCTCCTGAGTTCAAGGAATTCTCCTGCCTCAGCCTCCCAAGTAGCTGGGATTACAGGTACCCACCATCTAATGTGGTGGCCCCGCTAATTTTTGTATGTTTAGCAGACACGGGGTTTCACCCTGTTGGCTAGGCTGGTCTCCAACTCCTGACCTCCAGTGATCCGCCCACGTCAGCCTCCCAAAGTGCTGGGATTACAGGCGTGAGCCACCGCACCCGGCCTTGATGCTTCCTTTTTCAACATCGCCCTCCTTTCCTGAAGCCTCTCCCTTCTTCCACAGTCTCCCACCTCCCTCTCTAACCCTTTCCCTGTGCCCCAACCTGGGTCAGGAAGGGCGACTGCAGGTGGAGGAATCGGGACACGATGTAGAGCGCGAAGAGGTGGCGGTCCACTCCCTGCCCGCTCATGGCTGCCTTCAGCAGAGCCTGGTGCTTGTCCACTGCCACGCGGAACAGGGCGAGGCACTGGGGGTCCTGGGGTCCCCAGGTCATGGTCACAGATCATGGAAAGACAGGAAGTCGACTTAGTGCTGGGTCCGCAGCATACCTGGCCTCAACCCAGCTTGCCACATCCCTGCAAGGTGGAAATTCCCCATTTTACAGATGGGGAACTGAGGCTTAGAGAAGGGAAATCATGTGTCCAGGTTCACACAGCTGGGGGAGCCAGCAGGGTTCCTAGGTGTGTCTGGCCCCAGAGCCCAAACTCCTTCCACAGAACCACAATACCTTATAGGTGTGGGGTGAGGGCGCAGAGGTGCAGGGCAGGTGGGATCTGGGCAGAGAGGGTATGGGAAATGTCACAAAGGAAGGTCACAAGGTCACATAGAGGTTAAATGGGCAGAGTTACAGTGCAGAAATAGAGTCCTGGCCAGGTGCTCTGGCTCACGCCTGTAATCCCAGCACTTTGGGAGGCCGAGGCGGGGTGGGGGTGGGGGACCACCTGAGGTCAGGAGTTCGAGACCAGCCTGGCCAAAATGGTGAAATCCCATCTCTACAAAAAACTAGCTGGGCATAGTGGCACGAGCCTGTAATCATAGCTACTCGGGAGGCTGAGGCAGGAAAACTGCTTGAACCTGAGAGTTGGAGGTTGCAATAAGCTGAGATCATGCCACTACACTCCAGCCTGGGTGACAGAGCAAGATTCTGTGTCAAAAAAAAAAAAAAAAAAAAGAAAAGAAAAAAGAAATGGGGAGCTGGGCTCGGTGGCTCCTGCCTGTAATCCCAGCACTTTGGGAGGCAGAGGCAGGTGGATCATGAGTCAGGAGATCGAGACCATCCTGGCCAACATGGTGAAACCCCATCTCTACTAAAAATACAAGAAATTAGCTAGGCATAGTGGCACGTGCCCATAGTCCCAGCTACTCAGGAGGCTGAGGCAATAGAATTTCTTGAACCTGGGAGGCAGAGGGGTTGCAGTGAGCCTAGATCTCGCCACTGCACTCCAGCCTGGGCAACAGAGAGAGACTTTGTCTCAAAAAAAAAAAAGAAAAGAAAAAAGAAAGAAAAGAAAAGAAATGGGGTTCCTTCTTGGGTGCTCTCCCAGTGCCCCACTGAGACCACCATGAAAGCAGATATCACACTAAATTGGGCTGTCTCCCCCCGTCAGTGAGCTCTTTGAAGTCAGAGGCCAGTTCTGATGCATCCCTTGTCCCTCGTGCCCATCATGGAGCCTGGCTTCAGTAGTTCCCATCAATGTTTGCAAGTGGATGAGTGAGAACACAGAAATGACTGAAGCCTCCAGCGAGGCCTACACCCACTGTCTTCTCTTTGTCCTCCATGGCTCTCACAAAGCTGCAGGCCTCCCGCGTGCAAGACCGCACCGTCTCCGTCCGGCCTTCCAGGAACAAGCGCGTCATGGCCGACTCATAAGTCAGGCAGAATTGACCCCTGTCCTGGGGGACAAGGAGGAGAGGAGGCTGTCAGCTGGGCTCAGGAAGTCGTATAGACTTGACCCATCTCTGTCCAGACCTCCAGCCTCCTCCAGCCAGCCCAAGAATGGTTGGGAGAGAGAATTCAAGATGGTAGACCCTCAACGGCAATGATCACAAGGAGCTATGGAGGGGCAAGTTGTGGGGCTTGGGTGGACCGAGATCCTGAGGGGGCTGTGCTTGGGGAACCAACTGACCCGGAAGTGGGCCAGCTGCAAGGCGATCTGGATGAAGCTGTCTGAAGAGAGGTGGCAGCGTCTGATGAAGCTCTTGCCAAACAGGGAGAATGGAAAGACATGGCAGTCGACATTTTCAGACAAGATCTTGGCTCCCCGCAGGGCTACAGAGATGGAGGAGTGGATCTGCTGGGGCAAGAGGGAAGAGGGGTGGCTGGGGTTACAGAAGCGGGTAGCATGAAAGCCAGGAATGAGGCTGGAAGCAAAGGTGGACATGGAGTTAGGGTTGGGGCAGAATATGGAAATGGGGACAAAGAAGAGAAGAGAACGGAAGGATGAGATTAAAGATGGGGATGGGCCAGGCGCAGCGACTCACGCCTGTAATCCCAGCACTCTGGGAGGCCGAGGCCGGTGGATCACCTGAGGTCAGGAGTTCGAGACCAGCCTGGCCAACATGGCGAAACCCCATCTCTACTAAAAATACAAAAAATTAACCAGGTATGGTGATGGACGACTGTAATCCCAGCTACTCAGGGGGCTGAAGCAGGAGAATTGCTTGAAGCCAGGAGGCAGAGGTTGCAGTGAGTGGAGATAGTGCCACTGTATTCCAGCCCGGGTGACAAGAGCAAAACTCTATCTCGAAAAGAAAAAAAAAAAACAGCCGGGTGCGGTGGCTCACGTCTGTAATCTCAATGCTTTGGGAGGCTAAGGTGAGCGGATCACCTGAGGTCGGGAGTTCAAGACCAGCCTGACCAACAGGGTGAAACCCCGTCTTTAAAAAAAAAAAATACATATAAAGAGACCAGCCTAGACAACATGGTGAAAGCCTGTCTCTCCTAAAAATACAAAAATTTAGCCAGATGTGCTGGTGGGCACCTGTAATCCCAGCTCCTCGCGAGGCTGAGGCAAGAGAATCACCTGAACCCAGGAGTGGGAGGTTGCAGTGAGCCAAGACGGTGCCATTGCACTCCAGGCTGGGCAACAGAGTGGGACTACGTCTCAAAAAAAAAAGATGGGGATAGGAATGGCAGTGCAGACTGGGACAGGATTACAAGAATGCGGTTGGGCCACAGTTGAAGGTGGGGTTGGGGATGGGGATGGAGGTGGGAGTGAGTGGTTTGGAAATGGAACAGGGAAGGGGGTTGGGTATGGAAGTGAAGCTGGGCATGGGTTGTGGTTGGAGGTGGGTTGAGTACAGGACAGGGTTAGAATTGGGTATGGGGTTCGGGGTTGGGTTGGGGGTGGGTATGGGGTTGGAGTTGGGGTTGGGTATGGTGGGTTGGTTTTGGGGTTGGGGTTGTGTTTAGGGTTACGGTTGGGTATGGGGGGTTG
>CM052668.1:35376294-35442002 GCA_028533165.1 Leontopithecus rosalia | reverse complement strand
GGTGAGGTGTGGTGGTGGTGGTGAGGTGTGGTGGTGGTGAGGTGTGGTGGTGATGGTGAGGTGTGGTGGTGAGGGGTGATGGTGAGGTGTGGTGGTGAGGTGTGGTGGTGGTATTGGGATGGGATTGGCCATGGAGATGAATTTTGAAGGAAAATGGAGTGCGTTGGTGTGGGGTCGGACAGTGGTGGTTTTGAGTCTGACCCAAACCAAGAGGGTAGAGATAGGGCTGGGGTTGAGGATGGGATTGCTAGTGGGAGGAGGGTTGGAGTTTGGGCTGGGGATGAGGTTAGGGTTGGGGTTAGAGGTGGTGGATGCATTTGGCCTGATTTGGAGGTGGGGGGAGTGTGGGTTTTAGGTTGTGGGTAGGAATGGGTTTGATTTTCAGGTTGGGTGTGGGGATGAGTTTTGAGTCAACCTAGGAATCCTGGGACCTGGAGGAAAGGCCAGAAACCCAGCCTCACCTGGTCTGGAAGGTCCCACTGCAGCCGCTGGGGCTGGGGTAGTGTGGGGTCCGGGTGTCCCTTGCAGTGGCCGTCTGCTGAGTAGCCTAGCTGGAAGCATTCTGTAGCCAGAGTGAACTGTGGGCAAACAGAGGCTGTCAGAGTCCCTTCCGCCTTGTGGACTGAGGCCATCTAACCCAGGACCTCTTGTCATACGTCCCTTTTTGGGGGTAGGGGGCAGTTCCTGAGAAACAGAAACCTCTGGTGTTCACAGATGGGGCCTCAGGTTCATGTTCATCAAGAACAGGACCAATACCGGTACTCAACTGGTGTCTATGGTCCCTGCACTTCTTTCTTTTCTTTTTTTTTTGACAGGGTATTGTTCTGTCATTCAGGCTGGTGTGCAGTGGTGAAATTATAACTCACTGCAGTCTCAAACTCCTGGGTTCAAGCTATCCTCCTTCCTCAGCCTCCTGAGTAGCTGGGACCACAGGCATGTACCACCATGCCTGGCTAGTTTTTGCTTTTTTTTTTTTTTTTGAAACAGAGTCTCAGGCTGGGCTGGTGGCTCAAGCCTGTAATCCTAGCACTTTGAGAGGCTGAGGCAGGAGGATCACTTGAGGTCAGGAGTTCAAAACCGGCCTGGCCAACATGGTGAAACCCCGTCTCTCAAAAATTTAAAAAAAAAAAAATTAGCTGGGCGTGGTGGCACACGCCTGTAGTCCCAGTTACTTGGGAGGCTAAGGCAGGAGAATTGCTTGAACCCAAAAGGTGGAGATTGCAGTGAGCTGAGATTGAACCCTTGCACTACAGCCTGGGCAAGAGTGTGACTCTGTCTCAAAAAAAAATTAATAATAATAAAAAGAAACAGAGTCTTGCTCTGGAGTCTTGGCTGGAGTGCCATGGTGTGGTCTCAGCTTACTGCAACCTCTGCTTCCCAGGTTCAAATGATTCTCCTGCCTCAGCCTCTGGAGTAGCTGGGATTACAGGTGCCTGCTACCACACCAGTTAATTTTTTTTGTTTGTATTTTTATAGAGACGGGGTTTCACCATGTCGGCCAGGCTGATCTTGAACTCCTGACCTTGTGATCCACCCACCTTGGCCTCCCAAAGTGTTGGGATTACAGGCGTGGCCACTATGCCCAGCCTGGAGTCATCTTCTTGCTCTGTAACTCCTCGATGTCTGACTCTGGGAAAATCACTTCCTTTCTCTGGGCCCCATTTACCAGCTCATCAAAGGGAAATCCTCATCCTAGACCCCTTTCTTTGCCCAGTGACCCTGGGCCAACCTCTGCCTCTCCCTGAACCTCAGTTTCGTTTTTCTTTTCTTACCCTAAGGCCCTGGAGAGGACAGTCTTCAGAGATAGGGCAGGGGTCCCCAGAACCAGGGAGTGCTGGCCACCCTACCTCCCACATGTGTCCTGAGATGGGGCAGTCGGCCCAGGAGTGCTCCACGCTGAGCCCCAGCTTCCCATTGGAGAAGACGATTAGGGTGAAGGATTTGTCAAACCAGCTGTCGGGGAGAGTTCAGAGGGGTCACCAAGAGAGTGGGGCAGGGGGAACTCAGGGTGCTTTCTGAGGGACTTGAGGGAGTTTTCTAGATGAGGAGATGTGGGGAGCCATTGGGTGCTGGTGTGGGGATCTCTACACCATTGGGGGTCCCCAGTAGTGGCTCTGGAGGTCTCCAAAACATGTCTGGGATTTAGAGTTTGGATATTTTTTTGTCTTTTCTTTTTTATTTTTTTTTGAGATGGAGTTTCACTCTTGTCGCCCAGGCTGGAGTGTAGTGGTGATATCTCTGCTTACTGTAACCTCTGCCTTCTGAGTAGCTGAGGGTTCAAGTGATTCTTCTGCCTCAGCCTCCCAAGTAGCTGGGATCAAAGGCAAACACCACCATGCCCAGCTAATTTGTGCTTTTTGCTTTTTTGAGATGGAGTCTCACTCTGTCGCCCAGGCTGGAGTGCAATGGCATGATCTTGGTTCACTGCAACCTCTACCTCCTGGGTTCAAGAGATTCTCCTGCCTCAGCCTCCTGAATAGCTGGAACTACAGGTGCCCACCACCACACCTGGCTAGTTATATTTTTAGTAGAGATGAGGTTTCACCATACTGGCCAGGCTGGTCTCAAACTCCTGATCTTGTGATCTTCCCACCTTGGCCTCTCAAGGATTATAGGCATGAGCCACTTGCCCGGCCTAATTTTGGTAGTTTTAGTAGAGACAAGATTTCACCATATTGGTTGGGTCGGTCTTGAACTCCTTACCCCAGATGATCTGCCCCTCTCAGCCTCCCAATGTGTTGGGATTACAGGCTGAGCCACCACGCCCGGTCTAGAGTTTGGAGATTTTTAGGGAACTTGCTGAGGAAGGTTCAAGCCTTTTGGGGGTGTTGGGAAGTCAACGGGACTGCCCTGGGCCTCGGAATTCACTGCCTGCCAGGCCTGAGAATCTCTAGGTCTGGAAGTCCGGGCCTAGGGCCCTGGGTTGGGTACCTGCATGAAGGCCGGAGGACTGAATGATCCAAGTTCTGAGGCTGAGGTTGCCAAGTCTGAGGTGCCGGGGCCTAGGAGTCCTGGGTTTGGTGGTCCTCAGGTCTGGGGTCCCTGGGTCTGGGAGGCTGAGTGTGGGTTCTGAACCTGGGGTCCCAGGTTGAGGGGTTCTCTGGGTCTGAGCAACCAGCTCAGGGTTTTGGGAGTCTCAGATTTCAGGGTCACTGTGTCTGGGTTACAGGTCATGCATCCCAGATCGAGGGGTTCCCCAAGTCAGAGGTCTCCAGGTTCCAAAGCATTGGGTCTGAGGTCCTCAGCTCTCTGCAGGTATGGGCTCCCAGGTCTGGCTATCTATCACTGGGGGTCCTAGGTCTCATACTGGATTCTGGGGTGCCACGTCTGGGGGCCCCATCCCACAACTGACTCACCGGTCATGGCCCCGGCCAGCCAGCAGGGCATGGGCATAGGCATCCAATGACGCCGCTGGGTCCTCCCTCGTGAGCCCCGCAGGCTCAGCGTCCAGCGACACAAAGAAAGCAGCCCCTTCCACCACCTCCAGGGCCTCTGCCGCCTGGGTCTTCAGGGACGTCCGCACCTGGGCCCACGTGTCCCTGGAGGGCCCGATATGTACATGAGTCCACCCTACCCAGCCGCCACCTGGCCCCACCCCTGCCCTTCCACAGCCGCAGGACACTGGTGACCTTTGAGAGCCCCTGACCCCTGACCCCTACCTGGGAGCAGCAGTCAGAGCGGCCAGATGTTCCTCGTGGGGGCAGGCCGGTGACGGATCATCCAGGATTCGCTGAAACTGCTGCTCCAGGGCCCTCGGGGAAAGCAGGCTGTTTCGGGAGTGGGTCCCCACGCGGAAGAATCGGCCTCGGTGGAAGACAGCCACGTGCTGGCTGTCGTGGAGGTGACGGATGTGGTCTAGGGGTGGCGTTGGCAGAAGCATAGGGGCAGGAAGGCCAGCCACAGAGGGATAATGACCTTTTTTTTTTTGAGTCAGGGTCTCGGTCTGTTGCCCAGGCTGGAATACAGTGGCGCAATCTCGGCTCACTGAAACCTCCACCTTCTGGGTTCAAGCAATTCTCCTTTCTCAGCCTCATGAGTAGCTGGGATTACAGACACGTGCCACCACACCTGTCTAATTTTTGTATTTTTTGTAGAGACGGGGTTTCAGCATGTTGGCCAAGCTGGTCTCAAACTCCTGACCTCACGATCACCTGCCTCAGCCTCCCAAAGTGCTGGGATAACAATCACTTATTACCTACTTCTTAGGAGCTGTCAGCTGTTCAAAGCACCCTGGTAATCGTCAGCACCCTAGGAAGTTTATTTACTTATTTTTTGGAGACAGAGTCTCACTCTGTCATCCAGGCTGGAGTGCAGTGGCGCAATCTCGGCTCACTGCAGCCGCACCCTCCCAGGCTCAGGAGACCCTTCCACTTCAGGCTCTCGAGTAGCTGGACCCTCAGGCACATACCACCATGCCTGACTAATTTTTCAATTTTATTATAGACTGGATCTCATTACATTGCCCTAGGCTGGTCTTGAACTCCTGGCCTAAACAATCCTCCTCCTTGCCCCCCGACCAAAGTGCTGGGATTATAGGTGTGAGTCACTGTACCCACCCCTAGGTACCATTATTATCCTGCTTTAGTGAAGGCTGGGGCTCAGAGAGGGTAATAACATGCAGAAGGTCACACAGCAAGGAAGTGATGGACCCTAACTCAGGCAGGTGGACTCCAGGAAGCATGCTGTTAGCCACTGTACTGTTCTCCCTCCACCAGTGGGGATGGGAAGAGTCTCACCTTTTTGGACCCCTGGAATCCGCGTGGTGTTGAAGATCTTCTCGTACTGGGCAGAGCATAAGGGACGCATTCCCATCAGCAAAGTCTGCAGGAAACCATGGGCTGTGAGCTGCCTTCCAGGACCCACGTGGCCCAAAGGCCACAGGACCACAGCTCCACCCTAGCCCACTGGGCACCTCTTACCGGGGGGATCTCCTGGCGGTTCAGGCGGTGGCGATACAGGAGGAGGGCATGGATGGCATTTCCAGCGCGAGCTGCCTGCAGAGGCGTGGGTGTGACATACAGGAAGTCCTGGAGGGGACGGCAAAATGCCCGTGGTCAGGTTTGCCCCAGTGGGGCCCCTGACCCAAACACAGGTCCTGACCCCAAAACAGGGCGGAATGACGAATCCCAGCCTGTGCGTCCAGATCCAGGTCACTGAGCATGAACGTCACATTCCACCCAGGTACCCCAACCCCAGACCCGGGGCCTAGGACCCTCACCCTGCTCCAGAGCCCCTCCCCTTCTCACCATCATGTAGTAGTTGCTGTTCACCATCAGCGGGTTTCGGGAGCGCAGGTACACAAATTCCTCCCACCAGTCGCTGACCTGGGAGCAGGGTAGGGAGACACAGTAAGAGGGGAGGGGCAGCAGGACAGGGAAGCCCCCAGATGTTCCCGTGTCAGGCAGGGAGGATAGAGCCAAACAAGTCAGCCATACTGTAGTCAGTAACTAGCAATCACCTAGAAATCCAGCCCCCGGGGTTCAGTCAGCTAAACCCTGTTACACTCCAGCTGTTGGAGAGAACAAGGTACAGCCAGGTGCAGTGGCTCCTGCCTGTAATCCCAGAACTTTGGGAGGCTGAGGTGGGCAGATCACCTATGCTCAGGAGTTCAAGACCAGCCTGACCAACATGATGAAACTGAGTCTCTACTAGAAATACAACAATTAGCCAGGCGCGGTGGCTCCCACCTGTAATCCCAGCACTTTGGGAGGCTGAGGTGGGCAGATCACCTGAGCTCAGGAGTTCAAGACCAGCCTGACCAACATGATGAAACCGTGTCTCTACTAAAAATACAATAATTAGCCAGGCGTGGTGGTGTGTGCCTGTAATCCCAGCTACTTGGGAGGCTGAGGCAGGAGAATCACTTGAACCTGGGAGGCAGAGGTGGCAGTGAGCTGAGATTATTACATCACTGCACTCCAGCCTGGGCGACAAGAGTGAGATTTCATCCAAAAAAAAAAATAGGGATGGGCGAGGTGGCTCACATCTGTAATCCCAGCGCTTTGGGAGGTCGAGGCAGGCAGATCGCCTGAGGTCAGGAGTTCGAGACCAGCCTGGCCAACATGGCGAAACCCTGTTTCTACTAAAAGTACAAAAATTAGCTGGGTGTGGTGGTGGGCACCAGTGATTCCAGCTACTTAGGAGGCTGAGGCAGGAGAATCGCTTGAACCTGGGAGGCAGAGGTTGCAGTGAGCTGAGATCACACCACTGCACTCCAACCTGGGCAACAAGAGCAAAACTCTGCCTCAGAAAAAAAGAAAAGAAAAGAAAAGAAAGAAAGAAAGAAGGAAAGAAGGAAAGAAAGAAAGAAAAATAAACAGAACATAAATGCAAAATTTACAAAACAATAAATATGTAAAATAATATATATGTATAAATACATGAAATGTTTTACCTTGCCAATATCATAGTGAAATTCAAACAATGAAAACCACAACTGAAAGCACTGTGATAAGACTTTAGCTGGCCTTGTAGGGTTTTTTTCTTGTACATAAAATAATAATGTGTGTTATTACTGGCAGTTGGCCTGGAGGTACAATAAAATATACAGGCCAGGTGCAGTGGCTCACGCTTGTTACCCCAGCATTTTGGGAGGCTGAGGTGGGAGGATAGCTTGAACCTAGGAGTTTGAGACCAGCCTGGGCAACATAGCGAGACCCCATCTCTACAAAAAAGCTTAAAAATTAGCTGGGCTTGGGAGGCTGAGGTGGAAGGACAGCTTCAGCCTGGGAGGTCAAAGTTGCAGCGAGCCATGATCACACCACTGCCCTCTAGCCTGGGTGACAGAGTGAGACCCCTTCCAGGAAAGAAGAAGGAAAGAAAGAAGCAGAGAGAACGAGAGAGGGAGGAAAGAGAGAGGGAGGAAAGAGAGAGGGAGGAAAGAGAGAGGGAGGAAAGAGAGAGGGAGGAAGGGAGGCAGGAAAAGAAAGAAAAAGACAGGAAAGGAAGGAAGGGAGGGAGGGAGGGAAGAGGGAGGGAGGGAGGGAGGGAAAGAAGGGAAGAAAGAAGTGTGTGTGTGTGTGTGTGTGTGTGTGTGTGTGTGTGTGTAAACAGAATCTTGTCCAAAAGCATGCAGAAAAAAAAAATTAACTAGAAAAGCAAGGCCCACATTCCCTTCTACTTCTCCAGACATTTCGTTCCCTTCCTCAGCTTTGACCACCTGACCTTCCCATGTTGGTGCCCGCTGGGGCTCTACCTGCTTCCCTTCCCCTCTCATTCTCAACACAGTTTTTCTCATCCGAGCCCAGTGTCTCACTGACCTACAATGGTAGGGCTCACGGTAACTTCCTCTCCAGCCTTCCACCCTCCAGTCTTTCCCCCACACCAGAGCTGACCCTGCCCCTTCCCGGCTCCAAACCCTCCCGTGCCTCCCTAGGACGCCCAGGATGGAGTCCAGGACCCTCAGTCTGGAGTTCAGGCCTCTCCCGCCACTCTTCACTCTTCAACTCCTTCGTTCTTTTTGCTTTGTTTTGAGAGAGTCTCACTCTGTCATCCAGGCTGTAGTGGCATGACCTTGGTTCACTGCAACCTCCACCTCCCAGGTTTAAGCGATTCTCTGCCTCTTAAGTAGATAGGATTACAGCTGAATGTCAGCACACCCGGCTAATTTTTATATTTTTGGTAGAGACAAGGTTTCACCGTGTTGGCCAGGGTGGTCTCGAACTCCTGACCTCATGCGATCTGCCCGCCTCGGCCTCCCAAAATGCTGGGATTACAGGCATGAGCCACCTTGCCAGGCCTAGCTCTGGAATTCTGGTTCAAACTGGGGTGGAGCTCAGAAAACTGGATCATCTATACCTAAACCTCAATGTTAAATACATATGGCTGGGTGTGGTGGCTCATGCCTGTAATCTCGCCACTTTGGGAGGCTAAGGCAGGCGAATCATGTGGTCAGGAGTTTGAGACCAGCCTGGCCAACATCGTGAAACCCTGGCTTTACCAAAAATACAAAAAAATTAAAAAATTAAAACCGGCTGTGGTGGTGCGTGCTTGTAGTCCCAGCTGCTCCGGAGGCTGAGGCAGGAGAATCACTTGAACCGGGGAGGCAAAGGTTGCAGTGAGCCAAGATCGAACCACACTGCACTCAAGCCTGGGCAACAGAGTAAGACTCTGTCTCAAAAAAAAAAAAAAAAAGAAAAAAGAAAAAATGTACACACACACACACAGGCTGGGCGCGGTGGCTCACACCTGTAATCCTAGCACTTTGGGAGGCTGAGGCAGGCGGATCATGTGAGGTCAGGAGTTCGAGACCAGCCTGGCCAACATGGTGAAACCCCCATCTCTACCAAAAATACAAAAAAATTAACCGGGTGTGGTGGCACATGCCTGTAGTCCCAGCTGTTTGGGAGGCTGAGGCAGAATTGCAAAGACTGCAGTGAGCCGAGATTGCACCACTGCACTCCAGCCTGGGCAACAGAGGGAGACTCTGTCTCCAAAAAAAAAAAAATTAATATATATACACAAATATATATAAATGTAAATTTATATAATAAATATATATTACGAGCATATGTATTTATTATAAAATATAATATATATATATAAATATATGTATATATGAGCATAAAAATATACATATTTAATGTTGAGGTTCGTGTATAGATGTATGTGAGCGCCGGGCTTGGTGTATCGGCCCTGAGGCCAGGTCCAGGATGGGGACCCGGGGCCATCCACCAATCGCGGCAGGTGACGCGTGGGTTGCGGGCGCGTTGTGGGGCGCAGACCTCGCAAGTTCAGCAGGGCGAGCTCACACCCTTGGCCTTTCAGGTGGGGCCTTGGTGACGGTGGCAGGACTCACATAGTTGGACGCCCACCAGGACTTGAGCCGCAGGTACCACTGCAGCAACGACGCCTGCAGCCTCAGGAATTCCTGCGCCAGGACCGCGGTCCAGTCGAAGTCCTCGTCGGAGAGGACGGGCCGGACCGACTCCAGGTACTGGAGGGGAGAAGAGGGCAGCTCACGCCCCGCCCACCCGCGCGCAGTTACGCCCCGCCCACCCCGCGCGCCCCGCCCACCTTGCGCACAGTGTCCTGCACAGAGGGCACGGGCTGGCGCGGCAGGGAGCGCTGGTAACTGAAGAGCATCGGGTGGCGGCCGGAGAAGATGCGGACCAGGGCCTAGGGAAGAGGAGTCATGGGGTCATTAACCCCTCACCAGGGCCAGGGAGTTGAGGGGAGCGGGGTCGACAGTGGGACAGAAACCCAAAGAGAAGGACACAGAGACTGAGATGGAGCATCAGCGATCCCGAGAGAAAAGGGAACAGAGACCCATAAACAGGGGACAGAGACCCAGAAAGAGGGGGACAGATACCCAAAGAGAGAGGAGGACAGAGAAGCGGGTCCCAGGAGAGCCAGAGCAGGGCTGTGCCCTCCCATACCAGCCAGGTCTTGGTGGGAGAGGACATGGCTCCATGGGGCTCAAGAAGCCAGCCGTGGTAGGACAGAAGCAGCCTCAGGGCCACGTGCAGCGTGAAGATCAGGGCTCCCCACAAACACGAGGCAAACAACGCGGCTGCCAGGACCCCCCGGAGCCCGTGGTGCTGCCCACCCCTGCGGGGAGAGAAAGAGAGGCCGGGCCTGGGTCTCCTGGCCTCAGAAGCTCCCTCCCTTCTAGCCCCCTCCAGCCCCTGCCCTGGTCTTTTGGCTGTCAGATGGAGAAGCCCATTTTTTGTCATCTGTAAAGTAGGAGCTCTGTGACCCCCTCCGGCTCCTTCCATTGTGGCAGCACCAAGCTTCCAAAGTCACTTTCCATGGAAACTGGTAAGTGCTTAATAAATGACAGCCATTATTTCTATTGAGAGGACACTTTTTCCTCCCAGCTACCACAATAGTTCTGAAACAGTGGCTCCTGGGAGCTTGTTGGAAATGCATATTCCTGGGCCCCTTTGAGACCTAACAAGCCAGAATCTCTCCGGGTGGGGTCCACCAATCAGCATTTTAATATCCCATCCAGGTGAGTCCACTGCAAGTTCAAGTTTAGGAGAAGCTGGTCTAACGCTACATGAAATCAACACGTTTGTTTGCAAAGTTTGCAGATGTCACCTGGAGAACCTGGGTCAAATCACTTTCCCTCTGTAGACTGTGTAAAATCTAGCCTTCCTGGAATTTTTTTTTTTTTTTTTTTGATGGAGTCTTGCTCTGTTGCCAGGCTGGAGTGCAATGGCGCAATCTCAGCTCACTGCAACCTCTGCCTCCCGGGTTCAAGCGATTCTCCTGCCTCAGCCTCCCAAGTAGCTGGGACTACAGGTGCCTGCTACCACACCCAGCTAATTTCTGTATTTTTAGTAGAGACGAGGTTTCACCATCTTGGCCGGGCTGGTCTCAAACTCCTGACCTTGCGATCTGCCCACCTAGGCCTCCCAAAGTGCTGGGATTACAGGCATAAGCCACTGTGCCAGGCTTTTTTTTCTTTTTTGGAGAGATGGGGCCTCACTATGTTGCCCAGGCTGGTCTCAAACTTCTGAGCTCAAGCCTCCTGCCTCAGTCTTCCGAAGTGCTGGGATTACAAGTGTGAGCCACGGTGCCCGGTTTCCCTCTTGGAAATGTCTACATCTGATCTTGGGCCTGTTCTTTGGGGCCATCTGCACAAAATCTAGATCTTAGCCACTCCCATGAGTAACTCCTGCACTCCACTGACTCTCAGGCATGATTTCGATGAATTCTTCCAGCACTCCAAGAAGCAATTATTCATACCCCCACTTACAGACGTAGGCCTTGACAATCAAGAATGGTGAGGTCTCCTCCCTAAAACTACAAAACTAGAGATGGGCAAACCTCATACTTTTTTTTTCTGAGACAGTCTTGCTCTGTCACCCAGGCTGCAGTGCAGTAGTGAGATCTCATCTCACTGCAACCTCTGCCTCCTGGATTCAAGTGATTCTCCTGCCTCAGCCTCCCAAGTAGCTGGGACTGCAGGGGCGTACCACCACACCCCCGCTAATTTTCGCATTTTTAGTAGAGACAGGGTTTCACCATGTTGTCCAGGTTGGCCTCAAACTCCTGTCCTCAGGTGATCCACTCGCCCTGGCCTCCCAAAGTGTTGGTATTACAGGCGTGAGTCACCATGCCCAGCCTTTTTTCTTGATACAGAGGTTGCCCAGGCTGGAGTGCCGTGGCTCCATCTCAGCTCACTGCAGCCTTGACCTCCCAGGCTCAGGTGATTCTCCTACCTCAGCCTCCTGGGTAGCTAGGACCACAGGTGAGAGAGCTACCACACCCAGCTAATGTTTTGTATTTTTAGTAGAGATGAGTTTTCATCACATTGCTCAGGTTGGTCTCAAACTCCTGGGCTTGAGCCACTGTACCCAGCAAAGCTCACAAATTTTTATTTTTGAGACAGTGTTGTGCTCTGCCTCTTAAGCTGAAGTGTAGGGGTGCTATCTGGGCTCCCTGAAACCTCTGCCTCCTGGGTTCAAGCAATTCTCCTGTTCCTCTCCAAGTAGCTGGGATTACAGGCACACATCATCATGCCCAGCTAATTTTTGTATCTTTAGTAGAGTCAAGTTTCCACCATGTTAGCCAGGCTGGTCTCAAACTCCTGACCCCAAGTGATCCACCCACCTTGGCCCCCCAAACTGCTGGGACTACAGGCGTGAGCCACCGCACCTGGCCTCACCTCCTTTTTCTTCATGCTATACCTTTATTAATCTGACCCAAAATAAGTCTCAGAGATTATTTTTTGTTAGCAGGTACCCAATGACAGAGAAACTTACTGGGTGGAGGGAGAATGACTAGGGGCTACTGGGCTGAAGTGGGGGGAACCTCACCAGTCGGGGAGCAACTCTTTGATCTTCTCCATCAGTCCCAAGGAAGGATCCAGCTGGAGGAACCAGGCAAGCTGGATGGCACTGAAGAGGAAAAGCCAGCTGAGGGGGCTGGCAGGGAACACACCGGTGAGAAAGTCATTCTGTGGGAGGAAAGGGCATCCATTCAATCACCTGCCCTCTCCTCTGAGCACCTGTTTTGTGCCATCCTCAGACACTGTTGAGCACCCAGTGTGTGCTGAGCCCTGAGCTGGAGGCTCAAGATCCAGTGGGGACAGGGAGACCCGGGCCCTGCCCTCAGGGAGGTCAGTCCGGAATGAAGTAAGTTTACTCATTTATTTACTTACTTTAAGATGGAGTTTTGTTCTTGTTGCCCAGGCTGGAGTGCAGTGGCGTGATCTCGGCTCACTGCAACCTCCGCCTCCCAGGTTCAAGCAATTCTCCTGCCTCAGCCTCCCGAGTAGCTGGGATTACAGGCATGCACCACCACACCCAGCTAATTTTGTATTTTTAATAGAGATAGGGTTTCTCCATGTTGCTCAGGTTGGTCTTGAAATCCTGACCTCAGGTGATCTGCGTGCCTCAGCCTCCCAAAGTGCTGGGATTACAGGCATGAGCCCCTGAGCCTGGCCAGTAAGTATTAATTGCTGTAGGGGGAGCTGTGAGCGGGCAAGTTACAGTTTGAAGGCATGAGAGAGGGCTCCCTGGAGGAGGATATTCTCAGGCAGGACCTCGAAGGGGAGATTGTCAAAGGCAGAACAGGCGGGACATGGTGGCTCACTCCCGTAAACTCAGAACTTTGGGAGGTCAAGGAGGAGGACGCTTGAGTGCAGCAGTTCAAGAGCAGTGTGGCCTCATGCCTATAATCCCAGCACTTTGGGAGGCAGAGGCAAGTGGATCATGAGGTCAAAAGATCGAGACCATCCTGGCCAACATGGTGAAACTCTGTCTCTACTAAAAATACAAAATTTAGCTGGGCATGGTGACATTCACCTGTAGTCCCAGCTACTCAGGAGGCTGAGGCAGGAGCATCACTTGAATGCGGGAGGTGGAGGTTGCAGTGAGCCAAGATCATGCCACTGCACTCCAGCTTGGCAACAGAGTGAGACTCCGTCTCCAAAAAAATAAAAATTAGCCAGGCATGGTGGCGGGCACCTGTAATCCCAGCTACTCAGGAGGCTGAGACACAAGAATGACTTGAGCCTGGGAGGCAGAGGTGATTCAAGATCATGCTACTGCTCTCCAGCCTGGGTGACAGAGCAAGACTCTGTCTTTAAAAAAAAAAAAAAAAATTAGCCAGGAGCGGTGGCACACACCTGTAGTCCCAGCTACTTGGAAGGCTGAAGCAGGGGGATCGCCTGAGCCCAGGAGTTCAAGGATGAAGTGAGCTGTAATGGCGACACTGCACTCCAGCCTGGGTAACAAAGATACTGTCTCAATTGAGAAAAAAAATGCAAAATGATCCCTGTTCAGAGCAGGGGCTGGAGCTAAGTAAGGGCTTCTAGAAGTACCAGGTCATGGAAAGAATGAGGAATGAACAAGAGCACAGGGTTACCAACTACACTCCTTTGGAAGCCTGAGAGAGATGACCAACATTTAATGAACACTTACTACGTTCCAGGTGCCATTTACAAGGATTAACTCTTTAAATCTTCCCCAAACCATGTGAAGTACTAAATGAAAACACCTGGGTTCAGCCAGGTGCAGTAGCCCAGACCTGTAATCCCAGCACTTCAGAGGCCAAGGCGGCAGATCACCTGAGGTCAGGAGTTCAAGATCAGCCTGGCCAACATGGTCAAACCCCATCTCTTTTTTTTTTTTTTTTTTTTTGAGACGGAGTTTCGCTCTTGTTACCCAGGCTGGAGTGCAATGGCCCGATCTCGGCTCACCGCAACCTCCGCCTCCTGGGTTCAGGCAATTCTCCTGCCTCAGCCTCCCGAGTAGCTGGGATTACAGGCATGCGCCACCGGGCCCAGCTAATTTTTTTTGTATCTTTAGTAGAGACGGGGTTTCACTATGTTGACCAGGATGGTCTTGATCTGTTGACCTCGTGATCCACCCGCCTCGGCCTCCCAAAGTGCTGGGATTACAGGCTTGAGCCACCGCGCCCGGCCGGTCAAACCCCATCTCTATTAAAAATACAAAAATTAGCCAGACATGGTGGTGAGCACCTATAATCCCAGCTACTCAGGAGGTTGAGGCAGAAGAATCGCTTGAACCAGGAGGCGGAGGTTGCAGTGAGCTGAGATTGTGCCACTGCACTTCAGCCTGGGTGACAGAGTGAGACTCAGTTTCAAAAAAAAAAAAAAAAACAACACTGGGGTTCAAGGTCACACAGAGAACATTTGGTTAAGACAGGGGGTAAAGCCAAGCATGGTAGCTCACGCCTATAATCCCACCAAATCAGGAGGCTGAGGCAGGAGGATTACTTGAGCCCAAGGGTTCCTGACCAGCCTGAGGAACACAGCAAGACCCCATCTCTTAAACAATTGGCCGGGCGCGGTGGCTCACGCCTGTAATCCCAGCACTTTGGAAGGTCAAGGTGGGTGAATCACGAGTTCAGGAAATCCAGACCATCGTAGCTAGCATGGTGAAACCCCGTGTCTATTAAAACATACAAAAAAATTAGGTGGGTGGCGCACACCTGTAGTCACAGCTACTTGGGAGGCTGAGGCAGGAGAATTGTTTGAACCTGGGAGGCAGAAGTTGCAGTGAGCCGAGACTGCGCCACTGTACTCCAGCTTGTCGACAAATCGAGACCCCCATCTCAAAAAAAAAAATTAGCTGGCTATAGTGGTGCGTGCCTGTAGTCCCAGCTATTTGGGAGGCCAAGATGGATGGATTGCTTAAGTCCATGAGGCCAAGGCTGCAGTGAGCCATGATTGTCCTACAGCACTGCAGCCTGGGAGACAGAGCAACACCCTGCCTCAAATAAATAAATAAATAAAAACAAAAAGAGGCTGGGCACGGTGGCCTGTAATTCCAGCACTTTGGGAGGCTGAGACAAGCGGATCACTTGAGGTTAAGAGTTCAAGACTCACTTTGGGAGGCCAAGGCGGGTGGATCACGAGGTCATGAGATCAAGACCATCCTGGTCAAAATGGTGAAACCCCGTCTCTACTAAAGATACAAAAAAAATTAGCTGGGCATGGTGGCGTGTGCCTGTAATCCCAGCTACTTGGGAGGCTGAGGCAGGAGAATTGCCTGAACCCAGGAGGCGGAGGTTGCGGTGAGCCGAGATCGCGCCATTGCACTCCAGCCTGGGCAACAAGAGCGAAACTCCGTCTCAAAAAAAAAAAAAAAAAAAGTTCAAAACCAGCCTGGCCAAGAGGCTGAAACACTGTCTCTACAAAAATACAAAAATTAGCCGGGCATCATGGTGTGTAGTCCCAGCTACTCGGAGGCTGAGGCAGGAGAATTGCTTGAACCTGGAGGAGGGTTCAGCCAGGTACAGTAGCCCATGCCTGTGAGCCGAGTGCAAAAAGTGAACAGAGGTTCTCAGTCGGTGTGGATCCCAGAAGTGAGCCAGGAATAAACAGCTAAAGGGGTTCTGGGATCAGACATCAAAATTCCCCTAAAGGTGTGATAGGCTCCCAGAAGCGGACCAACTGAAATGCCGGAAGTGAGCCTCAGACATCCCGGAAGCAGAAACCTGGATCCCCGGAAGGAAACCAACCAGGAGCATTCCTCACCCAGAAACGTGAGAGATGCCTTTTCCAGGAGCGCAGGCCAGAGATGTAAATCTCCTGCAGCACAGGGGCACTGAGTTCCACTTCCGCCCCGTCCGAGGTCAGCGAGGGTCGGAAGTCCACGGCCTGGTGCGCTTCTGCCATTTTACGCTGGAGCCCTGGAAGTCCGGCAGAGCCATTCTTCAGGCCTCTAGCCTCTCCTCCCTCAGACCCAGGGGTCCAAGCCCCAGCCCCTCCTCCCTCAGACCCGGGAGTCCAGACCCCGACCTCCTCCCCCTCAGACCCGGGAGGCCAGGCCCCCAGCCCCTCCTCCCTCAGACCCGGAGGCCAGGCCCCAGCCCCTCCTCCCTCAGACCCGAGAGTCCAGACCCTGACCTCCTCCTCCCTCAGACCCGGGAGTCCAGGCCCAGCCCCTCCTCCCTCAGACCCGGCAGTCCAGACCCCGACCTCCTCCTCCCTCAGACCCGGCAGTCCAGGCCCCAGCCCCTCCTCCCTCAGACCCGGGAGTCCAGACCCCGACCTCCTCCTCCCTCAGACCCGGGAGGCCAGGCCCCCAGCCCCTCCTCCCTCAGACCCGGCAGTCCAGGCCCCCAGCCCCTCCTCCCTCAGACCCGGCAGTCCAGGCCCCCAGCACCTCCTCCCTCAGACCCAGGATCCCTCGCCTTCGGCCGCCTCCTGGCGCGCCGACCCAGCGCTACATAACCTAGCTCATCCTTCTCTAAGCACCTGAGGGGTTTTGAGGGTTCTGGTTTGTAGACCCAGAGGTTTTGCGGGAAGGACGTCAATTGGGGACCTCTGTGAACGCGCGGAGAGGCTAGAGGGACAGCTCGAGTTAACTCCTCCTTTACCTGCTCTGCCAAGAACACGGTGCGGGGGCATTGCCCTCCCCCTCCCCGTACAGGACTCTCGAGATTCGGGGGTCGGGGGTGGAGGAGGGAAACCGGTGCAGGGTGAGTTTCGGGGTCTTAAAAAAAAACATTAGCTTTAGACCCATGAGAAACAAACTCCTGTTAGACTTTGACGGTGTCCAGCCCATTTCCGCTTCTCATGCCAAGGCGAGGCGGGTGGTATCTATAAATCCATCCGCTCTGCGGTGGCCCAGCGTCTCCTCCCCCGCCCGGGCTGGAGGGGCTGGGGAAGGAAGCACCCACTGCGCATGCCTCGCAGCCTGGGGTGCTGAGGCTGTGAGCGGAGGCGAGCGTCGAGGACAGGTGATGGAGAGGCTTGCACGCGCAACCCTAGACGCAGGCCTCCAGCCCCTGCAGGAGCCCGGGCCTCTGGGGTCCAGCACTTACCACGTTGAATGAGGAGTCCGCCGGCCGGATCCTGGGGGCCAAACCCGAGTCCACCCCCACCCCCCAATTCTGAGTGCCGGCCCCAAATCTCCCGCTTGCATATGTCCAATCCCGGTGCAAGGGGTCCGGGTCGACAGGCCTTTGGAGTCCTGCCCACCCGTAGATCACCGTCACCCAGAAACCCCGATTCCTGTCTCGCATGTCCCTACGCGGGTATTCGGGTCCCGGGTTTTATCCCCGCCTCCTTCCAATCCCTGCGTTCTATTCCCGCCCCCTTCGATCACGGCGTCCAATCCCCTCTGTCCGTTCGATCCCCAGCCCTCCGTCTCCTTTTGCCCGGCCAGATTCTCCACCATTTGGTGGCTCGCATTCTGTGCAGCTTGTTCGGAACCCGGGTTCCTGGGCTCCCCACTCAGCGCATTGTCTCTTATTCTCCTGTCTCTTGGGGGAACAAGGCTCAGCTGGGAGGTCTCAGCCCACCCCTGGCGCATCCTTAATGTCTAGCGCGTAGGGTGACAGAGCAGTCTCAGCCTTTCACGCCAGGGAGGGCGGAGGGATGTTTGGAGGTCGGGACGGCCCCCCAAAACCACCCACAGAAAGTGCATGGATTGAGTTGGCAAGAAGGAGGCGCTCCCAGGCGCAGCAACTCACGCTTGTAATCCCGTCACTTTGGAAGGCCGAGGCGGGTGGATCACGAGGTCAGGAGTTCAAGACCAGCCTGGCCAACATAGTGAAACCCCGTCTCTACTAAAAACACAAAAATTAATAAAAAATTAAAAAAAACACACAAAAATTAGCCAGTCATAGTGGCACGCAGCTGTAGTCCCAGCTACTCAGGAGGCTAACGCAGGAGAATTGCTGGAACCTGGGAGGAGGAGGTTGTGGTGAGCCAAGATCCTCCCACTGTACTCCAGCCTGGGCAATGGAGAGACTTCACCTCAAAAAAAGAAAAACTAAAAAAATGAGGCACTACAGCGATTGGATTTAAGTTAGACAGTCAGTGGGACTTCCGTGAGGGAGAAGCAGCATAGAAAATAGAGAAGGGTATATTAGAGACCCAGCCCCGACTGAGTGGCCGAAATAGGTACAGAGAAGCAGGAACTGAAACGCTTGTTTACTCAGCTCTGGTCGACAGTGTTGTTTGTCCAGCCTGGTCCTTGTGCTCCTGGGTCCAACCCAGTCACAGCCTGGGGAGGGGCTGGGGAAGATGGTCTCGGGCTGGAGTTAGGGGAGAAGAAACGTGGGGTAGAAGTGCCAATATACAGACCGGCAAACTGAAGCCGGGGAGGTGACCAGCTGTGCCTGAGGTCACCCAACGAGCTGGGCACTGTGCTGGCCCCCTTGCTGCAGGCCTGAGTCCTGGGAGCTGAGCCAAGCTTCTGCCTTGTGCAACTGCCGCCGGCGCCCATAGCTATAGGGGTCCTGGGGGTCAAGGCTGGACTTTCACGAGGGCTCCTTGGCGGAGGCAAGCAAATCCAGTGTATGATCTCCAGCAGGCGGTGAGTCCGGTGTATGCCCGGGGACCAGACGTGCTCACGGTGCTGGAGGGCGTCCTGGTGCTCTCCTGGCCTGGAGAGGGAGTGTGGGAGAAGACGGGGTTCACACCAAATCGAGACATGGGGTGTGGTGGAGGTGGGCACTCCAAGACTAGTGGGGCACGCTTACAGATCACCTGCCCATTCCACAGAGGAGGAGAACCATGGCCGAGAGGGTGCGCAAGCCCTTTCCAGTCTCCCTCCCGCCCTGTCCGACTGCCATCGGCCTTTCTCACCTGGCCGCAGAGTCCGGGTCCCCTTGGGCAGAGAAGGCGAGGAGGAACAGCAGAAGGAGGATGTGGGCAGTCATCATGGGCAAGGTGGGTCAGGACCTGCAGTCTGGAGTTGCAGCCACCCCACCCCGCTCCCATGCCAGCTGATGGTCTCTGTGCAGCTCTAGAGCAAGGAAACTGGGCTGGTCCCCACTTCTCAGGCAGGGAATACTGAGGCCAAAAATCTATGAGACGTACCTGTCCCACACCAGAGGGGCAGGATTTGAACCCAGGTCCCTGCCTCCCACACTGCAGCTCCAGGGCTGTCACTGGGTGTGTGAGTCATACCAGAGCCATCTACGCCCCGGGAGGCCTGTGGAGACTTGCTCCCTTTAAAGCCTGGGAAATAGGATGTGGCTGCTGACACCAAGTAGCTAAGCAGCTGGCTTCCACAAAAAGGGGTGAGGGCGGGGAAGCGCCAGCTCCACGTGTAGATGCAACCTCACTGTCACCCTGTCAGGAAGCCATTTAGTAGGCAGCAGACCCTGGAACCTCAGGGGCAGGCAATGCAGGGCAGTGCAGATGTCGCCCCCGATGGTGTGGAGCAGGGGGGACCACCAGCGCACCAGCAGAGCCAGCGCCCTCTGGAGAGGAAAGGCCGAGGGCTGCAGTTGCACTGAAGCAGGTGTAGCCAGGGCTGTCAATGTGGAGGGGGTCCTGGGTCAACCAGGTCCTGTGCAGTGTTGTGGAAGACTCAGCGCCCTGTGGCCAGCCCCCGAGAGTGGAAGGGTGGGCACAGACACCATGGCTGCAGCAGAGGCCTCATCTTTGCCTCCAGAGAATGGGCAGGCCCCGCCACCTTACAGCTGCGACTCCAACTCCCCAGTCCTAAGCCCCAAGCCATTCTAGGGCAGGAAGCAGGGTCACACAGCTACGAGGAATTCTGTCCTCCCCAGCAGACACCTCCAACCCACTCGGTGTCCCCAGCTGCAGAGGGTGGAGCATCATCAGCCCTAGCTGGCCTTGGAGGGTCCCGAACAGGAACAATGTGAGTGCTGGGGGGAGGTGGGCAGGCTGTTCTGGGAAACTTGAGGGGCAGCTGTGCTGGAAAGCCAACCCCATCGTCCGCCAGGCAGGAGGCTCAGGGGCACTGCAGGGGCGGGGGGTTCAGCCCCAGGAGGATGAGAGTTAGATGAAGACTCTAAGAGACCTGTGGACCGCAGGGACCCCAAGAGGGGACCAAGAGGCCTGGAGACAGGGAGGGAGACGCAGATCCACAGAATGGCAGCCAGCAGCAGCACCAAGGCCAGTACCCCACTGCTCAGCCTGGCACCTCAGCACCGGCAAAGGGAACCCCAACCCGCTTTGCCCCCAGGAAGCAGAGCCAGACCCCAGCTGAGGATTTATTGGAGTAAATGCAACCATATAAAAACATAAGTTATGAAAAACACAGTCACGATGTGCCCTCCCCATCCCCCCGGCCCAGGCCCCTAAAACCCTCTTCTTCGGGAGGGAGAGGAAAGGGGAGCCCCAAAACCGCCTAGGAATGCTCAGCCCCTGGGCCCGTGCAGGGCGGGGAGAGCTGGGCCTCAGCGCATCCGGTAGTCGGTGGAGCAGGACAGCTCGCACAGCTGGCCCTTGAAGTCCAAGTCGATGGTGAAGTCCAGGTCCCGCTGTGGGAGAGGGGGGCGTGAGGGCAGAACCCCGTCAGGAGGTGGCGGCAGGGGCTGCAGACGGGACACGTGACGACGTGCCGTCCCCGAGTCCCAGCCGGGCTCCAGCTTCCTGCCCGTCTCCACGCTGCAGACCCCAACCGCTGGTCCAGCCCGAGCAGCTGACCTGACCCTGGCAAGCGACAGCTCCACATGGACACCCTCAAGCCCACTAGGCTCACTCGACAGCCTGGCTGCTGTCCCTTGCCTTTGGGTTTCCCCATCAAGACGATTCCCATCGGCAATGGAGTGATTGCTTCTTTCATAAAAAACAAAACCTTCCCCGAGCCCACTTTCTCCTCAGGCAAATTTTACAGTGAAACGAAACGGTCCAGCCTGCTGCTGTCTCCGCTCCTCTACTCCCAGCCTTCCTGGAGACCCCCACACCCTCCAGCACGTGAAGATGACTTGTCGCCGCTGGTCCAGAGCCGCCTCCTCCCCCTCTGGTGTCTTTCCCAGCTAGCACCATGGTCCCTTGGGGGCCGCATGAGTCTTTGTAGGGGGCAGTCGTGTGGATGTGGGACGTTTGCCACCCTCTCTGTCCCTACCCACCAGATGCCAGGAGCACCCCTTCTCCCAAGTGACAACCACAAGTGTCTACAGATGGTGACAGACGTTCTCTGTGGGGGGCAGTGAACCCACCCAGTTGAGAATTACTGCTGTCACGGGCTCAGGAGCGTCCTAGGGTCCACCCTCTGTGACTGCCCTGAATGCCACCTGGCCCTGCACCCATGGGCCGGGACCCACACTTCTAGCCCAGACCGCTCCCTGAGACTCCAGGTTCCAGGCCTTCTGTCCTCCTGCCTGCTCAGACCTGCCACACTGGACCTCTGCCTAGACTGACTCTCCTGGAAGCCCCCACAGCTCCCCGGAAGCCCCCGGTCTTGGGTGATGGCAGCTCCTGCCAGGTGCTCAGGAGGAAAAAGAAAGGGGATCGGAAAACACACCAAACAGCTGCCTTTTTCCTCAGGCCTCACACTGGATGAGGCAGCCCCGTGCCCTCTGCTGGGGGCCGCCACTTGCCCTGAAGCCCACTCACAACACCACCTGTCTGCCCTGCTCCCAGCCTGACAGAGGCCACCTCCAACCGGCGGCTCCGTATCACTGGTTCCCTCGTCTAGAGTGGAAGTACCAGGACGGCAAGGGTTGGGCCTGGGTCCCCAGACCCAGCTTCCAGTAAATGCTCAAGGGATCCTGCTGTGTAGACAGGTGTGGGGCTGAGGGGCTCAGGGAGCCGGGAACAGGCAGAGGCACCCGCTCCCCGCCCCCAGCCACCCCATCCCGCGCCCTCCCGGCCCTACCCGGGAGCCTCACGTTGTTCTTGGCGTTGGGCCGCATGCCGATGGTGCCGAAGATCTCCTCACCCGTCTTCACCGTCAGGTAGTCCTCCATGTAGAACACCGTCTGCTTCCAGTGCGTGTACGGGGACTCCGGGCCTGCGGGCGTGGCCGGGTCAGCCAGCCTCAGCCTGCTGGCCCCACCCCAGCCTTGGCCTCCCGTTCCCTGTGCGGGAATGCCCACCCCCATGACAGCTGACAGGAGTGCTGTTCGAGAGTCACTTCCCCGTCACTGAAGTTTGGAGACAGGGACTGTGTCAGCCTTCTGTGGACGGGGAAACTGAGGCCCAAGGCCACGTGACAGCTACATGGCAGTTTGCGCTGGAACACGCGTGTCCCCATGGCTCTCTGCCCGTTTCTGTCCCCCGCTCCCCTACATGGGTGTCCCTGGCTCGGGGACGGCCCCAGCCCTGCCTGCCCCGCCTCACTGGTGGAGAAGCCGGTCCTCTTGTGGCAGCGTGTGAACTCGATGTTGAAGTAGGCCACCAGGGCATGCACGTAGTCATTCCGCTTCACTTGCAGGCAGAACGGCGAAGTGAAGGTCAGGTCTTCCACCTTGACAGTGTAGATGTCCACCTCCTGCAGGACAGGAGACAGCAAGCTCTGGGATGTGTCCCCAGCACGCATCATGCCCTCCTCCCTCCCTCGGCTCCCCAAGGGCCTGTGACCCTGCTGTCCCCCCCTTCCTGCTGGCCCCCGCTCACCGGCACCCAGCCTTGGCTCCTCATTCATTCCTCATCCTGCCTGTCCGGCTCCCAACAAACCGCTGGGTTCAAGCCCAGATTCCTAGCTCCCTTATCTCCCACACCCAAACCTGGCACTCTACCCTACCGCTGTCCAGAGCCCCCTCAGCCCTGACCCCACCGCCAGACCTCCTGGAATGCAGGTCTCCAGCTCTGCCCTCTCCCCAACCCCTTGACAAGTCCACCAAGGTGGGGACTTCAAATAGCAACCCAAACACCGACCTCAAACCCTGTGCCAGCTCCCCGGCTCTCAGGAGGGTGGCCCAGTGGGGTCCCTGCCCCTCCAGTCTCTTCTCCTCCCCGGCTTAACAGCTCCCTGCTCCCCGACAGGAACCCCCAGCAGCCACCCAGCTTCACCCAGCTCGAACATCCCAGCTCAACAAATAGTTGCTGTCGCCAAGTCTCGGAAGTGAAGTAAAAAAGAGAACACGGTGGCCCAGGCTGGAGTGGCGACGTGATCACAGCTCACTGCAGCCTTGAACTCCCAGGCCCGGGCGATCCTCCCGCCCAGCCTCCCGAGCAGCTGGGACCACAGGCACATCTCAGAGCCTGCCTGCCACCTGGGCTCCTCTGCAGTGGCCCGTGTGCCTGTGTACCCGCTCGTTGCCCTGGCGTCCTGCCTTCCTGTGCACAGGTCTCATTGGGCTTTAGCTGCTGGCTTCGGAGGAGGCAGGGCCAGCCTGCTTCACCGCCGGACGCTAAGTGCCAAGCTTGGCTCTCCCACAGCAGCGCGCACCAAGATAGTTAAAGGACAAAGTGGCTTTGCTGGGCCTCTAGCACCCCTCTGGCTGGCAGGTCAACCCTCTGGGCCCCAAAGCCCTGTGCCAGGGCCAGGTGATGGCCTCTCTTTGGTTTCAATGTAGGGGCACCTGGCACGCCCACCCCCTCACCTTTATGAGGCAGGCGTTGGTGACCAGCTGTTTTGGGTCCACCACGTCCACTAGGGGCTCCTTGATGGCCACATCTTTGATGCAAGACATGTCGAAGCCATACACATTCTCCCACCCTGGGGAGGCAGGCAGGGAGGGGTGAGCCCGCAGCAGCCCGCCCTGCCCCGCCCGCAGCTCCCGGGCACGCACTCACAGTGGATCTTGTAGTCTTTGTACTGCCGGTCCTCGATGGCCGTCACGTACAGCGTAGCTCGGTCTGGGAAGATGAGGCCATCGGGCGCCTGCAGAGGGGCAGGGTGAGGGTGGGGCCTGGCAACACTTGCACCTAGTTTTGCCTCGAGACGTGGGCTTCTGCCCTGGTTTCAGCCACCTTCACGAGGCAGCTGCGCTCACCCGCTCACCCCTACACCCCCTGGTCTATTTCCCACACAGCCGGCCGCCAGAGGACCCTCAGGCACATCTCAGTCAGCTCCTGTCCCTCAGAGGCTCTGGGGATCCTCAGACCCTCCCTGGCTGCTCTGAGAGGAAAAGCAAATTCGAACCATCTCCTGCCACCGTCTAGCTCCGGGGCCTGTCACACATGGCAGCCAGCCCCTACAGGAGTCCCGTCTGTGGGAAAAATCGAGCATGGTTTTCGTCTTCTGCCAGGACCCCAGCCCATGCAAGCTGCACCCGTCCCGCCGGGGGCCTCACCAGCCACTTGTCTCGGGCGTAGAGCACGGTGTTGAGCATGGACTCGTAAAAGAGGCAGTAGCCCATCCACTCGCTGATGATGATGTCCACCTTCTCCACCGGGAGCTCCACCTCCTCCACCTTCCCCTTGATGATAGTCACCACTGCAGGCAGACAGGGGCGGCCCATCAGCCCCCCGGAGGCCTGCCCCTTACCTCCCCCGGGGGCTAGAGCCTGGGGACCCCACTGGGTTCAGAGAATTTAGGGAGCGGAAGCCACAAACCATCTTTTTTTTTTTTGGGATGGAGTCTTTCTGTCGCCCGGGCTGTACTGCAGTGGCACCATCTCAGCTCACAGCATCCTTCACTGCCTGAGTTCAAGAGACTCCCTGCCTCAGCCTCCTGAGTAGCTGGTACTACAGGTGTGCGCCCCCATACCCAGCTGATTTTTTATGTATTTTTCTGTAGAGATGGGATTTTACCATGTTGGCCAGGATGGTCTCAAACTCCTGACCTCATGATCTGCCTGCCTCAGCCTCCCAAAGTGCTGGGATTACAGGCGTGAGCCACCTCGCCTGGCTGCCACAAACCCTCTTAACTGTTTTATTTTTTTTCTTTTTTATAAATGAGACGGTGTTTCACCATGTTGGCCAGGTTAGTCTTGGAACTGCTGACCTCAGGTAATCCACCAACCTCGGCCTCCCAAAGTGCTGGGATTACAAGCATAAGCCACCAGGCCCAGCCTTAACTCTTTTAAAATTCACACGTCACTCTGGACATTTTTGAGGCAGGAGCAGAAATTTTATGTGAGCTGGGTATCAGGCGATGTTACGATTTTGTTTTCAACTGGGTGGGCTTGAGATAATAAGTAACAGCATGGGGGTATGTTCTCAAAACAGCGTCATCTATTAGACAAGATGCTTGCAGATGCATTTACTGGGAAAATGACATTACAGTGGGAACTGGCTTCAAATGGATTTGTGCGAACATTATGATAATCTCTTTTTAAAAATCACTTTTTTTTGTTTTATTTATTTATTTGGTAAAAATCACTTTTTAAAAATCATTTTTTTGAAATGGAGTTTTAGGCTGGGCGCCGGTGGCTCTCGCCTGTAATCCCAGTACTTTTGGAGGCCGAGGCGGGTGGATCACCTGAGGTTGGAGTTCAAGACCAGTCTGGCCAAAATGGTGAAACCCTGTCTCTACGGGGAAAAAAACATACAAAACTTTAACCAGGTGTGGTGGCAGGTGCCTCTAATTCCAGCTACTCCAGGACTGAGGCAGGAGAATCACCTGAACTCAGGAGGCTGAGATCGCGCCGCTGAACTCCAGCCTGGGCAATAAGAATGAAATTCCATCTTAAAAAAAAAAAAAAAGGAAAGAAAAGGAAAGGCAGTAAAGGCAATAAAGAAATTAAGAGAAAAAGGAATGAAGTACTGATACACGCTAACACATAATGAAAGAGCAAAAACTCCATTTTTTTTTTTTTGAGACGGAGTTTTGCTCTCGTTACCCAGGCTGGAATGCAACGGCGAGATCTCGGCTCACCGCAACCTCCGCCTCCTGGGTTCAGGCAATTCTCCTGCCTCAGCCTCCTCAGTAGCTGGGATTACAGGCACGAACCACCATGTCGAGCTAATTTTTTGTATTTTGAGTAGAGACGGGGTTTCACCATGTTGACCAGGATGGTCTCGATCTCTTGACCCCGTGATCCACCTGCCTCGGCCTCCCAAAGTGCTGGGATTACAGGCATGAGCCACCGCACCCAGCCCAAAAATTCCATTTCAAAAAAAAAATCACTTCAGTTCCTAAAGGGAAATCTACCACATTCCCGAGTTCCCTGACCTCCACCAACCTAGCTGGGAGGGACTTAAAGGCAATTTGACAAGACTTCCCAAACTTACTAACTCATATTTCACTCTCACCCAGACTGGTCTCAAGCTCCTGGGCTCTGCCAGTCCTCCAGCCTCACCCTCCCGAAGTGCAGGGGTGAGAGGCATAAGCCATCATGCTCGGGCACTAACTAACCTTTTGACCCAAGCAATCACCTTTTATAAACTGATCTCACAAATATACCAGTCTGTGTGACATGATGTGCAGGGGATGAAAGTCTCAGAGCAGGTTGGGCACATTGGCTCACGCCATAATCCCGAAACTTTAGAAGGCCAAGGCATGAGGATCACCTGAGCCCAGAAGTTCGCCTGGGCAACATGGTGAAACCCCACCTCTATTTAAAAAAAAAAAAAAAGTTAGCCGGGTGTGGTGGCGTGTGCCTGTAGTCCCAGCAGCTCAGAAGGCTGAGGTGGGGGGATGACCTGAGCTCAGGACACGGAGGTTGCAGAGCAGTGACCGCGCCACCGCACTCCAGCCTCGGCCCCTCCCCCCAGAAAAGGAAAAGAAAATCTCAGAGCAGCTTAAACACCCATCAACAGATGACTGGTTTAAAAGGCTGGGAGACGGGCCTCCAAGGGGCTCACGAATGTAATTCCAACACTGTGGGAGGCACAGGCAGGTGGATCACTTGAACCCGGGAGGTGGAGGCTGCAGTGAGCCGAGATCGCACCACTGCACTCCAGCCTGGGCAACAAGAGCAAAACTCTTGTTGTCAGACAAAAAAAAACTCTGTCTCAGACAAAAAAAAAGGCTGGGGATGTACCTATGATGGTGATCGTGGAAGAGTGGATGCCTCAACATCCTGCAAAGCAGGTGAAAGAAGCTAAGGGCCCGAGACTGATAGGAAATGTTACAGGTGTGAAAATCATGCACGTAAATGTAAACATATTTACTTAAGTATGTGCTTGTAGGTCCAGACTTCTCTGAAGCTAGTGTTGGTTAAACTCAGAGGGCGGCTGGGAAATAGGGGCGGCTTCTCACTGTGGGCCATCAGCAACCAACCACGTGACTCTATGACTCATTCAAGAAACTAGAGAGCGCTTCTTGCCCTAATTTTAAGACTGAGGCGCTAAGCTTTCGACTTTGACACTCTGACCCTCAGGCTGCCGGCAGCCCAGAAGCCCATGGGAGAGGAGCCGCTGAATCTGTGCCCTTGACGCCCGAGCTCCTCGCAGGGCCCTGGGGAGCAAGCATCACCCCCTCCACTCCCGAAAACACATCCTTTCTGGGCTCACCGTGGTCTAACTTGTTAGCTTTGACGATCTTCACCGCATAATCAGAGATACTGGAACACTCGATCTGAGGGCCCAGGAAGAAGGGCAGGTGAGATCCCCTCAGTCCCATAGCCCACCCCCATCCCCTCCATCCAATCCCTGAGCCCCAGTGGGCCCCCCACCTCCCCTAGGCCCGGCCCCCTCCGGCCACCCTGGAGACTCACCCCGATGACCTTTCGGGCCCCGGCCTTGGCGGCGAACATGCAGAGGATACCAGTGCCTGAGCCCACGTCCAGCACCACTTTGTCCTTGAAGAGGTGCCGATTGTGAAACATAGAGTTGCGGTAGGTGAGGGTGCGCACCTCATCCTTCAGCATCTCCTGGAGAAGAACGGCACAGAGACACCATGAGGGCCCCGCATTCCCAGCTGGAAAACACGGTGTCCTTACAGCTCGGAGGGCCAGAGGTTGGCCTTCTCGCTTCCCGCCATGCACCTCAGTTTCCCTTTTTTACTTAATCATGTATTTATTTTTATTTATTTATATTTTGAGATGAAGTCTCGCTCTTGTTACCCAGGCTGGAGTGCAATGGCGAGATCTCGGCTCACCGCAACCTCCGCCTCCTGGGTTCAACTGATCCTCCTGCCTCAGCTTCCTGGGTAGCTGGGACTACAGGCACACGCCACCGTGCCCAGCTGTATTTTTAGTAGAGATGGGGTTCACCATGTTGACCAGGATGGTCTCAATCTCTTGACCTCGTGATCCACCCGCCTCGGCCTCCTGAAGTGCTGGGATTACAGGCGTGAGCCACTGTGCCCGGCCAGGCATGTGCCTATTTTAGGCATGTGCCACCATGCCCAGCTAATTTTCGTGTTTTTAGTAGAGACGGAGTTTCAACATGTTGCCCCGGCTGGTCTCAAACTCCTGACCTCAGGCGATCCACCCACCTGGGTCTTCCAAAGTGCTGGGATAACAGGCATGTGCCACTGTGCCCAGCCAGTTTCCTCTAATCAGATTAGGGCCCGGTGAGGTGGCTCAGAACTCACTGGGTGCCTGTAATCCCAGCACTCCGGGAGGCCAAGGCGGGCGGATCACACAGTCAGGAGTTTGAGACCAGCCTGGCCAATATGATGAAACCTGGTCTCTACTGAAAATACAAAAATTAGCCAGGCATGGTGGTAGGTGCCTGTAGTCCCAGGTACTTGGGAGGCTGAGGCAGGAGAATCGCTTGAACCTGGGAGGTGGAGATTGCAGTGAGCCAAGATCGGCCACTGCATTCCAGTCTGGGTGACAGAGCAAGACTCCATCTCAAAAATAAATAAATAGGCTGGGCGCAGGGGCTCTCGCCTGTAGTCAGGAGTTCGAGGCCAATCTGACCAACGTGGAGAAACCCCTCCTCTACTAAAAATACAAAAAAAATTAACCAGGCATGATGGTGGATGCCTGTAATCCCAGCTACTGGGGAGGCTGAGGCAGGAGAATCGCTTGAACTCGGTAGGCAAAGTTTGCAGTGAGCCGAGGTCGAGTCACTGGACTCCAATTTGGGTGACAGAGTGAGATTCCATTTCAAAAAAAAAAACCCCCATAAATAAATAGAAATCAGATTAGATGGACTGAACTCCCATCTTAGCCGGACTCCACCATTGCTACCTAAGAACCAGTGAACCCTGGATTTAAGAGTCCTCAGGCCAGGGACGGCGGCTCATGCCTGCAATCCCAGCACCTCAGGAGGCCAAAGCACGTGATCTTGGGATCACGTGACCCCAAGAGTTTCAGACCAGCCTGGGCAACAAGAGTATCTCTACAGAAAAATAAGAAAATCAGCTGGGCGTGGTGGCACACCACTGTGGTCGCAGCTACTCCGGAGGCTGAGGTGAGGACATCACCTGAGGTGGGAAGTCGAGGCTGCAGTGTGCTGTACTGCAGTAATGTGCACTCTACCATGGGCGACAAAGTGAGACTCTGTCTCTAAAAATTAAAAGATGGAGGCCGGGTGTGGTGGCTCATGCCTGTAATCCAAACACTTTGGAGGCCAAGGCGGGCGGATCACCTGAGGTCGGGAGTTCAAGAACAGCCCGACCAACATGGTGAAACCCCATCTTAAAAAAAATTTTTTTAATGGCAATTTTATACACATTTTGCCACAATTTTATGAAGAAGGCATCGGGAGAAAAGAAAATTCCTTAGAATGACACCCCAGCTGCGTTCTGGGGTCTCAGTGTCTTCGGTCAGATCTCAAGGGTGCAGAAGCTGTCAGGCCGGGAACAGCCAGGGCGCAGTCCTACCGCCAGTCACTAGAGGGCGGCAGAGACCAGTGGGCCCTGCCTGACCTCTGGCTAAGGCCCCAAGCAGGCATGCGCGTTCCCACCCCAGCCTTCAGCTAGGGGCCCCTGCAGAGCTTCAGGCTAACCTCGGTCTCCAAGGCGACGGCTTGGCAAGGAGACCCTGGGGGGTGCGCGGCAGAGGGGCAGAGGGGTGGCCTGCTGCCACGGAAGCAGTGCGCATGCGTGGGGAAACAGATCCATGCCCCCACCACCACCATTTAACCCCCTTGAGATTGGGGCCTTGGGGACTGACCCCACTCACCTCGTGGATGCCGAAGTGGGCGTAGGAATCAAAGTAGTAATCTTTGGACGTCATGTCCTCAGCATTGGGCTTCTCGCTGCTTTCGGGCTGGCCACAGGATACCTGGGAGGGGGCCGATGGGAGCGTGGGTCAGATCTGGGGGCTCCCCACGGCCTCTTAAACCTCCAGGTCCCTATTTTTCCCTGAAGAATAGTATAGAACCCCCCAAAGTATACCATGACAACCCTACAGCCCCCCAGGAACCCCAAAACCTAACAGCCCCATTTTCCACTTCCACGACCTCCCCCAGAGCACCATCCAGGGGAGCACCCCAATACCTCAGCCACGCCTACCATATCTCCAGTCTCTCTGCCCCCGTCTCTAGCTCAGCCCACAGCTGGGGAGGGGAGGGGAAGGAAAACGGGGGCAGACACAGGGAAGGGCAAAGGGGGGCTGGAGGTGGAGTTAAGGAAGTAGCCGTGATACTGGGGGAGGCCAGCAGGGCCGTGAACCTGGAGGGGTTGCTACTAAGTGTCTGGGGGCCTAGGGTCAACTGGTTTGAAGCAAGAGGGGTATGATTAGACCTCGAGAAAGGGCCAGTGTGTGGCAAGATATACTGATGTGGAGGTCGGGGTGGGGAGGGGTCTCACAAAAGGATATTTACTTCTTCAAGAGGCGGCTGGAGGCTCATCCCATTAGCCAAGGTGGCTACAAAATTCTAGGAGAGAGTAACAGGGAAAAAGGATTAGCTACCAGGAGTGGCTGCAGGGGGCTGGGCGTCAGTACCTGGGCTCTGCCGGGAGGTGGGGTGGGTGGGTTTCCAGCAATTCTTCTTTGTGGGGAGTGGTGGCAAAGGGGGCAAGTAATGAGGTGGGGTGCTTAAGAAGGGATGGGAAAAGTGAGGGGAGAGAGAAGAAAGGGGGTCTCCGACCCCAGCTGTGGCTGGAGAGATGGTGGCCCGCCCCCACGTTGCTCTTCTGGCCAGACAGCTGACCACACACCTCCCCCATCCAGGCCAGGGAACCTGGCACTGGCCACCGCCAGCTGTCGCTCCCCCTCATCACATAATCTCCCCCAGATTAGGTGACACTTCCTGACACACACACCCCTATCCTAGGGTGCCATGAATAGCAGGAGGGAGGGGGGCTGGCAGGCTATGCCCACAGGGCATCTGCCACCTCTGCAAACCAGTCTCTGAGGGGATTCCAGAAAAGAGGTGTGGCCCACAGGCACTCCCCCAGAGCTAGTACCCCAGTCCCCAGCTCCTGCCTTGGGCTCAGGAGCCCCCAAACAAAACCAGCGGGAACCAACCCCCTCCCTTATAACCCTCTTCCCTGGAAGGTGGAGTCCCAGGGATGATGGGCAGCTCCTGGACTCTCTAAGAATGAGAGGACTCCAGAAAGTGGCTTGGGGAGTCAGCCCATCGCCTCCATTCAGACACCCATCCTAGGCCCTGAAGACCCCCAGGTGCGGCCAAGCCTGAGGCCACCCCTGGGGAAGATATTTCCTCCACCCTTAGAGCCCTGGTGCAGGAGACCGCCAAGGGGGTGGGGAGTCCTAGCAGTGACCCCCTGGGAGCTGCATCCTGACATCTGAGAGCTGACCTGCCGCTCCAGCCAGTGCCATAGGTAAGGGGTGGAAGGACAGAGGTCCCATCAGATTACATGTCTTCCAGATGTGACCACTTTCCAAGTCTCCAAGAAGGGCCACATCACAGGCTATGACCTACTAGGCTGCAAGCACCCTCCCCCCAGCTCCCCCAAGCCAGCGGGGATGCCTACAAGAAAAGTGCTGGGAGGTTTTCCCGCGGGGGCCCATTACTCAATAACGCTGAAAACTACAGCGAGACAACCCCAGCCCAAGAGGGCTTGAAACGCAAGACGGAAACCTCCCCCACACGGCTGCACAAGAACCCAACCTAACTCGAAACCCTTTCAGGCACCCAGCCTCAGGACCCCGGGGTTCAGGACCCCCTGGGGGTCATCTCCCGCCCTCACAAAGGCCCGGGGGAGATAAAGGGCTCCAGGAGAAGATAAAGCTCTCAGCCTACGTATTTCCCACTACAACTCATTCCCAGCGGACATACCCTCCTCCCTCCCCCGCCCGGAAGAAATCCGACGGTAGGTGGGCTTCGGGACACGCCCCATGAAAAAGATGTCCCTCCCACACACCCAGAAATGGCCACAAGGGGGTGCACGGCACCTATTAATGGGAAAATCTCCACCTAGATGCCCCACAACCACCCAGAGGGAGGTCACAGGGGCATGCCCCATCCCCCAACTCCTAAAGCCCTGGGCTAGAGGGAGAATTCTGAGACGGGAAACGGGGTCGGGGGGACCCCATTCTTTGTCTTCCTCCAGTGCCTAACCCAGAACGCACAAAACCGGGGCCGCTGTCCCAATAGATGTCCCCGGAGCTCGGAAGGAGGTTGTAAAGGGCTGAGAAGCACTGCCCCTCCCCAGAGACTCCCTACAACCTCGAGGGCCCCAGATCGATCCCACCCCAAGGCGTGTGCCCGCGTCCCCGGGGAGGAGAGCTGGTGGCCTCAGAGGGAGGGTCGGGCCCCCTCCCCGCCCCCCCGGGCGCCCCTCCCCGACCGGGGGCGGGGCCTTTGTCCCGCACGTGGAGCCCGCCTGGCCACCGGACTCGGCACACCCCCTCCCCACCCACCGCGCCGCGGCCACGTGGGGGCCTGGCCGGAAGCGCCCCCAGCCCTCCTCCACGTGGGAGGGAGGATGAGACCCTCCGCTAGGCCGGATGCCGAAGGCCCTTGAAAGCTAAAGAACCGCCACTTAAAACGATATCCCCGCATGCGGGGCATGCGGTGACCCCGTGTGCGGCGGGCGACCTCTAACCTCCTGTCGCCGACTTAGAGCCCTTTCCCCACCACAGAGCTGTGAAACACCGACACAAAGCCGCCCCCTATCAAGGCGGCGTTCCAAGCGCTCACCTCCATGATGCAGTTCGCGGCCTCGGCTGCCGCCATCTTCACCCGCACCTACTCCTCCTCCGGCCGCCAAGACCCCCCCCTTTCTTCTCACTCCCCCGGGACCGCCTTATACCAGAAGGTCTAGGGCCCGCCTACCGCGACCCCGCCGGAAGATATCATTCGTAAAGGAGGCAGCCCGTCTGAGAATACCGTCCACCTATTGGCTAGAGAAGACGTCGATCATAGGTCAGGGGTTTGCCAACTTTGGTGCCCAGAGTCCCGCCCCCTCAAGTCGACCTGGGATGGGGAAAACTGCCCGTCTATTGCAAAAAGCGCGACTGGTGATTGGGCAAAGTCTACATAAATGCCCGCCCCTTTACCCCAGCACCGCCTCAAAGCTTCCCGGCGAGCCCTGCGCTAAAGGGGCGTCTCGAAATGCCTGTCCATCACCTAAACGACCCGCCTCCTCATCGCTCCCATTGGTTTATCCTGACGCGACGTCACGCGGCCTTTGGGCCACCCTCGCCAAGCGGCCGGACTCAAGGAGAACACGACTATTGGACCAAGGGTAGTGAAGAAGGCGGGGTTTCAGGCACCAGCGATTGGCTCAAAGGAACTCCCACTCCTCGTCCACTCGGTGGATTTTCCCAGGCCGAGGAGGGTCTGAAGCAAAAAAGGGGGCTTGTGTCCATTCTGGGGGGAAAAAACTGAATCAGTGAGAGGCCCAGAGAGAGGAAGGGCCTGTCTGGGGTCCCTAAGCAAGTGAGGAATAGGGGTCCGCCTCAACACATTAAATCCTTAAATCCTAGCCTTTGACATAATCATTCCAAGTTTGTTTTTTGTTTTTTTTTGTTTTTTTTTTTGAGACGCTGTTTCGCTCTTGTTACCCAGGCTGGAGTGCAATGGCGCGATCTCGGCTCACCGCAACCTCCGCCCCCTGGGTTCAGGCAATTCTCCTGCCTCAGCCTCCTGAGTACCTGGGATTACAGGCACGCACCACCATGCCCAGCTAATTTTTTGTATTTTTAGTAGAGACGGGGTTTCACCATGTTGACCAGGATGGTCTCGATCTCTTGACCTCGTGATCCACCCGCCTCGGCCTCCCAAAGTGCTGGGATTACAGGCTTGAGCCACCGCGCCCGGCCCTGTTTTTCGTTTTTGAGATGGAGTCTTGCTTTGTAGCTCAGGCTGGAATGCAGTGGCGCGATCTCGGCTCACTGCTGTCTCCGCCTCCCAGGTTGGTTGAAACGATTCTCCCGCCTCAGCCTCCCAAGTAGCTGGGATTACAGGCACGCACCACCACGCCCACCTAATTTTTGTATTTTCAGTAGAGACGCGGGTTTCACTGTGTTGGGCAGGCTTGTCTTGAGCTCCTGACCTCACCATCCACCCGCTTCAGCTTCCCAAAGTGCTGGGATTACAGGCATGAGCCACCACACCAGGCCCATTTCAAGTTTTTTAAGCCCATCAACCCCTCTCGAAACACTTGGTTTTTGCCAAGTCCCTACCGCTGCCAGGAACTCCCACCTCCTTTGGCCAGCTTCTCAACGTCAATTAGGGCTCAGTTTAGACACCACCTCCTCCGGGAAGCTTTCCTTGATCTGCAGAAAAGGTTCCTAGTCGAATGAAGCTGAATGCAGAGGGCTGAATGCCTGGATACTGCCCCTCCTCTCCGATCCCTCCACTTCCCTCCACTCACACTTTTCTCCAATCCCGAAATAAACTTGCTCTTTGGTCTCTCGGTGTCGGCACACGTGTGCCGCTGGCAAACGCCTGAGACTTCAAAATTTCCAATAGGCAGGCCGGCCGCGGTGGCTCAAGGCTGTAATCCCAGCACTTTGGGAGGCCGAGGCGGGTGGATAATGAGGTCAAGAGATCGAGACCATCCTGGTCAACATGGTGAAACCCCGTCTCTACTAAAAATACAAAAATTAGCTGGGCATGGTGGTGCCCGCCTGTAGTCCCAGCTACTCGGGAGGCTGAGGCAGGAGAATTGCTTGAACCCAGGAGGCGGAGGTTTCGGTGAGCCGAGATCCTGCCATTGCACTCCAGTCTGGGTAACAACAGCGAAACTCCGTCTAAAAAAAAAAAAATAGAAAAATTAGCCAAGAGTGGTGGCGCGTGCCTCTAATCCCATCTACTCGGGAGGCTGAGGCAGGAGAATCGCTTGAATCCAGGAGGCGGAGGTTGCAGTGAGCCAAGATCATGCCATTGCACTCCCGCCTGGGCAACAGAGCGATATTCTGTCTCATAAAATTAATTAATTAATTAATTAATTTAAAAAATTGAAAAACGTGGCAACAAAGAAACCAAGAAAAGACCACTTGTGGCCGGGCGCGGTGGCTCACGCCTGTAATCCCAGCACTTTGGGAGGCTGAGGCTGGTGGATCACGAGGTCAAGAGATCGAGACCATCCTGGTCAACATGGTGAAACCCCGTCTCCACTAAAAATACAAAAAATTAGCTGGGCACGGTGGCGCATGCCTGTAATCCCAGCTGTTCGGGAGGCTGAGGCAGGAGAATTGCCTGAACCCAGGAGGCGGAGGTTGTGGTGAGCCGAGATCGCGCCATTGCACTCCAGTCTGGGTAACAAGAGTGAAACTCTGTCTCAAAAAAAAAAAAAAAGAAAGAAAGACACTTGTTTATTGTATTTCAGCTGAAACAAGAGGAGCCCAGCTGGAAGTGTGCACATTAGGTATTCAGATTTTTGCAGCTCTGTGCACAACCATGCCCACCAAAACACCACAAAAGCACTGCCTTCATTTTGGGGGATATCAGTACGTTTTAGCCAGGAGGCAAATTTGCAGATACGGAATCTGCAAATACTGAGGATGGGCTGTAATTGGTTCGGTTTGTAATCCCGTACATTTCGCTTTATGCATTTACAAACATTACTCTATGAAGTGGGATACAGCCTAAAAAGGAGACAAACCAGGCCGGGCGCGGCGGCTCACGCCTCTAATCCCAGCACTTTGGGAGGCCGAGGTGGGCGGATCACCTGAGGTCGGGAGTTGGAGACCAGCCTGACCAACATGGAGAAACCCCATTTCTATTAAAAAATAATAATTTTAAAAAGAGAGACAAAGTGACTGTCTTCTTTTTTTTTTTTTTTGAGACGGAGTTTCCCTCTTGTTACCCAGGCTGGAGTGCAATGGCACGATCTTGGTTCACGGCAACCTCTGCCTCCTGGGTTCAAGCAATTCTCCTGCCTCAGCCTCCCACGTGGCTGGGATTACAGGCGTGCACCACCATCCCCAGCTGATTTTTGTATTTTTAGTAGAGACGGGGTTTCACCATGTTGACCAGGATGGTCTCTATCTCTTGACCTCGTGATCCACCTGCCTTGGCCTCCGAAAGTGCTGGGATTATAGGCGTGAGCCACCGTGCCCAGCCTCTTTGTCTTTTTTTTAAATTATTTTTTATTGTGCTTGCCTCGGCAGCACATATACTAAATTATTTTTTATAATAATTTTTTTTTTTTCTGAGACAGAGTTTCGCTGTTGTTACCCAGGCTGGAGTGAAATGGCGCAATCTCTGCTCACCGCAACCTCCACCTCCTAGGTTCAAACAATTCTCCTGCCTCAGCCTCCTGAGTAGCTGGGATTACAGGCACGCGCCACCATGCCCAGCTTATAATTTTTTTAAAAATGAGTCACGGCCAGGCACAGTGACTCATGCCTGTGATCCCAGCACTTTGGGAGGCCAAAATGGGAGGATCACTTGAGCCCAGGAGGTGTAGACCAGCCTGGGCAACATAGTGAGACCCCATTTCTACAATTTTGTGTGTTTTTGAAATGGAGTCTTGCTCTGTTGCCCATGCTGGAGTGCAGTGGCATGATCTCAGCTAACTGCAGTCTGTACCTCTTGGTTTCAAGTGAGTCTGGTGCCTCAGCCTCCCCAGTAGCTGGGATTACAGGCACTCACCAACATGCCCAGCTAATTTTTGTATTTTTAGTAGAGACAAGGTTTCACTACGTTGGCCAAGGTAATCTAAAACTCCTGACCTCAAGTGATCCACCCACCTCGGCCTCTCACAAAAATTCTTTTTTAAAAATTACTATGGTGTCACATGCCTTTATACTAGCTACTAGAGGAGGCTGAAATGGGAGGGTCACTTGAGCCCAGGAAGCTGAGGCTGCAGCAAGCCATGACAGTGCTACTGTATTCCAGTCTAGGAAACAGAGCAAGACTCTATCTCAAAAAAAGGGGGCGTTGGGGGGTGCGTGTGACAAACCACTGTTCTGTAGGTAGATGAGAAACCAGCAAAAAAAAACTCAAAAGGAGAAATGGGAGGAGAAAAACAAGAAGAGGGTGGTGTCCTAGACACAGGTGGAATTAGACTATCCCTTCCTGTGGGAATCACTGGAAAGACTCCAGGGCCATCACACAGCATCAGCTAGAACAGCCCGATCGTGCAATAGGAGAAAAAGTCCAAACTGCTGGAATATTTACAGATATTCTCTCAGATACACGACATGTCCCGGAGACAGACTCTTGTAGGTGCCCCAAATAAATATTTCTAGAATGAACGAGGCGGTTCCTTCCTCAATTAGTGTAAGCCACAGAAATCTCTGACCCAAATCTCCTCTACTTAGAACTTCAGTTCTCAAGTGAAAGAACAGACAATTGAATACTTTGTAAAGCTTTTAATACGAAAAGTTTTAAACAATTTATTTTTGGCAAAAACAGGAATGGGAACCACCACCCCACAGTCCTGAGTGGAACAGGAAGGCTTGGAAAAGCACAGGCAGAGGGAAGGGACATGAGGTGTCACCTTGCAGCAGCTTCTGAGGAAGAGCTCAGTCCAATGGCAAGTTCAAGTCCACAGGTGAAACAGCCAGGATGCCCTCCTGGAAGGGAAAGTGGCAGAGCCCTGTGAGCAGGTGAGCGGGGCAGGCGCCCCCTTCCCCACAGCAGTGTGCACATCAGCCCAGTGAGATTAGAGTCGGGAAAGCGAGGAACTGCCTCTCTGAGCAGAGAGCAACAGACACCCAGAGAAGGGGTCAGAGACCCAGACAGAAAGTCATAGAAATGAGGGGGACAGAGTCCTAGTGAGAGGAGGAAAGGCTGAGCACGAGGAGGGTCAGGATACTGGAGTGGGGTTAGACAGAGACCGAGAGAGTGAAGAGTTGGGGGACAGCATCAGAAAAGGGGAAGAGAGGGCCGGGCGCAGTGGCTCAAGCCTGTAATCCCAGCACTTTGGGAGGCTGAGGCGGGTGGATCATGAGGTCAAGAGATCGAGACCATCCTGGTCAACATGGTGAAACCCCGTCTCTACTAAAAATATAAAAAATTAGCTGGGCATGGTGGTGCGTGCCTGTAATCCCAGCTACTCAGGAGGCTGAGGCAGGAGAATTGTTTGAACCCAGAAGGCGGAGGTTGCGGTGAGCTGAGATCGTGCCATTGCACTCCAGTCTGGGTAACAAGAGCGAAACTCCATCTCAAAAAAAAAAAAAAAGAAATGAAATGAAAAGAAAAGGGGAAGAGAGTCCTGGGATTTGAACAATTCAGAGCTTTGTGTTCGTGTATAAATCCAGATTCCAGACCGGGTGCGGTGGCTCACACCTATAATCCCAGCAAGTTGGGAGGCCGAGGCAGGTGGCTCATAAGGTCAGGAGTTCGAGACCAGGCTGGCCAACATGGTGAAACCCTGTCTCTGCTAAAAATACAAAAATTAGCTGGCATGGTGGTACGTGCCCGTAATGCCACCTTTATAGGCTATCCAGGAGGCTGAGGCAGGAGAATCGCTTGAACCTGGGAGGCAGAGGTTGCGCTGAGCCAAGATCGCACCAGTGCACTCTGGCCTGGGTGACAGAGCAAGACTGTCTCAAGAAAAAAAAAAAAAATTCCAGATTCCAACACTCTGCACGATGGGGACTTTCCTTCTGTGCCCCCACAAGAGGATAGTAAAAGCCCCATGAGGTTGTAGTGGGTTTAAATGGGATCATTCTTTTTTTTGTTTGATTTGAGACGGAGTTTCACTCTTGTTACCCAGGCTGCAGTGCAATGGCGCGATCTCGGCTCACCACAACCTCCGCCTCCTGGGTTCAGACAATTCTTCTGCCTCAGCCTCCCGAGTAACTGGGATTATAGGCACGCGCCACCGTGCCCAGCTAATTTTTTATATTTTTAGTAGAGACGGGGTTTCACCATGTTGACCAGGATGGTCTCGATCTCTTGACCTCATGATCCACCCGCCTTGGCCTCCCAAAGTGCTGGGATTACAGGCTTGAGCCACCTCACCTGGCCTAAATGGGATAATTCTATTGAAATCCCTGGCAGAGAACCTGGCCCACCCACCAAGAAAGCTCACCTGCCATCAAGTCTATTAAATTTTTTTTTTTTTAAGAAACTAGCTGGGCGCGGTGGCTCACGCCTGTAATCCCAGCACTTTGGGAGGCTGAGATGGGTGGATCACTTGAGGCCAAGAGTTCTAGACTAGCCTGGCCAACAGGGCAAAACCCCATCTCTGCTAAAAACACAAAATTAGTCAGTCATGGTGGTATGCATGTAATCCCAGCTACTTGGGAGGCTGAGGCAGGAAATCGCTTGAACCCGGAAGACGGAGGTTGCAGTGAGCTGAGATCACACCACTGCACTCCAGCCTGGGCGACAGAGTAAGACTCTGTCTCAAAAATACCATAAAATAAACGAGCTTCTTTGCTGAGCCCAACACTTATATCCAGTCCCCTAAATATGTGCTCTGAATTCTGATCTTACTCTGGACTGGACCATGTCCAGTCCTGCTCCCCACCCCCACCGCCTCCATCTCCACACCTTCCCCATCTCAGGGAACTCGGATGTCCCTTTGCAGCTGTCCGGGTCATCATCTTTTAGTCTGTCCCCACATCTGGCCCATTAGCCAAATCTGTCAGCACCACCGCTAAATTAAACTCAGCATTCTACACTGCCCCAAACTTGGGTCTCATCTACTCATCTCCTCCCTGCGCCCCTACTCCCACCGTCCCCGCTGCAGTCTGTCCCCAAGCGGCCGCAAGAGGGCGCCCGTTAGCACCTAAATCTGCATCTGTCCCTCCGCTGCTCGGAGACCTTGGCTTACCCAGTCAAAGTCCAAGTTCTTAACGTGACCACAGGGTCCTGGCTGGCCCGATGTCTCTCCTGCTGTCATCTCTCGCCTGCTCACCCTGCTCCAGCCCTACTGGCCTCCTCCTCCCTGTTCCTCAAACACACTTGGCCAGCTCCTGACAGGGAAACCGGTTCCATGGAGAGCCTGGCCTGTGTCCCTCTCTCTTCGTGAATACCCACAGCGACCCCCAGGCAGGTAAATGAGACAGTGCCCACTGCACCAGCCAGGAGAGTGTCACTCAGGGAGATTGCGACAGTCACCAAGCCACAGGGCCTGCACGCTGGAGCCCAGCCCAACTCTGAAACAGGCACTGGAGATCAAGTCAAGTGAACAAAAGGTGGGGGGAAGACCTCTGGGTCTTCTGAAGCTTTTGTGTTACAGGTGGGAGATGCTCCAACAGAGAAAAACGAACAGCCTGGCACAGTGACTCACAGCTGTAATCCCGGCACTTTGGGAGGCCGAGGTGGGTGAATCACAAGGTCAGGAGTTCAAGACTAGCCTGGCCAAGATGGTGAAACCCCATCTCTACTAAAAATACAAAAATTAGCCGGGCGTGGTGATGGGCACCTGTAATCCCAGCTACTTGGGAGGCTGAGGCAGAGAATTGCTTGAACCCGGGAGGCGGAGGTTGCAGTGAGCCGAGACCACGCCACTGCACTCCAGCCTGGGCAACAGAGTGAGACTCTGTCTCAAATAAAATAAAATAAAAATGAACAAGAAGATAAATAAAACAAGTCAATTCCACCATCTGTTAGAAGGCACAGAGTGCTATGAAAGGAAGAGTAAAGCAGGAAGGGGGAAGGAGGGCAGTGGAGGGTGTGGAGGTGGCTGTGATTGTCAGTGGGGACCTGGGAAGGCCTCGCTGGGAGTGAAACCAGAACCCACCAGAAGGAGCAGAGGGAGGAGGTGGGGGGTTCCAGCGGCAGGGGGGGAGCATCCTGGCAGGCACTGTGGGAAAGGCAGTGGGTAGCCATGTGATCACACCAACAAATGGCTGCAGCATGCCAGCCAGTGCACAGAGGACTTACCAGGATGACCACATTTTAACCCTCAGAGCAACCCTGTGAGGCAGCACGACTACTCTCCCTACGTTATTTTTTTTTTGAGACTGAGTCTTGCTCTGTCTCCAGGCTGGAGGGCAGTGGTGCGATCCTGGCTCACTGCAACCTCTGCTGCCCAGGTTCAAGCAATTCTCCTGCCTCAGCCTCCCAAGTAGCTGGGATTACAGGCGCCCACCACCAAGACCGACTCATTTTGTATTTTTAGTAGAGATGGGGTTTCACCATGGTCAGGCTGGTCCCAAACTCCTGACCTCAAGTGATCCATCTGTCTCAGCCTCCCAAAGTGCTGGGATCACAGGCATGAATCACTGCACCCAGCTTTTATATTATCTTTTGTTTGTTTGTTTCAGAGTCTCACACTGTCACCAGGGCTGGAGTGCAGTGGTGCAGTCTCAGCTCACTGCAACGTCTGCCTCCCAAGTAGCTGGCATTACAGGGACCCGCCACCATACCCAGCTAATTTTTTTTTTTTAAATAGAGGCGGGTTTTAGTGGAGACATTTCACTATGTTGGCCAGTCTGGTGTTGAACTCCTGACTTCGTGATTTGCCTGCCTCAGCCTCCCAAAGCGCTGGGATTATAGGCATGAGCCACGGCACCGAGCCTATTATATTATTTTTTTGAGATAGAGTCTTGCTCTGTTGCCCACGCTGGAGTGCAATGGCACAACCTCAGCTCACTGCAACCTCTGCTTCCCAGGTTCAAGTGATTCTCCCTCCTCAGCCTCCCAAGTAGCTGGGATTACAGGCAACCACCACGTACAGTTTTAGGAGAGACTGGGTTTCACCATGTTGGCCAGGCTGGTCTGAAACTCCTGACCTCAGGTTATCCACCTGCCTCCTCCTCCCTGTTCCTCAAACACACTTGGCCAGCTCCTCCCAAAGTGCTGTGATTACAGCAGCTGGCCCCAGCTAATTATTTTCAATTTTTGTAGAGACGGGGTCTTACAAGCTGGTCTTGAACTCCTGGCCTCAAATGATTCTCCCACCTCGGCCTCTGAAAGTGCCAGGATTACAGGCCGCCTAACCCAGCCTCTCCCTGAGGAGAGGTTTCACATTCACTGAGTTAGTGTACCCAGTGGTTGATGCCAGGCATAGCATCCACACTCATCACTGCAGTCCTGGCACACAGCGAGAGCTCAACACAGAACGAACACAGTGGAGCTGGGCGAATACCTGAGCTCTGAGAGGAAATCTAAGAAGCCCCCACCCCTCCTCTATCTCATGACAGTTGGGTAAAGCGAGGCCCAGAGAGAGAGGCTTCAGTGGCTCACCCAGCCCCCCTGGGCCTGGATCCAGGGCGTGAAGCTGTGCACGTGCTCCACGCTGAGTCCGGCCAGGGTGCCCCCCAGCCCGGCCACACGCCGGCTCAGCTCCATGGCCAGGGCCAGGCGGGCCAGGGGCTCCGGAGAAGGAGGCGGGGGCCCAGGGCATGCTGGGCTTGGGCGAGATCGGTCCTCCCGGCTGCAGAACAGCTCCACCAAGCGAGTGAAAGAGCCGGAGGACAGGCGGACCAGCTTGCTGCGCAGGGCGGGGTCCGAGGCCAGCTGTGGGGTGGAAGACGCAGGGTCAGCGTCAGCTGCGCCCTGGGGACCAGCCAACAGGGGGCTGGGAGGCGTGGTTCCCCGGTTCAGGACACTTCTAGATGCTAAAACTCTAGGCCATCCCTCATCCGTATCAGCCAATCACGTCAGACTCTAGGGTCTCGGCCAAACTACCCCAGGATACTGGCCGAGAACCTGAGTTGCTAAGCCACGCCCCTTCCCTTGCCGCCACAGCCAATCAGAGCCAATCTCTGCTGTAACTGAGTTAATCTAGTCACGCCCCCAGTGCCCTTTCCCAGGGGCCAACCTAGAGTCTACGACAACCTTGCCCTCTACCATTCAATTAATATGCGAGGTTCATGTATCCTGCCCAAGCTCCCGAGCCAATAGATTTCAAGACACAGCCACAAGCCACGCCTCCTAAGCCAGGCCACAGCCTATGCTCAGTAAGACTTTAGACACTCCCCCAATCCCCACATTCATTCTTACTTTCCCAACTTGGCCAATCTCTTCCAGACCATGTTTTTGATGACCACACCCTCTGCATTTAGGCCACGCCCCTGTAACAATCAAAACCCCTAATGTACAGTACAGCACTATCCTAACCGTACTCCTGTCATTCAACCATTCTTTTTTCTTTCTTTCTTTTTTTTGAGACAGTCTTGCTCTGTCGCCCAGGCTGGAGTGCAGTGGCACTATCTTGGCTCACTGCAACCTCTGCCTCCTGGGCTCAAGTGACTCTCCCGCCTCAGCCAGCTGGGATTACAGGTGTGAGCCACTGCACCGGGCTAATTTTTGTATTTTTAGAAGAGACAGGGTTTCACCATGTTGGCCGGGCTGGTCTTAAACTCCTGACCGCAGGTGTTCCACCCATCCTGGCCTCCCAAAGTGCTGGGATTACAGGCATGAGCCACCTCTCCCGGCCTCAATCCTTCATTAAACCTTGTCCTACCCTCTCTCCACTTGACCATCCAAAGAAAATACAGATCCAGCTTCTGATCCCAGTGCCCCACCATTCCGAAACTCCTGTCCTTGCCAAGGGGTGGGACAGACGCCCATCACCTTTTGGTTAATGACTTCTGCCTCCTCCTCCAGCAGAGCCACCAGCCTCCGCAGTAGGGCTTCCTTCTCTGTGAGCGGGGGCCCCTGTAATTCTGCAGGCAGAAGAGAATTTGGCTGGGGGCCAAACCCTGACTATCCTCCTCCCCCCATCCTTTTCTGGGGCCCCTCTGCGCCTCACCTGGGCTAGATGGAGATTTCAGTTGCTCTTCAACCAACTGTTCTAGCCGCTGGGCCACCAAGGCATAAAAGTCTGGAGTAGCTGGGCCTGGGTAAACAGAGTTCATGACAGGATTCCAGGACACTGGAAACATGGATTCTCTCCTTCCCCAACTACTCTGGCAGGTGGCAATGATTCTCATTTTATAATGGGGTAAACTGAGGCCCAGTGAGAAAACTTGGTAAAAAATGTCAAAACCCTTGCACTTTTCACTTTATCATATCCTCAGACTGGACTCAGAACGTTAGAGTTGGCCGGGTGCAGTGGCTCATGCCTGCAATCCCAGCACTTTGGGAGGCCAACATGGGAGGGTCACTTAAGGCCAGGAGTTTGAGGCCAGCCTGGCCAACATGGGAAACCCTGTGTCTACTAAAAATGCAAAGATCAGCTGGTATGCTGGTGCGCACCTGTAATCCCAGGCACTTGGGAGGCTGAGACACAAGAATCACTGGAACCCAGAAGGTGGGGGGTGCAGTGAGTCTAGATTGTACCACTGCTCTCCAGTCTGGGTGACAGAGCAAGATTCTGTCTCCAAAAGATGGTCAGAGCTGAACTAGACCTCGAAGACGATCTCATCCAAGGAAGGCAAACACAAGACACTACTGTTAGTATCCCCTTCCCTCACCCACTTCAGACATCACCAATTGATCACAGCACTTCCTCTCCCTAGCTGTGAACCCCTTTTCAAGCTAGCACTCCCAGCAGCTATAACCAGTGCATCCAGGTTCACACCTACGAGGAAGCTTGTTGGTCGCTCCTGATCAAGTCCAATGATCTCCTCCCAATTCCTACACTGTTACTGGAAAAACAGGGGAGCGGGGCAGAAAGCATTTTCCCTAGAGTCACACAGCTAAAACAGCCAGGGTGACGTGATGGAAACCAGGTCTCCTGCCTCTCTATCAGGGGTATTCCTGGCTGCAAAAGTCCTAGGGGCAGGGAAGTCGTTATAGAAGCAAAGAGACAACAACCAGAGCGCCCATATGCTCTCTGGAAACCAACCCACAGAACTGACAGAAATCTGACTAGGGAGGGGACAGGACAGGTTCTGTCCTGAAGGCTGGTGTCAGAGACTCCACAAGGCCACTCACTAGCTGAGTGATCTTCTTTTTTTTTTTTTTTTTTTTTTTGAGACGAAGTTTCGCTCGTTACCCAGGCTGGAGTGCAATGGCGCGACCTCGGCTCACCACAACCTCCGCCTCCTGGGTTCAGGCAATTCTCCTGCCTCAGCCTCCCGAGTAGCTGGGATTACAGGCACGCGCCACCGTGCCCAGCTAATTTTTTGTATTTTTAGTAGAGACGGGGGTCTCACCATGTTGACCAGGATGGTCTCGATCTCTTGACCTCGTGATCCATCCACCTCGGCCTCCCAAAGTGCTGGGATTATAGGCTTGAGCCACCGCGCCCAGCCTATTTTTTTTTTTGTTTTGAGACAGAGTCTTGCTCTTGTTGCTCAGGCTGGAGTGCAGTGGCACGATCTTGGCTCACTGTAACCTCCACCTCCTGGGTTCAAGTGATTCTCCTGCCTCAGACTCCTGAGTAGCTGGGACTCCTGAGTAGCTCAGACACCTGCCACTACGGCCAGGCTAATTTTTGTACTTTTAGTAGAGACGGGGTTTCATCATGTTGGCCAGGCTGGTCGTGAACTCCTGACCGCCGGTGATCCGCCCACTTTGGCCTCCCGAAGTGCTGGAATTACAGGCGTGAGCCACCGCACCTGGCCATAATTAAGTGATCTTAAACTAGTACCTTATCCCATGTTCTGCCAGTTTCACAGATGATCATGGAAATCTCTTACCAGGCTCTGAACCATAGCAGGGACGGATGGGCAGAGAGCAAGGCCGAGGGGACTCAGGGGGTGCTGTTCCTCGCCCCAGGGAGCAGGGAAGACATCTTCGAAGGCGGCTCAGGAAGTCTGTTGGCTCTTCTGGGGCAGGGCTTCTGGGGAGGAGGACTTCAGAGAGTGACCCCACCAGAGATCCTCTGTAAGTCACTTTTCTCAACTCCCTCCCTCCCCCACTGAGGACCTGTCTCCAAAACCCCAAAGACAGAGAATAGAGTCAGATATAAAAAGAGAGACAGACTGAGACCAGGAGCAAGAGTTAGGAGGGGGTCTCAAATCCTGGCCCCTGGGGGAGAAGCGCAACTCCTGTTACCTGGGTGGAGTTGCAACAGGAGACCCGGCAGTCTCACGCCTAAGGAAGGCAGCTAGGACCCTCAGTGTGTCTTCCCGGAGACCCAGCTCTTCTGAGCCTGCCATGGAGGCACCTATGAGAGAGAGGGGGCTAGGGACTGAAATCCAAGGATTTATCGAGAAGTGGAGGCTTGAGGACCAGGAGTTGTGAGTCCCAAGGAAGGTGATGAGGGCCTGGACTCCTGGGTCCTTTGGAGAGTGTGGGTCTGGAGGCTTAGACTCTTAAGTCCTCAGACAGAAGAGGGAACAGGACAGACTCATTAATCCAAGGAAAGGTAGGGGGTGGGTGCCCAGATTCGTGGATCTAAAGGAGGAGGGAGCTAGGATCCTAGATTCCTGAGTCTTAGAAAGGAACTGGAGTCCCAGACCCTTATGTCTCCCAGGGAGAAGGGGCTTAGCGCCCCAACTCCTGGATTCTGAAAGAGGTATATGCCGAACTACTGAAACTCTTAAAGCATCGGGAACTACCAATCCCAGCAGGCTTTAGGGCAAATCTTCTCCTCGGTCCCCGCTTCTTCGCCGCGCAGCCTGCTGGGAGGTGTATTTCCAAATCTCCTGCTCCTGGAATCTACACTTGGATGTCGGAGAAGCGGGACTGGGTCCTCACTCCTGCATCCCGGCCGCCTCCTCTTCCCTCCACACCCTGACCCTCGGCAACACTCCGCTGACCTGGTTCGGGGCCCCACCGCCGCCACCTCCACTCAACTTGCCGCCTTCTTCACTCAACTCGTACAAACTTTCTTAGGTCAACTTTCCCGCGCCTGCGCACTGGGCCGGGTGGGTAACCGGCCCAACGTAGGAAAGGCGGAACGCTGGCTGCACGCTCAATTTGCATTTGACGCTCCCAGCATGCCTCTGGCCGGAAAGCCGAAAAAGGGCATCGGGGCGGGGACAGCCCGGGCCCTACGGCCTGTCCCTTCGGCTCTGGGTTCTGTCACTCAAAGAATGATAAAGTTGTTTTTATTTCAAGAAGTCGTTGGAAAAGACAGCCCCAGCGCTCTAGAGTTCAGCCTCGGGTTTGAGAGCTACCCGGAGCCCCAAGACAGGGGTGGGCTTCAGCTCCCCGCACGCCCCGACCTTCCATCGTAGGTAACGCGGAAGAGCCCGGGAGAGCGTTGGTGGCGTCCGAGAACGAGGAGCGGGAAAGATGATGGGTCTGTACGGAGAGTGGAAAGGCAGGCTGTATAATCTGGGGAAAGTGGAGACAGGAGGGAGTGGCCGGCGCTGGAGGTCTGTTGCAGAAAAACTAGAAAAAGTAGGGAGGGAAGAGAAAGAGAGGAGGCGTCTACACTGAGGGAGATCTAGAGAGGGAGGGGTGGACTCCGCAGATGCGGGCAGTTCGCTCTCGAAAGCTGCGGCGTGCTCTGGAGGAGGGAGGCTGGCAGTCGAGGGAGAGTTGTGGATGGAGGTTCTGCGTTGGAAGCAGGTAGGGGATCTTCTGTAGGGGACTGTGGAAGGGGGTCTACACTGGGCTAAGTGCAGGCGGTAGAGGCTTACAAGTGAATCGATTCTGCACTGACATACCTAGGGAAAGAGATGCTACCCTGAAAGTGGGACTACTTGCTTTCGATGTGGGGGAGAGAGGGGGTCTACACTGGCAGAATTGAGGGAGTGGAGGGTCTGCACTGAAGTCGCTGGGGAAGGGTGTGCCATGGATAGGGGAAGGAACCCTAGCTGATTAGGGAGCCTCTCTGGCGGATGGGAGGATGGGGAGAGGAGATTTCCTGTTTGTACCCCCGAAAATATGGGCGAAGGACCTGTGCCGTAGCCCGTGACAGGGAGGTCTGGGCGCGGAAACTCCAGGCCAGGTGGGTCCGAGAGAGGCCGGCCGCGCCCAGGAAATGCCCTGTACGCGCAGGCCGGACCATGGGAACCCCAAAGCCACGGATCCTGCCCTGGCTGGAGTTGCAGCTGAATCTGGGGCAGCTGGAGGGTGTGGCCTGGGTGAATGAGAGCCGCACGCGCTTCCGCATCCCTTGGAAACACGGCCTACGGCATGATGCACAGCAGGAGGATTTCGGAATCTTCCAGGTGCGTGCGACCAGGGACGCGGGAAAGACTCCGAGTGGCAGGGTTGAGAAGGCGGAGGTAGCGCGCGAGGGGCGGGCTCGTGTCAACGCTGGCGGGTGGGGCCAGAACGGGAGGGGCGGGGCTAGCCGGATCAGCTGACTGATGGGGGCGCCGGCAGGGTCGGAGTTGCCAGTTCCGGGAACAGAGCTAGAACCGGGAGAGCCGGGCTAGTACGCAATGAAAATGCATCCTATGGGTTTGGGGCTCTCTAGGGGCCGGGGTTCCTAGTTGTAGGATCCTGGGGGATTGTTCTTGAAACATCAGAGGTGAGACTTGGAGCCCCAAATCTGGGGTTCCTAACCACCGAATTAGTATAAGCCAGAGGTGGTAAACAGTGTGAGGGACGAGGTTACCACCGAGGGTGTCCTGAGGCAGGTGGTGCACGGGGTTAGTAGGACTTGAAAGCCTGGCTTAGAAAGAAAAGGTTTTTGGGGGGCGCGGTGGTTCACACATAGAATCCCAGCACTTTGGCAAGGCCGAGGCTAGAGGATCGCTTGAGCCCCAGAGTTTGAGACCAGCCTGGGCAACACAGGCCCCGTCTCGTTAAAAACAAAAGAGGTTTCAAAGGCTTTTGAAGAGGCCGAGCGCCCAGCACGTTGGGAGGCTGAGGCAGGCAGATCACCTGCGGCCAGAAGTGTGAGACCAGCCTGGCCAACATGGTGAAACCCCTTCTCTACTAAAAATACAAACATTAGCCGGGCGTGGTGGTGCCTGCCTGTAATCCCAGATACTCTGGAGGCTGAGACAGGAGAATCGCTTGAACCGGGGAGGTGGAAGTTGCAGTGAGCCAAGATTGCGCCATTGCATTCCAGCCTGGGTGACAAGAGTTAAAACTCCATCTCGAAAAGAAAGAAAATTTCAAAGCTCCATTTTGAAAACTAAAGGTGGGGGTGGAGGTAGGTGGGATGGGGGGACTTGGGGATGGACCTTGCAGAGTTAGAACTTGCCAGGGAAAGAGGGTGGTGGTAGGATTCGGGAGACAGGGTTGGGGCTCCGGGACGGGATCCAGGTTGTCCTCTCTCACTATCCTGACACCACTGTTGGCCCAGGCCTGGGCTGAGGCCACTGGTGCATACGTTCCCGGGAGGGATAAGCCAGACCCGCCAACCTGGAAGAGGAATTTCCGTTCTGCCCTCAACCGCAAAGATGGACTGCGTGTAGCAGATGACCGGAGCAAGGACCCTCATGACCCACATAAGATCTACGAGTTTGTGAACTCAGGTCTGCCAGATCGGGGTCAGTGTGGGAGGCTGGGGTCCCAAGGGTTCCTGGCACCCCTAGCTGCCTCACCACCTTTCTCAACAGCAGCGGGGGACTTTTCCCAGCCAGACACATCTCCAGACACCAGTGGCAGAGGCAGTACTTCCGATATCCAGGTAAGAATGTGCCCAACCTACACGCCCCCAGTGTCTGTCCTGTTCCCATGGGCTCATCCTCTCCCTCCGGACCAGCGCCCCTCCCTCGCCTCGTCTGCCCCTCACCTGAGCCAGTGCTGGCCCTGTCTGTCCCATTTCTCCTCAGGAGAAAATTCAGTCTTCACTTGGCATTAAAGGCGCTCAGTTTGCATTTGACACACCTTCCCGGGATTTCCTGTAGATCCTTGATTGGCAGGGGGCTGTCAGCCTCTTGGGAACTGAAAACCTCCCTCCCCTTGATCCTGCCGCGGTCAGAGCCAGGGGAGCATCCCCTCTGAAATTCTGCCCAGGTTTTGCCTGCAGAGAGCCAGATCCTGGGGTTGGAATGGTAGCATGTGGTATTCATTAGAGTGTCTGTCTGGCTATTGATGCCTGTGGCTGCCACTATCCCCAGACTGGAAGCCCTTTGAAGGCAGAGCTCAAGCCTGACCTCCCTGCACTGCTGAGAAGAGACCTGGTCCACATTTAGTCTCCAGAAAAGGCTGTGGAAATGCCCGATTCTCTTTTTGTTTCCCTCCAGGAAGACATTCTGGATGAGTTACTGGGTAACATGGTCTTGGCCCCACTCCCAGATTCGGGACCACCAGGCCTGGCTGTAGCCCCTGAGCCCTACCCTCAGCCTCTGCTGAACCCCAGCTTGGACAATCCCACGCCCTTCCCAAACCGGGAGCCCTCTGAGAATCCACTGAGGCGGCTGCTGGTGCCGGGGGAAGGTGAGGGTCAGCTGCCGGATGGGAGGGGCTGAGGTCTGGGTAGCAGTCCCTGACACTCTCTCAATCCTCCCCTTCACGCTGCTGCTGCCGCTGCTGCTGCTGCTCAGAGTGGGAGTTCGAGGTGACAGCCTTCTACCGGGGCCGCCAAGTCTTCCAGCAGACCATCTCCTGCCCAGGGGGTCTACGGCTGGTGGGGTCTGAAGTGGCAGACAGGACGCTGCCTGGATGGCCCATCATACTGCCAGACCCTGGCGTGTCCCTGACAGACAAGGGCGTGATGACTTATGTGAGGCACGTGCTGAGCCGCCTGGGTGGGGGACTGGCTCTGTGGCAGGCCGGACAGCAGCTCTGGGCCCAGCGGCTGGGGCAGTGCCACACGTACTGGGCAGTGAGCGAGGAGCTGCTCCCCAACAGTGGGAATGGGCCTGATGGCGAGGTCCCCAAGGACAAGGAAGGAGGCGTGCTCGACCTGGGACCCTTCATTGTAGGTAAGTGAGATGGGGGCTTCGCCCTGCCCAGGAGGAAGCAGCCCATTAGCGGTTAAGATCTCAGGATCAGGACAGAATTCAGACCCTGGCTGTGTTCCGCTGGCTGTATAACCCGAGGGAAAGGACTTTGCCCTGAGCCCATGGAAAACGAGGACGGTCTCTTCTCTCTACTTGCCTGCCAGCACTGGGGTGAGACACAGGCCCAGTACGTAGAGCATGCTCAGGAATTAGCTGCCACTGTCACCATCATCGTAACTAATGATGGTGGATAGAGCAAATAGCAGGAAAGCTGCGTGCCTTAGGGAGTCGCTCTGCGGCGGAGCTCTCCACGATGATGGAAACGGCCACCTACACTGCCTGGCACAGCAGCCACTAGCTACAGGGCCCGAGCACTCAGGTGAGGCCCGTGCCACCAGGACGTGGTTCACTTTAATTACAGGTTAAACTTAAGTAACCTCACATTGCTGATGGCTGCAATTAGTGCAGCCTTAGAGGAGACTAAATGGCAACCAGCTTCTCCAGATTCACTGAGCATCCTCAGGGGAACGGCCTACTCTGGGCCTGTCATGAACGCTGAGGCTTGGGGGCTTGGGGGTTCGACCTTCCAAAAACCCCACCCTGACAGGAGGGAGGGAGGGAGGAAGTACAGAAACAGAATCATGGGGACTTTCCCCAAACAAGCATTCCCTGGTGGAGGTGGCAGAGGGCCTCAGCACGGGGGAGATGGGGGGGGCTATTTTCAAGTTTATGGGAAAGCAGGGGTAGAGGGTCCTCTTCTCATCCCTGACTAGGCTTCTGGGTCCCCAGATCTGATTACCTTCACGGAAGGAAGCGGACGCTCACCACGATATACCCTCTGGTTCTGCGTTGGGGAGCCATGGCCCCAGGACCAGCCGTGGACCAAGAGGCTCGTGATGGTCAAGGTGCCTGCAGCCCTGAGTCCCTAGGGCTGAGAGGGGTGGCCTTACAGAGGGAAGAGGCTGCTCCCAGGAACTGCAACTCCTAGAAGGCCCTCCAAAAAGCTGCAACTTCCAAGATCCCTGCAGTAACCAGCTGTTCATCCCCAAGAGCTCCTTCCCATGGCCCCACCAGCAGAGCCTGTTTTGAACTTTCTAAACCAGCAGTCCCCAAGCATTTTGGCACCAGGGACCAGTCTCATGGAAGATAATTTTTCCACAGAAAGGGAGGGGGTGGCTTTGGGAAGAAACCGCCCCACTGCAGATCATCAGGCATTAGATTCTCATAAGAAGCAATCTAGCTCCCTCTCGTGCACAGTTCACAAAGAGTTTGTGCTCCTGTGAGAATCTAATGCCACCGATCTGAGAGAAGACTGAGCTCAGGCAGTAATGTTCCCTCACCCACTGCTCATGCCCTGCTGTGACCTGGTTCCTAGCAGGCGGTGGGGTTGGGGACCCCTGCTCTAAACCATGTAGAAGCTGGTGGACACCAAGTCCTAGCTGCCATTGTGAGGCCATGGCTGTGGCTCCCAGGAGTCAAGATCATAGACTGCTCAGCCTTGACTCCTGGGAGCACTCTGGCCTGGTGCACGCGTGTGCATGTGCGTGTGCGTGTGTGTGTAAAGGGGAAACTACGACTCCCAGCAGCCCAGGGCCTATGGTTCATTGGGGGCTGAAGGGAGTTGTAGTTCTCCCAGCCCCGACTCCTACCTTGGTGGACAGTGGCTGGGTGTTCTCCCTGACTCCTGTCCCCACTTCCCACACAGGTTGTGCCCACATGCCTCAGGGCCTTGGTAGAGCTGGCCCGGGCAGGGGGTGCCTCCTCCCTGGAGAACACAGTGGAACTGCACATTTCCAACAGCCACCCACTCTCCCTCACCTCTGACCAGTACAAGGCCTACCTGAAGGACCTGGTGGAGGACATGGATTTCCAGGGCCCTGGGGAGGCCTGAGCCCTCACTCCTCATAGTGTGGCCTCTAGCCCCACCATCCCGCCCACCACCTCAACCAATAAACTGGTTCCTGCTGAAGTCACCGCTTGTGTGTCTGGTGTTGGGTGCCCTCTGACCCAAGCTGCTTGCATTCCTGGTCAGGGTCTCAGTTTACCCATCTGTGCAGCTGTGCACAACTCAGGTGCTCAATGCATGAGGACCAAGCACTGCAGGGGACAGCTGACCCTCCTCACCTCTTCCCAGGGACCTGCTGGGTGATGGCTGCCCCCATTTTGTAGACCAAGACACAAGCTTCGAGAGGCACAAAGCTGAGGAAACACAAAGGCTGGCCGGAACTGAGGCCCCTGCCATGCTATGGAGTTTGGGCAAACAGCCCTTCTCCTTCCAGGCCTCAGGCCCCCTGTGTGGGGCTGGAGGGAGCAGTGCTAGAGGCTCTGCTGCCACTCTGGGGCCTGCAAAGCCTGCCTGCCCTCTGACCCTGGGCACTGTCGTCTCTCCTGGCTGGGCCTCAGTTCTGGGTGATGAAAGTGGCAGAAGCCAGCATAGCCCTACTGCTCTGTGCCTCAGTTTCCCTCTCGAGAGGGTGGCTGAGAACACTCCAGCTTCACAGGGGCTGCTGAAAAGAGAAGCCCACTCGATGGGGAACACAGATCCTGCTTCTGGGAGCAATTCCAAGGCAGGCACATGGCACCCAGGAGCCCCGAGCTGGGAGGATGCTGATCAGGTGTGGCCCCGCTCCCGCTACTGTGAGCCACTCACTCCTCACAACACCCACTGTACAGATAAGGAAAGTGAGGCCCAGGGGAGGCAGCTACCCCAAGTCAGTCTGGTCTGTCTCCCACCCTTAGCCTGCTGGGGGTCCCGCCCCAACCCTCTGGCAAATTTGTCCCTGAAAACTAAGGGTTAGAACCATGGTGCTCTGGGTCGATGTTTCATGAAATCTTTAATGAAACTCGGGAGAGGGGCACAAACAGAAGGGAGGGGCACTGGGGACAGGCTTTGGGGCAAGGGATGTGGGCCTGGGGCAGGGCAGGGCAGCGGGCTCTCCTCTTCCCTGCAGCATCCCTCCCTGAATCATCCCACTGATGGGGGAGGGAAGTGGGGAGGTGGAGCCATAAATATGTCCAGAATTTCAAAGAGATGAGGGGCGAAGAGCTGGCCAGGGCTCTCAGAGAGGGGGCAGGGGCAGGCCCGGGCCACCCTTATCCGGGGGCCCTGGCTCCTTGGGTGGCCGTGGGGGCCCCGGGGGGTCCCCTGGCTTGCGACCGTGCTTGCGGAAGTAGCGGTAGCGCTGGACGTAGGCCCGCACCAGGTTGCTCACCTTCACCGGGTTGATCTCCCCGCTTTTGCTGTGGCAGATCTGGGGGACCGGGGACAGCCAGAGTCACCACAAGGCTCCCGGGGCCCCATCCACCAGGGCTGCTGGGCACAGCTTGGGACAGGAGCGCTTCCCCAATAACAGGCCAAGGTCCCTCTGTCCCCACTGACAATGGGTCACCCAGGGCCAGTGGAACAGGCCCAGGTGGCCTTGAGAAAATCTCGTCACCCCTTCACCTCCCAGACTGACCTCCTCCCCATCTCCCATCCGCACCCATCTGCACGCATCTGTCCCTCCAGCTCCTCCTCTCCCCGTCCTGTGTCTGCCCCTCTCCAGGTGCCCACCTTGTGGACAGCCTTCCTCAGAATGTCCTTGTACTCCTCCTTGGTGATGTCCTTCTTCTGGTAGTATGGCTTGATGGCCAGCTTCACCTCCTCCACTGCCCGCTCCTGCGTGTGCAGCTTCTTCAGATACTGGGGGGTGGCAACAGTAGGGGGGAAGGGACGGCAAGGGCCAGTGAGTACTGAAACCTCCGCCTCCGCTGGCCTCTACAGCCAGCTTGGCCCTCTGGCTGCCCTGCTGTGCTTGGGCTAGAAGTCCTGCTGAGGGTCTGTCCCATGCGCTCTCTGCTGCAGCATCCCTCCCCCAGTCATCCCACTGATAGGGGAGGGAAGTGGGGAGGTGGAGCCATAAATATGTCCAGAATTTCAAAGAGATGAGGGGCGAAGAGCAGGGACCTGGGACCAAGGGCCAGCCCTGGGCCTCTGAATGTCACTGGACATCTCCTCTAGGCCGAACCCTGCCTGCCCCAGGCCTGGCCATGACAAGTGTCACCTGCCCTCACAAAGTTCGGTCTGACAAGGCAGGCGTTGGCCAAGCAATTACAGCTGGTTTTGAATCAGACTACAGGCAGGGCTACTTCTCAGGATGGCAGGAAAACTGCACAGGGCTTTTCACCGCAGGACGGGAGGACACAGTTTAGGTTTTGTTTTTTGTGATGGAGTCTTGCTCCGCTGCCCAGGCTGCAATGGGGTGGTGCAATCTCGGCTCACTGCAACCTCCGCCCCCCGGGTTCAAGCGATTCTCCTGCCTCAGCCTCCTGAGTAGCTGGGATTGTAGGTGCACACCATCACACCCAGCTAACAAGGTTTCACCATGTTGGTCAGGCAGGTCTCGAACTCCTGACCTCGTGATCCACCCACCTCGACCTCCCAGAGAGCTGGAATTACAGGTGCGAGCCACCACGACTGGCCTCCAGTTCACGTTTTTATACTACTGCTCTGGTCACCAAGGCGGTGGACAGAATGGCTAGGGCTGAGGGGCACTGGGGAGTGGGGGTGAGGACTGGACGTCCTCAGACATTTGCATTGGAAGCCTGGTCTGCCACTCCCCGGCTCCAAGCCCTGGGATGATCAGCCAAATCTCCTTTTTGTGGCTCATTTTGTATTTCTTTGTTTTCTTTGTCTTTCCCTGTCACACAGGCTGGAGTGCAGTGGCACAATCACTGCTCACTGCAGCCCTGCACTCCTGGGCTCAAGTGATCCTCCCACCTCAGCCTCCTGAGTAGCTGGGACCAGAGGTACCACCATAACACGCGGCTAATTCTTGGATTTTTTGTGGCGACTGGGCCTCACTATGTTGCCCAAGCTGATCTTGAACTCCTGGGCTCAAGCGATCCACCTGCCTGGGCCTTGCAAAGTGTGGAATTACAGGCATGAGCCACTGCACCTGGCCATCTCTGGCTCATTTGTAAAACAGGGACAGCACCTATGGGGAGGACTACACTGACACACATGGAGGACATGGCACAGGCCAGGCACAGATCAAGTACTCAATCCAGGGGAGCTGTGCCTCTTCCCAGAGGAACGGCCGTGTGGATGAAAAGGAGAGGACAGGGGCCGGGCGCGGGGGCTCACGCCTGTAATCCCAGCACTTGGGGAGGCTGAGGCGGGCGGATCACGAGGTCAAGAGATCAAGACCATCCTGGCCATGGTGAAACCCCGTCTTCACTAAAAATACAAAAATTAGCCGGGCATGGTGGCGCGCGCCTGTGGTCCCAGCTACTCGGGAGGCTGAGGCAGAAGAATCGCTTGAACCCAGGTGGAGGTTGCAGTGAGCCGAGATTGCGCCACTGCACTCCAGCCTGGCAACAGAGTAAGACTCCATCTCAAAACAAAAGAAAAGGAGAGGACAGGAGGACAGGGGGCAGGGCAGAGGGCCTCTGAGGCAAGTCTCTTCCCGCCTGTGGCCAGCAAGCTAGGAGATCCAGCAGCCACAGCTCTGGCCTCAGGCAGAATCTTTGTCAAAGCAGACAGGAAACCTCTAGCCAGAGAGCCACGTGGGACCAGAGAAGAACAAGTCCAAGCCCTCTGCAGGCACAAGGGACAGTCCCTTGGCACCACCCTTGGGGAGGCTGCCTTCCCAAGCCAGGTGACTATTCCCTATAACCCAGGGCCAAGCCAAGTGGGGGCAAGTAAGCTGAGTCCTGGGAAGGCAGGGCACAATGGCTAAGAGAGTCCAGGGACACTGTCTGATGAGCTGAACTGTGAGGGCTACTCTGTGGCCAGGAGAGACACAGGCCACCGGGAGGGACTCCTCAGGCTTCCTGCTGCCACAGGAGGAGGGTCTCTAGAGAGACACTACTCCCCAGCACCCATCTCAGATGTGGCAAAAAGGGGCAAAGGGCAGAGCACAGACCAGGGCAGAGTAAGGGCCACTGCAGATGAGAAGGTCCTCACCGTGTCACCCTGCAGCACAGGGCATGAGCCACAGACAACTGACGGGCTACGCTGCAGCCCCGCCCCTGCGGCTCACACAGGGATGTTTCGTGGGGTTTATCCAGCTTTATCTGGCACCGTGAACAACTGCGGGAAGGTGCCACACCACCGTCTGGCTACGGGCTGCTGGACTGTAAGAAAAACCATCCAGCCTGGGCACGGTGGCTCACGTCTGGAATCCCAGCACGTTGGAAGGCTGAAGTGGGAAAATCACTTGAGCCCAGGAGTTTCAGACCAGCCTGGGCAACAGAGCGAGACCCTGACTTTACAAATAATTAAGAAATTAACAGCCCTTTGTGCTAAAAACCCTCAATAAACTCGGTATTGATGGAAAAAAAGAAATTAGCTCCACCATCAAATGTAAAAAAAAAAAGAAAAGAAAAAGAAATTAGCTAGGCACGGTGGCGCATGTCTGTCTAGCTACACAGGAGGGTGAGGTAGGAGAATCCCTTGAGCCCGAGAGATTAAGGTTGAGGCTACAGTGAGCTGTGATTGTGCCACTGCATGCCAGCCTGGATGACAGAGGGAGACCCTGTCTCAAAAACCAACCAACCAAAAACAAAAAAGCAAACCACACACAAAACCCTTATCGAGACCTGACCAAGAGAGAAACAGGCCCAGAGCCCAGAACAGGAGCCAGCCAGAGCCGCTGAAAAAGAACCCGCGTTACTGCCTGCCTGGCATCCATTCTGGCTCCCTTCATCTAGAAACAGGGGCTTGACTTTTCATTCAAAAACCACCCTCCCCCACTGACACAGAGAGAGAGAGAGCGTGAGCAACAGGTAATCAAGGGGTGGACTGCAGTGCAGTGTGTCTGTGTGGGATACATGCACACCCCCCACACGAACAGACACAATTTTCTCTGGCCCCACCCAGCGCGCTTCCTGCTCCTCCATTCCAGCGGAAGTTTAGTTCCTTACACTTTCATGACTTTGGCCTCTAAGGCCCTGTCTGCCTGCCTCAGTCTCCCTTTCTCCGTGAGCCCCCGAATCTCAGTTCCTGTCTATATTTTCTACAGAACTGTTATCACCAACCCACCTCTCCCTAGGCCAGCTCACCTTATCTGTGTCCCCACGTCCCTCGGAGCTGCTGCTGCCCTCTCTCTTGTCAGAAGTGGCAGCCAGCCCGGTGGGGGTAGGAGGGGTCGAGCCGCAGCCCCCCAGGGGGAGGCTGCCAGGAAGCAGGTAGCTGGAGGGGCCAGGGGGCAGACCCAGAGAGGTGGGCACAGGAGCTGGGGTCACCCCCAGACTTGAGGGTGGCTTTCTGTGGCTGAGGATCTGTGGGAAGAGGACGGAGGGGTGGTGAGTAAAGGGAGGTGACAGGGAAGAGGGGACGTGCACCCCACTGTTCCCACGCTGACTTCCCCACAGCCGAGGCAACAGGCTCCTCTTCAGGCCGATACCTTGCCCCAGAGCTGCCGGGCCTGCGGTTCCTCTCCTAACCCGAGGCAATGGACAAAAGAAGGGGCGGCAGGGACTCTCCCCCAGGGGAGCCCACCTGGTTGGTGGCCTGGATCAGCTCCTGGGCCTTCGCTCGGCTCGCCAGGTTGGCTTCTTCCATCTTGAAGAGAAGTGCAGTCACTGCAGAAGGCGGAGAGGTGACAACATGGAGATGGGAAGAGGTGACAGGACAGGAGCTGGTGAACCTCACCTGAACACTAGCTGCCATCTCCTGCCCTGGGTCCCAGGACAGCCACAAGGCCCCACACTTAGAACTGGGAAAGGGGACCGGGCGAGGTGGCTCACGCATGTAATCCCAGCACTTTGGGAGGCTGAGACAGACAGATCACCAGAGGTCGGGAGTTCGAGACCAGCCTGGCCAACATGGTGAAACCACATCACTACCAAAAATAAAAAATTAGCCAGGTGTGGTAGTGCATGCCTGTAGTCCCAGCTACTTGGGAGGCTGAAGCAGGAGAACAGCTTGAACCTGGGAGGCAGAAGTTGCAGTGAGCCAAGATTGCGCCATTACACTCCAGCCTGGGTGATAGACTGAGACTCTGTCTCAAAAAAAAAAAAAAAAAGAACTGGGAAAAAGGGGGCCTCAGTCAATGAGAATGACCCCCATCCCGAATGTTCTTGGGACTCCAGGTGTGTGGGTGGGGGGCTGGCCAGGGTCATGCGGTGAAGAGACGGTTGCAGGAGTGAGATTCTGTCTCCTGACCCCCTGGAAGCCAGTCCCATCCTCTCTCCCCACCTCTGTAGTCTGCTTGAGGCAACTGCCATCTGCAAGGAGCACGGTGCCCTTCGCAAGCCATTCTTTCTCGTCCCTCTATCCTAGTTCCCCTCTAGGGAAACCTGAACCTAACTCCATTCTGGGCTGGCTGTCCCTGCTCTGGCCAGCCTCTCTCAGTCCACCAAGGCACCTAGAGCCTCTGGACAGACCCCAGCTGGCCTCACCTACCCCTACCCTCCCAGTCCATGTCCCCACAAAACTCCTGATCCAGCACACCCCACCGCCTCCAAGTCTGTACTCTCCAGTCCCCATCCTGTCTTGCTCACCCCAGCACCCTCCTCCCCAGGGGACACTCACAGGCCAGGACGCCGCTGGTGGTGCAGTCCACACCAGCTGGCAGGTTCCAGGGCATGGGTGGGGGCAGCGTGGGCAGCTGGGAGACACGGGGAGCTGGCCCGTCCTCCGCCCCCGAGTCACCAGCTGTGGACCCCGCGCTGGGGGCAGTGCTTGGGGCGGCCGCAGCAGTGCTGGTGGCCGTGGTGGTGGCAGGCTGCTGCTCCTCCTCCTCCTCTTCTTCCTCCTCCTCTTCTTCCTCTTCCTCCTCCTCCTCTGCCCCACCTCGGACCCCAGCCTCCTCGGTGGCCTCCTCAGGCAGGAAGGAGACCTCGGGTGTCTTGCAGCTGCTGTCCACAGTCTGTGAGTCTGGAGTGAGGGCAGGGGGTGGTGGGGCTACCTTGGGGGGTGGGGTGCTAGGGACCTTGGCTGCCCGTTCCTCTCCGGACCACGAAGTCTCCTCCGCCCCCTTGGTGCCTGCCGCCTGGCTGCAGCTATCCGCCTTGGACTTCTTCAGTGACACCGGGCCACCACTGCCCCCGCTACCGCCTCCACTGCGGACCTTTTTCCTGGTCTTGGATGGCTTGGTCTTTCCCTTGGTCCCCTTGGTTTTCTTGGCCCCAGCCTTGGCCTTGACCTTGGTCTTTTTGGGCTTGGTGCTGCCCGGAGCTGCTTTGGCCATCTCAGTCGGGGCCCGCTCGTCGGGCTTGAGGAAAGGGGAGCGACTCTCCCGGTCGCGGCTGAATTTGACGCCAATGGAGCCCAGGCCGGCTGACGTAGCGTCCTTGGCCGGCGTGGTACTGCTCACACCCTCGCGGATCAGCACTGCCACCTTGGACTGCAGCTTCACCTTCCGGGAGGAAGAGGAGGATGACGAGGATGAAGAGCCTGAGCCGCTGCTGACCGGTGGCTTTGGCGGAGGCCCTGAGGAAGGCGCCGACTCCTTGGGGGGCCGGGCCTTCTTGGATGACCTGTCCCTGTCCCTATCTCTATCCCTATCCCGATCCCGGTCCCCCCCGTCCAGGGCCTTCCGACGAGACCCCTTCTCCCGGGAGGAGGAGGAGGAGGAAGCAGCCCCCGAGCGGCGCCGGTCCTTCTGGCTGCTCTTGCCGCCCCGCTCCTCGCCGCTCAGTCCCTCAGAGTCGTACAGGACCTCCCGCTTAGGTGACGAGGCCGGGGCGGGAGAGGGTCCTCGGGGGTCGGACTTGTCAAGCCGGCCCACCGTGATGGTCCGCTTGATGGCGAAGAGGTCGTGGTCCGTGAGGTCCTGGATGGAGGGCGGCACGGCCCCCCGGCGGCGGCTGTCGCGGTCACCGCCAGAGGTGGACCCGGAGGGCGGCGGAGCAGGTGCCGGGGCCTTCTCGCTGCCATCCCCAGACCGCTTCTCGCCCCGGGACCGCGACCGCTTCTTCTTCTTCTTGCTGCCGCCACCGTCCCGGTGTTTCCCGCGGTGCCGCTCACGCCTCGAAGACGAGGACGAAGAGGTGGCTGGGGGTGGGGAAGCTGAGCGCCTCCGCCGCCGCCGCTTTTCCCGGGACCGCGACCTGCGGCTGCCTCCACGGCGGTGGTCGGTGCTTCGTGAGCGGCGGCGGGTGGAGCGGGAGCGGGAGCGGGAACGGGAGCGGCGGCGGGCAGAGGACGAGGTGTGAGAGCCGGGCTTGCGGTCCCGCGAGCGGTGCTTCTTGGAGTCCCAGGGCGAGGCCGGGGCGGGCGGCGCAGGCTGGCTACCCGACGAAGACGAAGCCGCCTCCTTGGCCTCACCGCTGCGCTTGCGCTCCCGCCGGGACTTCTTGCGCGTGGGGGGACCCACGGCGGCTGCTGGAGCTGGCGCGGGTGCAGGGGAGGGCGAGCGCTGGCGGTAGCGCTCCCGCCGCTGGGTCAGGATCTTGCGGCGCAGGTCCAGGCCGCCCCAACGCGAGTCAGCAGCAGGAGGCGCGGGGGCTGGCTCCCCCAGGTCCACCTGCAGGGCGCCCTCGCCATCCGACTCCGCGTGCAGGGACAAGAAGTCATCCCCCTCGGGGGCCCGGGGAGCAGGAGGCTGGGGTAGGGGCTGGGCCGCAGGTGTGGCTGAGGCGGCGGGCGGAGGCCGGGTGGCCCGGCCGCTGGGGCGGAAAAGGGACAGTGCCACCCTGGGCTCCTCCTCTGGCTGGACAATCTCGCCCTCCTCAATCTCCGAGTCGCCAGGCGGCAGCAGGGGCGGCGGGAGGGCGGCTCCACCAGCGGTCACCACCTCCACAGAGACCTTGCCTTCCCGACAGGCCTCCGCCTCGGTCCCCACGACGAAGACCCGCCGGCGCACGGCTCCATCAGCCCGGGTGGAATCCGCCTGGGGCGGCGTTCCAGGGGCCGGAGTCGGCTGTGCGGGCTGTGGGTCCGGGCGGGGGCTCTCGTCACCTGGGAAGTCCTGGCTCAGGCTGTTGTCATCGTAGATGCCTGCCAGGGTCTCCGAGATGCGGCTGATGCTCTGGGACAGGCCCTCCTCCTCCTCCTCCTCTTCCTCTTCCTCCTCTTCTTCCTCTTCCTCCTCCTCCTCTTCCTCCTCTGGTGAGGGGGTCCCGGCTGATGAGCTGGGGTTGGAGCCAGTGGGCTCGAAGGGGTCGTACTTTTGCTCCGGAGCAGGTGGTGGAGAGTAGGCCTCGTCGGTGGGGTGGAAGGGGTCATAGATGTCGAATCGGGGGGCAGGTGGGGCTGGGGGTGCAGGGGGTGGTGGGGGTGGGGGAGGGGAAGGGGAAGAAGATGAGGGAGAAGGGGAAGGGGAGGAGGATGCAGAGGAGGGGGCAGGAGGTGGGGCAGGGCCCCCGTCTCCCGTGCCCAAGGTGAGGTGACGGGCACAGGTGGGCCGAGAAGTGTTGGACCGTGGAGAAACTGCAAAGGATCAGTAAGAGAGAGGCGGTCAGGGCCTGGGCCTCCCTCCTGGAGCCCACTCCCCGGCCCAGCCATGGACACTCCTGTCAGGAAGCTCCAAGTACTTCCCAGGGGCCAGCCGTAGAATGCTCCCAACAACTGCATACCATGATTCTTAACCCGAGGGTCACTGGAGGAAACTGAGGCAGAGGGCTGCAGTATCCTCCCCAAGGGCACAAACAGAGGAGGCAGCAGTCAGGGTATAAACTCAATGCAGCCCTGAACCCGCACTCCCATATCCTGAGACACAGCACTGGCCTGACCCTGGGCACTGTACCCTGGCCGTGAAACTAGGAACTACCTCCGCCAGTGCTGGCGAGCGATCCCATGAGGTGGAGGCTGCAGTGAACTATGACCACAACACTGCACTCCAGCCTGGGCCAAGAGGAAATAGGCCGGGACAGCGGAGCTGGGGTTCAAACCTAAGCCCCCCTCCAAGACAAAAACAAGCTCCGGCCTGCAGCACTAGCTGCCTCTCCTGGGAGTTTCTCCCACGTGGTAGAGGGAAGAATGGGAGGCTTACATGGTGAGATTCCGGTGCAGAGCCAGGAAGTGGAAGAGCTGGGGAGCCCAGGAAGCCTGGTCCTCACCCCAAGGTCTTCACTCTGCTGAGTCCCCACCCGAGGGATTACACCTGCTCAAGACTCAGAGACACCACTGACCAGTGATGACGGCGATGACAAAGGTCTGCCACCTCTGTGGCATGGGGATCCTGTTACCTCGTTCACCCCCAAGAGCCCCACTATGTTGTGTCAACTACTACAGTCAAAATGCCACAGTCACACGATGGAGACAGAGGCCACACCACAGGCAAGGATGCCAGCGCAGTGGTGTGAGGACAGCACCAGGGAAGCAAAGGGGTCTAGAGGGCAGCACCGGAGCGACCCCTTGATCCAGAGGCCCTGGATCAAGGCCCTCACCAGAGGCCCTGGATCAAGGCCCTCACCAGATACATGACCACAGGCAAGTGGATCCATGCATCTGCCTCAGTTTCCTCATCTATAAAATGGGGGTTTTTTCATTCATTCAACACCATTTATGGCAGGGCCGGGTGGCTCATGCCTGTAATCCCAGCACTTTGGGAGGCCAAGGTGGGCAGATCACTAGAGGTCAGGAGTTCAAGACAAACCTGACCAACATGGTAAAACCCATCTCTACTAAAAAAATACAAAAATTAGCCAGGAGTGGTAGCGTGTACCTGTAATCCCAGCTACTCAGGAGACTGAGGCAGGAGAATTACTTGAGCCTAGGAGGCAGAGGTTACAGTGAGCTGAGATCCCACTACTGCAGTCCAGCCTGGGCAACAAGAGTGAAACTCCTTAAAAAAAAAAAAAAAGGAGGCCGGGCGCGGTGGCTCAAGCCTGTAATCCCAGCACTTTGGGAGGCCGAGGCGGGTGGATCATGATGTCAAGAGATCGAGACCATCCTGGTCAACATAGTGAAACCCCGTCTCTACTAAAAATACAAAAAATTAGCCGGGCATGGTGGTGCGTGCCTGTAATCCCAGCTATTCAAGAGTCTGAGGCAGGAGAATTGCCTGAACCCAGGAGGCGGAGAGGTTGCGGTGAGCCGAGATCACGCCATTGCACTCCAGCCGGGGTAATAAGAGCGAAACTCCGTCTCAAAAATAACAAAAACAAAAACAAAAATTAGTTGGGCGTGGTGGCGCATGCCTGTGGTCCTAGCTACTCGGGAGGCTGAGGCAGCAGAATGGCTTGAACCCAGGAGGCGGAGGTTGTGGTGAGCAGAGATCACACCACTGCACTCCAGCCTGGGTAACAAAAGGGAAACTCCGTCTCAAAAAATAAAAATAAAAAAACATAACCTCAGAGTCCCTCTGCGAACACCTAGTATTAGCTTCTGGATACACCTATGTCACTTTTAAGGCCCAGGGGCCAAATCCAGCATACCACCTGTTTTCCTGTATCAAGTTTTATTAAGGAACACTGCCCTGCCCATTCATTTACTTATCCTCTACAGCTTCTGATTTTAAAGAAACTGAAACACTTTTGTGGGCCCCTAAGAATGTCATGGGTCCTAGGACCAGGTCTCTGTATTTAATGGATAAATAGATTCCAGCTGTTAAAAAAATAAAGCAGTGGGTCGGCAGGGTGGCTCACACCTGTGATCCCAGCACTTTGAGAGCCCAAGGCAAGAGGACTGCTTCAGCTCTGGAGTTCAAGACCAGCCTGGGCAACACAGCAAGACTGTAATCCCACCACTTTGGGAGGTTGAGGCAGGCTGATCACTTGAGGTCAGAAGTTTGAGACCAGCATGGCCAACACAGTGAAACCCCCCTCTCTACTGAAAGTACAAAAATGAGCTGAATGTGGTGGCACACATCTATAATCCCAGCGACTTGGAAGGCTGAGGCAGGAGAATCACCTGAACCCAGGAGGCGGAGGCTGCAGTGAGCTGAGATCATGCCACTGCACTCCAGCCTGGGTGACAGACTCCATCTCAAAAAAAGAAAAAAACAAAAACAAAAAGTAGCCAAGCATGGTGGCAGGCACCTGTAGTCCCAGCTACTCCAAAGGCTGAGACAACAGGATAGCTTGAGGCCAGGAATTTGAGGCTGCAGAGCCATGACTGTGCCACTGCACTCCGGCCTGGTAGACATAGTGAGACCCCGTCTCACACACAAAAAAAGGGAGAAGGTAAACGTGACCTGGCACAGAGGGGTGCCTGCTCTACCACAGAACCGGTGCTCATAGCTCATGGCTGGTGCCCATAGCTGACTGCACCTTCCTCTCCTCTCCCTCCACCCCCTCCTCCAAATACGTATGTTCGTGCAGAAGGCAGGCCTAAGCCCAGGGTTCTCAACAGAGTCCAGGGCTCAGCAGCCTGTACTGTTTAAAATGCAAATTCACAGGCCGCACCCCAGGCCTGCAGGATCAGAACCCCTGGGAGTGGGCCCAGCGAGCTGCATGTGAGCAAGTCCTCCTGGCAATTCAAGCTTGGGCTAAACTGCTCACAGGGTTACTACTGTGTGTAGCGCTGGAGGAGGAGCAGATTCCTCCTTAGGCAGCATATATCTCAGAAGTCAAAACCTTGGGCTTCAGACTCAGACACACCAGGACTTGAGGCCCAGGCCCCTGGTGAAGCATCTGGCTGTGCCCTGAGCAAGCACCTTCCCTTTTTCAGACTGTCTGCGCCTATGGAAGATAGAGACTCCAAGAGTCCCCCTCCAGGGCAGATGAGTTCCCAGTGCAGTGACACGAACACTGAGCGTGCAGAAACCAAGTGTCTCACACACGTTAACTGCTCCCCTGGGGGCCCGGCACATCGGTTTTCACTTTATATACATCTGTTTGTACCTACAGCCTCGATCACATCTAATACGAAAAAAGTGAAAGTTTTTGTCTAAATGACACGATGAACACGACGTCACTACCATCACTACCACGAACAGCCAATCCCCACGCAACTCCAAGCCACCTGCCCAGCTCCGCCCTGACCCCACATACCCGTTTTGCCTGTCCTCCAGGCCCTGAGCCGGGGCAGCAGGCTGGGCACAGGCAGAGGGATGGGATCTCTGTCCCCAATTCGGACCTCGGCCACCAGCTCTAGCATGTCCTCACTTCTGCAAGGTGGAAGAGGGGGGTGAGCCTCAGGGGTGCTTCTGCGATTCACACCAGGGCCTTTCCCACTCCAGCTGCCAAACTACTCACTCGCCAGGCCGCAGGTCCAGGCGGCTGGGAACCCAGGTATCCGGGGGATCCAGGACACTCACCAGCCCTGCGAGGAAGCTGTCCGCAGCCATATCCAGCACCTAGAAGAGGCCAGAGAGGCTCTATGCTGTCCCTGCTCACATGAAGATTGGCAAATCCTACTGCCCCACTCCCTAAGAAAACTGAGGACCGGCCGGGCGCGGTGGCTCAAGCCTGTAATCCCAGCACTTTGGGAGGCCGAGGCAGGTGGATCATGAGGTCAACAGATCGAGACCATCCTGGTCAACATAGTGAAACCCCGTCTCTACTAAAGATACAAAAAATTAGCT
>CM052668.1:35362848-35375794 GCA_028533165.1 Leontopithecus rosalia | reverse complement strand
AAAAAAAAAAAAAAAAAAAAAAAAAAAAAAAAAGCTTAGGCCCACAGATCAGGCCCCCAGACTCTCCCACATTGCCCCGGTCAGCATCGCAGAGCCAGGAGTCCAGGTCCCAAAACCCCACCCCCACAGACTCAGGGCCCCGTCCCTTCCTCCCTGATACCCTAAGTCTGGCCCCCAGGCCCCTCCTTCTTACTCACAGTAGCCGTGTCAGTCCCCCCTGATTCCTGGGAACGGGGCTCTGACCGTGGACTCCGGCAGCGCCGCCATCGAAGGCCATGACACCGAGAGCCATCTGGAGAGAGATTTGCATAGGGGATTGGACACAGGGGACTCGCCGCAGAGACTTGTCGGGGGAGAGGAAAGAGGAGCTTGATCTAGTTCCTGACAGTGGAACCAGCCTCTGCCTGCTCTCCCGGCCTCCACTCACCACCTCCCAGGAGGACGTCCCAGCACCCGTTCTGAGTCACCGACGCTCTCAGCTATTTGTCCTCCTGTCTGCCCTCAGACACCTCAGCCTGGCATTCTGGTCTTGCTGGGATCTGGTCCTCACAGACCTCTCCTGCCTCCGCCCACCCCACTCACACCCTCCTGCATGACAGCCCCAAGGAACTTCAGCGCAGCCCCTCATCGCTGAGGGGCTCTTTCACCTCGTGCTGCGGGACTACTGTGGCCAATCAGGCTTCCCTCTCATCCAAAAACTCTAGTAGGTCCTCAGAGACCCCGTTCACCTGTCCCCACTCTGGAAAGGTACCCTGACCCGTCCCCCACCATGCTAGCTCAGGTGGGCCTTCTTCCCTCTCACAGCACGTGCCTGTCTCCCTTCCCCCAGACGACGGGCCCTTCCAAGGCGGCCCCAGGGTGTCTGCCCCACCTTTGGCTCCCCATACCAGCACAAGGGTAGCACCCAGGAGCTTCAGAAAAGCTTACAGAATGACAGGATAAAGAATGGAGAGGGGGCGGGGCCAAAAGGAACCGGCGCCATACCTTTGTCATTGGGCAGGTCTCCCTGCAGGGAGCTTCCCACGGCCTGCTGGATAGCTCGCTGTGGAAGGGGGTAAGAATCAAGTGTCAGGGGACCCAGGCAGATGCTTTACGACCTCTGCCCCTTGGGAGACAGACATCCCAAACACTGACAACCAGACTCATGAGCTTCATGGGAGCCAAGAGTCCAGGGCCCGTGCCTCGGGCTCCTGGAGTGTGGAGGCCCAGCTCCTCCATCCCGCAGCGCCAGGAGCCCAGCAGCCTCACCAGGATAAAGGCAGAAGGAGAAAGCCTGGGATCTCTGTCTGGCGGCCCATCTCCCCGATCCTCGCCCGACTCCTCCGTCTTCCCTCGAGACTCATCTTCTTCCTCCATGGTCACCTGAAGGTCCGGGGGCGAGAGTTTGGAGTGGAGGTCCCGGGAGAAAGGATGGAAGTCGAGGACAGACATGAAGACCTCAAGGGCCCCACGCTACCTCTCTCAGCATCCTCTCTGGCACCCCTCCTCTCCTCCACCTCATCCCACTCTACCCCGTGCTTGGGCGAGTGCTGGGCCCAACACAGACACCCCAGGGACTAGAAGCCATTCTCTTCCTTTCCTCTGGATTTCAGGTGCCTTTTCTGTCAAAGGGAGGCCTCCCTGGCTTCCACTTTTACCATCTCATTCCTCAATTCCCACAGCTTCCCTCACAACCTATCCAAACTTCAAGACCTCGTTCCCCGGCCTCCTAAGATGCAAAGCCAACACCGAGATTTCTGTGTGTGTGCTGCACTGTGATTTCAGAGTGCATTCCACAACAGGCTCCCAAAGCCGGTGTGCTGGGCACCAGTCAACGCCACGCCTATAACGTCACACAGCTTCCTAGAGCATCAGCTGTCCTCGATGACCAACCCTAAATTTTATTTATATACCTAAGTTGCGACCTTCATAGAGTAATCTGTAAAACCAGTAAGCCATTTTTTTTTTTAAGACAGAGTCTTGCTCTGTCATCAGGCTGGAGTGCACTGCCACGATCTCCTTGCAACCTCCGCCTCCTGGTTCAAGGGATTCCCCGCCTCAGCCTCCCAAGTAGCTGGGACTACAGGCACAAGCTACCACACCCGGCTATGTTTTTGTATTTCAGTAGACATGGGGTTTCACCATGTTGGCCAGGATGGTCTTGATATCCCGACCTTGAGATCTGCCTGTCTCGGCCTCCCAAAGTGCTGGGATTACAGGCGGGAGCCACTGTGCCTAGCCCAGTATGCCATTTTTAAAATGAAATCACTAAACTTTAGAAAGGCATGATGAAGGAAAACTTCCTAGGCGGCATTTACCTACTGCCATCTGCCCAGAGCCTTTGCAATATCATGGAAATTCTTTGATATGATTCCCCAGTCAGGTGGCTGAAAGATCATCCATCAAACAGGTAGATGTCTTGATTAGGGCTTCAGAAAAATATGAATATTTCAGCTGTAAGATTCCCCATGACTGTCAAATCTGCTACTCCTAAAACAACATCCAATCTCAAAATTCCTAGAAAGCTTCAAAATCCCTAACCCACAACTCAGTAGGCTTAAATGTAAATGCACAACATAGGGGTATCTATCTCAGAGAATGGCTGTGAATATTGAAAGCCTGACTTCTGCCACACATTTAGAGCACATCAGGGGCTCAATACAGATGAACAGGAAGGACACTATTAGCCCTTAAGGCCCATGTTTCCCCTTCATCTGTCTCCCGGCTTCCCCCACAGCATGCTAGCAAAGACAACACCTGGTCCTGCTATGCGTCCCTCCACAGATTTTCAAGCCACGCCAAGCTTCCACATTCAGCCTCCCAGCTCCACCTAGTTCCTCACCTCCTACAACACACCCAACCCTGATAGTCTATTACATCCCAGCCTCTTTCACCAATACTCCATACGTTCAGCCCTGTGGACAATTCCTGGCCCTGGGACTGCTCTCCAGCACCTCCCAGGGAAGCACATGGCTACCTAGAACAGTGACTGTCACATATTAGAAGCTTAATCAACATCAGCTGCCTACAGACTCAGGGATCCCCAAGCCCTCTGCAGTACATAAAGATGCCTGCTTGCTCATTTAGACAGCACCAGGCTTTGCAGACACACCCTCAGCTGCTCAGATCTTTTGGACAGAAGAGTGCTCTGCAGATACTGCCAGGTCCTGTCTGGATGGCTGGTTTCCCCAACTACAGGGTCATATAGCAGTCTAGTGCTTCATAAATAACTTGTTATAAAAAGTAAATAGAACAAAACAGTTCGTCACAGCACATCACAAGTAGTAAGTGGAAATGTCAATTCAGGGAAGGTGAGTTCATGTTAACACATTATGTTACATAATGTTAAAATATATTATGTTGGTCTGTACTAGGTCGAATTGAAAAAAATGTATCTTAATGCAAATCACCCTCAAAATAGCTTGAAAAATACTGTAACAGTGGGTCCAGATGACCCTACAGACTCTTCCAGACTAATGTAGATTAATTTTAACTCTCTCAAGAACCCCAGGGGAACGGAGAATTTGAAAACATTTTTCATTTGAATTACTTTCTGAAGGGCAAGTACATCTAAGATGGGCCAAATTTCCTCATTCTCTTCCTGTATTTTTCACCACAAGTTTACCTGTCCCCAAAGACATTCGAATTTGCTCCAGGCATAAAAACTGCATTCCTGCAGTCACATTAAAGCCATCTAGATGGTTCCAGGTCCTTCTATCTGCCCCCAGCCTCCTGTCACCCATTATTAGACACTACCCAGACCTTGGAGACCCATCCAAGACCCTTGGTACATCTCAATATTTGGCTCCCACCCCGGTGGGCATATCCCAACCCCCTAGGTGGCCCTAAAGGATTTCCTAGACCTTGAACAGTTCTTCCAGGCCTGATAAAGGACTCCAGACCTATGCAGACCAGTTGCATCCTCAGGCCAGCCCATGTAGACACTTTCCAGCCCTAACAGACATACCCCAGGCGCTCTAGATGGCTCTGAAGATACTCCTCAGGTCTTGCAGACCCTCCTTCACCCCTGGGACATATCTCAAGATCTCAAGATGGCCCCAGAAACCTCTAAGCCGACCCTAGACTCCGGTCAGCCCATAAAGACGATCTACAGTGTCTACAAACACGATCCAGGCCAGCTATGTGATGGAGGGCAGGCGTTAGGCTCGGTCCAGGCCCAGGGACGCCCCCAGTCCTCTCGGAGATGCCCCATAGACGCCTCCAGGAACCCACGGATACGTCCCGGGGCCCTGAGAAGGCCCCCCTCTCGGCACCAGGTTTCGCCGCAGCTGCCGGGCCCAAGACCGCCCCGTTAAGCCCTCCAAGCCCCGTGGCTTGTGGGGAGGACCCCGGGACAACTAGCGACCCGACTCCGCCCCGCCCACCCCAATAGGCCCGAGCCCCGCGGCCCGGACCGCCGCCGCCATCTTACCCCGCCGCTCGGGCTGCGGCTCCGGCCCCGGCGCGGGGCGGGGCGGGCTGGGGCGGGGCTCGTGAGCAAAGGAGGAGAGAGGCGGAGCTAAAGCGCCGCCGAGCTTGCCGGGATTTCAAGTACCGAGCACGGCGCCGTGAAGGCTCGTGGGAAGGCAGCTGAACTCGGTTTCCCAGAAGTCAAAGGGACACATGGGGCGGGGCATGCGCGCTGCACGCCGGGTGACGTAGTCCGCGCACCGCCTCTGTCGCGCGGGGACAGCGAGAGGGTGAGAGGTGAAGTGGGCGGGGCCGCGGAAGCCCGCGATGACGCCCCACAGTGCCCTGCGCGCGCGCGGAAAGGGTGGCGGAACAGGAGGTGACGTAAGAGGGGCTAGACCGAACAGATGCAAGGGAATTGTAGTTCAGCGAAGTGAACACGACTTGCTGGATGTTGTCCTGCCCACATTCTGGGGCTCAGAATGCAGATCCTCCAGGCCCCCCTAAATTTTGAACCAGACGGGATGGTTCTAAACCATCAGCAGCGCACACCAGTAGTCCCACTCGCGAGACTGAGAAGGATGGATCGCTTGAGGCTAGAAGTTGGAAGCCAGCCTGGGCAACATAGGGAGGCCCCGTCTCTAAAGAAATTAAAAAAAAGCCAAACGCGGTGGTTCACGCCTGTAATCCCAGCACTTTGGGAGGCCGAGGCGGGTGGATCACCTGAGGTCAGGAGTTCGAGACCAGCCTGACAAACATGGTAAAATATCGTCTCTACTAAAAATACAAAAATTAACCGGACATAGTGGCTAACGCCTATAATCCCCAGCGTTACTTGGGAGGCTGAGGCAGGAGATTCGCTTGAACCCGGCAAGCGGAGGTTGCAGTGAGCCGAGATCGCGCCATGGCACTCCAGCCTGGGAGACAAGAACTAAACTCCGTCTCAAAAAATAAATAAAAATAAACTTAGACCCCATAGCCTCCTCATTCTGTACAGAGAAGTCCGAATTCGGAATCCTCTCACTCAGAGCAGAGTCCAGACTCTTATTTCCCTCCTCCCTCGGACTCCGGAGTCTGATTTTTCCTTCCTCAGACCCAGGAGTCGGTCTCCCAGACTAGTCCTGGTCTCAAGCTCTCACATACGATTTCGGGTGCCCCCAACGCAGTACTCTCGCTCGGACCCATTATCCCGGGTCTCCAGCCTCTCCAACCCTTGGACCCAAGAGTCCTGGTCCCCGGCTCCCTCCTTTACCGAATTTAGTAATAAGGACCTAGACACCTTCCTCCCTGACACTCTCCTCCCCACGGCCCAGTAGTCCCCATTTTCAGCCCCATTTTCTCCTAGGGACCCAGGAGTCTGGGCCCTCGCCTTCCTCCTCCAAGACCCAGAAATCCTGGCTCCAGGCCCTTCATGACCCGGGCATCCCGACTTGGCCGAGCTGGCTCATGGATTAGGAATGCAGTGATCTCACGGCCCCTCCCTGCCCCGTTACCCCGCTGTCCCCCTTTAGGGCCCCACTCCCCTTCCAGTCTGCCTTCCGCTTGGCTGGGACAGCGGGAACCGGAAGCCTGGGTCCCTTAGCGGGCGGAGACTCCAGCTTCTAACTCAGACGCCCGGGTCGAAAGCTTGGCTAGGATCCCAGGAGGGAGGTGGAGCTTCTCCTCAAAACCTGCGGCTGCCTCGGAGCGCCCTATATACGGCCGCGCGCGCGAATCTAAGAGCCCCGCCTACCAGACTAAGGCTTCGGAGATGGTGCCCCAAAAACCAATGTCCCAGGGGTCCTTATTTGCCTAGCCCCTCCCCTGACGAGCTTCCCGCGCGGACTGCTCAAAGAATAAGTTATTTACATAGCCACGCCCACAGACCGCCCTCCCGCTGAGAGCGCGTGGCGGCTCTCAAGGCGAGCACAGGTCTCTCATTAGCATATGCCCGCCCCATTCGGAATTCCCCTTCGCAGCGAACCCCGTTCCCTTTCCCTTATTAACATAGCTCCTCCCTCTCCTTGGCCCGTCCCCCTCTTTAAGTGTCCGGAGACGCGAGCCCTCCTAGCCAGAGTTCATGATTATGCAGTAGCCTAATTAGCGTAGCCCGCCCCGCCGGGTCCCGCCCGGCTCCCCCGCAGGCGGTAGCGAAGGCTGCAGCGGCGGTGGCGACATGAGCAGCGGGGCGGCGTCCGGGACAGGGCGGGGGCGGCCCCGGGGCGGGGGGCCTGGGCCCGGGGACCCCCCGCCCAGCGAGACACACAAGCTGGTGGTCGTGGGCGGCGGCGGCGTGGGCAAGAGCGCGCTGACCATCCAGTTCATCCAGGTAGTGGGCCCTCACCCGGGAGGGTGCCCCCGGGAACCACAACTGAGCCCTTGGGGGGATCCCCGAGACCCCTGAGACCCTCCTATAAGACCCTCTAATCTTAAAAGATCCCCGTAGATTATAACCTAAACTCTTGGAGAGCCTCGACGGGGGACCTTCCTTCTGCACTCGAATCCTGAGATCCCCCTTTCCCTCTCCCAGTGCCTAGACCCCGCTTACCTGCTGACATGGCTTTGAGCACGTCCTGGGACCACGCTAAATATAAAACGTTCACCCCATTCAGACCCTAAGCAGTCCCAGGCCCTCCCACACACACCCCTCGGTGCCACCTTCAACCACCCTTAGCCCTATCTCCTCCAAGTCCCAGAACGCCAGTGCCCAGCATCTTTGAGATTCCCCACGCTCGATTTTTTTTTTTTTTTTTTGAGACGGAGTCTCACTCCGTCACCCAGGCTGGAGTGCAGTGTTACCATCTCGGCTCACTGCAACCTCCGCCTCCCAGGTTCAAGCGATTCTCCTGACTCAGTCTCTCGAGTAGCTGGGACTATAGCTCATGCCACCACACCCGGCTAATTTTTGTATTTTTTAGTAGAGATGGGGTTTCACCATATTGGCCAGGCTGTTCTCGAACTCCTGACCTCGTGATCCGCCGGCCTCAGCTTCCCAAAGTGTTGGGATTACAGGCGTGAGCCACCACGACTGGCCCTACATTTGCTTCTTAGCACCTTCCATGACCTCCCCCAGAATCTAGAAAGGCTACCCAGACCCTGGCTCTGAGACTATTCTGGGACTACCCAGTCATGAGAGTCCTGCTCTCTGACCCAAGATTTAAAAAGAGATCTTGCCCCTTGGCCATTCCGGAAATCTTCAAGACCCAAGTCCTGACAGTCTCCCATTCCTGGAGACCCAAACCTCCACTCTCCCAACCACCCCCAAGGAAAACCAGCCCCTCATCTATCTTGTGTTTTCCTCCACTGCAACTCCCTGAGCCTCTCTCAGAAACCCTGGATAGCTCGCAATTCATCTCCATGGAAGAAGCCCCCAGATTATTTTTTTGAGATGGAATTTCGCTCTTGTTGCCCAGGCTGGAGTGCAGTGGTATGATCTCAGCTCACAGCAACCTCTGCCTCCCAGGTTCAAGTGATTCTCCTGCCTCAGCCTCCGGAGTAGCTAGCATTACAGGCATGTGCCACCACACCCGGCTAATTTTGTATTTTTAGTAGAGATGGGGTTTCACCATGTGCCCAGGCTGGTCTCGAACTCCTGACCTCAGGTGATCCACCCGCCTCAGCCTCCCAAAGTGCTGAGATTACAGGTGTGAGCCACTGTGCCTAGCCAAAGCCCCCAGATTCTTGACACCCCCAGAAAGACCTACTCTTTGGGAGTTTCTCTGGCCCCAAAAATGCATCTCAATGTCTCTAAGGCTGTATCTACTATAACCTCCCAAACGCCCCTGAGCCACCTCCAGGCTGGCCCCCAGTTCTCAGCCCTGAGCTTCTCCGGCAGTGCTCTAAAGTCATGTCCCTAACCACCTGCAGAGCCACAATCCCTCCCAGGGCCTGGTCCTTACTGCATCCCTCCAGGACAAGCCCTCAGCAAGCACCCTTATAAGTGACAGATGCAGTCTTCAGACCCCTAGCCTCCAAATCATCCCCTTTCCTGAAATTCCACCCCTGCCTGGGAAACCTCCTCCCCATTCCCGAGGGAGGTCCTCCTCACTTCAAAGAAATCCTAAAAAAGTGTCTGCGCCTGAGATGCTACTGCAGAGGCCCCGAGACCCCAGGACCCACCCCTACCCCGACCCGAGAGACTCCAGCAAGGGCCTGGGAGGGAGCCCTGCTTGTGTAGGGAAAGGCCCCCGCCCTGGGCCCCTTGCACCCAGAGGCAGTCCCAGAGCTGGCCAAAGGCCTGGCTGGAGGCGAGCAGGACCCAGGCAGGAAGGGAGGGGCCCGGGCCCGAGGGTGGGGCAGCCTCTCCGCAGCCGGATTGGAACCGGGACCTTCCCCTGGGAGGAGACACTGGAGGCCGCCTGAGGAGGAGGAGGGGCAGGGGAGAAGGAAGAGGACAGGGAGGAGGCGGAGGAGGCAGAGCAGGAGGGAGGGATATAGAGAGGCAGTCTGGACAGCAACGGCTCTCATAACTGATACATTCGGTGTTTAACCGGACTTGCTCCAAACCTCCCTGATGGTGGGTGGAATGGGATATAGTACTGTTCTGAGCCTCCTTTTCCTTTTTTCTCATCTTTTCTTTTTCTTTTTTTTTTTTTTTTGAGACGGAGTTTCGCTCTTGTTACCCAGGGTGGAGTGCAATGGCGCGATCTCGGCTCACCGAAACCTCTGCCTCCCCGGTTCAAGCAATCCTCCTGCCTCAGCCTCCTGAGTAGCTGGGATCACAGGCATGCGCCACCATGCCCAGCTAATTTTTTGTATTTTGAGTAGAGACGGGGTTTCACCATGTTGACCAGGATGGTCTTGATCTCCTGACCTCATGATCCACCCGTCTCGGCCTCCCAAAGTGCTGGGATTACAGGCTTGAGACACCGTGCCCGGCCTTCTTTTTTTTTTTTAAAGAAAAAAAAGGAGAGAAGGAGAGGAAGAAAAAAAGAGGGAGAGAGAACAGGAATATTGCTTAATTCTAAGAATGGTTACAGCCTTCTTTTCTTTTTGAGATGGAGTCTCACTTTGTCACCCAGCTGCCCAGGCTGGAGTGTAGTGGTGTGATCTTGGCTCACTGCAATGTCTGCCGCCCAGGTTCAGGCGATTCTCCTGCCTCAGCCTCCTGAGTAGCTGGGATTACAGGTGCCTGCCACTGCACCTGGCTAATTTTTGTATTTTTAGTAGAGATGGGGTTTCACCATATTGGCCAGGCTGTTCTCGAACTCCTGACCCCATGATCCGCCGGCCTCGGCCTCCCAAAGTGCTATGATTACAGGTGTGAGCCACCACGCCTGGCCATTGGCCTCCTTTTTCAAATGAGGAAACTGAGGCTCAGAGAGGGGAAGTGATTTGTTCAATATCACACAGCTAGGATGTAATCACGATGTGGGACATGTGCCTTATACTGGAAAGAGAACTAGGCATGACTCAGAGAGACTAGTGTGAGGGGTGGGGGAGTGGGGAGAGTGGGGCAGGGGAGCAGATACCCAAAGAGAAGGGGACAGAGACACAGAAAGAGGGAAATAAAGAGACAGGGGGTTCAGAGACCCAGAGAAAAGAGGGCAGAGACCCAGCAATCGGGACAGACACTTAGAGGGAGAGAGGGACAGAGACTTAGAGAGGCAGCCAAGGGCAGGGCTCTGTCCCGTCTGTCCTGCCTGCCAGGGCCCTGTAGTAACTTTCCTCTCCCCACCCTGCCAGTCCTACTTCGTGTCTGACTACGACCCCACTATTGAGGACTCCTACACAAAGATCTGCACTGTGGATGGCATCCCAGCCCGGCTGGACAGTGAGGCGGCAGGGGATGGATAATGGATGGGGGTGGTGCCAGCGTGGGCTGAGGGCTCTTGGGGGCGACTAGGGGGAGCCTGGTCCCCACGATGGCCCCCTTCCTGTTTCTGCAGTCCTGGATACCGCGGGCCAGGAGGAGTTCGGGGCCATGAGAGAGCAGTACATGCGTGCCGGCCACGGCTTCCTGCTGGTGTTCGCCATTAACGATCGGCAGAGGTGACAGGGATGGCTGGAGGCGGAGCAGCGGGGGGTCGGGGGAGGACCTGGGCTCCGCAGCTGGCTGCACCTCTTGCCTCCGGCTTCACTCACAGTTTCAACGAGGTGGGCAAGCTCTTCACACAGATTCTCCGGGTCAAGGACCGCGACGACTTCCCCATCGTGCTCGTTGGAAACAAGGCAGATCTGGAGGCACAGCGCCAGGTTCGGGACACCCCTCTTTGTGGGGACCCCATCTTAGCCTGGGAGGCTCCTTCCGCTGCACCTGTCCCCTGTCAGCATCCTCCTCTGTTGCTGCAGTCCTTTGACTGCCATTGTCACAGGGCTCACCTAGATGGGTTACCCCCAAACTGGAACTTCGGGGTCCCCAGCATCACCAAGCAGAGGGCCTAGCACACTAGTGTCCTCAGGAGAGGCTGCTGGATGGAACAAAGGCCATTCAGCCCGCATCTGCCAGCCCACTATGTCCCATCCTCCATCCTTGAGTTCCTCCCAGCCAACCTCCCACCAGCCCAGCACCTCCCCTGCCCACAGCCAGCCCCCTCCATGGCTCCCCATTTCCTCCCCGGGTGCCAGATGCCCTGCACAGTTGTACCCCTCCTGTCCCTGCTCCCACCACTTCCCCCATGACAGTGATTTCCACACAGAACTCATCCATTTGGCGAAGGCTTTGGGGATTTCCAGCCTTTGGGTCTCCACTGGCCTCTACCGGGACACCCTGACTTCTCTGCCACTCCTGGTTATCTAAGGCACAAAGGGCAAGCCACGAAGCCTGCCCCCATCCCTCACTTAGAGGGCACCAAGCCCCTGTGGTATCTCCCTCCAGGATCTCTTCCTCTGAGTTCTCACAGTGGTTCACCTCCCCTAGAGGATCCAGCCTGCCTGTCTGTCTCTCCAGCTGTAGTCACCCTGAGTGCAGAGACCTGACCCCCTATGTCCCTTCCCTGCACCCCCAGGTCCCCCGATCGGAAGCATCTACCTTTGGCGCCTCCCACCACGTGCCCTACTTTGAGGCCTCGGCCAAACTGCGTCTCAACGTGGACGAGGCTTTTGAGCAGCTGGTGCGGGCCGTCCGGTGAGCCTCGTCCCCTTCCTGTTGTCCTTGTCACCAGCCTTTCCAATCCAAACTCACTGGCCTTTTCCCACAGGAAATACCAGGAACAAGAGCTCCCACCTACCCCTCCCAGTGCCCCCAGGAAGAAGGGCGGCGGCTGCCCCTGCGTCCTACTGTAGCCCACACAAGAGAAAAGCAACAGGCACAAGCTCTTGGGACCAGCTGCCTTCGCACCTTGCTGTGTGGCCCGAGGCCCTCACTGAGCCTCAGTTTCCTCATCTGGGTCTCCCAGGACACATCACGCGCCCCACCCTTACTTCTCCTGGCCTCTTCTGGGCTACTGCCACTGTGTGCCTTCTGCCAATGCTGCCTGTCCCCACCTAAACCCGGTGGGGGTGAGGGGCTCCCGGTCACTGCTGTATATAACTCCCCTCCCACAGAAAAATAAACATCACTGCCAAAGTCAGGAGTTGCTTTCTAAAAAGTAATGAGGGTCGGGCACTGTGGCTCACTCCTGTAATCCCAGCACTTTGGGAGGCCAAAATGGGAGGACTGCTTGAGTCCAGGAGTTTTAGACCAGCCTGGGCAGCACAGCAAGAACCCAATCTCTTTTTTTAAAAAGGGTGGGGAATGAGCTCTGGGGAGGTGAGTGAATTCAGGGCACACCTGTTAGAAAGCCTCCTTCCACCTACAACCCTCAGATTTAGAACCCATTGCTTGGGAAGGAAAAGGAGAATTTTAAAAGCAGAACCAAGTGCCTGGACCCCTACTTCCCCGTCAACAGGGTAAGTCCACCCTTTTCTGTTTTTGAGGGTATTTTCTTAGGATAAACTTTGATTGTCTGATAAAGGAACGTTTTTCCTGTAAAGTTATAGAATGTGCTCTTCAGCCAGGCATGGTGGCTCACTCCTGTAATCCCAGCACTTAGGGAGGCCGAGGTGGGCGGATCACAAGATCAGGAGTTTGAGACCAGCCTGGCCAACATGGTGAAACCCTGTCTCTACTACAAACACAAAAATTAGCCGGGCATGGTGGTGCATGCCTGTAGTCCCAGCTACTCGAAAGGCTGAGGCAGGAGCCAAGATCTCGACACTGCACTCCAGCCTGGGCAACAGAGCAAGACTTCATTTCGAGAAAAAATTAATAATGTGCTCTTTAATATAGTAGGCGGAATCTACATATGGCTATTAAAATTAAAATTAAATTAAATGTGGCTAGGTGCAGTGGCTTATGCCTGTAATCCCAGCATTGTGGGAGGCCCAGGTGGGCAGATCGCTTGAGCTCAGGAGTTCAAGACCAGCCTGGGCAACCAAGTGAGATCCCATCTCTACTAAGAATACAAAAATGAGCTGGGTGTGGTGGCACGTACCTATAGTCCCAGCTACTCGGGAGGCTGAGGTAGGAGGATCACTTGAGTCTGGGGGATAGAAACTGCAGTGAGCCAAGATCAGGCCGCTACACTCCAGGCTGGGTGAGAGCAAGACTGTCTCAAAAAAATAAATTGAAAAACTTGGCCGGGCGCGGTGGCTCACT
>CM052668.1:35349017-35362748 GCA_028533165.1 Leontopithecus rosalia | reverse complement strand
AAAAAAAAAAAAAAAAAAAGAAAAACTTAAAAACTCAGTTCCTCAGTCACATCAACATATCAAGAGCTCAGTTGTCACATGTGGCTAGTGGCTTTTTTTTTTTTGAGGCAGAGTTTTGCTCTGTCGTCCAGGCTGGAAATACAGTGGCAGGATCTCCACTCACTGCAACCTCTGTTTCCTGGGCACAAGCAATTCTCGTGCCTCAGCCTCCCGAGTAGCTGGGACTACAGGTGCCCACCACCATGCCTGGCTAATTTTTGTATTTTTGGTAGAGCATGGTATTTTCACCATGCTGGCCAGACTGGTCTCCAACTCCTGGCCTCAAATGATCTGCCCACCTCGGCTTCCCAAAGTGCTGAGATTACAGGTGTGAGCCACCGCACCCGGCCTCTAGTGGCCATCTTAATAGATAGGACCGGGCCGGGCGCGGTGGCTCACGCCTATAATCCCAGCACTTTGGGAGGCCGAGGCGGGTGGATCACAAGGTCAAGAGATCGAGACCATCCTGGTTAACATGGTGAAACCCCGTCTCTACTAAAAATACAAAAAATTAGCTGGGCATGGTGGCGTGTGCCTGTAGTCCCAGCTACTTGGGAGGCTGAGGCAGGAGAATTGCCTGAACCCAGGAGGCGGAGGTTGCGGTGAGCCGAGATCGCGCCATTGCACTCCAGCCTGGGTAACAAGAGCGAAACTCCATCTCAAAGAAAAAAATATATATATACAAAAAAACATAGGACAGACAGACAACATTCCTGTCTTTGCTGAGTGGCCTGTTGGATAGTGCTTTCTAGAGTGTTCCAGGACACTGGAGATAGGAAGCAACTCAGCTGGGTTGGTGGCTGATACATGTAAGCCCAGTACTTTGGGAGACCGAGGTGGGTGGATCACTTGAGGCCAGGAGTCTGAGACCAGCCTGGGCAAGAGCTAGACCCTGTCTACACAAATAGAGACAAGCAGTCACTGTTACAAACCCTGCCTGGCCCACTCCCACCTCCAACATATATTGAGAAGGGGCTTTGGCTGGAGAAGGGAGAAGGGACACGTGGGTGGAATGGTGTCTAAGCAGCCATCTGGCAAGTCCTCAGTTCCAGAGTTCCCCAGTGGCACTGACATCTGAATCTAATAGCTGAATGCAACTTGGGGCCAGGGTAGACATCTGCCATCCACCCACCCCCATTCTGTCCTGGGAGGAGCAGAGGAGTTGGGTGTCTTAAGGCCACAATGGGAAGCCGGATGACACACTTCAATCTGGAAGCCCAAAGCCCATCTCTGTCCTGGGAACACTTTGTTTTTTACCTTTCATTTCATTTATTTGTTTAGAGATAGAGTCTTGCTCTGTTGCCCAGGCTGGGGTGCATGGCGAGATCTCAGCTCACTGCAACATCCGCCTCCCAGGTTCAAGTGGTTTTCCTGCCTCAGCCTCCCAAGTAGCTGGGATTACAGGCGCCTGCCACCACACCTGGCTAATTTTTGTATTTATAGTAGAGACAGGGTTTCATCATATTGGTCAGGCTGGTCTTGAACTCCTGACGTCAGGTGATCTGCCTGCATCAGCGTCCCAAAACGCTGGCATCACAGGCATGAGCCACTGCATGTGGCCCAGCCCATTTTATTTGAGACAGGGTTTTGCTCTATTGCCCAGGCTGGAGTGCAGTAGCATGATCAAAACTCATTGCAGCCTCAACCTCCTGGGCTCAATAAATCCTGCCTCAGCCTGCCACGTAGCTGGGACTATGAGCACATACCACCGTGCCTGGCTAATTTTTCATTTTGTATATATATATATTTTTTGAGATGGAGTCTCACTCTGTTGCCCAGGCTGGAGTACAGTGGCTGTGATCCTGGCTCACTGCAATCTCCACCTCCTGGGTTTAAGCAACTCTCTCTGCCTCAGCCTTCCGAGCAATGGGGATTACAAGTGTGTGCCACTATGCCCAGCTAATTTTTTGTATTTTTAGTAGAGATGGGGTTTCACCATTTTGGCCAGGCTGGTCTTGAACTGCTAACCTCAGTATGCACCTGCCTTGGCCTTCCAAAGTGCTGGGATTACAGGCGTGAGCCATGGCGCCCGGCCCAAGTCTCCTGCTCCATCTTCTCGAGGAGCTGGGACTAGAGGCGTGTGCTACCGCACCCAGCTAAGTTTTTGTATTTTAAGTAGAGATGAGGTTTCACCATTATTGGCCAGGCTTGTCTTAAACTCCTGATCTCGTGATCTATCCGCCTCAGCCTCCCAAAGTGTTGGGATTACAGACGTGAGCCACCACACCTGACTAATTTTTCAGTTTGTTGTAGAGATGGGGTATCACTATGTTGCCCCAGCTGGTCTTCAACTCCTCCCTTTAAGCACCCTCCTGCCTCGGCCTCCCAAAGCTCTGGGATTACAGATGTGAGCTGCCATGCCTAGCCTGGGAACACTTAAACTCTCCCACATCCAACCTAAGCTCTGGTGGGCGTGAGGGGCGTCCTGCCCATTATTTGCTACTGGAGACCACCATCCACCTGCCCTCAAGCCTGTGTGACTGGCCATCTTTTTTCTTTTTCCTAAGACCTGGTTTCACTCGTTGCCCAAGCCGGAGTGCCATGGCGAGATCTCGGCTCACTGCTACCTCCACCTCCCGGGTTTAAGCAATTCTCCTGCCTCTCATCCTCTCGAGTAGCTGGGATTACAGGTGCCCACCACCACGCCAGGCTAATTTTTTTTTTTTTATTTTTAGTAGAAACGGGGTTTCATCATGTTAGCCAGGCTGGTCTCAAACTCCTGACCTCAGATGATCCACCCGCCTTGGCCTCCCAAAGTGCTGGGATTACAGGTGTGAGCCAGTGCACCCAGCCATGACTGGCCATCTTTAAAGCCCCAAACTTACCCAACACACCAGGCTAAAAACCTCCACCGAGATGTTCCCATGCCCTGACCATCAGCTCCACCTGACACCTGTCAGCCATCAACCATCTGCTCCCTGACCCTGGGCTCCTGATTCCTGAATGCTCTACTCACACCCATCCTGGAACCTGCTTCCTGGTCCTCGGGTGGAGCATGACCTTTGCAAGGCTCCTGGTGCCAGGCTGCCTGGATTCAAACCCAACTCTGCCACCTCAGTCTCATCTGTAAAATGGGGGCAAACACAAACCTACTTCACAGGGTGGGCAGGAGGCGAACGGAGCCGATCGCAGAGGAGGAATGATCCTGGCACATACTAAGTGCTCACTATCAAGGACTGTGGCCCACGGTTCTCCATTCTGCCTCAGAACCACGAATGTCCCTCTGTATCCTAGATTAGAACACTGATTAGTAATTACAGGGCCGGGCATGGTGGCTCACCCCTGTAATCCCAGCACTTTGGGAGGCCAAGTCAGGCAGATCACTTGAGGTCGGGAGTTCCAGAACATCCTGGCCGAATGGAGACGTGGTGAAACCCTGTCTCTACTGAAGATACAAAAATTAGCTGGGTGTAGTGGTGCGTGCTGTAATCCCAGCTACTCAGGATGCTGAGGCAGGAGAATCACTTGAACCTGGGAGCTGGAGGTTGCAGTGAGCTGAGATCGAGCCATTGCACTTCAGCCTGGGCAACAAGAGCAAAACTCTGACTCAAAAACAAACAAAAAACCCCACTGATTAGCTAAATATCCCTTTCCGGGCTCTATTACCACAGAATCTTTGGCCTGTTCTCAACCTTCCGCCCGGGGAAAACCGGGGCTTGGATGTACTGTGTCACACAGTGGCTCTCTCCTCCCTGTGGAGGTGCACCCTCGCTTGACGGGGAGTGATGGGGCAAGAGGGTGGGCAATGTTTCCATCAGTTTCCAAACGAGCTCTGACACTTCCACCTAAGCCCCAGCTGTGGGTACTGAGCCCTCAACAGGAAAGATTCCTGTGCCAACATCTCTCTTCCCTGATCTCACCATCCACATGCCCCCTGACAGAGTCTTGCCTGCACTGCCCATTGGGGCCAACTTCTTGGTCAGGGCAACGTGCTTCTTGCAGGTCCAAGATGCATTTTGAGAAGGTGACAACAGTTACCTCGTGCCCCCAGGCAGGACAACTGGCAGACCGTTTTTGGAAGGTTCGCAGCCACCAGCGTCCCAAAGATCAGCAGACAAGGGCAAAAAGGCTGGCATCTCCCTAGGCACGTGTTCGTGCCAGAAATTACATATTCGATTCCTCCTCTCCCCTGAGCTCTGACAGGCCCTAACAATTCTAAAGCTCTCCAGGTTTTGATGTCCTCATCTTTCCTTTTTTTTTTTTTTTTTTTTGAGACGCAGTCTTGCTCTGCCACCCAGGCTGGAGTGCAATGGCGCAATCTCCGCTCACTGCAACCTCTGCCTCCTGGGTTCAAGCAATTCTGCCTCAGCCTCCCAAGTAGCTGGGATTATAGGCAAGCGCCACCATGCCCAGCTATTATTTTATTAGAGACAGGATGTCACCACATTGGCCAGGCTGGTCTCAAACTCCTGACCTTGTGACCCACCTGCCTCGGCTTCCCAAAGGGCTGGGATTACAGGCATGAGGCACCTCGCCTGGTCTTTTTTTTCCCCCAAGATGCAATCTCACTTTGCCACTCAGACTGGAGTACAATGGTGCCATCTTGACTCACTGCAACCTCTGCCTCCTGGGTTCCAGTGATTCTCCTGCCTCAGCCTCCCAAGTAGCTGGGAGTATAGGCGCCTGCAAGCGTGCCTGGCTAATTTTTGCATTTTTAGTAGAGGCGGGGTTTCACCATGTTGGCCAGGCTGGTCTCAAACTCTTGACCTCAGGTGATCCAAAGTGCTGAGATTACAGGTGTAAGCCACGATGCTTGACTGATGTCCCCATCGTTATCCATCTGTCTCCCTTCCTTTTCTACCACATCGTGGACCTCTGCAAGCTTCTCTCGGTCTCCTGCTACTGGTCACAGGAGCTGCAGGCCAGGTGCTCCAAACTAGTTGTCTTCCTTTATTTTGACAAAAGCCCATTTAACGGATAACAAAGATAAAGATGGGATCTGTTACCCAACATGCCTGGTTAGTACTGCAACTGGGATTTTTTTTTTTTTTTTTTTTTGAGACGGAGTTTTTGCTCGTTACCCAGGCTGGAGTGCAATGGCGCGATCTGGGCTCACCGCAACCTCCGCCTCCTGGGTTCAGGCAATTCTCCTGCCTCAGCCTCCTGAGTAGCTGGGATTACAGGCACGCACCACCATGCCCAGCTAATTTTTTGTATTTTTAGTAGAGACGGGGTTTCACCATGTTGACCTGGATGGTCTCGATCGCTTGACCTCGTGATCCACCCGCCTCAGCCTCCCAAAATGCTGGGATTACAGGCTTGAGCCACCGCGCCCGGCCTGCAACTGGGATTCTAAATTGGGCAGCTGCATTTGAAAGGCCAACCACAAGATGGTTCTGTCCCCAGAGGGATGAATCCTGACCTCACTGACCACACTCAGAACATGCCACTACAGGCCAAATGCAGTGGCTCGCACCTGTAATCAATCCCAGCACTTCGGGAGGCTGAGGTGGGCAGATCACCTGAAAAGAGACCAGCCTGGCTAATATGGTGAAAATGCAAAAATTAGCTGGGTGTGGTGGCACGTGCCTGTAGTCCTAGCTACTTGGGAAGCTGAGGCAGGAGAAGTGCTTGAACGCAGGAGGTGGAGGTTGCAGTGAGCTGAGATCACACCACTACACTCAAGCTTGGATAACAAAGTGAGACTGTCTCAAAAAAAAAAAAAAAATAGAAACAGGCGCGGTGGCTCAGCCCTATAATCCCAGCACTTTGGGAGGCCAAGATGGGCAGATCATGAGGTCAAGAAATCGAGACCATCCTGCCCAACATGGTGAAACCCCGTCTCTACTAAAAATACAAAAATTAGCTTGGCGTGGCAGAGCACGCCTATAGTCCCAGCTACTCAGGAGGATGAGGCAGGAGAATAGTTTGAAGCTGGGAGTTGGAGGTTGCAGTGAGCCAAGATCGTGCCATTGCACCCCAGCCTGGGGCCTGGTGACAAACCGAGACTGTCTCAAAAAAAAAAAAACACTCCACCGATTTTCCATCCTGGAACTCTGACCTGGGACAATGCCAATCCTTGAGCCTCCATTTTTTCTTTTGTTTGTAGACACAAGGGTCTCGCCATGTTACTCAGGCTGGACTCAAGAAATCCTCCTGCTTTGGCCTCCCAGAGTGCTGGAATTACAGGCATGAGCCACTGGACCTGGCATTTGGCCTCAAATTGACAGCCTAGTCCAGGACCTTGAGTGTGTGGCTCCCCATCAAAGGCGGTATCCCACATGCCAGAGGCCACAGTTCGAGGACAATAATGGTTCATACTCAGCTGTCTTAACAACTGTACAAAGTTCATAGGTTCTTTTTTTTTTTTTTTTTGAGACCGAGTCTTGCTCTGTCACCTAGGTTAGACTCCAGTGGCACGACCTTGGCTCACTGCAAACTTTGCCTACTGAGATTCTCACTTGAGATTCTCCTGCCTCAGCCTCCCCAGTAGCTGGGATTACAGGCACCGCCATCATGCCTGGCTAATTTTTTGTATTTAGTAGAAGAGGGGTTTTTCTCCACGTTGGCCAGAATGGTCTCAAACTCCTGACTACAAGTGAGAGCCATAGCACCCAGCCTATTTATTTTTGAGACAGAGTCTCGCTCTGTCACTCAGACCGGAGTGACTTGGCTCACTGCAGCCTCCGCTTCCTGGGTTCAAGCGAATCTCCTGCCTCAGCTTCCCAAGTAGCTAGGATTACAGGCACAAGCCACCACGCCTGTAAGCCCAGGATTCTGGGAGGCTGAGGCAGGCAGATCACAAGATCAGGAGTTTGAGACCAGCCTGACCAACATAGTGAAACCTCGTCTCTACTAAAAACACAAAAATTAGCCAGGCGTGGTGGTCCACATCTGTAATCCCCGCTACTCAGGAGGCTGAGGCAGGAGAATCTCTTGAACCCAGGAGGCAGAGATTGCAGTGAGCCGACATCGCACCACCGCCATCTAGCCTGGGCAACAGAGCAAGAGTCTGTCTCAAAAAACAAAACAAACTCCAGCCGGGGCAAGAGTCCATCTCCAAAAAAAGAGAGAGAGGGTTTTGCCAGGCTGGTATCGAACTCCCCACCTTACGTGATCCACCCGCCTTGGCCTCCCACAGTGCTGGGATTACAGGTGTGAGCCACCACACCCAGCCAATTTACACAATTTTTTTTTTTTTGCTCCTTGCCTTCCTCCCTTCCAATGTGCACATTTTTGACATTCTTTTTCTAGAACATTGTTCTTCAAACTTGAATGTGCTTGAGAATCCTCTAGGGATTTTACCAAAAAGTGGGTTCTGATCAAGTAGATCTGAGTAGCAGCCTGAGAGTCTACATCTTTTCCTTTAAGGGTGGGAGGAGGGGAAACAGCCCCCATTCAACCCACCCTCTCGTCTGCTGCCTGTGTTGATTCTGCATTTCTACAAGCTCTTGGGGAACTCCAAGAGTGCTGTACCATGGACCACTCACTTGGACACAAGAATACAGGACTTGAGGCCAACTGCAGTGTAATCCCTTTGGGAGGCTGAGGTTGGCGGATCATGAGGTCAGGAGTTCGAGACCAGCTTGGCCAACATGGTGAAACCCCTGCCTCTACTAAAAATACAAAAATTAGCCAGGTGTGGTGGTGGGCCACTGTAATCCCAACTACTCAGGAGGCTGAGCCAGAATTGCTTTAACCTGGGAAGCAGTGAGCTGAGATCACACCACTGCACTCCAGCCCAGGCAACAGAGTGAGACTCTGTCTCAAAAACAAAAAAAACTACAGATTTGAGCTGGGTGTGGTGGCATGCACCTGTAATGCCTGTGACTTGAGCCTACGGCAGGAGGATCCTTTAAGCCAAGGGCAGCCCGAGCAACACAAGGAACACAGGGCCAGGCATGGTGGCTCTTGTCTGTAATCCATCACTTTGGGAGGCTGAGGCAAGAGAGCCGTTTGAGCCAGGGAGCTGGAGGCTGCAAAGAGCTCATGCCACTGCACTCCAGCCTAGGTGACAGAGCGAGAACCTGTCTTTAGCTAAAAAACAAAAGAACACCCCACAATGAGCCGCGCAAGGTGGCTCACACCTGTAATCCCAACACTTTGGGAGGTCAGGGTGGGTGGATCATGAGGTCAAGAGATTGAGACCATCCTGGCCAACACGATGGAACCCCGTCTCTACTGAAAATACAAAAATTGGGGGGCGGGGGGGAGAATTAAAAAAGAAATACAAAAATTTGCCAGGCGTGGTAGTGGGCGCCTATAATCCCAGCTACTTGGGAGACTGAGGCAGAAGTTTCAGTGGGCTGATACCTCGCCACCGCATTTCAGCCTGGGTGACAGAGCAAGACTCCGTCTCAAAAACAAAAAGAAACCTCCCCATGATAAATGTTTGTTGTCTGAAGTCATTAAATTTGGGGATGGGACACTTTGCTGTGTGGGGACACAGAACATACACCAGCCTCAGGCCCCCCACTGCCCGGGGCTCTAGGGAAGTCCGGTTCCAGACCCTCTGCCCTCCACTGCCCTCTGTCGCCCACCCCAGCGCCGCAGGACAGAGGCACTCCAGCCTGCCGGTAAAGTGTTTGCCGTTGGGTTTCGTTTGGCTGGTTGTGTGTACACAGTGTATACAAGTTGAGTTGTACAGAAGCCCAAGAAAGAGCAAGAGACAAAGGGTGGTGGGAACGGGAGGGGGCGAGGGGGGCGAGAAAGGGGAGGAGCAGGGAAGGGAGACCGATAAAAAATAGAACCACATCCAGACGACAATTGGGGGGGCTGTGGGTGGGGGCCAGACACAGACAAATTGCCGTAGAAAAGGAGTGGGAGGGGCAGAGAGAGGGGACCCTTCTCCCCGCTCCACCTCCCCAGTCCCCTGCCCCCGGTATGTACAATAAATAAGATTAAAAATAATTAACAAGATGCGTGTCGCCTCCCACCCAACGCCGAACGCCTTGGGGAGGGAATGGCCTTTAGCAAAGATCTTGGCCTGCAGGGGGGACTTGGGGGGAAGGGGTCCCCCAGCTCTCTGAAGCCACCCCACCCCCCCAACCATACATAGACTTTTCCTATACATTATGTACAAGGTGGAGGGGGCGGGGCTGCGGCTGTGGAGGGGGGGTCGGGGCACGGGGAGAGGGAAACCGTTACTAAATAGACATTTATACATATATATAAATAATTTCTCTGTACACCGAACAGCGGGAGGAATGGGGAGGGAGTGGAGGGGGCTCGGGAGATGGAGGGGGAGTTGGACTTTGAACCCTGCCCTTCGGGGGGGGGCAGCACAGACACACCCTGACCCATCACCCCCTTTCCCCGGCGATGGAACCCAGGGGTTAGCTCCTGAGGACACGGACGGGTCTGTCCCAATTCTCGGTTCACGGAGGAGGTGCCCCCCTGACGGGCTGGGCTGGGCTGGGGTCACCCGCAGCGGCTGTGGGCCTGTGCCTGGGCCAGCAGATCGCTGAAGGAGTCAAAGAGCTGCTCCAGCCACGGCTGGTTCCGCATGCACTGCTGGACCACCTCCTCCTGGCCCAGGTCCTCGGCGCCGCCCTCGATGGCCAGGGTCTGCAGGGGTCAAACATGGCGCTGGGGAGGGTGGCACAGTGGCCTCTGGGGAGGGAAGGGGCTGGGGCCTGGGGTGTCGGACATCAGTGTCCCAGGGAAGCGGAGGGCTGGGGCTGCCTTCTGAAGTCCAAGAGGGAAGGACTTGGGAGCCTGGACTCTTGGGTTGGGGGCAGGAGGGGCTGGGCTTGGACCCCCAGATCCCAGCAGGAGGTCATGAAGGTTGGAATCCCAGGACGATAGGGGCAGCCAGTGGGGCTCACCTGGTCCCGGCAGCGCAGGAAGGTGTGGTATTTATAGTGGTGGAGCGAATGGTAGAGTGTGTAGTATCCCGACTTTTCCAGCTCAACCTTGAACTCCTGGGCAGGGGTGGAGATGCCTCAGCCCCTCTGGCCTGGCGCTGGGCAGCCCCCCTCCTCCCGCGCCACACCGCCAGCACTCCCCAGTCCCAGCCCCGGCCCCAGTGCCCACCTGGGCTCTGACCACGCTCCTCTTGAGCTTGCTGAGAGTCTTGCGGTTATAGGGTTCTCCCGCTGGCCGCAGTCGCACAGCCCCCTCCTCTGGGGAGCCCTCCCCACTCTGCTCCACTTGTAGCTGTGGGAACGTGTGCAGGGCATCCTGCAGGAAGCCGATGGGTCAGCTGGACACCACCCTGAACCCACACACCCTAAACCTAACAGCCAGGTCCCGGAGCTGTAACTCAGTTTCCCCCAGGCTGCAGATCAGGAAACACATTTCGAGTCTTGGTCTCCTCAAAGGACAGAAGAGGTTGGGCCTCACCAGTGATGCTTACACTGTTTTTTCTGGGCTGCCTCAGATTCCCAGTGTCACCCAAAATTCTACCCAAGAATTCTCACCCCATCCTAACCACCTGCCCCTGAATTCTCACCCCATCCCAACCGCCTACCCCGGAATTCTCACCCCATCCCAACCGCCTACCCCGGAATTCTCACCCCATCCCAACCGCCTACCCCGGAATTCTGACCCCATCCCAACCGCCTACCCCAGAATTCTCAGCCTTATCCTAATCATCTACCCCAGAATTCTCAACCCATCCCAACCACCTACCCCAGAATTCTCACCCTATCCCACCTACCCCAGAATTTTGACCCCATCCCAACCACCTACCCCAGAATTCTCATCCTATCCCACCTACCCCAGAATTCTGACCCCATCCCAACCACCTACCCCGGAATTCTCAGCCTTATCCTAACAGCCTACCCCAGAATTCTCACCCCATCCCACCTACCCCAGAATTCCCAGGCTTATCCTAACCACCTACCCCAGAATTCTCACCCCATCCCAACCACCTACCCCAGAATTCCCAGGCTTATCCTAACCACCTACCCTGGAATTCTCACCCCATCCCAACCGCCTACCCCAGAATTCGCAGCTTTATCTTAACCATCTACCCCAGAATTCTAATTCCCGACTTCTCAAACCTCCCCTCCCCTGAAATCCTACTCCAGTATTACAGTATTACACTCTAGTGTAATGGAGTGCAACGTCTCGATCTCACCCACAATCCTCAGTTTCAGTAACAACACATCCCAGAATTTGTAGACTAGACTCATTTCTTCCAGAGTTGTTTTTCTTTTTTGAGACAGTCTCGCCCCGTTGCCTAGGCTGGAGTGCAGTGGCGTGATTTCAGCTCACTGCAACCTCTGCCTCCTGGGTTCAAGTAATTCTCTGCCTCAGCCTCCCAAGTAGCTGGGATTACAGGCGTCTGCCACCATGCTCGGCTCATTTTTTGTATTTTGAATAGAGACAGGGTTCTCTGAACCTTGGTCAGGCTTGTCTTGAACTCCTGACCTTGTGATCCACCCACCTCGGCCTCCCAAAGTGCTGGGATTACAGACGTGAGCCACTGCGGCTGGCCCCTCCTGAGTTTTTATAACCTAATGCTACCCAGAATTTTCCAACCCACCCATCACTACCCGCAAATGTTCAAAGCCAGCATAACATTCCAGCTAAGATTTCTCAACACCAGCCTAAGAATTCGTTTCAGAATTAGTCACCCTAACGTCCCACCCACCATTCTGAGCAAAACTACTATCTCAGTCACAGTTCTGAGAGCCAGACTAATATTTCCTGGCACATTTTCTGTTCTTTTTTTTTTTTTTGGAGACAGTCTCACTCTGTCACCCAGGCTGGAGTGCAGTGGCGTGATCTCGGCTCACCGCAACCTCTTCCTCCCAGGTTCAAGCAATTCTCCTGCCTCAGCCTCCCGAGTAGCTGGGACTACAGGTGCATGTCACTACGCCCAGCTAATTTTTGTAGCTTTTAGTAGAGACGGGGTTTGACCATGTTGGCCAGGATGGTCTCGATCTCTTGACCTCGTGATCTGCCTGCCTCGGCCTCTCAAAGTGCTGGGATCACAGGCGTGAAAGAAGCACCTGGCCTAATTGCTTCTTTTCTTTTCTTTCTTTCTTTCTTTTTTTTTTTTTTGAGATGGAGTTTTGCTCTTGTTGCCCAGGCTGGAGTGCAGTGGCACGATCTTGGCTCACTACAACCTCCGCCTCCCAGGTTCAAGCGATTCTCATACCTTAGCCTCCCCAGTAGCTGGGATTATAGGCATGAACCACCATGCCCAGCTAATTTTGTATTTTAAGTAGAGACGGGGTTTCATCGTGTTGAACAGGCTGGTTTCGAACTCCTGACCTTAAGTGATCCACCTGCCTCAGCCTTCCAAAGTGCTGGGATTACAGGCATGAGCCACTGCACCTGGCCAAATTGCTTATTTTCTAAGACTAACTTCCCACCAGCCATCTCAGTGTCAGCCTAATAGCCTATCTCAGAATTCTCAGTGCCTGCCTAGAATCCATCCCAGAATTTTCAGACTCACTGCAAGTCTTCCAGAATGTTGAAAACCAGACTAAAATTCTATCTCAGAAGTCTCAGCTCCCCAGCAGTTTATCCTGAAATTCTCAGTGCCACACTCACATCCCAGCCAGAAGCCTCAGGACCAGTTTAACGTTGGATTTCAGAGCCCTGATATTCCATCCCAGAATATCCAAGAAGGGGAATCATACAGATGCCTTAACACTGAAGCCTGGGATCCCAACAGCCTCCACTGGATCCATGAAGAGGCCGTCGGTCCATCGGCAGCCCTTGGGTGCTAGCCTAGTCTTTTTTTTTTGAGACAGTCCTGTTGTTTTGCAGGCTGCAATGCAGTGGTGCGATCTCAGCTCATGGAAACCTCCGCCACCCAGGTTCAAGTGATTCTCCTGCCTCAGCCTCCTGAGTAGCTGGGATTACAGGTGCCTGCCACCATGCTCAACTGATTTTTGTATTTTTTAGTAGGGACAGGGTTTCTCCATGATGGCCAGGATGGTCTGGAAGTCCTGACCTCAGGCGATCTGCCTGCCTTGGCCTCCTAATGTGCTGGGATTACAGGTGTGAGCCACCACGCCCAGCCAGGCCTAGTCTGTGTTTGGCTTCAAACTGGTGCTCCGCACTAACAGCCCAGCCCTTCAGAACCACCCCTCCACCACCCCAAGGCTCACAGCTCCACCCCATGTGGGCTTCATGGCTGTTGAGAACCCAGAGATCTCCTGACAATCCTGTTCTCAACTGTTCTCCCATCCGAGCACAGAAGGACGATCTCCTTCCAAGGATCAGCCCTCCCCGACGGAGGCCGACATGGATGTGTGTTTTCCCCGTGGGCCCCGGCCGCCCCCTGCCCCGACCCCCAGCCACCTGCAGGGCCGGGCTTAGCGACAGCCGCTTCAGGACTTTCTTCTTGTGCTCATTCAGCAGGCCGTCTATCTTCCGCATGGGGGGCAGGTACAGCTCATCTGATGGACGAGGACAGGGTGTCAGGAAGGCACCAGGGCCAAGGTGGGGTCACAGAGTCTGGGTCCCCAAATCCCTTCCCACTCAGAGACAAAAGTACAGGCCCAAGCCCCCTCCTCCTTCAGACCCAGGAGTCCAGGCCCCCGGCCCCTCCTCCCTCACACCCAGGAGTCCAGGCCCCCAGCCCCTCCTCCCTCAGACCCTGGAGTCCAGGCCCCCAGCCCCTCCTCCCTCAGACCCAGGAATCCAGGCCCCCGGCCTCCTCATCCCTCAGACCCAGGAGTCCAGGCCCCCAGCCACTCCTCCCTCAGACCCAGGAGTCCAGGTCCCCAGCCCCTCCTCCCTCAGACCCAGGAATCCAGGCCCCCGGCCTCCTCATCCCTCAGACCTGGG
>CM052668.1:35317874-35348917 GCA_028533165.1 Leontopithecus rosalia | reverse complement strand
TCCAGGCCCCCAGCCCCTCCTCCCTCAGACCCTGGAGTCCAGGCCCCCAGCCCCTCCTCCCTCAGACCCAGGAATCCAGGCCCCCGGCCTCCTCATCCCTCAGACCCAGGAGTCCAGGCCCCCAGCCACTCCTCCCTCAGACCCAGGAGTCCAGGTCCCCAGCCCCTCCTCCCTCAGACCCAGGAGTCCAGGCCCCCAGTCCCTCCTCCCTCAGACACGGGGTCCAGGCCCCCAGCCCCTCCTCCCTCAGACATGGGGTCCAGGCCTCCAGTCCCTCTTCCCTCAGACACGGGGTCCAGGCCCCCAGCCCTTTCTCTCTAGGACCCAGGGACCTCCTCCATCAGACCCAGGACTCCAGGGCCCAGCCCCTCCTCTCTCAGACCAGGTCCAGGCCTCAGCTCCTCCTCCCTCAGACCAGCAAGTCAGCCCCACCCGTCCTCCCCGGCCCCGGCTCACCATGCGTGTCCTCCAGGGCCTGGATCATGTCGGGGTCAAGTGCCGTGCTCACCAACATCTCCACGTAGCTCCGGTACATCTCCCGCATCGCCCGGGTTTTCAGCAGACGCCCAGGCACCGCCCGCTCTGCAGGAAACACAGGGCACGGGCTCATTATCCAAACTTCCCGAGACCTCCTGTGTGGCAGATGCTGTTTTCAACACTGGAGACCAGGAGAGAAATCCCTGCTTTAGGGAGGTCCAAGTCTGCTGGGAAAGACTGATAGGCAAGCGCCAGTACCATGTGCTCTCCTGGCAGAATCACAGGCACTGCAAGAGGCTTAGGTAAGGTGGGCTTGGTGGCTCATGCCTGTAATCCCAGCACTTTTGGAGGCTGAGTCAGATCACCTGAGGTCAGGAGATCGAGACCAGCCTGGCCAATGTGGTGAAACCCTGTCTCTAATAAAATTACAAAAATTAGCCAGGCGTGGTAGCGCACGCCTGTAATCCCAGCTACTCGGGAGGCTTAGGCAGGAGGATCATTTGAACCTGGGAGGCGGAGGTTGCAGTGAGCCAAGATCGTGCCATTGCACAGCCTAGGTGACAAAGTGAAATGAGTCTGAAAAAACAAAAAGAGAAACTCACAGGACCAGGTGCAGTGGCTCACACCTGTAATCCCAGCACTTTGGGAGGCTGAGGCGGGTGGCTCATGAGATCGGGAGTTCGAGACCAGCCTGGCCAACATGGTGAAACCTTGTCTCTACTAAAAATACAAAAATTAGCCGGGCGTGGTGGCAGGCACCTGTAGTCCCAGCTACTCAGGAGGCTGAGGCCAAGAACTGCTTGAACCCAGGAGGTGGAGGTTGCAGTGAGCTGGGATCGCACCACTGCACTCCAGCCAGGGTGACAGAGCAAGACTCCATCTCAAAAAAAAAAAAAAGCAGCTCACAGGAGGCATCAGGTTAAACAAAGGTCGAGTCGTGAGGGACAGCTCAGAGCACTTAACTGTGGCTTCACTTAAGTCTAAAGAAGCAGCATTGTTGGTTCCCAAAAGAGTGAATCCGGTCACAGAGGTCAGATCATAAAGGGGCAGGGCTGAGGGAGGAGATGGGAGCAGGGACTCCACAGGTCAGCTCAGGCCAGACTGTACCCGGGCCTCCAACTCGAGGCAGAAAGGGCAAGGGCTTTTTCTGGTGGCTACTAGGGAGCCATGGGAAAACTGAGAGCAGGGGAGGGGTGAGTACAAGTGTAGACAGACCCCTCTAAATCCAAGTGGGGGATAGCCTGGAGGAGAGAGACTGAAGTCCATGCTGATGGACCAGGAAGGAAAGAAGAGAGGCAGAGCAGGGCTGGGAGCAGAGGACGAGGCTGAGCTGGGCAGGCCTGGGAAAGAGCAGACGGCATGGAGGGGGGCAGAGCTAGGCACTGCCCAGCTTTGGGGTTGACAGATAGAAAAAAAAAAAAGAGGAGGGCCAGGTGTGGTGGCTCACCCCTGTGATCCCAGCACTCTGGGAGGCCGAGGTGAGCGGATCGCCTGAGGTCAGGAGTTCGAGACCAGCCTGGCCAACATGGTGAAACCCCATCTCTACTAAAAATATAAAAATGAGCCAGGCATGGTAGTGCACATCTATAGTCCCAGCTACTCAGGACGTTGAGGCAGGAGGATCATGTGAACCCAGGAGGTGGAGGTTTCAGTGAGTTGAAATTGTGCCACAGCACTTCAGCCTGGGTGACAGAGCAAGGGAAAGAGAGAGAGAAAGAGAAAGAGAGAAAGAGAGAAAGAGAGAGAGAGAGGGAGAGAGAAGGCAGGCCGGGCGCGGTGGCTCATGCCCATAATCCCAGCACTTTGGAAGGCGAGGCAGGTGGATCACAACATCAGGGGTTCAAGACCAGCCTGGCCAATATGGTGAAACCCCAACTTTACTAAAAATACAAAAATTAGCTGAGTGTGGTGGTGCACGCCTGTAGTCCTGGCTACTCAGGAGGCTGAGGCAGGAGAACTGCTTGAACCCAGGAGGCAGACGTTGCAGTGAGCCCAGATTGTGCCACTGCACTCCAGCCTGGGGGACAGAGCAAGACTCCATCTAAAAAAAAAAAAACCCAAAGAAAAGGAAAAGAGGTGAGGATCCCCCTGGGAGGTCTGGTAGCCAGAGGTCCAATCCCTAAGGGCCTTTTATTTTCCATTAATCTCCCTGCTACATCAGGGATTTTTTTTTTTTAGACAGAGTCTTGCTCTGTTGCCCAGGCTGGAGTGCAATGGCACGATCTCGGCTCATCGCAACCTCTGCCTCCCGGGTTCGAGCGATTCTCCTGCCTCAACCTCCCAAGTAGCTACTATTACAGGTGCCCACCACCACATCCAGCTAACTTTTGTCATTTTTTTAGTAGAGATGGGGTTTCACCATGTTGGCCAGGTTGGTCTTGACCTCCTGACCTCAGGTGATCCACCCTCCTCAGCCTCCCAAAGTGCTGGGATTACAGGCGTGAGCCACCGTACCCGGCCTCACCAGACATCATTGTAAGCACTGGGGATGTGGCAGTGTGCTGGACAGCAGTGGAGTACACAGCAGTGTCTACTAGAGACCAGCACTGTCCTATGAGCTTCAGTGTCTTATGAACCCATTTGACAGGTGAGGTCACTAAGGCACAAGAGGTTATGCCTCTTTCTCAGGGTCACCAGGGCCTCACAGGAAACCCCACCATCACAGAGCCTCCAAGGCAGACACCTAGTCCCACACCTTCCTCAGCCCCCAAATCCTGCCTCTTCCGAGGCAGAAGACCACAGCACTGGAGAACAGAGTCTAAGGCACCTTGGGCTCAACCGCCACCCTGGTGGGCACCCAATACAGACTGTGCTGTATTGAGAGGTCTCAGTGCCTCAGCTTCCTCATCTGTAGATGAGGATAACAGTATCCACCTCCTAGGATGGGTGAAAATCACACAAATTAACATCCATTAGGTTTTTTATTTTTGAGACAGAGTCCAGCTCTGTTGCCAGGCTGGAGTGCAGTGGTGCGATCTTGGCTCAATGCAATCTGTCTCCCAGGTTCAAGCGATTCCCCTGCCTCAGCCTCCTGAGGGGCTGGGACTACAGGTGCCTGCCACCATGCCTGGCTAATTTTTTCTATTTTAGTAGAGACGGGTTTTCGCCATGGCCGCGATGGTCTCGATCTCCTGACCTCGTGATCCACCCTCCTCGGCCTCCCAAAGTGCTGTGATGACAGGCGTGAGCCACGGCGCCCGGCCCTGGCCAGGTTCTTAGGAGGCAGCCTGTTGTGTAGATGGCCCGTGACTGTCAGCTGTTGCCATTATCTGTAACATACTGGTTGCTGCTGTCCTGCTGAGGCTACCTGGAGGTCTCTGGACAGTCCTCACCTGTGTCCGCTTCCCACCCATCCACCCCTGCGGCCCTAAGTCTGCCTAGAGCCTCACCGTCCTCGCTGGGGGCTCCGGGAGAGGACTCCGAGTCTGAGGAGCTGCCCGGTGGGGCCCCGCCCGCCGCAGCATTGCCCCCCGCCTCCTTCAGCCATTTCTTCCTCTTCTTAGGGGGCGGCTCAGCCTTCACCTTGGTGGGCCGGGCCTTAGGCAGCCGGGAGGTGGCAGGCTGTCCCGTGGCAAGACTCCGCTCTGGCCTCGTCTGCCGTCCGCTGGTGGCCCGCTCGCCCCGCAGTGGCCGCTCCCCACGTGTCACCTTCTCCTTCTCCTTCTCCACAGGCCGCAGGAGGGAGGGCTTCTCAGGGGCAGGGGGCTCAGGCATGGCTGTCTCAGGCGTCTGCTCTGGGGGCTTCTCAGATGTTGTCTTTTCAGGGGTCTCAGGCTTGGGAGGTGGCGCTGGGGCCTTAGGGGGAGGTGCGGAGCTACCCCCAGCAGATGTGGGGTTCTTGGCCTGCCCGGAGCGTCTAGAAGGGAATGGAGAAGGAACTACAGTCAGCAGCCCCCAAGAAGCCAGATTCTTCTCCTTAGAGCCCTAAGCACAGAAACAGCTTCTCTCATATTATCCCCCTCCTCTGTGTATCTGCCCCCCTCTCTCTCTGGGTCTCTGTCCCTCTTTCTCTAGGTTTCTGGGTCCCTGTATCCTTCTCTGAGTCTCTGCCCCCTCCCGTCTCTGGGACTCTGTCACCCTTTCTCTGGGTTTCTGTCCTCCCTGTCTCTGTCCCTCTTTTTCTCTGGGACTCTGTCTCCGTCTGAGTCTCCATCTCCCACGTCTCTGGGTCTCTGAACCCTTCTCTGTGGGTCTCTGTCCTCTTATTTCTGAGTCTCTGTCCTCTGCCTCTGGGTCTCTGTCCTTTCTCTTTGGGTCTGTCCCTCCTCTCTGTGGATCTCTGTTCCTCTCTCTCTGGGTCTCTGTTCCCCTCTATCTCTAGGTCTCTGGGTCCCTGTGTCCTTCTCTGAGTCTCTGCCCCTCCCGTCTCTGGGTCTTTGTCCTTTCTCTCTGGGTGTGTCCCCTCCTCTCTCTGGGTCTCTGTCCCCCTCTCTGTGGATCTCTGTCCCTCTCTCTCTGGGTCTGTGTCCCCCTCTCTCTCTGTGTCTCTGTCCTCCCCTCTCTGTGGGTCTCTGTCCCGCTCTCTCTGGATCTCTGTCCCCCTTTCTCTGGGTCTCTGTCCCCCTCTCTCTCTGGGTCTCTGTCCCCTGCTCTCTCTGGGTCTCTGTCCCCCCCACTCTGGGTCTCTGTCCCCCTCTCTCTCTGGGTCTGTCTCCCTCTCTCTCTGGATCTCTGTCCCTCTCTCTGGGTGTCTGTCCCTCTTCTCTCTCTCTGGGCCTCTGTCCCTCTCTCTCTAGGTCTCTGTCCCCCTCTCTCTGGGTCTCTGTCCCCCTCTCTCTGGGTATCTGTCCCTCTCTCCGGGTCTCTGGCCCCCTGTCTCTGGGTCTCTGTCCCCCCCTCTCTCTGGACCTCTGTCCCTCTCTCTCTGGGCCTCTGTCCCTCCCGTCTCTAGGTCTTTGTCCTTTCTCTCTGGGTGTGTCCCCTCCTCTCTCTGTGGATCTCTGTCCCTCTCTCTCTGGGTCTGTGTCCCCCTCTCTCTCTGTGTCTCTGTCCTCCCCTCTCTGTGGGTCTCTGTCCCGCTCTCTCTCTGGGTCTCTGTCCCCCTCTCTCTGGGCCTCTGTCCCCCTCTCTCTGGGTCTCTGTCCCCCTCTCTCTCTGGGTCTCTGTCCCCTCCTCTCTCTGGGTCTCTGTCCCCCCCCACTCTGGGTCTCTGTCCCTCTTCTCTCTCTCTAGGCGTCTGTCCTCCCCTCTGTGGTCCCTGTCCCCACCCCCCCAGCCCCCTCTCTTGCATGCTCCATCCCCAGGCCCATCGGCGCAGCGTGCTGCCTGCCCATGTCCCCCATGGTTGGTACCTGACGGGCACTGGGGGCCGATGCCAGGGTTTCCGAGCACAGACCCTCACGTAGTCCTTCTTATTGACATTTTCCAGGAACTTTACATAGAGGCGCTGGTACCGATTTTTTGCGTCCCCAAAATACCCCAAATACTACGGGGAGAAAGAGGAACATGAGGAGGTTCTCGACGCTGCTCCAGCTGGATGGACAACGCTCCCGCGCACCGGGTGACCTGGGCAGCCGCCCGGAGCCGGCCCGCGGCAGGGGGCCCCCTCCAGGAAAACCGCGGAGCAAGTCACAGCCATGCTAAGGGAAACCCCAGCACTAGATACCCCGCCCCGCGCCCCCCAAGTCCTCGGTCCCCTTTGCTGGCTTACATTACTAGTGGCACAAAACTGCCTCTGGCCGTCCTTGATCTCCGGAGTGAATTTCTGCAGAAGGGCCTTCTGGACTCGCCAGATGGGTGGGGGTTCGCGCCCCGTTTGCAACGCCAGCTGAGGAGGAGGGGTGTGGTGAGGCTGGCAGGGTCAGCCCCCATTCCTGTAACTCTTGCCCCTACTCCCCAGCCCACTGGCCTCCCTCAACATCCCCTTCGAGAGAAGGCAGAGACAGGCCAGGGACGGTGGCTCACGCCTGTAATTCCAGCACTTTGGGAGGCAGAGACAGGTGGATCATGAGGTCAGGAGATCGAGACCATCCTGGCCAACATGGTGAAACCCATCTCTACTAAAGATACAAAAATTAACTGGGTGTGGTGGCCTGTGCCTGTAATTTCAGCTACTTGGGAGGCTGAGGCAGGAGAATCGCTTGAACCCGGGACGCGGAGGTTGCAGCGAGCCAAGATTGCACCATTGCACTCCAGTCTGGCGACAGAGTGAGATTCCGTCTCAAAAAGAAAAAAGAAAAGAGGCAGAGACCCTCTTTCGCCCAGGCTGGAGTAGAGTGGTGTGATCTTGGCTCACTGCAACCTCCACCTCCCGGGTTCAAGCAATTCTCTGCCTCAGCCTCCTGAGTAGCTGGGATTACAGGCATTCACCACCACGCCCGGCTAATTTTTGTATCTTTAGTAGAGATGGGGGTTTCACCATCTTGGCCAGGCTGCTCTTGAACTCCTGACCTCGGATCCACCTGCCTCAACCTCCTAAAGTGCTGGGATTACAGGCATGAGCCACTGTGCCTGGCCACCAACAAAAATCTTCTAGCCCCAAGTGTGTTCAGCTCTGTGTGCAGCTTGAACCTGGCCCTGTCCCCTCCTGCCCACCCAGTATCCTGGATAGGGCTGCTTGTTCTTAGGCTGTAGAGTTGGAGTCACTATTGAATTACAGTACGAAAGCCTAAAGCTTCCCTTGTGACTCAGAATAATGACAATCTCTGAGCACCGGCCGCCGTGTACCATGCGGGACAAGAGGTTACGGTTGTGAGCCATATGCCCTGTGGGGGTCGATTGTGTCCCCCTGTAATTCTTTTTTTCTTTTCTGAAACAGAGTCTCACTCTGTTGCCCAGGCTGGAGTGCAACGGCACAATCATGGTTCACAGCAGCCTCCAACCCCTGGGCTCAAGTGATCCTCCTGCCTCAGCCTCCCAAGTAGCTGGGAGCACAGGTGTGCACCACCACACCTGGCTAAATGTTTTTTGTAGAGACGGGATTTCCTCATGTTGACCAGCATGGTATTGAACTCTGGGGCTCAAATGATGGTCCTGCTTCGGCCTCCCAAAGTGCTGGGATTACTATGAGCCATAGTGTCTGGCTGCCACATCAAATTCTTTTTTTTTTTTGGAGACAGAGTTTCACTCGTTACCCAGGCTGGAGTGTAATGGCGCAATCTCGGCTCACGGCAACTTCCGCCTCCTGGGTTCAGGCAATTCTCCTGCCTCAGCCTCCTGAGTAGCTGGGATTATAGGCACACGCCACCATGCCCAGCTGATTTTTTGTATTTTTAGTAGAGATGGGGTTTCACCATGTTGACCAGGATGGTCTCGATCTCTTGACCTCGTGATCCACCCGCCTTTGCCTCCCAAAGTACTGGCTTGAGCCACCGCGCCCGGCCTGCCACATCAAATTCTTATCGTGAAACCTAATCCCCAAAATGATGGTATTAGAAGCTGGGGACCTTTCAGAGGTGATTAGGTCATAAGGACAGAGCCTCATGAATGAAATTAGTGCCCTTAGACAACTGTCTCCAGTCTGGGCGCGGTGGCTCAAGCCTGTAATCCCAGCACTTTGGGAGGTTGAGGTGGGTGGATCACGAGGTCAGGAGATCCAGAACATCCTGGCTAACACAGGGAAACCCCGTCTTTACTAAAAATACAAAAAATTAGCTGGGAGTGGTGGCACACTCCTGTAGTCCCAGCTACTCGGGAGGCTGAGGCAGGAGAATCACTTGAATCCAGGAGGCAGAAGTTGCAGTGAGCTGAGATAGTGCCACTCACTGTACTCCAGCCTGGGCAAGAGAGTGAGACTCCATCTCAAAAAGAAAGAAAAGGGGCCAAGCGCGGTGGCTCATGCCTGTAATTCCAGCACTTTGGGAGGCCGAGGCAGGTGGATCACGAGGTCAAGAGATCGAGACCATCCTGGTCAACATGGTGAAACCCCGTCTCTACTAAAAATACAAAAAAATTAGCTGGGCATAGTGGAGCATGCCTGTAATCCCAGCTATTCGGGAGGCTGAGGCAGGAGAATTGCCTGAACCCAGGAGGCAGAGGTTGCAGTGAGCCGAGATCGCACCATTGTACTCCAGCCTGGGTAACAAGAGTGAAACTCTGTCTCAAAATAAAAAATAAATAAAAATACAAAAATTAGCTGGGCATAGTGGAATGCGCCTGTAATCCCAGCTACTCAGGAGGCTGAGGCAGGAGAATTGCCTGAACCCAGGAGGCGGAGGGTGCGATGAGCCGAGATCATGCCATTGCACTCCAGCCTGGGTAACAAGAGCGAAACTCCGTCTCAAAATAAAAAAAAAAAAAAAAAAAAGAAAGAAAAGAAAAAAGAAAACAAATAAATTAATTAATTAATGCCCTTATAAAACTGTCTCCAGTCCGGGGAAGGTGGCATGGCTCATGCCTGTAATCCCTACACTTTGGGAGGCTGAGGCAGGCGGACTGCCCGAGCTCAGGAGTTTAAGTCCAGCCTGGGCAACGTGGGGAAACCCTGTCTCTATTAAAATACAAAAACTTAGCCGGGAGTGGTGGCGTGGGCCTGTGGTCCCAGCTACTCGGCAACCAGCTGCACTGCACTGTCTGCCTCTCAGGTTCAAGCAACTCTCCTATTTCAGCCTTCTGAGTAGCTGAGACTATAGGCACCTGCCACCATGTTCAGTTAATTTTTGTATTTTAGTAGAGACGGGGCTTTACCGTACTGGTCAGGCTGGTCTCGAACTGCTGACCTCAGGTGATCCACCTGTCTTGGGCTCCCAAAGTACTGGGATTACAGGCGTGGGCCACCAAGCCCTGCCACATCTCTGTTGCTTATAAGCCACCCAGTCTATGGTATTCATAGCAGCCTGAAGGGTCTAAGACACCGAAAAAGCCTTTTCACAGAGGTTAGCAACAGAGGTAATGAGACAGACAAGCAAATAGACAAAACAGAGTTTGTGGCCTGTGCCAAGAACAGGCAGGTGAGGTAACCTGAGACCATTTCATCAGCATGTCCACAGCAGGGAAGACACAGTGACAGGAAGGCTCCCTATCTCTGCTCCCCCCGCCCCACAAACACCTGTGCGCTGACCATCACCACCCTGCAGTCTGTGTGTGCCCTGGCTGGGCACTGATACAGACCCAAGAAACAACAGTACAAGTCATAAAAGTCCTGATGCCAATTCCCTGGATACTTGAGAAGCCTGGAGGAGGGGCCTCAATTTTTTTTTGGACATGGAGTCTCACTCTATTGCCCAGGCTGGAGTCTGGAGTACAGCAGTGTGATCTCGGCTCACCACACCCTCTGCCTCCAAGGTTGAAGGAATTCTCCTGCCTCAGCCTCCCTAATAGCCTGGGGTTACAGGTGCCCGCCACCACACCCAGCTAATTTTTGTATTTTTAGTAGAGACAGGGTTTCGCCATGTTGGCTGAACTGGTCTTGAACTCCTGACCTCAGGTGATCTTCGCACCTCAGCCCCCCAAAGTGCTGGGATTACAGGCATGAGCCATTGTGCTCAGCCTTGAATTTAAACTGAATCCAAGAATGCTTCCCGGAATAGGTGACGGATGTCAGAGAGTCCCTGAAAGGTACATGTCTTCAAAAGGGGCACCAGGCTGAGCAGCATAGCTCATGACTATAATCCCAACACTTTGGGAGGCCAAGGTGGGCGGATCACTTGAGGTCAGACGTTTGAGACCAGCCCCACCAACATAGTGAAACCCCACCTCCACAAAAATACAAAAATTGGCTGGGCGCAGCCATGCATGCCTGTAGTCCCAGCTACTTGGGGAGCTGAGGCAGGAGAATCGCTTGAATCTGGAAGGTGGAGGTTGCAGTGAGCTGAGATCACACCACTACACTTGGCCTGGGCAATACAGCGAGACCCTATTTCAAAAAAAAAAATAGCAGGCCATGCTCAGTGGCTCATACCTGTAATCCCAGCACTTTGGGAGGCCGAGGTCGGCGGATCATGAGGTCAGGAGACCGAGACCAACGTAGCCAACATGGGGAAACCCTGTCTCTACTAAAACACAAAAAATTAGCCGGGTCTGGTGGTGCATGCCTGTAGTCCCAGCTACTCGGGAGGCTGAGGCTGAGGAATCATTTGAACCAGGGAGGTGGAGGTTGCAGTGAGCTGAGATCGCACCACGAGATCTCACCACTGCAGTCCAGCCTGGCGACAGAGCAAGACTCCATCTCAAAAAAAAAAAGATAAATAAAAAACAAAAGGTAACAGGTTGAGGAAGCCATCGGAGCATCTCTGCAGCATGGGGAGACAGCCCCTCCCTCTCCCCTCTTCCACTCCCCGTGCCGGCTTCCTCTGAGGAAGCTGCTGATGCCGTAGCTGGAGTCAGGCCCTCTGGCTCGGCACATCCTCACTGGGCCTGGTACCTTCCCTCCAATCACTTTTTTTGGTTTGTTTCTGGTTTTTTTTTGAGACGGTCTCGTGCTGTCACCAGGCACCAGGCTGGAGTGAGTGGCGCGACCTCAGCTCACTGCAACCTCCTCCTCCTGAGTAATCATTTTTTTTTTTTGAAATAGAGTTTCACTCTTGTTGCCCAGGCTGGAGTGCAATGGCATGATCTACGCTCACAGCAACCTCTGCCTCCCAGGTTCAAGCAGTTCTGCCTCAGCCTCCCGATTAGCTGGGACTACAGGCAAGCGCCACCATACCCGGCTAATTTTCGTATTTTTAGTATAAACGGGGTTTCTCCATGTTGGTCAGGCTGGTCTCAAACTCCCCACCTCAGGTAATCCACCCGCCTCAGCTTCCCAAAGTGCTGGGATTACAAGTGTGAGCCACCTCGCCCGACCCCTCAAACCGCTTTTCCTTCCAGCATCCCCACCCACGCCCAGTCATCAGGCCTGACCCTGGTTCACCCTTGCCTGTTCCCCAAAAAAGGCCAGTCAATCCCCAAGCCCCACCCATCCTGCCTCTCCCCATGTCACTCACGTCACTGACCACGCCCACTGCAGATTTACTAAAAACGTGGCCTGGGCCACAGCCTCCTACTCAGCGGAAACCACAGCTGATGGAGCTTTGACCTGGGGAGCTAACCAGCAGACGAATCACTGACCTCTCTCTCTCTCTCTCTCTTTTTTTTTGGATGGAGTTTCACTCTTGTCGCCCAGGCTGGAGTGCAGTGATGCAATCTGAGCTCACTGAAACCGCCTCCCAGGTTCAAGCGATTCTCCTGCCTCAGCCTCCCAAGTAGCTAGGATGACAGGCATTCGCCACTACTCCCAGCTAATGTTTTGTATTTTTAGTAGACAGGGTTTCACCATGTCTCAAACTGCTGACCTCAGGTGATCCACCAGACTCGGCCTCCCAAAGTGTTGGATTTACAGGCATAAGCCTGGCCTTTTTTTTTTTTTTCAATTCTTTTGAGACAGGGTGTTACTCTGTCACCCAGGCTGGAGTGCAGTGGCACAGTCGTGACCATAGCAACCTGTAGTCTCAACTTCCTAGGCTCAAGTGATCCTCCTGCCTCGGTCCCCTACCCACCAAGTAGCTGGGACTACAGGTACATGCCACCACTCCTGGATAATTTTTGCATTTTTTTGTAGAAATGGGGTTTCACGGCCAGGCGAGGTGGCTCATGCCTGTAATCCCAGCATTTTGGGAGGCTGAGGTGGGTGGATCACCTGAGGTCAGGAGTTTGGGACAAGCCTGACCAACACGGTGAAACCCCATCTCTACTAAAAATACAAAAATTAGTAGGGCGCGGTGGCAGGCGCCTGTAATTGCAGCTACTCAGAAGGCTGAGGCCGGAGGATGGATCACTTGAACCCAGGAGGCAGAGGTTGCAGTGAGCCAAGATCACACCATTTCACTCCAGCCTCGAGGACAAGAGTGAGACCGAGTCTTTTAAAAAAAGGGGGTGGGGGGGCCAGGCTCAGTGGCTCACACTTATAATCTCAGCACTTTGGGAGGCCGAGGCGGGTGGATCACGAGTTCAGCAGCTCGAGACCAACCTGGCCAACATGGTGAAAGCCCATCTCTATTAAAAATATAAAAATGAGCCTGGCGTGGTGGTGCACACCTGTTGTCCCAGTTACCCGGGAGGCTGAAGTAAGAGAATCGCTTGAACCCAGGAGGTTTTGTGAGCCAAGATCCCGCCACTGCACTCCAGCATGGGTAACAACAGAGCAAGCGCCGTCCCAAAAGAAAAAAAAAAAACTAGCCAGGCATGATGGCTTGTGCCTATAATCCCAGCTACTTGGGAGGCTGAGGCAGGAGAATCACTTGAACGTGGGAAGCGGAGGCTGCAGTGTGCCAAGATCACACCAGCACTCCAGCCTGGGCAACAGAGCAAGACTCCCTCTCAAAAAAAAAAAAAAAGAAAGAAAGAAAGAAACAGTTTACCATGGCAGGCCAAACTCCAAGCTTCAAGCAATCCTCCTATCTCAGGCCCCCAAAGTATTGGGATTATAGGCGTGGGCCACCACACCCAGCCAGGGACCTCATCTTGGCCCTGTAGGCTGAGCAGAACCAACCAGATTTTCTCCTGAGAATCTGCACTGTGACGAGCTAAGACATGTGGCACAAGCAGTGGGGGTGTTAAGCCACTGAGCTAGAGATACTCAGACTCGATATTAATGAGAAAGCTGCAGGGTCCCATGAACAGGGAGTCAGTCCCAGGACAGAGGCTGTGGACAGAGTACCGTCCAGGCCTGAACAGTTCCCCAGTCATCTCCCCGCTGGCCAGGGGCTCAAAATGGCGCAGAGCCTAATGTCTTCCAACAGCACCCATGGAACTCACCCCTGCATCCAAGTCCGACATGGCTGAGCCCCACCCACCTGCCCAGCCCAGCCCCAGCGCTCTGTCCAGCCACTCAACGCCTCATGTTCCTGCATACCACAAACACAGCATGCCTTCCCTCACCACAGGACCTTTGCGCAGCTGTTTCCTCTGCTTGGACAGCTCCAACACCACACTCTTCTCCACCCAATGAACTTGTTTTTGTTTTTGAGATGGAGTCTTGCTCTGTCACCCAGGTTGGAGTGCAATGGCGTGATCTCTGCTCACTGCATACTCTGCCTCCCAAGTTCAAGCAATTCTCCTGCCTTAGCCTCCCGGGTAGCTGGGATTATGGGCACCTGTCACCACACTGGGCTAATTTTTGTATTTTTAGTAGAGACAGGGTTTCACCATGTTGGTCAGGCTGGTCTCAAACTCCTGACCTGTGATCAGCCCCTCTCAGCCTCCCAAAGTGTTGGGATTTACAGGTGTGAGCCACTGTGCTCAGCAGAACTTTTTTTTTTTTTTAAGACACAGTCTCACCCTGTCACCTAGGCTGGAGTGTAGTGGCATGATCTTGGCTCACTGCAAACTCCGCCTCCTGAATTTAAGCCATTCTCCTGCCTCAGCCTCCTAAGTAGCTGGGATTACAGGGGCCTGCCACCACACGAAGCTAATTTTTGTAGTAGAGACAAGATTGCACCATGTTGGCCAGGCTAGTCTTGAACTCCTGACCTCAAGTGATCCACCCACCTTGACCTCCCAAAGTGCTGGGATTATAGATGTGAGCCACCATGCCTGGCCAACTTTCTTTTTTGAGACAGGGTTTCCCTCCAGTTACCCAGGTGGGAGTGCAATGGAGCAATCTCAGGTGATCCTCCTACCTCAGCCTCCTGAATAGCTGGGAGTACAGGCATGCACTACCACACCTGGCTATTGTTTTGTATTTTTAGTGGAGATGGGGTTTTGCCATGTTGACCAGGCTGGTGTTGAAACTCCTGAGCACAAGCAATCCACCGACCTCAGCCTCCCAAAGTGCTGGGGTTCCAGGCAGGAGCCAGTGCGCCTGGCCTCCGCCCCTTTTCCATGCTTGGAGCATACAGGCTGCCCAACCCTTACAGCAACCCCAGCAACAGTGCTGGTTTACAGACGGGGAAGGAGAATGTGGTAGCCTGGCCCTATCAATTTCGGCAGCTCATCCCCACAAGTGGTTCTTAAGCTTTTGAGATTGATTTTTTTTTTTATTTTGAGACAGGATCACATTCTCTGTCACCCAGGCTGGAGTGCAGTGGCATAATTATGGATCACTACAACCTCAACTTCCGGGGCTCAGGGGATTCTCCCACGTCAGCCTCTCCAGTAGCTGGGACCACAGGAGGGCACCACCATGTCTTGTTAAGTTTTTTTGAATTTTGTATAGAGACAGGGTCTCACTATGTTACCCTGGCTGATCTCAAACTCTTGGGCTCAAGTGATCTGCCCGCCTCAGCCTCCCAAAGTGCAGGGATTACAGGATTGAGCCACTGTGCCCGGGATGACAGACCTGAGCACTTGAAATGTGGCTGATCCAATGGATGTGTTAGATGCGTATGAAGTATCCACAGGATTGGGCCAGGCTTGGTGGCTGACACCTGTAATCCCAGCACTGGGAGGCCAAGGCGGGCAGATCACGAGGTCAGGAGTTCGTGACCAGCCTGTCCAATGTGGTAAAACCTCGTGTCTATTAAAAACACAAAAATTAGCTGGGTGTGGTGGCACACGCCTGTAGTCCCAGCTGCTTGGGAAACTGGGGCAGTAGAATCACTTTAACCCAGGAGGCGGAAGTTGCAGTGAGCCAAGATCGCACCACTGCACTTCAGCCTGGGAGACAGAGTGAGACTAAGTCTAAAAAAAAAAAAAAGTGGGCCAGGCGCGGTGGCTCAAGCCTGTAATCCTAGCACTTTGGGAGGGCAAGGCGGGTGGATCACGAGGTCATGAGATCGAGACCATCCTGGTCAACATGGTGAAACCCCGTCTCGACTAAAGATACAAAAATTAGCCGGGCACGGTGGCGTGTGCCTGTAACCCCAGCTACTCAGGAAGCTGAGGCAGGAGAATTGCCTGAACCCAGGAGGCGGAGGTTGCGGTGAGCCGAGATTGCGCCATTGCACTCCAGCCTGGGTAACAAGAGCGAAACTCCGTCTCAAAAAAAAAAAAAAGAAATAAAAAAACTTGCCAGCATTGTTATATGCTTATAGTCCTAGTTACTCGGGACGCCGAGGAGGGAGGGTTGCTTGAGCCCAGGAGTTTGAGGCCGCGGTGAACTATGATCATGCCACTGCTCTCCAACCTGGGTGACAGAGACTCTGCCTCAAAAAAACAAAAATAAGAATAAATGGCAGAGATTTGAGTTAGGTTAAACGAAAGCTGAGCTCTTAACTACACCAGCAGCCTGCCCTGTCTCCAGGCCCACAAATGAGTCCCCAAGGTCTGTATGTGTGACTCAGGCGTGGGGCTTTGTCTTTCATTATAATGCACATTCAAGTTGTATTTTAAGCATCTGAGTCCTCGCCTGGCCCCTTCCCCTGCCCCATGCCAGCTGGGAGGTGGTGTCAGATGGCCCTGGCTCCAATCTGAGGTTGGTACCAGCCAGCCGACGGATGCCCTTTCTCTGAATGTGAACGTCTCCATCTGTAAAATGGGGATGGTCAAGCTCCCTGCCCCAGGGCCCTGTTCATGCGACCCAGTGCCTGGTCAGCTGCATTTGACTAGAACGTACACGGTGCCCGGCTGAGTCAGGGGATAAGAAATATGGGTTCCTAGGCTGGGCGCGGTGGCTCACACCTGTAACCCCAGTACTTTGGGAGGCTGAGGCAGCAGAATTGTTAGAACCTGGGAGGTGGAGGTTGCAGTGAGCTGAGATCACACCAGGTGACAGAGCAAGACTCTGTCTCAAAAAATAAAAGAATATGGGTTCTTAGTGCCAGCAGAGCTGGGTGTGGATTCCAAGCTGCAGAAGCCTGGGAAGGCTACTTTACCTCTCTGTGCCTTGGTTTCCTTCCCTATAAAGTGAGGACAATAGGCTGGGCACAGTGGCTCACTCCCGTAATCCCAGCATTTTGGGAAGCTGAGGCGGGCAAGTCACTTGAGGCCAGGAGTTTGAGACCAGCCTGACCAACATGGAGAAATCCTGTCTCTACTAAAAACACAAAAAAATATTGTTGTGGCGGCTCATGCCTGTAATCCCAGCTACTCGGGAGGCTGAGGCAGGAGAATCGCTTGAACCTGGGAGGTGGAGGTTGCAGTGGGCTGAGATCTCGCCATTACACTCCAGCCTGGGCAGTAAGAGCAAAACTCCATCTCCAAATAAATAAATAAACACAAAAGTAGCCAGGTGTGGTGGCACATGCCTATAATGTCAGCTACTTGGGAGGCTGAGGCAGGAGAATCTCTTGAACCCCGTGAGGTGGAGGTTGCGATGAGCCAAGATCTCCCCATTGCCCCTCCACCCTGGGAAACAAGAGTGAAACTCCGTCTCAGAACATAAAAAAAATGGTTAAAATAAACTTCATGGTACGTAGGTGATCACGATTTAAAAAACAAAGAAAGATAAAACAAAATCCTGAGTGCGACGTGCCCAAAATCCTGTTCCTCAGGAGGTACTAGACATTTGTTTTTTTCTTTTTCAGAGACAGGGTCTCACTCTGTCGCCGAGCCTGTTGTGCTGTGATGCAATCACAGACAGCTCACCAGAGCCTCAAACTCCCGGGCTCAAGCGATCCAGCCACCTTAGCCTCCCAAGTAGCTGACAGCACGCCTGGCTGATTTATTTACTGTTTTTGGTCGATGTGAGTGGTCTTGCTATTTGCACAGCTGGTCTCCAACTCCTGGCCTCAAGCGATCCTCCCACCTCAGCCTCTCCATGTTCTGGGATTACAGGCGAGAGCCACCAAACCCAGCCAATGCTCCTGTCACTGTTGTTCACTCACCCCACTCCTCACCTATCCCAGGCTGACAGCTAAATTAACTTCTGTGATTTAAAGAAATCATGCACATAAACTGAAATGTTACACACAGGACATCAAGGGGACCAGCATGGCCATGGGATACAGGCAGCATTTTCCTACATAACTTACAAATCTCTTAGGAATGTTCTTTTGGCCAGGCATGAGACCAGCCTGGCCAACATGGTGAAACCCAGTCTCTACTTAAAGACAAAAAAACTAGCTTGGCACAGTGGTGCATACCTGTAGTGCCAGCTACTTGGGAGGCTGAAGCAGGAGAATTGCTTGAACCTGGGAGGCAGAAGTTACAGCAAGCCGAGATTGTCTCCAGCCTGGTGACACAGTGAGACTGGGTGAAGAAAAGAAAAAGGAAAAGAAAGAAAAGAAAAGAAAAAAGTTCTTTTGGCCAGGTACGGTGGTGCATGCCTGCAATCCCAGCACTTTGGGAGGCCAAGGCAGGAGGATCACCTGAGCTCAGGAGTTCATGATGAACCTGGCCAAAAACAGTGAGGTCTTGTCAAGAAAAAAAGAGGGAGGGAGGGAGGGAAGGAGGGAGGGAGGGACGGAGGAAGGAAAGAAATGTTCTTTTGCAGGCATTACAAAGATAGTAAGGTACAAATGAGAAGATACGGTATCTGGGATGTGACGATGTTGGAATCTGAGTAATGGGTACACGGCTCTATTTTTTGTTTTTTTGAGATGAAGTCTCGTTCTGTCACCCAGGCTGGAGTACAGTGGCACAATCTCAGCTCATTGCAACCTCTGCCTTCCAGATTTAAGCAATTCTCCTGCCTCAGCCTCCTAAGTAGCTGGGACTACAGGTGCGCACCACTAGACTCAGCTAATTTATTTTTATTTTTAGTAGAGACAGGGTTTCGCCATGTTGGCCAGGCTGGTCTCGAACTCCTAACCTCAGATGATCTACCAATCTTCGGCCTCCCAAAGTGCTAGGATTACAGGTGTGAGCCACCACGCCTGGCCAAGATTAAAGTATGTGTCACACTGTACATGAAGGGCCAGATAATAATCTTGTCTCATCATCAGTAGAATCAATGACAGTGACTGACATGGAGAACGGCCTTGGCTTTGGTGCCACCATCAGGGTGAGAATGGGCTGACCCTCTGAGCACCTGCCCTGCCGCACGCCTGCGCAGAGTTCTCCACGGGCATCTGATAACACCTACCCCATGAAGCGCCTTGCACATTAATCCTCTGATCCACCTCTATCTGTCAGTGACAGCAGAGACCAGTAAACCTTATTCATGATGAGCCAGAGATATTTTTTGCCACTGAGGGCCAGCTAACTACCCAGCTCTCTGCCATATAGGAAAAACAGCCATACACATGTAAATGAATGGGCATGGTTGTGTGCCAATAAAACTTTATTTGCAAAAATAAGCAGTGGGCTGGATTTGGCCTAGGGGCCACAGTTTTCCAACCCTTGCAGTAGAATAACTGGAAGCAGTAAATAGGCTGTTGTATTTAACGATTTAAGATAGTTATTTAAAATACAGCCATCCGGGCACAGTGGCTAACTCCTGTAATCCCTGCACTTGGGGAGGCTGAGGCGGGTGGATCACGTGAGGTCAGGAGTTTGAGACCAGCCTGGCCAACATGGAGAAAACCCGTTTCTACCAAAATACAGAAATTAGCTGGGCATGGTGGTATGCACCTGTAATCCCAGCTACTCGAGAGGCTGAGACAAGAGAATCGCCTGAACCCAGGAGGTGGAGTTTTTAGTGAGCCGAGGACTGAGCCACCGCACTCCAGCCTGAGTGACAAGAGCAAGACTCCATCTCAGAAAAAAAAAAAGATAAAGCCTGACACACAATAAGCATTCTCCAATGATTCACTTTTCTTGTTTGAGAGACAAGATTTTCCTCTGTTGCCTAGGCTGGTCTCAAACTCCCAAAGTGCTGAGATTGCAGGTATTAGCCACCGCGTCCGGCCCAATTCACTGTTACACTTACAGGTTACATGTGTGTGGACCTGCAGGTAGTCTAGGTCATGACTCACATTTCCACCACTGTGCCGTCAACGGCAAAGCAGCCCGCCTCTCTCGGCTTGTCCATTAGACTAGAAGCTCCCTAAGGTGAGAACCTTGTCTGCTTGTACATTACCGGTCTTTTATGCAGAGACCACCCGCAGCAGGGTATCTGCATAGACATTAACAATCTCTTTACCTTCCACACAGGTAACACATGTATAGACACATACGCAGATAACACCTCTGAGGCCGGCAGGTCCTCGCCATCCCTATGGCCTCGTAGCACTGTGAATTCCAGGGGCGCCCAGCCATTCTGCCTCAGCCATGACTAGATCTGCAGGTCCCAACACAAGCCTGCCATTTAGCAGGCACTCAACAAACACTCGAAAGACCAACCCATCAGGCCGGGTTTCTGAAGGCTGGGACTCACCTTGAGGGAAGGGATGTCCTCGGCGCGGATGACAAACTCGTCCCGCTCCCGGAAGATGCCCTCTCCACCACTCTCGCCGGCCTCCTCGTCGGTCTCCCCACACACCGCCGCCGTCTCCTGCTTCTTGGCCAGGTGCAGGGGCCGGGTGTCCGGCAGCTCAGGGTCTTCGGGGGATGGGGCGGCAGCTGGCTCCTCAGGAGGGGCAGCAGGTGGGGCCACAGCTGGCGGGGGTGGCGGTGGAGGCGAGGGCACGGCTGGTGGAGGTGGAGGTGGAGGTGGTGGTGGTGGCAGCGGCGGTGGCGAGCTGGGCGTAGGGGCCACCAGCGGGGGTGGCGAGGGCAGGGCTGGCTGCGGAGGCGGTGGCGGAGGCTGAGGCTGAGGCTGAGGAGTTGGGGCAGGAGGCGGAGTGGGCGGGGGTTTCTCCTCCAGCAGTGGGGGCTCTGGGGGAGACAGGGGCATCAGGCCTGGACATTATTCATCATTCCTGGCACCTTTCCTCTTGTGCTTTAAACATCGCTTTCTGTACCAAGAGCCCCTCTGTCCATATCTGCCACTGAGCTCCAGTGGTCCTTCTACCCTAACAGAGTCTCTCCAGAGACCCACTCTGCCTCCAGTGGCTGTGAAGGAGACCTGTCTCCTATCCCTAATGCTCTTCTCAGTCTTGAAATGTCTTCGTGTTCTCAAATCCCTTTGTCTGGCTTTTTTTTTTTTTGAGATGAGTCTCACTGTTGTTCAGGCTGGAGTGCAGTGGTGCCATCTCAGCTCACTGCAACCTCCGCTTCCAGGTTCAAACCATTTTCCTGCTTCAGCTTCCAAAGTAGCTGGGATTACAGGCACCTACCACCACACCCAGCAATTTTTTTTTTTTTTTTAGTAGATACGTGGTTTCACCATGCTTACCAGCCTGGTCTCGAACTCTTGACCTCAGGCGATCCACTCCTCTCAGTCTCCCAAAGTACTCGGATTATAGGAGTGAGTCACCATGCTGGGCCAACCTTGTCTGGCTCTTAACTTCTCTTCCAGAATGGCCTCCCAACTCGTAAATCATCACATCCCTACCTCTACTTTCTCAGCTCCTCTTCCTCTAAGGCCTCGTCCCTCCAAGCCCATCTTTGCCCTTTCCCTGGCCAGCTCACCAGTGTGCAGACTGCTAACCCCTCCCGTCTGTCAGCTCCCTTCTTTAGGCCTTTTAAGAACCTCACAGGGGCCAGGCACAGTGGCTCACGCCTGTAATCCCAGCACTTTGGGAAGCCAAGGTGGGCGGATCACTTAAGGTCAGGAGTTTGAGACCAGCCTGGCCAACATGGTGAAACCTCGTCTCTCCCAAAAATATTTTTAAAAAACTAGTCAGGTGTTGTGGCACATGCCTATAATCCCAGCTACTTGGGAGGCTGAGGCAGGAGAATAGTTTGAACCCAGAAGGAAGAGGTTGCAGTGAGCCAAGATTGTGCCACTGTAATCCAGCCTGGGTGACAGACTGAGACTCTATCTTTAAAAAAAAAAAAAGTTCAGGTGTGGTGGCTCACACCTGTAATCCCAACACTTTGGGAGGCGGAGACAGGTGGATCACGAGATCAGGAGTTTGAGACCAGCCTCGCCAACATAGTGAAATCCCATCACTACTAAAAATATAAAAGCCAGGCATGGTGGCAACGCCTGTAGGCTGAGGCAGGAGAATTGCTTGAACCTGAGAGGCAGAGGCTGCAATGAGCCAAGATTGCACCACTGCGTTCCAGCCTGGGAAACAGAGCAAGACTCTGACTAAAAATAAAAAGAACCTCATAGGGTCTTTTTTTTGTTTGTTTATTTGAGAAAGGATCTTGATCTGTCACCCAGGCTGGAGTACTGTGGCTTGACCATGGCTCACTGCAGCCTCAACCTCCTGGGTTCAAGTTATCCTCCTGCCTCAGCCTCCCAAAATGCTGGGATTACAGGTGTGACCCACTGTGCTCAGCTTGTCATGGATTTTTTTTCTTCTTTTCGAACGCTCCCCTCTAACTCCCTGAAATCTCTCCTGACCCATGAAACAGATGCTTCTCCATCCCTTTCCTCAGCCACGGCCCTTCCCGGCCCTTCGAAGGCTCTCGCAGCCTGGCTGTTCTCTCCTGCAATAACCCTGGCAGCTTCGGCCTCACCCCATCTCACCTCTCCACTCCTCAATCCCCACCTTTCTTTTTCCTTTTTTTTTTTTTTTGAGATACAGTTTCGCTCTTGCTGCCCAGGCAGGAATGCAATGGCTCACTGCAACCTCCGCCTCCCGGGTTCAAGCAATTCTCCTGCCTCAGCCTCCAAAGTAGCTGGGATTACAGGCACCTGCCACCACATCTGGCTAATTTTTATATTTTTAGTGGAAAAGGGGTTTCACCATGTTGGCCAGGCTGGTCTGGAACTCCCGACCTCAGGTGATCCGCCCACCTCAGCCTCACAAAATGCTGGGATTACAGGTGTCCACCGTACCCAGCCCATTCCACACCATTCTATACCCCTCAAAAGCCCTCTCCAGGCCGGGCGCGGTGGCTCAAGCCTGTAATCCCAGCACTTTGGGAGGCCAAGGCAGGTGGATCACGAGGTCAACAGATCGAGACCATCCTAGTCAACATGGTGAAACCCCATCTCTACTAAAAATACAAAAAATTAGCTGGGCATGGTGGTGCGTGCCTGTAATCCCAGCTGCTCAGGAGGCTGAGGCAGGAGAATTGCCTGAACCCAGGAGGTGGAGACTGCGGTGAGCCGAGATCGCACCATTGCACTCCAGCCTGGGTAACGAGCGAAACTCCATCTCAAAAAAAAAAAAAAAAAGTCCTCTCCATTCCCAAAGACCCCTCTCTGCCCTCCTGTAAGCCCCACCTCTCAACTCCCAATGGCTCTGTTTCCACTGTTAACATCCTTTAAACTGTGTCCAAAGCCAGAGCATAACCCAAACCCTGTGCCCCCAAGCCTCCCCTTCCACCCCCAACCCCAAGACCCATCACCCTCCCCACGTCTCTCTCTGCCCCCAGACACCTTTCTGCACCTTCACACACGGCTGACTCAGAGCCCTCCTCAGTCCCCACACCCCACCAGTTTAGAACCTGGGTAGCCCCCTCCTTCCCTGTAATTTGTCACCTGCTCTGTCTCCCTGTACTCTCCAGGGTCTGCCTTGAGGCCCCTTGTACTCCACTTAGCACCTCTAGGAAATCAGAAAAAGATGAACCTTCCTCAAAACACTTGAGTACCCCCAATCTCCCTTCATAAACAGGCGAGCTTACTCCATCTATGTGAATGGTATTTCTTTTTTTTTTAAATGACCAAGCCTCAACTATAGATAGACCAGGAAATGGTGTCTCTTAAGCAGTGTGTAACCTGCAACCCTGAAGCTTCACCCCACTCCCACACCACCGTGCCAGCACTCACCGGGAGTGCCACTGCTGTTGGCACTGGGGAGCCCCGGAAGAGGGGGTGGCGCTGGAACTGCAGCCGCGGCGGCCAAGGGCGGCCCCTCCGGGGTGGAGGTGTCCTTTGGCCCAGCAAGGGGGGGGTCATCCAGGGCAGAGATGGCCGAGGAGATGCTCTCCTGCAGATCGCGGTTCTTGGCCACAGAGTCTTCCTCGTCCGAGGAGAAGGAAGGCAGCGTCTCAAGGTTCCGCTTCAGCTCCTCATCCAGCCGCTTGCAGGGTGAAGGGCAGCCCAGCCCAAGCCCCTCACTCTCCGCAGCCTCCAGGGCGCCCCCAAGCCCAAAGGCTCCTGAAGGTGGGGGGTGTGGCACAGCGGGGGTGGCAGGGGGCTGGGGCTGCAGGCCTCGGGCTGGCACAGAGGGTGGCACACTCTTGGGAGGGCTGAGCGGAGGCGTCAGGCCAGCCTGGTAGAGTGGTGGGTGGCGCTTGCCTGACTTGAGGAAGTCCAAGAAGGAGGCCATGAAACCCGACTTCATCTCCGGCTGCTTCTCCTCCACCTCCTTGATCTTGGCCTCGATCTTCTCGCGAGTCAGGCTGGAGTCCAGGCTGTTGTGGTCAGTGCCTGATATGGCATCACCCGATGAGGCTCCCAGACCCTCGCCAGCCTTGGGCACAGACAGCTTGATCTAGACATGGGAGTGGCGGGCCGTGAGGGCCCAGGAGTCTGCGCCCCCAGTCCCATCCTCCCTCAGCCCCAAAAGTCCAAATTTACAGGTGCTCAGGCTGTGAACTTATTTACGTATTTTTTTTTAGACAGAGTCTTGCTCTGTCACCCAGGCTGGAGTGCAATGTCGAGATCTCAGCTCACTGCAACCTCTGCGTCTGGGTTCAAGAGATTCTCCTGCTTCAGACTCCCAGGTAGTTGGGATTATAGGCGTGCACCACCATGCCTGGATAATTTTTGTATTTTTAGTAGAGAACAGGGTTTCACCATGTTGGCCAGGCTGGTCTTGAACTCCTGACCTCAGGTGACCCACCCGCCTCAGCCTCCCAAAGTGCTGGGATTACAGGCATGAACCACTGCGTCCGGCCCAGCCTGCCAATTTCTAGAATTCAAACCTGCAGACTCCTTCTTTTACATACTAGAAGGACAAGACTGGAGTTCCTCCCTCAAAAGACCAGGAACTTAGACTCACTGAGCTCTTCGCTTCCAGCCCAGTTCGAGACCCAGGAACGTAGAATCCCTGAATCCCCATCCTTTGAGATATGGAAGTGAAAAGCAGGCAGCTTGGGTGAGGTAGCTTGTACCCATAATCCCAGCATTCTGGGAGGCCAAGGCGGGCGGATCACTTGAGGTCAGGAGTTTGAGACCCGCCTGATCAATGTAGTAAAACCCCATCTCTGCTAAAAATACAAAAAAAAAAAAGTAGCTGAGCTTGGTGGCGGGCACCTGTAATCCCAGCTACTTAGAAGGCCGGGGCAGTAGAATCTCTTGAATCCAGGAGGCAGAGGCTGCAGTGAGCCAAGATCATGTCACTGCATTCCAACCTGGGCAACAGAAACATTGTTTCAAAAAAAAGAAAAAAAAAAAGCAGGTAAAAGTCTAAGTCCCAACCTTCTGCCTCATTCGAAACCCTTGTTGCCCAGGCTGAAGTGTGGTAGCGTGATCTCAGCTCACTGCAACCTCCGCCTTCTGAGTTCATGTGATTCTCCTGCCTCAGCCTCCCAAAGTGCTGGGATTACAGGCATGAACCACAGTGGTCAGCTCAGACCCAGAATTGCAATTCTTAGATCTGTCAGAGGGACCCAGAAATTCCTCACTCACCTCCTCACAGATTACAGCAATATAAACCTTATCCCCCCCCCCCGCCCCCAAAAATGCCAAGGTGCGGCCCTAACCCCTTTAAGACTCAAACACCCTGCCCAGCCCCTCCTCCCTCATCCCCTACAAGACGCCATCCCCCTCACCTTAAGCGGCTTCAGGGGCTCCAACCGGGTGCCCCCCGCCTCCTCAGCCTTCCTACCCCGGCCTCGGCCTCGTCCGCGGGGTTTCTTGGCGCCATCGGCGGGTGTGGAGGCCGAGGCGGGCCCCGCAGTGGTGGGGACCTCCAGCGGGCGGATCCGGGGCCTCCCGCGGGGCCGGGGCGGCCCATCGCGCTTTGCCTTGGTGGGCTTGCGGCCACGGCGCCGGGGGCCATCAGGCCCCGGGTTGGGTGGACAGAAGTCGATGTCCCCCAGCGGGGAGAGAGCCGGGCGGGAACGGCAGCTGGAGACCAGGTCGGGCAGGCGCCGGGGGTTGAGGCGGATATCGGCGGGCACGTCGGCCTTGTCCTCATCGGCCTCGAACTCGTACTCCTGGGCGTACAGCTTCTTGGGGGTCTGGAAGGGCGGGTCGCGGCGCCGCAGCAGGTGGAAGGAGGACGTCTTGAGCAGCTTCTTTGGCTTGGTAGAGCAGAAGATGGGCGAGGTGAGGCCACCCTTGGGCTCGGAGGCTGGCGGCGGAGGCGGTGGCGGCGGAGGCGGGGGTGGCGGCGCCGCCTGGTGGGGGCCGCTCTGGATCAGGCCCAGCGGCTCAGCGTTGACTGTGGAGGGCAGCTCAGGGGGCTTGTTGGGGTCCAGGCCCAGCCCCGGAGTCTCGGGCCCAGCTCCGGACGCCCGGCCAGGACAGTAGGACCCATAGGGATCATAGGCAGGGGGACCCGTTGGGGGGCCAGCGCCCGCCTTGGGGTCTCCTTCGTCCTCCGGCGGCCCGGCCTTGCCGTAGTCATCTGCGGCCCCTCCACCGAACATCTCCTCCATGGTGGGGAAGAAGCTGCGCTCCTCGTCTTGGAGCAAAGAGTCAGGGAAGCAGATGGAGGTGAGCGGCACGAAGCGGGGCGCCTTGCTGCCTTGCGGGCTGGGGCTGCGGTAGGCGCCTGCGGGATCCTTGCCCTCCGAGTTGGGCGGGCCCACACCGGTGTCACCAGGCGCCGGGGGCAGAGGCTCCAGAGCCCCGAGCAATTCCTGCATGGCACCTGGCGGTTCCAGGCTCTCGTCGGGTCGCAGGCGGGGGCTGGGGGCCGCGGGTTCCAGGCCGTGGCTCCGGAGGTGGGCCTCAAGCTGCAGGGGCATAGGTGGCGGAGGCGGGGGTGGCGGTGGAGGCGGCTGGGGTGCCCCATCGCGGGTGGCTGGCTCAAGGAGGTGGACGCCGACTTTGGAGGCGCTGGGAGAGGGGCTGGGGGCGTGGCTGAGAACCGAGGGGAGCAGCTGGGGGGGAGGCGGAGGCAGCACCAGTGGGAGGTCAGGGCCCCCGGCCTCCAGGAGGAGGCCATGGGGAGTGGGTTGGGTGGACTGGGCCGTGGGAGGTGGGGGTGGAGGGCTCTTCTGCAAGAAGGCGCCCAGCTCCTTGGCACCTGCCCCGTAGTGGACAACAGAAGTGGCCAGCCCCTCGGGGGTCTCGCCACCCCGCTCTGGCCCTTTTTTCTTCTCCTTCAGCCTCCCCAGGCCCAGCTCCAGTGCCGCAGTGGCACCCTCATCCAGGCTGGCACTGGTGCGAATGACGCTCTGCAGGTGGTACCTCTGGGGGTCTTCCTTGGCCAACTCATAGGGCGTACCCGGCGGTCCCCCAGCCCCGCCACTCCCCCCAAGTCCCTTAGAGGCATCCGCTGCCCCGTTCTCGCCCACCAAGCCGTCCGCCCCTGAGGTCCGAGGAGGGCTGGGTGCCTGCAAGAGGTGCTGGATGAGGAACTCCTCATCCTCTGTGCGCTCTGCGGGAGGCCCACCTGGGCCCGCCAGCAGCTCTGTGCCATCTCCCTTGCCCTTGTAGCCACCTGCTCCAGCTGCATAGCTGCCAGCTCCTGGAGGTGCCAGGAAAGGGGCTGAAGCCAAGACTGAGCTCAGGTATTTGCCAGGGGCCCCTGGAGAGCCAACACCAGGCGGGCGACCGGTGGCAGGTGGTGACTGGAGTGGACGAATGATGTGAGATGGGCTAGCCTCGCCGCCGCCTCCCAAAGAACTGGGTCCCCAGCCACCCCCATGGCCTGAGAGCGCGGGGGAATGGCCGGTACTATAGCTGAGTGAGGGGCTGGCCGTGGGCAGCCCCTGGGAGTGGGCAGCTGGTCCTGGGTATGGCTCGCCCTGCACCCCATACAGTTGCCCCTGCAGCTGGTCAGGGGAGTAGCTCTGACATGTGGCCAGGCCAGGAGGAGGGGGACCACTGGGGGGCTGTGGGGGGCCCCCTGAGTAGCTGGGGCCTTTGCTCAAGTCCTGTGCCTGCCCCCCTCCAAACCCTTGACCATAGGCCTGGGGTCCCAGAAGCCCTTGGGGCTGACCAGGGGAATAAGCCTGGCCCCCTGCCCCTCCAGCCCCAGAGGCCTTCCCAGCGGCATAGGCGGCTGCCGGCCCACCCAGGCTCTGGCATTTGGGGGTGGCGGTTGAACGGGGTGGGGGGGGCCTGGTGGCACCCCCGGCAGCTGCTCCATAACCACCTTTGCCCGTCTTGTACCCAGGCGACTGAATGATGGGGCGGTAACCTCCGCCACCACCCCCGGCCCCACCACCCCCTGCCGCCTCAGGGCCCGTAGCCCGGCCTGATGCCCCTGCCGTGGCTCCACTGGGACCAGCCTTACTAGGCTCCCCAGCACCTGGAGAGGGCTCCCCACCACCCAGGGGGCTGCAGGCTAGGTTGGCCCGGTGGCCCATGGAGGGGTAGCTGCCTCCACAGCTCAGGTAGTGCTGGAGGGCATGGGCTGGTGGCGGGGGCGGTGGGGGCTGGGCACTGGCCGGCCGCTGGTAGTGCTTGATGACTGTGTCCTGGCGGGGCAGGGCCCGCTCAGGCGGCGGGGGGCCTGGGGCAGCACCGGAGAAGCTGTAGAGCTGTGGGGAGGACTGCTCGGCGGCGGCGGCGGCAGAAGAGGAAGCCAGCAGGTTGAACTGAGTTGGGAGGTGGCGAGGAGGTGGTGGGTCTGGGGGACCAGGGCGGTAAGGGGGGGTCTGGGCTGGACCGAGACCAGCTGGCCCCAAGACACCGCCCCCTGCCAGGCGCTCAAAGCCCAACGAAGAGGGCACCGTGGGTGCCTGCGAGGGCTTCAGGTGCAGCACGTCATGGGGGGACAGAAGCCCGTTAGCTGGAGGGCTGAATGGGGGGTCCTGGAGGCTGAGGGACGAGGGCACTGGGAAGGGGCGGCTGCCGAAGGAAGCCGGGTGCTGGTAAGCCGACAGGGCGGAGGAGGATGGAAAGGTGCTGGAACCCGGCAGGGCGCCCGAGATGAAGAGCTCCGTGGGGCCTGGCGTGTGCATAGCTGGAGATGAGGAAGACGGAGGGTGAGAGAGGACAGCAAGCCAGCCCCACCCTGGCCCTGCAGGGCCGGCACTGGGCTTACCTGTTTGCCAGGAAGGACTGCGGAACTGGGAGAGGAGAGAGGAGGCGGAGGGGCCAGGCTGGGGGCCCCGGGATTCCAGGGCCGAGATGAGGTTCATGACGGAGGCGTCGGGCCCTGCTGAGCCCGCGTGGTGGAGGCCAGTGTCGAAGAGTCCAGAGAGGCCTGGCCGGGGACAGGGGGTAGAGTCAGCCAGGTTGGGATGCGTAGGGCAAGGTCAAGAGAGAAAGGGAAGAGGCCAAAGGCAAGGTGGATCAGGAAAAGGAGGGGAGAGAAGAGAAAAGGGCAAATTCAAAAGAGGAGAAAATGGACAGAACCAAGCTAATGAGACAGGAATGAGGGGAGGGAAGGGGGAAAGGTGAGACAGCAAAGCAGGACAGCAGGCAATCCAGTCATAAGGGCAGGGGGCCCAGGTAGGAAATGGTAGACAAAAGCGTAGAAAAATCTATAAGTGAAAGAGCCAGGGGCAAAAGAGCAGAGTCCTCAGTAAGGACAGGAGGGAGACCAAATTTGTGTATTTCCAGCAAGCTAGAGCAAAGGACGGTACGACTGGAGTCTCAGAAAGACCAGAGGACGAATCAAAAGGGATTGGACCCCATGGGAAGATTCAGAGAAAAAGATGGGAAGACAAAAAGGGAAGGAGCCAATCAGGAGGGTCGAGGGTCAAACTGGACAGCATCACGTCATTGCCGGTACCCCGAGGAAGCGGGAACCAATCAGAAACCTTGGAGGCAAAGACAAGGGGGTAAAATCAGGCAATGGGGCAAAATTAAAAAAAAAAAGAGGGCGGGCCAGATAATGGGAGCCAATCAGGAAGAAAGGGAATCAGGAAGAAAGAATTCAGAGTTGCAAGGAGCCAAAATAACAGGGCAAACCCAGAGGGAAAGAATTGGGGTGGGTTGGAGAGAGGCGGAAAAGCCTGGAAGAGAAGGTGGGATTTGGGGGCTGATGGGACGGGGCCAATTGGAGCGAAAGGGGCGGGACGAGGCAGGGGCGGACGAATCCGGCGAGAAATGAAGCAGGGACCAGCCGTCTCAAAGGCAACCAATCAGTGGAGACACAGCAAGGGGCGGGCCACGGCAAGGGCCACGTCCAATTAGGAGGGGCGGAACTTTCAACAGCCAATCAGCTGCTTCGGGAGGAGGGCTGGCCCAAAAGGGGCGGGATGGGGCCGTACCTGCCGGGTGGTGGTTGGTGGCATAGCTTTGCAGTGGGTGGGGGGCCGCGTAGGCCTGGCGGTGTAAGATGTCCGTCTCGGGGTGCGAGGTCCTGGAGCTGCCATAGACCAAGCTGGGGGGAAAGGGTAGACGTCAGGGGGTATTCCCGAGCTGCCTTCTCAGAAGGGAGCTCAGGAAAACCCCCGGGGAGTTGGGGGGACACTTCCAGCTGACCGGGGTGGGGGGTGTTAAGCTAAGGAACCTTAGACCTTAAAGGGGAGAATCGGGGTGCCCAACTCAAAAGCCATAGAAATGGTCCCCTCTCCAGACCCCGGATAGTCGCGTTAACAAACAGGCATGCTCAGAGACGACACTAACACACAGAAGAGGGTCCAAGGCAGAGGAAGTGTCTTGAGCTGCAAATGTGAGCCCTCCCCCATCAACCCCACCGACCACCCACCCTAGCCCTCGTGCCGGCGACACAGGCCGTAGGGCCAACCCCAGAGGTGTACATGGGTGCCCCCTGTTCCGCAGACACATGGGAACACAGGCCTTGAACTTCGTGGGGTGATGCAAAACAAGTTGTGAGCAGAAGGCAGATCGGTCCCCAAGCAGCAGCGGCGGTGGGGTGGAGAGAAGAGGGAATAAGACCCGCGGAAAGTACCAGGTACAAGTGTGAACAAGAACATCATCCATCCCCGGGGGTTGAGGTTCAAATGCCTGGGCCCGTGCAATGCCAGGTATGTGTGCAAACGGGTATCCAATTCACCCGTGGGGAAGAAAAGATATAGATGGAGGAGTCCCACACGGAAAATCCTGACACACTTGGGGTTATGCCCTGGTGGGAAACCCAGGTGTGTCGGGGGGGAGGTGCTCAGGGTCAGGTGAAGTGTGAGGGCGCCACACCAAGAAGCAGCAGGAAAGGGGCAGATTCACAGGTGAACACGCTGCCAGCCCCGCACGCACAGGGCCCACGCTCATACACACAAACACCCGGGAAACATGCGACTCTTCCCATGAAGCGGCCCCAATCCGTGGCCGGACTCAAGAGGGCAAATCCTCCACTCCTTGCCGTCAACTAGGATTCTCTGCCTTTGCGGGTGGGGGCATTAAAGGGGGCGTGTCCCAGATGTAAAGGGGGGGCGGACCCCCCTTACACACAACCCCAGCTTAGGAAGGGGGCGGGGCTCCGTGCCCACTCTGCGCGCGGAATTTCTTGGGGGGGCGCCTATCGGCGCGGCCTCGCACAGTCCCGGAACAATAGGACCTGAGACGGGGTTCGCGACCCCCAGATCTGCGTTCTAATTCTTCTCTTCTTCCCACCTTTGCAAGAGCAGTGCCTGGGGCGCGGGGGGGAGGGGTCACCAAGTCGGGAATCCAAGGATGGGGGGAAGTCCAGGCCTTGCTTCGCCAGTCCCTCCCACCTTCCCAAGGCCTTCCCGTCCGAAATTGTTTTGCACCCCCATTTTCCCGCTGCAATTCTCCCTTTGCATGCCGGAGCTGGCTTTGGCGGAGTTTGCAATTTGCAAACTGGGGCGGCGGCGTTGTTACAAACCAAGGAAGGCCGCTCCCTTGCAAGCCGGAGGGGAGTTTGCGATGCACGCGTCGCCGGGCGGGCCCGGCCCGG
>CM052668.1:35291524-35317774 GCA_028533165.1 Leontopithecus rosalia | reverse complement strand
GTTCCTGTCCATGAATTGGCCGCGGTGGAAATTGGGGGGAGGGGGAGGGAGGGAGGGAGGGGGCGCGCGCGCGCTCTCCTCCGCCGCCGCTCCCTCCGCTGCTGCTTTTTTTTCCCCCCTTTTCTCTCTCTCTTTTTTTCTTTGCAGCCGCGGAAGGCCCGGGAAGGCCCCGGGCGGGGGAGGGAGGGGGCAGGGGCGGAGGGGCGGAGGGGCGGAGGGGCGGGCAAGGGAGGGGGTGCAGTCGCTGAGCCAAGGAAGGGGGAAGGGGGGGTTCCCCCTAGAGGAGGGAAGGGGGGAGGAGGGACCCCGCTGTCTCCGCCTTTGCCCCGGCGCTTGCGAGAGAAAAGGGGGGGCGCGCGCTTGGGAGGGGGCGTCCCGGGCGGCCCCGGGGTGGGTGCAGGCGATGGGTGCTCGCTCTCTCGCCGCCGCCGCCGCCGCCTCCTCCTCCTCTGCGCTCACGGTGCAGCCATCTTTGCACAAGGCGGCTGGGGGAGGGGGGAGGGGAAGGGGGGGCGGGCGGCGGGGTGTCTGGCTGCGCTCCGCTTCCTCCCACAATCCCGTGCAAATGCAAAAAAAAAAAAAAAAAAGAGAGAGAGAGTGAGAGAGAGACTGAGCGGGGCCTGCGGGTGTAGAGAGCGTTTGCACAGAAAACCAGTTCTAATGCGCCCGAGATCGCGATTCATGTCATTAGATTTTTTTTTTGCATTGTTAGTGCTTTATTTGGTCTCCTTTCCGAAGGGTTTTTATTTAGGGGAACACCTCAACTCCAGCTCCTTGGGTGTAGTGCGAGCCTGCCCGCACCGAGCACACTTGCGAACGTGCCCCCCACTCTTTCCCGGGGTTATGAAGCGCCCCTGTACCACACGGGGAGTGCACGAAGACACTCGTGTGCACAGGCAGGGCTCTGCGTGTGCGTACCCTGTGGCACTGGAGGGCATGGTCAGGTCATCTGCTCACACATAAGACGGCACAGCTGGGACTTCGCTCCTGGGTACGAGTTTCCCCGTGCGTCTGTCTACCACCGGGGCGGGATTTGATCGGTGCCCTCACGGTCAGGAGAGTGTGGGGGCCCGTGAGGGACCAGGACACAGGAACATATTGCTGAGAACATATGTATATCCATACGCGGCGGAAACGCGTGTGCCAGGGCAGGCCTCGGGCTGGACGACCCCTATTCCCACTATGCCCCCTCCAAGTCCAGCTTCGGAGTCTACGAGGCCTAGGAGCTTCCGGAATCCGGTGTGAATCAGGGTCGCGGTTCGGAGAGCCGGGTCTGAAAGCGGCTCTTCAGTGAGGCCTCCTGAGGCTGCAAGAGGAGAGGCACACTAGGGAGTCAAAGATCCGGCTGTTTTTTTCCCCCCTCAACCGGGACCACTCCGACCGCCCTTGGCGTCTCAGCCAATCCCGGACCCTCTGGGCACAGGCCCCACCCTCCTATACGGCTCCACACACACAACGCTGGGCCACGCCCCTAGACAATTGCACGGGGCTCCGCCCCAAGCCCCAAGCCCCGCCCTAGATAATAAGGCCCAAATTTCAAGTCCCGCCCCTGAGCCCAGGTTCCACCTCCAACAGTGCCCAACCCTCTGCGCCCCGCCCCCGGGCAGAAGCCACGCCCCATACCTGCTGTAGGGGGGTGGAGGTGCGTCGTGTACCCCAGAGGCTGCCAGCGCCTGCTCATAGGTGGGGAGGCCTGGGGGTGGGGGTGGAGGCAGGGGCGTCGGTGGACCCAGAGGGCTCAAAGGACTCAGAGGGCTGATGAGCCCGGCCCTGGGGACAGCAAAAGTGCCGTTAGCAGAGGCAACTTACAAAATACCTACACTTGAGAGAAAAAGCGGGGATCTAGAAGACAGAGACTTTGAGGCTGACGCTGGGACAGAGCTGGAAGGGAAGCAGACCTGAGAAAAGGAGGGTCACCTTCAGCCTAGCACTACACACAGAAAAGCGCCTCAAATGACAGGCAGCTGAACACAGGCAGACACAGAAATCAGCAACCAAAGAGACACACTGCTATTCAGACACACTCACGTGCACCAGATACAGGCAGAGCAATGGAGAAAAAGACAGCCCCGCCGAGTGCATGGCGCACACTTGTAGTTCTAGGTCCTCAGGAGGCTGAGGTGGGAGGATTTATTGAGCCCAGGAAATTGAGGCTTCAGTGAGCTGTGAATGGGCCACTGCACTCCAGCCTGGGCAACAGAGTGAGACCTTGTCTCTTAAAAAAAAAAACATGCGTGGTGTTTCACACCAGTAATCCCAGCACTTTGGGAGGCCGAGATTACCTGAGGTCAGGAGTTCGAGACCAGCCTGACCAACATGGAGAAACCCCATCTCTACTAAAAATATAAAATTAGCTGTGTGTGTGGCACATGCCTGTAATCCCAGCTACTCGGGAGGCTGAGGCAGGAGAATCACTTGAATCCGGGAGGCAAAGGTTGCAGTGAGCAGAGATCATGCCGTTATATTCCAGCCAGGGCCACAAGATTCAAACTCCATCTCAAAAAGAAAAGCCCTTCGGAGAGGCAGGCCAACACACACAGTAACAGACAGAACTCAGCCCATCCATATAGACAGGAACACAACACAGATGTACTCCTCATCAATTTCCCACCCCCACTCAGGTGTTGCACTTGTCACCACTGAAGCTGACATTCCACAGGTGCCCAGAGACCACAGGCTGCACAGTCACAGCCCACCAGATACAACATCCAGAGTGGTAATCCCACAGATACTGGTAATCCCAGTACCATAAAGACAGGCCGGCAGCAAAAGCGGATAGAGATCCTACTGCAGTCTAGACAGACAGAGCGACAGACAGATGCCAAAACCAGACACAAGCCAGCTCACAGACTCACTCTCCAAATGACTGTGTCCTCAGTCATTCCTCAGTGCCCACCTGACCCCAATCCTTAGCACATCTCTATAGGTTGACCCTTCCTCCCTCCCCTACTCTCCACCACCACCCCCTCCTCACTGAAGCCCCCTTACTCTTGGGGACAAGGCTGGTGGCCTCGGCGCCGTCGCCAATGCAGATACCAAAAGGCTCCCAGGCCGGCAAGGACAATGACCAGGATGCCACATGTCAGCCCCACAGCCAGGCCTGCCACATCCACTCGTCCACGCCCTGCAGGGAAGCAGGGAAGGGGAGCCACTGTCTCAGGAACTGTCACGAACCCCAACATCAAAATTCCTTCCCACTGAGGGAATAGAATGGACCATGAAGCAGGCAGAGCTGGGGTCCCTTCCTAGCCCTGTGACTTTAGACAATTCACCTCATTCCTTTCTCTGAGCCTCCACTGCCGGTTCTGTAAAATGGGAACCATAAAGCCGGGCACGGTGGCTCACGCCTGTAATCCCAGCTCTTTGGGGGTCTGAAGCGGGTGGATCACGAGGTCAAGAGTTCAAGATCAGCCTGACCAACATAGTGAAACCCCGTCTCTAAAAAAAAAAAATGGGAACCATAACCTCTACCCTACTATGAAAACTTAATGAGATCAGGCCGGATGCAGTGGCTCATGCTTGTAACCCCAGCACTTGGGAGGCCAAGGCAGGTAGATCTCTTGAGGTCAGGAGCTCAAGACCAGCCTGGACAACATGGTGAAACCCTGTCTCTACTAAAAATACAAAAAAATTAGCTGGGTGTGCGGGTGAGTGTTCGTGTGCCTGTAATCCCAACTACTCAGGAAGTTGAAGCAGGAGAATTATTTGAACCTGGAAGGTGGAGGTTTCATTGAGCTGAGACCTTGACACTGCCCTCTAGCCTGTGAAACAGAGAAAGACTCTGTCTCAAGAAAAAAAAAAAACAAAAAAAACAAGGTCAGGAGCAGTTGGTCATGCCTGAAATCCCAGCACTTTGGGAGGCCGATGCAGGTGGATCACGAGGTCAAGAGTTCAAGACCAGCCTGGCCAAGATGGTGAAACCCCATCTTTACTAAAAATACAAAAAATTAGGGGGACATGGTAGCAGGTGCCTGTAATCCCAGCTATTTGGGAGGCTAAAGCAGAAAATCGCTTGAACCCGGGAGGTAGAGCTTGCAGTGCGCCGAGATTGTGCCACTGCACTCCAGCCTGGGTGACAGAGCAAAACTCCATTTCAGAAAAGAAAAAGGAAAATAAAAAAAACACAAAAAATAAAGTGCAAAAATCTACATTGCAAATTTAACTGGTAGCGGGGCTAGAAGCGGGAGGTTCCAGTGTTTTCTCTGGTAATTGTCCGCTCTGGAACACAGTTCCTTTTTTTTTTTTTGAGATGGAGTTTCGCTCTTGTTACCCAGGCTGGAGTGCAATGGTGCGATCTCGGCTCACTGCAACCTCCGCCTCCTGGGTTCAGGCAATTCTCCTGTCTCAGCCTCCTGAGCAGCTGGGATTACAGGCACGCGCCTAGTAGAGACGGGGTTTCACCATGTTGACCAGGATGGTCTCGATCTCTTGACCTCGTGATCCACCCGCCTTGGCCTCCCAAAGTGCTGGGATTACAGGATGCAGTTCCTTTTTACCAACCAGGCCATGGAACGTTTCTGTGTTTACCAGAAAGCTGGAAAAAATTCACTTAACAATGGAAGAATTGGCAAGGCATAGGCCGGCCGCACTGGCTTACACCTGTAATCCCAGCACCTTGGGAGGCTGAGGCAGGTGGATCACGGGGTCAAGAGATCAAGACCATCCTGGTCAACATGGTGAAATCCCATTTCTACTAAAAATACAAAAATTAGCTGGGCATGGTGGCACAGGCCTGTAGTCCCAGCTACTCAGGAGGCTGAGGCAGGAGAATTGCCTGAACCCAGGAGGCGGAGGTTGCGGTGAGCTGAGATCGTGCCATTGCACTCCAGCCTGGGTAACAAGAGTGAAACTCTGTCTCAAAAAAAAAAAAAGATTGGCAAGGCATAGTGGCTCATGCCTGTAATCCAGCCCTTTGGAGGCCAAGGCAGGAGGATCACTTGAGCTCAGGAGTTCAAGAGCAGCCTGGACAACACAATGAGACCCCATCTCTACAAAAAAAATTTGTTTTAATTATCTGGGCGTGGTGGTGCCTTCCTGTAATCCCAGCTATTCAGGAGGCTTAGGTGGAAGGATCACTTGAGCTGCAGTGAGCCGTCATTGTGCCACTGCACTCCAGACTGGGCAATAGAGCAAGACCTCATTTCAAAAACAACAAAAAACAAATGAGGAATTTAGGGACCCCCCAAAAAAAAACATAACTAAGAATCTAGAACTCCTGCCTGACCTGTTACTAAGGTGCAGCCCTGTTTGTAATCCAAGGCCTCCAGTCTAAGGACAAGGGGGTACAGGGAGCCGTCGGGCTTGAGGAGGCCTTGCCACTGCTTGCTCCTGGGGAAATTTCTATGGGCACTAGGTAGGCAGGCTTTCCTCCAAAAGTAAACCCCAGACTTTTTTTTTTTTTTTTGAGATGGAGTCTCGCTCTGTCCCCCAGGCTGGAGTGCAGTGATGCAATCTCAGCTCACTGCAACCTCCACCTCCAGGGTTCAAGCAATTCTCCTGCCTCAGCCTCTCGAGTAGCTGAGATTACAGCGCACATCACCACGCCTGGCTAATTTTTGTATTTTGAGTAGAGATGGGGTTTCACTACGTTGGCCAGGCTGATCTCGAACTCCTGATCTCAGGTGATCCACTTGCCTCAGCCTCCCAAAGTGCTGGGATTACAGGCATGAGCCACTGCATCTGGCCGCAGTAAACCCCTTTAGAAAAAAGCACAAGTGCGGCTTCAGAAGGCAGATTCTCCTGATTTGGGTACCTTCAGGTGGATTCAAGGAGCCACCAGGCCTTGCGAGGCTTGTTGGGAAGGAGTTACCTCCCCTAGCAACCAGGCTCCAACGTGAGGCGCCAGTCCAGATCTAGGGCCTGTTGCTAAGGTGCATCTACCCCTAGCAACTGGGCCACAAGGGGGTGGGGCTGTGGGGGCCCAGAGGGTGGTCCTCCAGTGGGCAGAAGGCCTTGGGTCCTGAAGCCTGGCTAGGTGTGGTTGCTAGGGAGAAGGCCTCCTTAGCAACCAGGCAGCTGCTGGGATGGGGCTGTGGGGGAGGGGAAACCAGCCAGGTACTGCTTCAGGCTTCTTCATCTGGTCTGGCCTGGCCAGGCCCCGTTGCTAAGGAGCAGCCCCCCTTAGCAACAAGGCTGCCAACAAGATAGGGCCTCGGAACTCAGAGGAGGGGTTGTGGGGGGCAAAATGGGCAGGTGAGGACGGGCAGGTTTCCTCCCTTGGTCCTGTTGCTAGAGGGCAGTGTCCCCAGCAAGCAAGCTGCGGAGGGGCTGGTCTTTCCACTTTCTTTGGACTCAGGTGAGGCTGCCCTGAGCCGAAGGCCTGACAGACCACACAGCTCTATCCTTTCCCTCCACTGACACTTTTCCCTTCCTAGGGACATGGGACCTGCATCCAGTAAGATGTGGCGGGGCCTGGCACCTGTCATCACAGCACTTTGGGAGGCTGAAGCGGAGGACTGCTTGAGACCAGGCATTCAAGACCAGCCTGGGCAACACAGACCCTGTCTCTACAAAAACTACAAAAATTGTCATTGTGGTGTGTGCCTGGAATCCCAGTTTTATTTATTTATTTATTCATTTATTCATTTCTTTTTATTTTTTAAAGACGGGGTTTCACCATGTTGGTCAGGCTGGTCTTGAACTCCCAACCTCAGGTGATCCACCTGCCTTGGCCTCCAAAGTGTTTGGATTACAGGTGTGAGCCACCACACCCGGCCTCTGGAATCCCAGTTAATCAGGAGACTGAGGTGGGAGGATCGCTTGGGCCTGGGAGGTTAAGGTTGCAGTGAGCCAAGATTGTACCACAGCACCCAGCCTGGGCGACAGAGCGAGACCCTATCTCAAAAATAATTAAAATTAAATAATAATAAGACGTGGGGGGCTCCTCAGACAAACTGGGATCTTTTTTTTTTTTGAGACGAAGTTTTGTACTATCACCTGGGCTGGAGTGCAATGGCATGATCTCAGCTCACTGCAACCTCTGCCTCCCAGATTCACGAAATTCTCTTGCCTCAGCCTCCCGAGTAGCTGGGATTACGGGCGTGTACCACTACACCCGGCTAATTGTTTTGTATTTTTAGTCAGCATGTTGGCCAGACTGGTCTTGAACTCCTGATTTTGTGATCCACCTGCCTCGGCCTCCCAAAGTGCTGGGATTATAGGCGTGAGCCACCGCGCCCGGCCCAAGCTGGGGTCTTAAGGGAGGGAACTCCTTTAGCAGCCAGCTTCAAGAAGCACAGAACTGGGGGGCAGACAATTCTTGTCCCTAATTGTGGGTGGAGGACATTGGTTTGTCCTCCCTGGGAAGGGGCTGCCTTAGCTGCACAGAACAAGGCGGCTTCAGCCCCTCACTCACCTCCTTTCCCATTGTAGATGTAGCTCTCCCAAAAGCGCTCCTTGAAGGGAGACAGTGGAAAAAAGAGGAAAGTGGCAATTCAGCTGGGATGTTCATCACCCAAACGAACCCACCCTGATTTCTGAGATGGGGCGGAGGGAGTTGAGGGCCAGAACATCCCCTCAACCTCCCCGCAGGTATAGAGAAGACAGGGGCCCTAACCTCCAGGGTCTCGAGGCCCTCACCGTGAGAGTGTCGTCTTCAAAATACTCCCTGGCCTCTTCCCAGGAACACTTCTCTTCCAGACACTCCCGTTCCAGGTTCCCCGGTGTGAACAGCTCCAGGTCCCAGTGATTGGCTCTTCGAATCCGGGTACGGCGACTCAGGAAGCTCTGGGCCTCTGGGGGACCCAGGAAGACTTCTGGGCCCAAAGACGTGAGGGAGAGAAAAACAGAGGGTCCCTAGGGCTGGAGTCATAGGGGGATGGGGAGCAGTGGGGTCCTGGAGGAAGGAGTAAGGGCTGGGAATCCAGACTCCTGGGTCTGAAGGAGGAAAGGGCCAGGTCGTGGATTCCTGGAAGAGGAGGGGACTAGAGGCAGGCATTCCTGAGTCGGGGGGAGGCCAAGGTCAAGTGCCTGGACACTACTTCCCCCAACACTCACCTTGGTCTTTCTCCCTACTGGGTGAAGTATCGAGGCAGGTGGTAAATCCCATGTATAGCAGCAGCAGAGAGGGGCGGCCTCTCATATTTTGTGGACACCTAGAAGCAGGTGTGTTAACAGCTGACAAGGGCCTCAGTCCCTGGGTAGTGAGGCAGTGTCTCTCTGACTGGCCTCTGTGGTCCATAATGATAATAACAGTGGACAGTTACACAACCAGACACTGGTGCCAGACACATAAACTCATTTTACTTTTCTTTTCTTTTGAGACACAGTCTCGCTCTGCCCTTCAGGCTGAAGTGAAGTGCAGTGACGCTATCTCAGCTCACTGTGACCTCCGCCTCCTGGGTTCAAGCCATTCTCCTGCCTCAGCCTCCTGGGTAGCTGGGATTACAGGCGCGCATCACCACGCCCAGCTAATTTGTGTAGTTTTAGTAGAGATGGGGTTTCACCATGTTGGCCAAGCTGTTCTCAAACTACTGACCTCAAGTGATCGGCCCGCCTCAACCTCCCAAAGTGTTGGGATTACAGGCGTGAGCCACCACACATAGCCAGGAATCCTATTATCCTCAATTTTAGAGAAGAGAAAACTGAGGCACAGAGAGGTAAATTAACTTGCCCAAGGTCACACAGTGTGAAAGTGTGAGAGCCAGGATTTCAGTGAAGGCAGTGTCCACCAGAGAATAGAGCAGGGAGCTTATCTTTTTCTCCACTGTGTCTACAGCACCCGACCCAGGTGCTCATAAACATGTCCACTGGTGATCTGGACTCTTCCTTCCTGGTAATTTCCACTTGTGCTTCTGTGTTCATTGCCACATCCAGGCACAGACAACAAAGATTACGACAGAGGCAGAGCCCGGGGATTAAATATATTCTTGGGGCCCTGGACTCCTAAGCCTAGGAGCCCCAGACTTCTGGGTCTCAGAGGGGCGGGGAGCCAGGATGCCTGGGTCCCCAAGCCAAGCTCTTCCTCCAGGAACATTGACTTACCTGCCCAGACCTGAGAGCACTGCCCCTTCCTCTTTAATCCGGACCTCCTTGGCCAGCTACAGCCACCTGTGAAGGGGGACAGGGAAGAGGGGAGGGTGGAGGAGGGGCACCCCACTCCGGGTAACCAGGCCCGATCCCGGTTTCTTGCAGAGGGGCGGAGCTTGTTATTACCTGCCCTGGGCGGGACTCAGGTAAGGGACAAAGAATTTAAAGGGAACTTGGGATAAAGGACTTAAAGGCCGGAGCTCCCTGGGGGAGCCAAGGTGTCTAATACCTTGGGGCACTTGGCAGATGAGATTCGACCCTCCACCTTTTTCCTCCCGCCCCCTAACCGCTCTGCCTCTCCCCTGGCCAAGCTAGAAAAATCAATGTCTGGGTCTCTAGATATCTAGAAACTGGCGGGAACGATGTGCCGTAGTTCCTGGGACAGCTGAGCAGTGCCGCAGTAAATCCCTGTTTCCTGAGGGCGACTGGAACGGCTTTCCCTTTCCATTTCCAATCATTCTGTCCATAAAATGGGAGTGCGGTTGTCCCTCCTCCATTGTGTTTTAAGATGCAGCAAGAAAAGTGGATGATATATTTGGGAAAGAGGGCTTCCTAATCTCTAGGGGAAGTGGTTAGTCCTTAAATTTGGGCTTGGAGAGACTCAAAGCCTGGGCATCAAACAAGAAAAAACTAGCTCCCTGGGAAATGCCTAGTACATACTAAGCGTTCCCCATATGCCCACCAGTTCCAATAACCGGAACCTTCGATTTGCCACTCACGTTTCCGGAGGGAGAAGGACGAGACGAGAGGACTTGAAGAAGCCGGGCGAGGCACTTCCGCAACTAGGGGCACCACTGCTTCCGGTGCCTTCGGCAGGGCGGAAGTGGGCGGAGCGGAGAGGGTAACCGGTGCTCCTTTCCGTTGTCCGGGCACAGTTGAAGAAGCGACCCAAGAACTGAGAGTCGTTCTTGAGGTGAGTTCGAGACGGTGTAGGAAGGGTGTTGCTGGGATCGCTTTCCTGCGGGCTAGAGGTCTGGGGTCTTGAGGGAGACCTGGGCAAGATTTTGGATTCCCGACTCCCTGTCGATCATTATTAATAGAGCTGTACGGGCGCCCCAAGTTCAGTTGAAGCTGAACTGCACTCCCCTGGAAGTGGCCAACCGCCCATCGGTCAGTTCTCTCTCTCACTCTCACTATAAACTCAGCCAGGTGGTAGCTAGCAACGGCCAGTTCTCCGAGGGTTACAGTTCCGCTTTAGATGGCTATTTGCCGGCGGTCCCAAGGGAAGGAGTGGACTGGGATTGCTGGGGATCTAAGGAGTGGGAGTTTAGGGAAGAGAGCTCCTTTTCTGGTCTCAGTTTCCCCGACTGTGGTGGGACGGCGGGCGATACTAGATTGTCCAGTCGTCCATCGCCACCTTCTCTTCACCTTTCTGACAGTCCCTTCCCTCTCGGGGTGGGTACAGGGCTTCACGTTTTCCTGCGTGGAGCTTCCACGGGGTCCGGCAGTCACAGATTCACATTCTGATTGTGCTGCTAATTCTGTGAACTTGGGGCTTGAGGGGGCCTTGAGGCAGTTGGATGTTAATGTTTTCTTATGAAGATGTTCCAACTTATATAAAAGAGAAGAAATAGGAATTCCTGTCATCCAAATCTACCAGTTATTATTTTGGCACTACTTGCTGTATTTTTTTTTTTCTTTTTTTTTGAGAGGGAATCTGGCTCTGTCGCCTAGGCTGGAGTGTAGTGGCACAATCTCGGTTCACTGCACCTGGTTCCGCCTCCCTGGTTCAAGTGATTCTCCTGCCTCAGCCTCCGGAGAAGCTGGGACTACACTTGCACACCACCACGCCCAGCTAATTTTTGTATTTTTCAGTAGAGACAGGGTTTCACCGTGTTAGCCAGGATGGTCTCGATCTCCTGACCTACTGATCCACCTGCCTCAGGCTCCCAAAGTGCTGGGATTACAGACATGAGCTACCGCACCCGGCATATCTTTATTTTTTAACTTAAAGAGATTAAAACAAATCCTAGGCATCATGACACTTCAGGATTGTCAAAAGACAAAATTACAACACATTTAGTGAGAAGATCTTAGTTGGCATTTATTTGTGAATCTAGAATGGGACATCTAATTCTGGAAAATAGCACGAGTGTTCCGATAAGCTGAGCAGAGGAGGAGGTTGTTTTCAGAGACAAAGGGCTGAGAAAAGCAGAAACAGAAAATGAAAAGCTAGTTGGTTAAATTGATTAACTTGATTAAATTTCTTCTTTTTTTTTTCGAGACGGAGTTTCGTTCTTGTTACCCAGGCTGGAGTGCAATGGCGCGTTCTCGGCTCACTACAACCTCCACCTTCTGGGTTCAGACAATTCTCCTGCCTCAGCCTCCTGAGTAGCTGGGATTACAGGCACGCACCACCATGCCCAGCTAATTTTTTTTTTGTATTTTTAGTAGAGACGGGGTTTCACCATGTTGACTAGGATGGTCTTGATATCTTGACCTCGTGATCCACCCGCCTCGGCCTCCCAAAGTGCTGGGATTACAGACTTGAGCCACCGCGCCCGGCCCACTTGATTAAATTTCTTAGTTAAGCTGGGCAGGGTGGCTCATGCCTGTAATCCCAGCACTTTGGGAGCCTGAGGCGGGCGGAGCACTTGAGATTGGGAGTTCGAGCCTGACCAACATGGAGAAACCCTGTCTGTACTAAAAATACAAAATTAGCTGGGTGTGGTGGTGCATGCCTGTAATCCCAGCTACTTGGGAGGCTAAGGCAGGAGAATCGCTCCAACCCAAGAGGCAGAGGTTGCAGTGAGCCAAGATCGTGCCATTGCACTGCAGCCTGGGCACAAGAGTGAAACTCTGTCTCAAAAAAAAAATATCTAAGTTAAGGGTTAAAGTAGAGGGGACTTCCTTTATCAGGTGGGCTAAAGCTGGCCTCTTTGGGGATTTGCCTATTATTTCTCTCCTGATGTCTCAGAAGATCAGATGACAACTGAGTTTTGGCTTGGAAGCATGGAACTGCAGCATGAGTGACTCCATTTTGGTTTGGTCTATGAAGCTAGTGCAGGAGCTCAGTCTAAATCTCTCAGTTCTAAATTAAGAGAGATTTCAAAGACAGTAGCAATCACTTAACTGCACCCTGATTCCAACAAACCCACAGTTACCCTGGATTGACTATGCACCAACTAGTGGATAGGAGCCTAGAATTACGCTTGTTTTTGTAAAGTGTGATAAAAAGTATTGTGATAAAGTATTGCAGTCATGTCAGCAATGTTTCCGGTTTTTACACACATGCACCCTGGTAGATAAAATTCACAGGAGGCCGCTGGGCGCGGTGGCTCAAGCCTGTAATCCCAGCACTTTGGGAGGCCGAGGCGGGTGGATCACAAGGTTATGAGATCGAGACCATCCTGGTCAACATGGTGAAACCCCGTCTCTACTAAAGATACAAAAATTAGCTGGGCATGGTGGTGCGTGCCTGTAATCCCAGCTACTCAGGAGGCTGAGGCAGGAGAATTGCCTGAACCCAGGAGGCGGAGGTTGCGGTGAGCCGAGATCGAGCCATTGCACTCCAGCCTGGGTAACAAGAGTGAAACTCCAACTCAAAAAAAAAAAAAAAAAAAAAATACAGAAATCTGCTGGGCATGGCGGCATGTGCCTGCAGTCCCAGCTACTTGGGAGGCTGAGGTAGGAGAATTGCTTGAACCGGGACCCGGGAGGCGGAGGTTGCAGTGAACCAAGATCGCGTTACTGCACTTCAGCCTGAGCTACAGAGCGAGACTCCATCTCAAAAGAAAGGAAAAAAAAAAAGAACTGTTCCCCCTTCCACTCCAGTTTGTTTTTTTCTTGGTGAAATCAATTCAGTGAAGAAACTTAAGTCTAGTTCTGTTGATCATCCCACCATCTGAATTTGTCCATTTCCTTTTTTTGTGGTCTTATTTTACTTGTTTCTCTTTTTTTATTTTAAACTATTTAAAAATACAGATAAGGTCTTGCTATCTTACCCAGACTGGTCTTAACCTCCTGGGTTCAAGTGATCCTCCTGCCTTGGCCTCCCAAAGTACTGGGATTACAGGTGTGAGCCATCAATGCCCAGCCAGCCACTTTATTCTTTCCATGGCTGAATAATGTTCCTCTTGTTGCCCAGGCTGGAGTGCAATGTTGCGATCTCGGCTCATTGCAACCTCTGCCTCCCAGGTTCAAGCAATTCTCCTGCCTCAGCCTCCCAAGTAGCTGGAATTACAGGCATGCGCCACCGTGGCCAGCTAATTTTGTATTTTTAGTAGAGATGGGGTTTCTCCATGTTGGTCAGGCTGGTCTTGAATTCCCAACCTCAGGGCCTCCCAAAGTGCTGGGATTACAGGTGGGAGCCACCGTGCCCGAACTTCCACTATACAAATGCTAGCAACATTTGTATACAAGTTTTTGTGTGGACGTATGTTTTTATTTCTATTGGCAGTGGAATTGGTGGCTCAAAAGGTGACTCTGTTTAATCTTTTGAGAAACTGACTTTTCCAAAATGGCTATAACATTTTACGTTCCTACCACCAATGTATGAGGGTTCCAGTTTCTCCATATCTACACCGGCACTTATTATTATGTCTTTTTTATTTTAGTCATTCTAGTTGGTGTGAACTGGTATCTTTTACGGTCTTTATTGGCCATTTGTAGAACTTTGGAGAAATTTTTTTTTTTGAGACCGAGTTTCGCTCTTGTTACCCAGGCTGGAGTGCAACGGCACGATCTCGGCTCACCGCAACCTCCGCCTCCTGGGTTCAGGCAATTCTCCTGCCTCAGCCTCCTGAATAGCTGGGATTATAGGCACGAGCCACTATGCCCAGCTAACCTTTTTGGGTGTTTTTAGTAGAGACAGGGTTTCACCATGTTGACCAGGATGGTCTCGATATCTTGACCTCGTGATCCACCCACCTCGGCCTCCCAAAGTGCTGGAATTACATGTGTGAGCCACCATGCCCGGCAACTTTGGAGAAATGTATATTCCAATCCTTTATCCTTTTTTTGCTCTGTTGCCCAGGCTGGAGTGTAGTGGTGCGATTTCGACTCACTGCAACCTCTGCCTCTTGGGTTCAAGCAGTTCTCCTGCTTCAGGCTCCTGAGTAGCTGGGATTGTAGGCGCACACCACACCTAGTGTGGTGGAGATGAGGTTTTTAGTAGAGATGAAGTTTCACCATGTTGGTCAGGCTGGTCTCAAACTCTTGACCTCAGGTCATCCACCCACCTCAGCCTCCTGAAGTGCTAGGATTACAGGCATGAGCCACCGTGCCCAGCCTCCTTTACACATTTTTAAATTCTGTTAGGTGTCTTTTCACTATTGGGGTGTAAGTTTTTTTTACTTTTTTTTTTTTTTTTGAGACGGAGTTTAGCTCTTGTTACCCAGGCTGGAGTGCAATGGCGAGATCTCGGCTCACCGCAACTTCCACCTCCTGGGTTCAGGCAATTCTCCTGCCTCAGCCTCCTGAGTAGCTGGGACTACAGGCACGCGCCACCATGCCCAGCTAATTTTTTTGTATATTTTAGTAGAGACGGGGTTTCACCATGTTGACCAGGATGGTCTCAAACTCCTGACCTCGTGATCCACCCACCTCAGCCTCCCAAAGTGCTGGGATTATAGATGTGAGCCACCGCGCCCAGCCAAGGGGTGTAAGTTTTGAATATATTCTCACTGCAATTCCCTTATCAGATATCCTGATTTTTTTTTTTAGAGGCAATGTCTCACTCTGTTACTCAGGCTGGAGTGCAGTGGTGCAGTGGCACAGTCATGACTCACTGCAGCCTCAACCCCCTGGGATCAAGTGATCCTCCTGCCTCAGCCTTCTGAGTAGTCACAGGCGCATGCCACTTTGCCCTACTAAGTTTTAAAAATGTTTTTTGTAGAGATGGGGTCTTGCTATGTTGCCCACAGCAAGTCCAAATCTGGTCTCAAACTTCTGGCTGCTACTGGTTTATTTATTTATTTTTTTGGTAAAGTCACAGTTTCGCTATATTGCCCAGGGTGGTCTTGAACTCATGGGTCCGAGTGATCCTCTTGCCTCGGCCTCCCAAAGTGCTGTGTCCAGGTGTGAGCCAGAACCACCAGCAGATATCTTTTCTTTTTTTTTGAGACGGAGTCTTTTTCTGTCACCCAGGCTGGAGTGCAGTGGCGCAATCTCAGCTCACTGCAACCTCCACCTCCTGGGTTCAAGCAATTCTCCTGCCTCAGCCTCCCAAGTAGCTGGGACTACAGATGTGCACCACTACACCCGGCTAATTTTTGTAATTTTAGTGGAGATAGGGTTTCACCATATTGGCCAGGCTGGTCTTGAACTCCTGACCTTGTGATCTGCCTGCATCAGCCTCCCAAAGTGCTGGGATTACAGGTGAGAGCCAAAGCACCCAACCCAAAAGGTGTCTGACTTTTTCATGCTACTTGTTTTTGTTCAGCCTGCAAACTAAGAATGGCTTTTAACATTTTTACATAACTGGTAAAAATCAAAAGAATGGACTTGGTGACCTATGACAATTATATGTGATTCTGTGTCAGAGTCTATAAATACAGTTTATTTTTATTTTTATTTTTTATTTGTTTTTTTGAGATGGAGTTTCGCTCTTGTTACCCAGGCTGGAGTGCAATGGCACGATCTCGGCTCAGTGCAACCTCCACCTCCTGGGTTCAAGCAATTCTCCTGCCTCAGCCTCTGGAGTAGCTGGGATTACAGGCACGCGCCACCATGCCCAACTAATTTTTGTATTTTTTTCTTTAGTAGAGATGGGGTTTCACCTCGTTGACCAGGATGGTCTCGATCTCTTGACCTCATGGTCCACCCGCCTCAGCCTCCCAATGTGCTGGGATTATAGGCGTGAGCCACCTCGCCCGGCCTTGAATACAGTTTAATTGGAACACAGCCATGCCTGTTTGTGTGTCTGTGGCTGCTTTCATGCTACAGGGGCAGAGTGGAGTATTTACAGGGGCTGTTTGCTCTGCAAAGTTGAAAACGGTTACTCTCCGGCCCTTTTTTGTCATTGCCTCCTGTGGAACCCGGAAATTGAATGTAAAGGCTTGATTAAATCTCAGCTCCCCTGTCGGGTGACCACTGCAGAGCTGGCCCCTTCACTGTTGCTTCCGATTTCAGGGGTGGTGAAGTTCATTCAAACTTCAGGGAGCCTTATATACTGACCGCTCCCCAGATTCGTCTGGCCCCAACATGATTATCTTTGGAGGTAGAGCCTTTATGGAAATAATTAAGGTGAATGGGTGGGGCCCTGATTCATTGCTGTCCTTATAAAAGGAGGAGGCTGGGCACGATGGCTCATGCTTGTAATCCCAGCCCTTTGGGAGGCCGAGGCAGGTAGATCACCTGAGGTCAGGCATTCGAGACCAGTCTGGCCAACATGGCAGAACTCTGTCTCTACTAAAAATACAGAAATTAGCTGGGCCTGATGGTGGTTACCTGTAATCCCAGCCACTTGGGAGGCTGAGGCAGGAGATCATTGAACCAGGGAGGTGATTGCAGCGGGCAGAGGTGCTGCCGCACTCCAGCCTGGGTGACAGAGGGAGACTCCTCTCAGAAAAGAGGAGACACCAGAGAGGTGGTTCCTCTGCCACTGAAGGTGGCAAACCAGGAAGAGGGCGTCACCAGAACCCCACCATGCTGGCAGCCTGAATGCAGACTTCCAGCCTCAGGAACTGGAGGAAATCGGTCTATGGTTTGAGCCACCCAGAATGGTATTTTGTTATGGCAGTCAGAGCAGACAGAGACAGGTGGCAGCCATCGAAAACCACATCATAAAGCTCCAATTATGTTTCTTCCAGTAGCAAGAATTAGCATTCTGTGAATATCCAGGCCCCAGCAGCCTCTCCCTTAATGCCATCCATCAACAGTCATTGCCCCAGTCAACTGTTTCAGCAGAGGTTACAAAAGGCGCTTCTCCTGTTCTTTCATTCCTCTGACACTTATAGTCTGAACAGTTTGGTTTTTGTCTTGAGTAACGTCCAAGAAGCAGTTGAAGAGAGTGACTTAATCAGACTTTTATTCTGAAAAGCCTCCGAAGGCTGTGGTCTGTCAAGGAACAGACTAAGGAAGAGACCAGTTTCTCCAAGCCTCCATTTTCCTACCTGTTAAATGGGCAAGGCCGGGTGCAGTGGCTTCATGCCTGTAATCCCAGCACTTTGGGAGGCTGAGGCAGGTGGATCACCTGAGGTCGAGAGTTCAAGACCAGCCTGGCCAACAAGGCGAAACCCCATCTCTACTAAAAATACAGAAAATTAGCCAGGCATGGTGGTGGGCACCTGTAATTCCAGCTACTTGGGAGGCTGAGGTAGGAGAATCGCTTGAACCCAGCAGACGAAGGTTGCAGTGAGCTGAGATTGCGCCACTGCACTCCAGCCTGGGCGACAAGAGCGGAACTCCGTCTCAAACAAAAAAGAAAGTTTAGCACCAGAATCACTGAAATTACTGAGATGTGGTGAGAGAATATACTCTGGATTGCAAAGGCTGCAAATAAAGGAATGGATAGGCCTTTCTGTCTGCGATTGTGAGTTTCCTGGGAGGACTGACAGTTGTCACATAGTTAAGAGGAATGTCTCCAGAGCCTGGCTGCCTGGGTCTGAGTCCCAGCTCTGCCGTATCCCAGCTGGGAGACACTGAGTCTGTCTCCTGCCCTGGGAGGGGGGGTGATGCCAACATCGGTAGCTCCTGCTCTGTGCCTGTTTCCTCTGAAATGCCGGTGACAGCAGATGGCAGCAGTTCTGCTTTCTATTTTGAAATTGGACCTACCAGAGACAATATAGCACGGGAGAGCGAGAGCTCAGCTTCTGGAGTTTGTAAATCCTGAACCTGGCTGTTCTTCAACCCTAGGTTGGAGGCACTCATGCTTTCTGGTCTCAGGATCTTAAAAATCACTGAGTTTTAAAAATCAAAGAGTTTGCCGGGCGCAGTGGCTCACCCCTGTAATCCCAGCACTTTGGGAGGCCAAGGCAGGCAGACCACTTGAGGTCAGGAGTTCGAGACCAGCCTGACCAACATGGTGAAACCCTGTTTCTACTAAAAATATGAAAAATTAGCCTCGGGATTATTCTTTATTATCACCCAGCAAAGTAAAAAATTGCTCCCTTAGCCTGTGACCCAGTGGGTCACACCTTTAATCGCAGTAGTTTGGAAGGCTGAGGCAGGAGGATCACTTCAGGTCAGGGGTGTACCAGCCTAAGCGACATAGTGAGACCCCATCTCTACAAAAAAAAAAAAAAATTAAATTAAATTAGCTTAGCTATTGGGAGGGCTGAAGTGGGAGGATCACTTGAGCCCAGGAGGTCAAGGCTGCAGTGAGCCATGATGACACCATTGCACTCCAGCCTGGGAGACAGAGCAAGACACTGTCTCTAGAAAAATTAATTAAATTTTAGGCTGGGTGCGGTGGCTTATGCCTGTAATCCTAGCACTTTTGGAGGCCTAGGTGGGTGGATCACCTGAGGTTGGGAGTTCGAGACCAGCCTGACAAACATGGAGAAACCCTGTCTCTACTAAAAATACAAAATTAGCCAGGTGCGGTTGTGCATGCCTGTAATCCCAGCTACTCGGGAGGCTGAGGCAGGAGAATGGCTTGGACCCAGGAGGTGGAGGTTGTGGTGAGCCGAGATCATGCCATCACACTCTAGCCAGGGCAACAAGAGTGAAACTCCGTCTCAAAAAAAAAAAAAAAAAAAAAAAAAGAGTTTTAAATGCTCCCACTATAGCTGTTTCTCTCATTTTGGAGGGAAAATGTCCTTATCTATGTAGAAACCTCAGTTCTTGGCCACAAAACAGCAAGCAAGCTCATCTCTGGGAAAGCAGAGGTGCCAGAGCTAAATACCGCAGAGGGTCAAGGCAGTTGACAACTAAGAATAGAGTGGGGAATGTGTCCATGAAAAGGTCAACGTGACCTTCGTGAGTGGCAGCTGGGGGTGCTGGGGAGCGGGTGGCAGGTGAGCGAGGGGAGGCAACAGGTGCTGGACGCTGAGAAGCTTGTGGGTCAGCGGAAGTCGGAGGAGGAGCCTGGCGGGTAGAGGGGAGCCTGGGTGAAGTTGGCGTGTTTGATCAAGGTCTTCTGCCAGCAGCCCTGGTGGCCTCGAGGGGCACACTGATCAAGAAAGGGCATGTGGGAGCTATTTAGGGTGATAGGAAGGTTTTGTATCTCAATAGGATCACGATCACAAGGGTGTATACATTTGTCAAAACGCATCTAAGCTGTAAAGGCCTTGCGTTGTAAATATACTTAAAACCCTAAGAGTGGCTTCCAAGAAGACGCCAGTAGGGGGAGAGAGAGCTCCGTAGCTCTCAGAGGTTTGTGTGTTTCAAGTTGTGAATGGGAAAGGCAAGTTTTTCAAAGCAACCAGAAGGGGGCGATAGAGATGACGTTGCTTTTTACAGAGGTGGGACCCTTGGTTGTGCTCCCCGCCCCAACTTCTGGATCCTACTTGTAGCCTACTTGAGAGGAGGAGACAATTGTTCCTGAATGCAACTAACATGTGTAATGTGGAGCCTTCTGTCTGCAAGTGTTCTTTTTATTTCTTTACTTATTTTTTGAGACGAGTCTCTATCACCCAGGCTGGAGTGCATTGGTAGAATCTTGGCTTACTCCAACCTTCACCTCCTGGGTTCAAGCCATTCTTGTGCCTCAGCCTCCCATGTCGCTGGGATTACAGGTACACACCACCATGCCGGGCTAATTTTTGTACTTTTGGTAGAGACAGGGTTTCACCATGTTGACCAGGCTGGTCTTGAACTCCTGACCTCAGGTGATCAGCTTACCTCAGGCGTGAGCCATGGTGCCCAGCCTGCAAGTGCTTTTTGGTTTGTTTGTTTGAGATGGAGTCTTGCTCTGTCTCCAGGTTGGAGTGCAGTGGCGTGATCTTGGCTCACTGCAACTTCTACTTCCCAGGTTCAGGCAATTCTCCTGCCTCAGCCTCCCGAGTAACTGGGACTATAGGCTCGCGCCACCACGCTCAGCTAATTTTTTTATTTTTAGTAGAGGTGGGGTTTTACCATGTTGGCCAGGATGGTCTCCATCTCTTGACCTTGTGATCTGCCTGCCTCGGCTTCCCAAAGTGCTGGGATTACAGGGGTGAGCCACGGCGCCCGGACCAAGTGTCCTTTAAAATGTCTCATTGTATGCACCTGTAGACTTCCTGTGCCTACATGGTATTGAGGTCTCAAGCATTATGATTTAAAGATCCTCACATGATGCTAGTCTGTTGCATCTGAGGGCTGTCAGTCACCACGTTTGAGTGCATTCGGCAGCCTTTGAGTCTCTAGGATAAATAACACCACTGTGAAAATCCTGGCCCGTGCTCCCTGCGGATCTCTCTGGGAATGACTCTGGGGCACGTGTACCCCAGTGCAGAATCACGTACACCTACATACACCTGCTTGCCAAAGTACTGCCAGCCTGTGTTCCATGTCCCCAGCATCACTGCCTCATGGTTCCTGTGATCCCCACAGGGCCACCAAGCTTTGATCTTACCCATCTTTCAAAATTTGGCTGGCCAGCCTGCTGATAGGTGTAAACTATCACGGTAGATTTCATTAGAAGATTTCATTGCAGCATCTCTCCATATGTGTGTTGGGCTTTTGAGTTTCTTCTGCCTCTTCGTAGCTTTTGCTCACTAAGTAATTTTGTCACCCAGGCTCCAGGGCAGTGGAGCAATCTCAACTCACTGCAGCCTCAACCTCCCCAGGCTCAGGCAATCCTCTAACCTCAGACTCCTGAATAGCTGGGACTATAGGCATGTGCCACCACGCCTGGCTAAGTAAGTTCTGTAGTTTTTGTAGAAATGGGGTTTTGCCACGTTGCCCGAGCTGGTGTCCATCTTCTGAGCTCAGGCGATCCGCCTGCCTTGGGCTCCCAAAGTGACAGGATTACAGACATGAGCCACCAAGGCTGAGGCAGGAGAATCGCTTGAGCCTGGGAGGCGGAGGCTGCAGTGAGTGGAGATTGCACCACTGCACTGCAGCCTGGCGACAGAGCGAGTCTCCATCTCAAAAAATTTTTGTTTTTATTTGTAGAGATGGCCGTCTAGCTATATTGCTTAGGCTGGTCTTGAACTCCCAGACTTAAGTAGTGTTCCTGTCTTAGCCTTGCAAAGGCTTGAGATTACAGGCATGAACTACGGCACCTGGCCTCTTTTACTCATCTTTCTATTGCAGTGGCTGCTACTTTCTTCTTGATTTGCTGGAGTTTCGTGTACCATCAGTTCTGTTATAATGCTTATTTTGAAAATGTGAATTTATTCCAATGCAGTTGATATATTTGGGCACAATTTGAGCATAATGCCAATTTCACATTTGCTTACACACATCCAAGGTGAATCCAGGAAACCGCACTCTGCTGTGTGTGTGTAAGAATACACAAAGCACACATACGCGCCACTCCTAACAAATAATATCACCACAGTTCCCCGGGCGTTAGAGCCGCACCCATCCACATCTGGTAGGAGGACTTTCCATCAGATCTCAGATAACCCTCCTTCCACCACATCACAGCAATTCACACGGTGCTGCCTTCACCCCACACCCATTGCCACAACAAACTTCAAGTTTTTGTCAAGGTCACATGCCGTATGTTTTGGAGTAGGTTGGTATGTCTTAACCACTTCACCCGTGTGAAACTGTCCTCTCCTTTTGTATTCTGTTCCAGTCCTTTTCTTGAAGCATCACTGATAAAGTTTTGAGGACCGTGACACAGTCCTGCTGTCGCCGTCAGCCCTGTGGTTTTGACTGCAGGTGTTTGCCTATTGCCGTGATTTCTGTGAACACATGTATTATAGTAGAACTGACCATTTTAGATGCTAGTTGTTGGCCTGGCGCGGTGGCTCATGTCTGTCATCCCAGCACTTTGGGAGGCCAAGGCGGGCGGATCACCTGAGGTCAGGAGTTCGAGACCAGCCTGGCCAACATGGTGAAACTTCATCTGTACTAAAAAAAAAAAAAGTACAAAAAAATTAGCCAGGTGTGGTAGCACATGCCTGTAATCCCAGCTACTCAGGAGGCTGAGTCAGGAGAATTGCTTGAACCTGGGAGGTGAGGGTTGCAGTGAGCTGAGATCATGCCATTGTACTCCAGCTTGGGCAACACAGCGAGACTCCGTCTCAAAAAAATTTTTTTTTTTTGTTTAAAAGATGGGATTTCACCATGTTGGCCAGGCTGGTCTTGAATGCCTGACCTCAGGTGATCCACCCACTTCGGCCTCCCAAAGTGCTAGGATTACAGGTGTGAGCCACTGCGCCCAGCCAAAAAAAAAAAATTTTTTTTTAAGGCTGGTCAAGTGAAGCAGTGGAAGTGGAGAAGTAACAAATCTGTAACTGGTTGTGATGGATTATGTGTAAACACCGCTGCGCTCAGCCCAGCCTCTAACCATGTTTTAAATGCACATACCCCTTTTTTTTTTTGAGACGGAGTTTCGCTCTTGTTACTCAGGCTGGAGTGCAATGGCACGATCTCGGCTCTCCGCAACCTCCGCTTCCTGGGTTCAGGCAATTCTCCTCCCTCAGCCTCCTGAGTAGCTGGGACTACAGGCACACACCACCATGCCCGGCTAATTTTTTGTATTTTTAGTAGAGACGGGGTTTCACCATGTTGACCACGATGGTCTCAATCTCTTGACCTCGTGATCCACCCGCCTTGGCCTCCCAAAGTGCTGGGATTACATGCGTGAGCCACCGCGCCCGGCCTGCACATACCCTTTGATCCAGTGATTCCACTTTTAAAATTTATCTTAAAAGCAGGGTTGGGTGCAGCAGCTCACACCTGTCATCCTAGCACTTTGGGAGGCCAAAGCAGGACCCCTTGAGTCTGGGAATTCAAGACCAACCTGGAAAACATAGCAGGACCCTGTCTGGGTAAAAAATTAGCTGGGCATGGTGGTGCATGCCTGCATTCCCAGCTACTTGGGAGGCTATGGTGGGAAGATCACTTGAGCCCAGGAGTTTGAGGCTGCAGTGAGCTCTGATTGTACCACTGCACTCAGCCTGGGTGGCAGAGTAAGACTCTGTCTTAAAAGGAAGAAAAAATAATTTATCTGAAAATGTCCTTGCATACATGCTAGACATTGGGTACCAAGCTGCTTGTTGTCATAATGGACAAGGATTTGACTTACTTCCGTCCGTCCCTCCCTCCTTTCTTTCTCTCTGTTTCTTTCTTCCTCTAACCCCCGGGGAACTGTGGTGACATCCTTGTCCATAGGACAAAGCAGGTTGGTATCCAGTGTCTAGCATGCATGCCTGTCACAGGCATCAAGTCCAAGGCTTGCGTCCAGGCAGGTGTGAATCTGTAGCAACACACAGACTGAGGACATACCTGCCAGACCGATGGGAACTGATTGCTAAGAAGGACTGGGGATTCCTCACCATTTTTCTTTTTTCTTTTTTTTTTTTGAGACGGAGTCTCGCTCTGTTGCCAGGCTGGAGTGTAGTGGTGTGATCTCAGCTCACTGCAACCTCCACTTCCCAGGTCCAAGCGATTCTCCTGCCTCCGCCTCCTGAGTAGCTGGGATTGCAGGCGCTCATCACCACACCAGGCTAATTTTTGTATTTTTAGTAGAGACAGGGTTTCACCATGTTGGTCAGGCGGGTCTCGAACTCCTGACCTTGTGATCTGCCCACCTCGGCCTCCCAAAGTGCTAGGATTACAGGCATGAGCCCCCGTGCCTGGCCTTCATTTCTTTTTTGCTTTATTTTCCTTCCTTCCTTCCCTCCCTCCTTCCCTCTCTCTCTTCTTCCTCCTCCCTCCCTCCTTCCTTTCTTTCTTTCTTCCTCTTTTATCTTTTGAGACAAGGTCTCACTCTGTTGCTTAGGCTGGAGGGCAGTGGCTCCATTTTGGCTCACTGCAGCCTTGATCTCCCAGGCTGAAGCCATCCTCTTGCCTCAGCCTCCTGAGTAGCTGGGATTACACTATACTGTGTATAGTGTGCACCACTATACACAGCTCATTTATGTATTTTGTGTGTGTGTGTGTGTGGAGACAGGGTCTCACTATGTTGCCTAGGCTAGTTTCGAACTCCTGAGCTCAAGTGATCTGCCAGCTTTGGCCTCCCAAAGTGCTGAGATTACAGGCGTGCACCATAGTGCCCAGCCAATTTGTTTTTATAAAACATGTACAGAGAAGTACAGAAAGCATAACTGTCTAACCCAGTCAGTTTCAGAGCAAACACACCCATGTAACCAGTACCCAGATCAAGAAACATTCCCAGCCTCCCAGAGGCTACCCGTGCCCCTCCAGGTCACCCCACCTTCCGCCTCCCAAAGACCCCTGACTTTTTTTTTTTTTTTCTGAGACAGGGTCTCACTCTGACTCCCAGGCTGGATTGCAGTGGCCCAACCATGGCTCATTGCAGCCTCGACCTCCCTGGGCTCAGCCAAGGAGCTGTGACTACAGGCTTGAGCCACTGTGCCCGGCCAGTTTTTTGTATTTTTAGTAGAGACAGGGTTTTACCATGTTGGCCAGGCTGGTCTCAAACTCCTGACCTCAAGTGATCTGCCTGCTTTGGCCTCCAAGAGTCTGGGATTACAGGCGTGAGCCACCGCGCCCGGCCCTCGGTGAAGTTTTAATGTGCGTTTCCCAGGTGACTATATTAGTTTCCTATCATTGCTGTAGCAAATTACTAATTTAGCGCTGCAGTATCACACCTCACGGAGCCTCTGGCGTACTTGTGAGAGAATGAGAATAACAAAGGCAAATCATGTCTTAGTATTAAGGTAACAGTTCTGGCCGGGCGCAGTGGCTCACACCTGTAATCCCAGCAATTTGGGAGGCCGAGGCAGGTGGATCACCTGAGGTTAGCAGTTCGAGAACAGCCTGTCCCGACATGGTGAAACCCCATCTCTACTAAAAATATAAAAATTAGTCAGGAGTGGCGGTGGGTGTCTGTAAGCCCCCCCATCTATTCAGGTGGCTGAGGGAGGAGAATCACTTGAACCCAGGAGGCAGATGCTGCAGGAAGGTAAGATCATGCCACTATACTCCAGCTCGGGGCAACAGAGCAATGCTCTTGTTTCATAAAAGTGAAAATACAGAGACCGTGATCGTATAGTGGTTCGTACTCTGCATTGTGACTGCAACAACCTCGGTTCGAATCCGAGTCATGGCACCAAAAGAAAAAAAGTATTAAAGAAATAAAGAGGCCGGGCGCGGTGGCTCAAGCCTGTAATCCCAGTACTTTGGGAGGCCGAGGCAGGTGGATCACAAGGTCAAGAGATCGAGACCATCCTGGTCAACATGGTGAAACCCCGTCTCTACTAAAAACACACAAAAAATCAGCTGGGCATGGTGGTGCGTGCCTGTAATCCCAGCTACTCAGGAGGCTGAGGCAGGAGAATTGCCTGAACCCAGGAGGCGGAGGTTGCGGTGAGCCGAGATCTCGCCATTGCACTCCAGCCTGGGTAACAAGAGCGAAACTCCGTCTCAAAAAAAAAAAAAAAGAAAAGAAAAGAAAAGAAATAAAGAAACAACCCAGGCCGGGTATGGTGGCTCACGCCTGTAATCCTAGCCCTTTGGGAGGCTGAGGTAGGTGGATCACCTAAGTCAGGAGTTTGAGACCAACCTGGCCAACATAGTGAAACCCTGTCCCTACTAAAAATACGAAAATTAGCCAGGTATGGTGGTGTGCATGTGTAATCCCAGCTACTCGGGAAGCTGAGGCAGGAGAATGCTTGAACCTGTGAGGTGGAGGTTGCAGTGGTGAGCCAAGATCATGCCACTGCACTCCAGCCTGGGTGACAGAATGAGACTCTGTCTCAAAAAAAAAAAAAATCCAGATGCAGCTGATGAATGGATGAGTAAAATGTGGCTTATCTACACAGTGGAATAGTAGCCATAAGACATAATGAAGTCCTGACCAGCCTAGCCAGCATGGTGAAACCTCATCTCTACTAAAAATACAAAAAAAATTAGCCAGGCGTGGTGGCATATGCCTGTAGTACCAGCTACCTGGGAGGCTGAGGCAGGAGAATGGCTTGAACCCGGAAGGTGGAGGTTGCAGTGAGCTGAGATCACACCACTGCATTCCAGCCTGGGTGATAGAGCAAGACTCTGTCTCTTTAAAAAAAAAAAGAAGGGAGGCCGGGCGCGGTGGCTCAAGCCTGTAATCCCAGCACTTTGGGAGGCCGAGGCGGGTGGATCACGAGGTCAACAGATCGAGACCATCCTGGTCAACATAGTGAAACCCCGTCTCTACTAAAGATACAAAAAATTAGCTGGGCCTGGTGGCGCGTGCCTGTAATCCCAGCTACTCGGGAGGCTGAGGCGGGAGAATTG
>CM052668.1:35279331-35291024 GCA_028533165.1 Leontopithecus rosalia | reverse complement strand
GGGACCACAGGCGTGCACTACCTCACCTGGCTTTTTTGTTTGCTTTTTGTAGCGAGGGGCTTTCGCTTTGTTGCCCAGGCTGGTCTCAAACTTCTGGCTGCAGCAATACTTGGCTCACATTGTTGCTGGGAGAATGAAGCACTTTCCCTGCAACTCTATTGGGAGAGGACAGCTGGAAGCTCAAATCTGTTCTCTACTAGATTCTGCCCCATGTGCCTGTTGCCTTTGCTGATTTTAATCTCCATCCTTTCACCATGAGTATAACGGCTTTGCTGAGTTCTCTCAATTCCAGCAGATGACTGAACCTGGGGCTGATCATGGTGGCTCCTGCCTAAAATCCCAGCAAGTTGGGAGGCTGAGGCGGGAGGATCACTTTCTGTCTTATTGTGCCCTTTCTTTGCAGCCCAGATGGCTACCTGTATGAGCGTGAAGCCATCCTGGAGTACATTCTGCATCAGAAGAAGGAGATTGCCCGGCAGATGAAGGTGACGAAGTTGGGGAGAGGGAGGCACAGGCAGGCAGGAGCTTTGGAATCTGAGCTCACAGGCAGAGCCATTCAGGGCCCTCCACTCTCAGTTCCTTTTTCCCTCCGGGCCTTTGCCCGTGCTGTTACCTCTTCCTAGTGCGGTTCCCCTCCTGCTGCCGCTAAATCCCCCTCACCAGAGTGTGGCCCAGGTGCTGCCTCCTCTGAGCTCCTGCCGGTCCCTGGGATCTGCCCCAGTCACCTCTTCTCTTGGCACTTGGCATAGCTGTAACTCTACATGCGGCTGTCTGACACATGCCCACCTCCCCCCAAGACTGCGATTCTTCCCACCCTCTGGCCTAGGTTCTTAGTAAAGGTGAGCTAAACGGGCCGGCGCCGTGGCTCACGCCTGTAACCCCAGCACTTTGGGAGGCTGAAGTGGGTGAAATCACCTGAGGCCGGGAGTTGGAGACCGGCCTGACCAACAGGGAGAAACCCCGTCTCTCCTAAAAATAAAAATTAGCTGGGTGTGGTGGCACATGCCTGTAATCCCAGCTACTCGGGAGGCTGAGGCAGGAGAATCGCTGGAGCCCAGGAGACGGAGGTTGCTGTGAGCCGAGAGCACACCATTGCACTCCAGCCTGGGCAACAAGAGTGAAACTCCCTCTCAAAGAAACAACAACAAAAGATGTGCTAAATGAATCGACATCACCTCATTTTTCTGGGCCTGTTTCATCATCTGTAAAAAGGGCTGACAGGGCCAAATCAGAGGCCGCAGCAGGGCACCTGGGAGGTGCACGCAGGTGAACATTCTCAAGGTGTTTGCTGGGAGTCTGGCCTGGCCTTCCATGTGCAAAGCCATTTGATGGGTAGGAGGGGCCCTGTTTACCCCCATGTTTGAGGCACAGTGGGTCTGTCCCCCTCTTCCCCTGCCTGGATTGCTGACGCTCAGGAGACACTACAGGTCACGTCCTTGTTAGGCTTTTTGTCCTGAGCAAGTGGCTCCCCCTGTGCCTATGTCCCCGCCACAACCTGGTGGCCCTGTCAGAGGCCCTCCGGCTCATCTGTCACCATCACCCCTCCTCACTCAGCTGCGTGGCTCAGGGTGGTCTCGAACTGCAGCACCGCCTGGGCACCTGCTGTGTGCCAGGCAAGGCTGAACACGGGCCACGGCTTCACTCCTCATGTCTGCACTCACTGCCCCACCGTAGACGTGGGCTCCTCAGCATTCCCTTAGATCTGGAGTTGCTTCCCCTGTCCCACACAGGCTCTGAGGCATGCACTGTATAATAAACCTAATTGGCCAGCAGGTGGCATTCATTGAACACTCAGCTGAGTGCCAGGTGAGGCTCTCTGTGCTTTAAACACTCATCTTGTGTAACCCTTCAGTGAGCAGAGGTAGGTCGCCATTGTTAGCCCGTTTTACAGATGAAGAAACTGAGGCCTGGAGAGGTCATAGTGCTCAGGCCACAGAAGTGACAGAGATGGGCTTTGGAGTCCTGGCACTCTGGATGTACAGCGCAGTAAGGTTCCCGCCCAGGCGGTCATCACCTCCGACCGCCTCAGTCAGAGGGTCCCCTGTGTGGGCCTCAGTGTACCTACCTGTGAAATGGGAAGAAGTGGGCAGATGCTCAGCCCATTTCCCCTCCCGGCAGGCCTATGAGAAGCAGCGCGGCGCCCGGCGGGAGGAGCAGAAGGAGCTTCAGCGGTCGGCCTCTCAGGATCACGTGCGGGGCTTCCTGGAGAAGGAATCGGCCATCGTGAGCCGGCCCCTCAATCCTTTCACAGCCAAGGCCCTCTCGGCCGCCAGCCCAGGTGACTCGGAGTGGGCTTGCGGTGGGGTGGGGGACGGGGAGCCGCAGGCTGGGCATCTGGGGGCGGGGCAGCATCTTAGTCCCTTCCTTCCCCCACAGATGATGCCCAACCCGGGCCCAGCGTGGGTCCCCCAAGTAAGGACAAGGACAGAGTGCTGCCCAGCTTCTGGATCCCGTCGCTGACGCCCGAAGCCAAGGCCACCAAGCTGGAGAAGCCGGTAAGCACCTGCAGCAACCCCCGCACCCACTGTGCCAGAGCGCCAGGGTCCTCCAGCGTCCTCTCCTCCCGCTCGGAGACCGTGCACCCTCCACCTGCGACAGCCCTGCCTGCTGAGCCCTCCTGTCTCTGCCCCTTGCAGTCCCGCACGGTGACCTGCCCCATGTCGGGGAAGCCCCTGCGCATGTCTGACCTGACGCCCGTGCACTTCACGCCGCTCGACAGCTCGGTGGACCGCGTGGGGCTCATCACACGCAGCGAGCGCTACGTGTGCGCTGTGACCCGCGACAGCCTGAGCAACGCTACCCCGTGCGCTGTGCTGCGGCCCTCGTGAGTCACCTGGGAGGGGAGGGGAGGGAAGGGACCACCCAGGAACCTGTGGGGCGGGCCGGCCTTGGGGCCAGTATGTCTCCGGGATGGCCTCTGATCGGAGTCTCCCGCCCTCGCCCTCACCGCAGTGGGGCTGTTGTCACCCTTGAATGCGTGGAGAAGCTAATTCGGAAGGACATGGTGGACCCTGTGAGTGGAGACAAACTCACCGACCGCGACATCATCGTGCTGCAGCGGGTGAGGGCCCCACCCCTCCCCTTCCCCGAGCTCTCCAAGGCCCCGCCCCCTTCCTCCTGCCCTCCTAGGCCCCGCCCCTCCCTGCCTCCAGCCCTCCTAGGCTCCACCTGCGATCGCCTCGCCCTCGCCCCAACTCCTACTCCTGAGCCAGCAACCCGCTTCACCTTGACCCGCTTAGGGATCCCCACCACCTCCTGGAGCCCCGCCAGTCACCCCCGGGCCGGCCTCCACCTCTCCCTTCTTTCTACCTCCCCCAGGGCGGTACAGGCTTCGCGGGCTCCGGAGTGAAGCTGCAAGCAGAGAAATCCCGGCCGGTGATGCAGGCCTGAGTGCGCACGGGAGACCAAATAAACCAGCTTGGGTGCGCAGAAACGTGGCGCCTTCATTCGCGGCATGGGCGCCCCGGGGACAGGGCAGGCGAGGAAGCCGGGCCGCGCAGCACAAACAGCACACGCTGGAGTTTGAAGAGGGGGCTAAGCATATTGAACGTGGTCTCTTTTTTTAAATATTTTTTTGAAATGAAGTTTCGCTGTTGTTACCCAGGCTGGAGTACAATGGCGCCATCTCGGCTCACCGCAACCTCTGCCTTCTGGGTTCAAGCAGTTCTCCTGCCTCGGCCTCCTGAGTAGCTGGAATTCAGGCGCGCACCACCATGCCCAGCTAATCTTTTGTATTTTTAGTAGAGACGGTTTCACCATGTTGACCAGGATGGTCTCTATCTCTTGACCTCGTGATCCACCCGCCACGGCCTCCCAGAGTGCTGGGATTACAGGCGTGAGCCACCGTGCCCCGCCAATTTTTTTTTTTTAAAGACGGGGTTGCACCATGTTGGTCAGGCTGGTCTTGAACTCCTGACCTCAGGTAATCCGCCCGCCTTTGGCCTCCAAAGTGCTTGGAACAGGCGTGAGCCACAGCGCCCGGCCTTGAATGTGGTCTCAGGTCAAGAACAAAATCTAGCCCGGCTCGGTGGTTCACGCCTATAATCCCAGCACTTTGAGAGGCCGAGGCTGGTAGATCACTTGAGGTCAGGAGTTCGACACTAACCTGGCTAACATGCTGAAACCGTCTCTACTAAAAATACAAAAATTAGCTGGGCGTGGTGGCGCATGTCTGTAATCCCAGCTGCTCGGGAGGCTGAGGCAGGAGAATCTCTTGAATCTGCACTCCAGCCTGCTTAACGATCGAGACTCTCAATCAGTCAATCCCTAGAGTCCTTTGTTAGGGCTCCTGGAGTTATGCCAAGTTTGAAGTACAGGAAATGCCCAGGAACGTGTCTTCCGGGCTGCCATGTGATTCGACCCACAGAGGAAATGAAGTTTTGTGAGAAAGCGCACAGCACCCTGACTGGGAAAGACGGTCAGGAGCGCCGCCCTGCACCTGTGGCTGCTTGAAGGCGAAAGGAAGAGGAAACCGCAAGTGCAAAGGGCCAGAGGCAGCAACGCACTTTGCAGATTTAAGGAGCAGAGGACTCGCAGGGGAGAGCGGGGGAGACCGCACAGTGGAGACCAGGAACCGGCGCCAGCTGGTGGCGTCAGACTTCACTGGGAATGTAAGGGCTGCCCTTACGGCTTCGTTTTTAATGACCGTCGAGTCACAAAAGCAGCAGCTGGACAGTGTGAAAAACAGCACAGGGACAGCAAATATGAAAGCAATAAAGAGCATGCCTGCCTCGCTGAGCGATGCCACCTTGGTTCTGTCCTCGGTCTTTATGTGAGCGCACAAGGTGTCAACCAAAGCGAGGTAGCAGCACACACAGCGGCCTGAGAGCGCAGCCCTGCCCCCACTCCCAGGCTGCAGTGCGGCGGTGCAATCACAGCTCACGCAGACCCCCAAATAGCTATGACACTTCTGTTTTGAGACAGTCTTGCTCTGTTGCCCAGGCTGGAGTGCAGGGGCGTGAGCTTGACTCACTGCAACCTCCAACTCCCAGGCTCAAGCAGTTCTCCTGCCCCAGCCTCCCGAGTAGCTGGGGGCCACCTGCCGCCACCACACCTGGCTAATTTTTGTATTTTTAGCAGAGACAGGGTTGTGCCATGTTGGCCAGGCTGCTCTCAACTCCTGACCTCAAGTGATCCACGTGCCTCGGCCTCCCAAAGTGCTGGCGTTTCAGGTGTGAGCCGCTGTGTCAGGTCCAACAGTCTTCTTAGCTAATACCCAGGTGGGATTCAAAGGGCTGGGAGGTGGCCAAGGGCCGGGAAGTGTCCCTTAACTGTTGTCTGACCGAGTCACAGCTCATGCATCCGGCTGCAGGAAAAGATTTGCCAGGATGGCGGTTTGTGTCATCCTTGCACACTGGGGAGCCCCGAAACCTGGTGTTTGCTCCCCCAGGTACTTCGAGAACATTCTCATGGTCCCTAAGAATGCTTATGCCCCCATTCCTGAGCCCCACGTTTTTGGCAGCTGCCCAAGGTGCTATAGACGTTTCAAGAGCCCTCGCCACCTGGGCCTGTCAATCTTCAGGCCCCTTGAGTCCCTGCCACAGCCCTGTGGGAGGGATGCCCATACCCACTTCACAGGCCATGGGGGCTGATGGCACAACTTGAGCAAAGTCACACATGCTCAAGGGAGTGACAGAAGCCAGGTTCACCCAGGAGCCACCTGCCTCTGAGACCCCCACCAAACTCGGTCCTGGACTTCCCCCATCCTTCATACCCTCCCTCCCCCAGAGGCCCCCCCACCTGTCCACCTCTACAAGCTCCCACCCCACCTGTACATACCCAGAGTGCCATGTCCTGCCCTTTCCTTCAATATCCCAAATCCTCGTCCTCTTTCCCAAACCCCACAACCACCCAAGTCCTTCCAGCGTTCTCTCAGCCTTCTATGAACCCCAGTCTTGTTCACGTGTTGCACAGATCACCCTCGCCCCCAATAACAACTTGAAGGGTTTCTAATCTTGCACCTGTGTTTTCCCAAAGGAACCTAAAGCCCACTCTGTTCACAGACCCTTTACAGGGTGGGGAGGTCAAGGTCCTGCTCCCATCTTTTTTTTTGAGTTGGAGTCTCGCTCTGTTGCCAGGCTGGAGCACAGTGGCGTGAGCTCAGCTCCTGCCTCAGCCTCTTGAGTAGCTGGGACTACAGCAGCGCCACCATGCCCGGCTCTTTTTTTCTGTATCTTTAGTAGAGACAGGGTTTCGCCATGTTGGCTAGGCTGGTCTTGAACTCCTGACTTCAAGTGATCCACCTGCCTTGGCCTCCCAAAGTGCTGGGATTACAGACATGAGTCACAGCACCAAGTTCTGTCATTTAAGCTTCTAAGGTACTTGGAGACGAAGCAGCGGAACCACAGCTTCAGTCATAGCAGAAGAAGGAGACGGGAAGTAAGACAAACCTTGTCTTTGTTGAGCAGAGTTTCCTTAGATACTGGTCTAAAGTTCAGAGCGAGACCTGGGCGTGGTGGTGCTGATGGCAGGCATGCTCACCAAGGCTCCAGCTTTGAGAGGTTCACACACGGTGCTTCCAGAAAATTGCAGTTACTCATAAAGATGTAAAAACGAGCGGGGGCCCGGGCGCGGTCTCTACTAAAAACACAAAAATTAGCCAGGTGTGGGACGCACCCCCGTAATCTCAGCTACAAGGGAGGCTGAGGTGGGAGAGCTGGTTGAACTCAGGAGGAGGAGGCCGCAGTGAGCCGAGATCGCACCACTGCCTTCCAGCCTGTACAACAGAGTGAGACCTCGTCTCAAAAAGATAAAAAAGTAAAAACAGGAAGATTTATTCTGCCAGCCCACAGGTGAAACTGTAGGAACCACAAACAAAGCCTTGGTTGCCAGGGTAGGGAAGGAATTGACCCCAAAGTGGGGAGTAGCGAGAGAGACTCGGGGGGCAGAAGGAACAGTTCGGAGTCTGACTGTGGTGGTTACATGCCCCTCGTTTGTCAGAATTAGTAGAACTATTCACTAAAAGGAGTGGATTTTACTGTGTGAAGTTTTTAAATGTAAAAAAGGAGCTGGGAGAAGGAGATTTCATTTCATAAAGATTTCCATTTCTCTCTTTTTTTTTTGAGATGAAGTTTCACTTTTTTTTTTTTTTTTTTTGAGATGGAGTTTCACTCTTGTTACCCAGGCTGGAGTGCAATGGCGCGATCTCGGCTCACAGCAACCTCCGCCTCCTGGGTTCAGGCAATTCTCCTGCCTCAGCCTCCCAAGTAGCTGGGATTACAGGCACGTGCCACCATGCCCAGCTAATTTTTTGTGTCTTTAGTAGAGACAGGGTTTCACCATTTTGACCAGGATGGTCTCGACCTCATGACCTCGTGATCCACTGGCCTCGGCCTCCCAAAATGCTGGGATTATAGGCGTGAGCTACCGCACCCGGCCCCAGTTTATTTTTTTGAGATGGAGTCTCGTTCTCTTGCCCAGGCTGGAGTGCAGTGGCACAATCTCCCACCTCACTGCAACCTCTACCTCCCAGGTTCAAGCGATTCTTCTGACTCAGCCTCCCAAGTGCCTGGGATTACAGGCACTCACGGCCACACCTGGCTTTATTTTGTTTTGTTTGTTTGAGATTTTTTTTGTTTTTTGGAGTCTCTGTCGCCAGGCTGGAGTGCAGTGGTGCAATCTTGGCTCACTGCAACCTCCACCTCCCAAATTTAAGACATTCTCCTGCCCCAGCCTCCCGAGTAGCTGGGATTACAGACATGTGCCACCACGCCTGGCCAAGGGTTAATTTTATGGCCTGTGAATTGTATCTCAGCTTTTAAAATATCAGAAGATCTGACATCAGTTAGAAGCTCCACTTGGCTGCCTGGCTCCCAGCGTGTTGTCAACAGCACGGGGATTTGATCTGCTGATCTGGAAGTGGGCAGGTCACCAACGGAAGAACTAAAAGCAAAGCCAGTTCAAAAGTTTCTTCTGACAAGCATTGGTCAGGATGTTGAGAAACGGGAACTTGTCTACCAAGCTGGGGGGCAGGTCACCTGGGGAAATGAATTGGCAGCATCTATCAACACTAACAAATGTGCCTAACGGGTGCTCTACGACCTCACTCCTGTGTACGTACCCCGAAAACATGCAAAGATGCTCAGCAAAATGCCAGCTAGGATGGCCGGGCACAGTGGCTCGTGCCCAAATTTTCATAAAAGGGTAGGATGATCGCTTGATCCCCGGAGTTTGAGATCAGCATGGACAACATAGTGAAACCCCATCTCTGTTAAAAATACAAAAATTGGGCCGGGTGCGGTGGCTCACGCCTGTAATCCCAGCACTTTGGGAGGCCGAGGCGGGTGGATCACGAGGTCAAGAGATCGAGACCAACCTGGTCAACATGGTGAAACCCCGTCTCTACTCAAAATACAAAAAATTAGCTGGGCATGGTGGCGTGTGCCTGTAATCCCAGCAACTCAGGAGGCTGAGGCAGGAGAATTGCTTGAACCCAGGAGGCGAAGGTTGCGGTGAGCCGAGATCGCGCCATTGCACTCCAGCCTGGGTAACAAGAGCGAAACTCCGTCTCAAAAAAAAAAAAAAAAAAAAAAACCCAAAAATTGGCCAGGCGCGGTGGCTCAAGCCTGTAATCCCAGCACTTTGGGAGGCCGAGGCAGGCAGATCACAAGGTCAGGATATTGAGACCATCCTGGCTAACACAGTGGAACCCTGTCTCTACTAAAAATATAACAAAATTAGCTGGGCATGGTGACGGGGCCTGTAATCCCAGCTACTTGGGAGGCTGAGGCAGGAGAATTGCTTAACTCGGGAGGCGGAGGTTGCAGTGAGCCAAGATTGTGCCACTGCACTCCAGCCTGGTGACAGGGGAGACTCCGTCTCAAAAAAACAAAAAAAAAATTTAGCTGGGCATGGTGATGCACGCCTATGATCTCAGTTACTAGGGAGGCTGAAGTGTGAGAATTGCTTGCAGTGAGCTGAAAGAGTGCCACAGCACCCTGGCCTGAGTGGCAGAGTGAGACTGTGTCTTAAAAAATGCAGGCCGGGCGTGATTGCTCACACCTGTAATCCCAGCATTTTGGGAGGCCTAGATGGATCACTTGAGGTCAGGAGTTCGAGACTAGCCTGGCCAACATGGTCAAACCGCATCTCTACTAAAAATACCAAAAATTAGTCAGGCGTGGTGGCTCATGCCTGTAATCCCAGCACTTTGGGAGGCCAAGGCGGGTGAATCACGGGGTCAAGAGATCAAGACCATCCTGGTCAACATGGCAAAACCCCGTCTCTACTAAAAATACAAAAAAATTAGCTGGGCATAGTGGAGTGTGCCTGTAATCCCAGCTATTTGGGAGGCTGAGGCAGAAGAATTGCCTGAACCCAGGAGGCGGAGGTTGCAGTAAGCCGAGATCGCGCCATTGCACTCCAGCCTGGGTAACAAGAGCAAAACTCCGTCTCAAAAAAACAAAACAAAACAAAAAAATTAGCTGGGCATGATGGTGGGCACCTGCAATCGCAGCTACATGGGAGCCTGAGACAGGAGAATTGCTTGAACTTCGAAGGCAGAGGTCACAGCGAGCCTAGATTGTACCACTGCCCTCCAGCCTGGGTGACAGAGCAAGACTCTTTCTCAAAAAACCAGCCAATCAACCACGAGCCAGGATATTCACAGAAGCTTCACATGTAATGGCCCCAAGCTGGAAAAAGCCCGAAAGTTTATCAGCGGCAGGATGGGTGAACAGCGTGTAGTTGCCTGTGGCGCACCATACAGCAGGGGAAAGAAGGGATAGTCTCCCAAATGCATCTGAGTGCCACAGCATGGATCCATTTCTGTAAATTAACAGGTAAAACCGGGCCGTTAGCAATCGGATGCTGGTTATCTTTGGGTCAGGGTAATATCTGGGTCCTCCTAGAGGCCAATAGGCTGTTTTTTTTTTTTTTTTTTTTTTTTGAGACAGAGTCTTGCTCCGTTGCCCAGGGAATGCAATGACAAGATCTCGGCTCATTGCAGCCTCCACCTCCCAGGTTCAAGTGATTCTCATGCCTCAGCCTCCCAAGTATCTGGAACTACAGGCATGTACCATCATGCCTGGCTAATTTTTGTATTTTTAGTTGAGATGGGGTGTCACCATCTGGCCAGGCTGGTCTCGAACTCCTGCCCTCAAGTAATTGACCGTCCTTGGCTTCCCAAAGTGCTGGGATTACAGGCATGAGCCACTGTGCCCTGTCCCCCGCCACTTTTTTTTTTTAAGAGATGGGGGGAGCCTCACTATGTTGGCCAGGTTGGTCTTGAACTCCTGGCCTCAAGCAATCCTCCTGCTTCGGCCTCCCAAAGTGCTAGAATTACAGGCATGAACCACTGCACTCAGTCCTCAAAATGTATTCTTAATCACCTCAATGAAAAAACTACTAAAGTCAGGCATGGTGGCACAGGCCTGTAATCCCAGCTTCTCAGGAAGCCAAGGTGGGAGAACTGCTTGAACCCAGGAGGCAGCAGCTACAGTGAGCCAAGACTGTGCTACTGCACTCCAGCCTAGGTGAGAGTGAGCCCTGTCTTAAAAATAAATAAATATGTTTAAAATGTAAAAGTCTGAGGAGTCTGACTTTAAAGAGTACTGTTGGCCAGGCACGGTGGTTCACGCCTATAATCCCAGTACTTTGGGAGGCCAAGGTGGGTGGATCACAAGGTCAAGAGATGGAGACCATCCTGGTCAACATGGTGAAACCCCGTCTCTACTCAAAATACAAAAATTAGCTGGGCTTGGTGGCGCATGCCTGTAGTCCCAGCTACTCAGGAGGCTGAGGCAGGAGAATTGCTTGAACCCAGGAGGCGGAGGTTGCGGTGAGCTGAGATCTGGCCATTGCACTCCAGCCTGGGTAACAAGAGCGAAACTCCGTCTCAAAAACAAACAAACAAACAAATAAATAAATAAATAAAAAGAATACTGTTGAGAGAAACAAGAAAGATAAAAACATTGTCACCTGCTCTTATTCCCATTAAAAAGAAGAAAAACAGCTGGGCTCAGTGGCTCACGCCTGTAATCCCAGCACTCTGGGAGGCCAAGGTGGGCGGATCACCTGAGATCAGGAGTTCGAGACCAGCCTGGCCAACATGGAGAAACCCCGTCTCTAGTAAAAATACAAAAGTTAGCTGGGCATGGTGGTGCGTGCCTGTAATCCCCGATACTCAGGAGGCTGAGGCGGGAGAATCTCTTGAACTCAGGAAGCAGAGGTTGCAGTGAGCCGAGATCGCACCACTGCACTCCAGCCTGGGCAACAGAGTGAGACTCTGTCTAAAAAAAAAGAAGAAAGAAAAATAATGTGTACATATTTGCTTAAATCTGTAGATTCTCCCTGGCAGGAAACACTGGCTGTCTGTGAAGAGGCGAACTTGGTGGAAGGCATTTTTAGCTCATAGCATCCTGTATATTTAGGGTTTTCTATCCTTTGCGTGTGCGGCCAATATTTTTAAATAAAATGTGCAAGAATATTTTAAAAGCAAAAAAATTCTGGAGATAGGCACTAAGTGTGACAAGGTTCTGGGCAGTTTTTCACCATAAAGCTGTTCTGTGCAAGTAATTTGTGGCTATGTGTGGGTATTGTTTGTGGCTATGTGTGAGTATTGTGTTTTCGATAAACAATGTTTTCCAACGTGCAGCCCTCAGACATTTGCCAGTATGCCCTTCCTCCCACACAAACCAGTTTTCCACGTCCAGCCACTAGGGGGCAGAATGTCATCACACTAAAAAGCTTGTAGC
>CM052668.1:35247966-35273856 GCA_028533165.1 Leontopithecus rosalia | reverse complement strand
TCTGGGTCTCTGTCCCCCTCTCTCTCTGGGTCTCTGTCCCTCTCTCTCTGGGTCTCTGTCCCTCTCTCTCTCTGGGTCTCTGTCCCTCTCTCTCTGGGTCTCTGTCCCTCTCTCTCTGGGTCTCTGTCTCTGTCTCTCTCTCTTTCTCTCTGGGTCTCTCCCCTCTTTCTGGGTCTCTGTCCCCCTCTCTCTCTGGGTCTCTGTCCCGCCCCCCGAGTCTCTGTCCTCTTTTCCTCTGTGTCTCCCTTTTTTTTTTTTGAGGCAAAGTCTCACTTTGTCACCGAGACTGATGTGTAATGGTGCCATCTCGGCTCACCCCAGCCTCCACCTCCCCGGTGCAGGTTGCAATTCCCAGAGGCAGGAAGCAATTTTCCTGCCTCTGCCTCCGGAATAGCTGGGATTACAGGCATGTGCCACCAGACCTGGCTAATTTTGTATTTTTTATAGAGACGGGATTCTCCCTGTTGGTCAGGCTGGTCTTGAACTCCCGACCTTAGGTGATCTGCCCGCCTCAGCCTCCCAAAGTGCTGGGATTACAGGTGTGAGCCACCTCGCCCTGCCTGTCCCTCTTTTTTTATCCCACCTAATGGGGACCCCCAGCTGCAGGCCCAGGTCCCGCTCACTTCTGGGCGCTGTCCACGCTGCCCACCCGCTCCTCCATGGCCCCGTCACTGCACCTTGTCTGTGTCGCTCTCGTGCAGCAGGTGGTTGGCTTCCACCAGGGGCTGGTCCTGGGCGGGGGGCAGGACCCAGTAGCCCACCTCATTCCCGTCCAGGTGGCCGTCCTTGTTCAGATCCCGGAAGTCCCGGAACTGCTGCCTCTCCGTCTGCACCCAGGCCGGCTCCTCCTCCCCGGGCTCGGCTGTGTACAGATCCGCTGGGACCAAGACAGAGGGCACAAGGTCAGGCGCAGCTCTGGGAGTCTAGTGGAGCTGGGGGCCCATCCCGGCTCTGATACTTCCTGACCCAGGCCCTGGAGCAACTCAGGACCCTCTCCCTCGCCTCAGCTGTCTCCTGTTTCAATGGAATTAGTAACAAAACCTGACTTAAAAAAGCAATCATTTGTTACAGGCGAAATTCATTTGATTGATTGATTGAATGATTTATCAATTTCTTTCTTCTTTCTTTCTCTCTCTCTCCTTTTTTGATTTTTTAAGACATTTTCACTCTTATTGCCCAGGCTGGAGTGCAGTGGTGAGATCTCAGCTCACTGCAACCTCCACCTCCCAAGTTCAAGCGATTCTTCTGCCTCGGCCTCCCGAGTAGCTGGGACTACAGGTGTGCACCACCATGCTTAGCTAATTTTTGTGTTAATAGTAGAGATGGGGTTTCACCATATTGGCCAGGCTGTTCTCAAACTCCTGACCTCATGATCTGCCTGCCTTGGACTTCCAAAGTGCTGGGATTACAAGTCAGAGCCACTGCACCGGGCCAGGACCCCATCTCTTAAGAAAAAAAAAAAATTGTTGGCTGGGCATGGTGGCTCATGCCTGTAATCCCAGCACTCTGAGAGGCCAAGATGGGCAGATCACCTGAGGTTGGGAGTTCCAGACCACCCTGGCCAACATGGCGAAATCCCGTCTCCACTAAAAATACAAAAATTAGCTAGGCGTGGTGGTGGGCACCTGTAATCCCAGCTACTCTGGAGGCTGAGGCAGGAGAATCGCTTGAGCCCAAGAGGTGGAGGTTGCAGTGAGCCGAGATCACACCACTGCACTCCAGCCTGGGCAACAGAGCAAGACTCTGTCTCAAACAAACAAACAAACAAACAAACAAAAATTCCTTGTTTGCCTTCTCCTTAACTAAGTTTTTTGCCCCCTAGGGGCAGGGACAGTGGCAGGGACCCAGGGAGAACTTGGGGGTCTTGTGTGGGTTCCCCCAACATCCCATGTAACAGGAAGCAAAGTGTTCACTGTGCAGACGCAGCTTCATGACCAGCCTCCCGACCCCCCACCTATACTCAACACAGTCCCTGAGCCTTGATTCTGTAGAATTCCAGAACCCCAGCAGGGCGCGGTGGCTCATACCTGTAATCCCAGCACTTTGGGAGGCCGAGGCGGGTGGATCACCTGAGGTCGGGAGTTCGAGACCAGCCTGACCAACATGGAGAAACCCCCTCTCTACTAAAAATACAAAATTAGCTGGGTGTGGTGGCATGTGCCTGTCATCCCAGTCACTCGGGAGGCTGAGGCAGGAGAATCGCTTGAACCTGGGAGACAGAGGTTGCAGTGAGCAGAGATATTGTGCCATTGCACTCCAGCCTGGGCGACAAGAGTGAAACTCCATCTCAAAAAAGAAAACAAACAAACAAAAAACTCCAGACCCCCAAGAAGGGACTTTTTCTGTGTTATTATCTGCTGTAGCCTCCACCCTGCTGTAATTCAACTGTAGCCCGTATGCAATAGATGCTCAATACGTGTTTCCTGGGCCTGGCACACAGCAGGTGCTCAATAAATGTTGGGTGGCTGCATGAACTCAAGCAGTGCCTCTGCCCCCATGTCTGAGGGCCACTGCTCTCTGATGGGTGATGTACATCTGGCTGCCCCCACCAACCCTGCCCTGCCAGAGAGAGGAGAGGCGTCCCGGGAGGAAACGGGGGCATACTCACCGATGTACTCTTCCACCTGGACATAGCCATCTTTGTTTCTGTCCAGGTCCTCCAGGGTTTCCTGGGAAGAGAGAGGCATTGAGGCCGAGGGCCGATGTCCCTGGGCCCTGGAGAAGACGGGACCCCTGGGGTAAGAGTGTGAGGTTTTCGTGGAAATTTAGCTCCAGTCAGCTGTGGGGGCAGGCAGTAGAGCAGACTCCACAGGCAGCATGTGGGAAATTTGGGGGCTTTCTGGGATGTTATGATGTTACAGGCACTACTTGCATCCCGGGGGCGAGAGCCCGGGGGCCCCAGTGTCCAGCGGTGCACAGGTGTGTCGCACACAAGGAGAGCTGATCTGGGTCCCTAAAAACTTACTCAAGCCCCAGCAAACCCCCTTAAAGGGGAAAAGCTCCTTCACATTTAGCAGAGCCTAGAACCTACATCTGCTTGCTCGCTTGCTTTCTCTCTCTTTCTTTCTTTGTTTATTTCTCTTTCCTTTCTTTTCATTATTGTATTTTATTTTTGAGACAGACTCTCGCTCTGTCACCCAGGCTGGAGTGTAATGGCGCGATCTCGGCTCGCCGCAACCTCCGCCTCCTGGGTTCAGGCAATTCTCCTGCCTCAGCCTCCTGAGTAGCTGGGATTACAGGCACGCGCCACCGTGCCCAGCTATTTTTTGTAATTTTCAGTAGAGATGGGGTTTCACCATGCTGACCAGGATGGTCTCGATCTGTTGACCTCGTGATCCACCCGGATAGACTTACTCTGTCGCCCAGGCTGGAGTGCAAGCACAGTCTCAGCTCACTGCAACCTCCGCCTCCTGGGTTCAGGCAATTCTCCTGCCTCAGCCTCCCGAGTAGCTGGGACTACAGGCACTGTCACAGTGCCCAGCTAACTTTTGTATTTTTTAGTTGAGACGGGGTTTCACTATGTTGCCCAGGCTGGTCTCAAACTCCTGACCTCATGTGATCCACCCGCCTCAGCCTCCCAAAGTGCTGGGATTACAGGTGTGAGCCACTGTGCCCGGTGCCCACCTCTGCTTTATGTGTGAACATGGTGGACTTTGAGGGTTCTTCTGAAACACTCGACACCTCTCTTCCTTGTTTTTATGCCTTCTTTATCAAAACAACTTTTGTTCCCCCCTTTAAGTCCAAACTGATTCACTGTAAGACTGTGGGTCAGGCGTGGTGGCTCACGCCCCTAATCCCAGCACTTTGGAAGGCTGAAGCAGGAGGACTGCTCCAGTCCAGGATTTCAAGACTAGCCCGGGCAACATGCTGAGACCCTGTCTCTACACAAAATTTAAACATTAGCCAGACATGGTGGCGTGTGCCTGGTGGTCCCAGCTTCTCGGGAGGCTGAAGTGGGAGGATCGCTTGAGCCCAGGAGTTTGAGGTTGCAGTGAGCTGAGATCGGGTCACTGCCCTAGAGACTGGGTGACAGAGTAAGGCCCTGTCTTAAAATAAAAATAAAAAAAAAAAAGAAAGAAAAAGAAAGAAAGAAAGAAAGAAAGAAAGAAAGAAAAAAGAAAGAAAAAGTCTTATTCTATAGAACAAAGCACATTTTGGAGCCAGGCACAGTGGCTCACGCCTGTGATCCCAGCCCTTTGGAAGGCTGAGGTGGACAGATTGCCTCAGGTCAGGAGTTCAAGACTAGCCTGGCCAATATGGTGAAACCCCTTCTCTACTAAAAAAAAATAAAATAAAATACAAAATTGCCAGGCGTGGTGGCTCACACTTGTAATCCTAGCACTTTGGGAGGCTGAGGTGGATGGATCACCTGAGGTCAGGGGTTCAAGACCAGCCTGGCCAATGTGGTGAAACCCCATCTCTACTAAAAATGCAAAAAAAATTAGCCAGGCATGGTGACTCACCTGTAATCCCAGCTACTCAGGAGGCAGAGGCAGAACTGCTTGAACCCAGGAGGCAGAGGTTGCAGTGAGCCAAGATCAAGCCACTGCACTCCAGCCTGGGTGACAGAGTGAAACTCTGTCTCAAAAACAAAACAAAACAAAACAGAAAACAAAATTAGCCAGGTGTGGTGGTACATGCCTGTAATCCCAGCTACCTGGGAGACTGAGGCAGAAGAACTGCTTGAACCTGGGAGATGGACGTTGCAGTGAGCTGAGATTGCACTCCAGCCTGGGTGACGAGCAAAACGCCATCTCAAAAAAGAAAAGAAAAGAACAAAGCACATTTTTGCAAAAAAAAAAATTATGAAGGAATAGGCCAAGCATGGTGGCTCACACCTATAATTCCAGCATTTTGTGGGGCTGAGGTGGGTGGATCTCGAGGTTAGGAGTTTGAAACCACCCTGGCCATCATGGAGAAACTACCTCTACTAAAACTACAAAAATTAGCCGGGTGTGGTGATGCACACCTGTAGTCCCAGCTACTGAGGAGGCTGAGGCAGAATAATTGCTTGAATCTGGGAGGCCGAGGTTGCGCTGAGCTGAGATTAGGCCACTGTACTCCAGCCTGGGCAGTAAGAGCGAAACTCTATCTCACAAAAAAGAGAAGAAGATGAGGAACCACGTGGGGGGCTGAGGATTTCCTGGGGCTCAGCCTGGGTTGGGGTTCCTGAGGAACTTCTGGGAATGCGGATGTGCCTGTCTGAGGGAAGGCTGGGGGCCTGGACCCCAAATGCAAGTGCAGGGACGGGGAGGCCTGATGAGGAGAGAGCAGACCCCAGGGGTCTGGGAGTAGAGGTGGGAAAGATCACCCTCCCCTGACCTGCGTTTGCAGCCTAGGAAGATGCAGGACAGCTGGGTCACTACCTGCCCCCAGGTTGGCGCCGGGAAGTAGGTCCTGGGACGGGAAGCCTGAGTCCCCGGAAGGGTGCGGGGGGTGGGGTAGGGTCCCCCAGCCGCCACTCACAGCAATCACAATGTCCCGCATGTGAGGGAACTCCTCGGGGTGCAGGAAAGCCGTCAGCTCCTCCCGAGTGGCCATCGAGTCCCCATCCTGATCTGCCACCTGGAAACGCCGCTCATCCCGAGCCAGCATCTTCTTGTAGGTCTCTGCGTCCTCCACGTCGTGAAATTCTTCACCTGGGGAAGGACAGGTCTCAGATGAGCTTTAAATGAGGAAGTGCCAAGCAGGTTAAAACAAAGACAAAGTAAATCCTACTTGGGGCACAAAGACTTCTGTGGAGTTAATAAGTGTCTATCAATAGGCCGAGTGTGGCGGCTCACGACTGTAATCCCAGCACCTTGGGAGGCTGAGGCGGGCAGATCATGAGGTCAAGAGATCGAGACCAGCCTGACCAACATGGTGAAACCCCATCTCTACTAAAAATACAAAAATTAGCTGGGCGTGGTGGTGCGAACCTGTAATCCCAGCACTTTGGGAGGCCGAGGCAGGTGGATCACAAGGTCAAGAGATCGAGACCATCCTGGTCAACATGGTGAAACCCTGTCTCTACTAAAAACACAAAAAATTAGCTGGGCATGGTGGCGCGTGCCTGTAATCCCAGCTACTTGGGAGGCTGAGGCAGGAGAACTGCTTGAACCCAGGAGGCGGAGGTTGCAGTGAGCCGAGATCGCGCCATTGCACTCCAGCCTGGGTAACAAGAGCAAAACTCCGTCTCAAAAAAAAAAGTATGTATCGATACGTTATATATAATTTGTGTGTATATATATATATATATATTTATTATATAAGTATATCATGTATAATACATTATATAACATTATATTATTTTATTTTTCTCCCTCTGTGGCCCAGGCTGGAGTGCAGTGGCATGATCTCAGCTTACTGCAACTTCTGCCTCCTGAGTTCAAGTGATTCTCGTGCCTCAGCCTCCAGAGTAGCTGGGATCATAGGTGCATGCCATTATGCCCAGCTAAGGATTTTTTTTTTTTTTTGGTAGAGACAGGGTTTCTCCATGTTGGCCAGGCTGGTCTCAAACTCCTGACCTCAAGTGATCCACCTGCCTCAGCCGTCCAAGGTGCTGGGATTATAGGAGTCATATTCCACCTGGGCTATATAACATGATATCCACACAATAAATTAGCTAACTTGTGAGAGATTCTATACGCTAAGCTCTTTATGTACGATATTGCATATAATCACAAAAAGCACATACAGCGGGTTTTTCCACTTACTGTACTTTTTTTTTTTTTTGAGAGGGTGTCTCACTCTGTCGCCCAGGCTGCAGCGGAGTGGCGTGATCTCAGCTCACTGCAACCTCCACCTCTTGGGTTCAAGCAATTCTCCTGCCTCAGCCTCCCAAGTAGCTGGGACTACAGGCATGTGCCACCACGCCCAGCTAATTTTTTGTATTTTCAGTAGAGACGGGGTTTCAGTGTGTTAACCAGGATGGTCTCTATCTCCTGACCTCGTGATCTGCCTGCCTCGGCCTCCCAAAGTGCTGGGATTACAGGTGTGAGCCACCGCGCCTGGCCCATTTATTCTACTTTCTGAATGCAAGAACTGATTTTCAGAGAGAAGAAATAACTGATCCAAGGGTGTGCAGCCAGGAATGGTGGCCTTTGAGATGACAGTAGTCCATTTGGCTCCAGACTGCCGCTGTGATAACAGGGACTCAGATGGTTTGACAGAGAGGAGGGGAAGGGCATTGTCATCAGAGGAACATGTGAAGAGGGTCGAGGTTTGAGGAGTGTGGTGGGTTCAGAAACAACCATTTGGTGCAGAAAATGCAGAAAAACAAAGCTGCAGGTGGAGACATCCTGGCTGAGGAGTGGGACTGTCTCCTGGGGGGCCAGGGAGAGCCATGAGCCAGGGAGGGGCAAAGTCAGTGCTGGGTGTGCAGAACACCCTCTGGAGCCCTGTGGAGGACAGGCTGGACGGGGAGGCTGGTGCCAGGGACGAAGAGGAGAAGAGGGAGAGAATAAGGGCTATGTGTGGGGCGGGGAGGCACTGGGGCTGGGCTTGGGACAGAAAGGAGGGATCTGAGAGTCAGGGGCAAGGTAACTGGCTTTGGGGGTCTCAGGATGAGAGGTCACAGAGGTCAGGGGTCAGGATGACCAGGCATTAGTCCCCTAGTATGGTGTCATAGAGGCGGTGGGTCCCAGAATTAAAAATCCTGAAGGGAATCTGGGTAGCTCAGTTGGTAGAACTTTGGACTTTTAATCTGAGGGTCCAGAGTTCAAGTCCCTGTTTGGGTATGTTCAGGGGCTTTTAGCACCTAATTCTGACTTCATGTTTGAAAAAAAATCATTTTTGGCTGGGCGCGGTGGCTCAAGCCTATAATCCCAGCACTTTGGGAGGCGGAGGCGGGTGGATCACAAGGTCAAGAGATCGAGACCATCCCGGTCAACATGGTGAAACCCCATCTCTACTAAAAATACAAAAAATTAGCTGGGCATGGTGGCGTGTGCCTGTAATCCCAGCTACTCAGGAGGCTGAGGCAGGAGAATTGCCTGAACCCTGGAGGTGGAGGTTGCAGTGAGCCGAGATCATGCCCCTGCACTCCAGCCTGGGCAACAAGAGCGAAACTCCGTTTAAAAAAAAAATCGTTTTTAGCATGCAGCTAAATACCAGAAAAACGAAAAAATAGGCACAACAAAGAAGAGAAGCCAGAAGTGAGAGACTGGGGAACTGAAAGCGATGGTGTCATAAAAGCGGGTAGAGCCTAGTCAGGGGCCAGGGACTCTGGGTAAATGGATTCAGGGTTCTCAGAACGAGGCGGTCCAGAAGGTCAGGGTCACGGTGTGTGGGGAGAAGGGTCGGGGGCTCGCCGCGTACCGGGCGCGTAGTGGCCATAGGTGGCGTTGCGCAGCTCCTCCCAACCCACACGCCCGTCGCGGTCCGTGTCGTACGTGTCCCAGGCCGCGCTCACCGAGTCCCGTATGTGCCGCTGCTGCGTGTGCGCGATCCACGAGCGAAGCTCGGCCAGCGACACCCAGCCGTCGCCGTCCCCCGCGCGGTCCATGCGGTCTACGATCCTCCTGCGAGCGGGGGCGGGCACTTGTCAATCCCTGGCCCCGCCCCCAGGCCACGCCCCTCACACGGGGTCCCGCCCCCAGGGCACATCTGGTCTGGGGCTGAAAATGCAGTCCACGGTCCGCGGACGAATGGGGAGGCGCGCGTGTCAATTCGGGACCAAGCCCACCGCAGGACCCCTCCCCTCAGCCTAGAGTCCACCCCCGGGACGAGTCACGCCCTTCCCGAGAACCAGCGGGCCAGCCAGGAGCACTGCAGGGAAGGAACCTACGACGATCAAGGGTCACCGTCTCCGCGCCGGCCCCACCCTCTGCCTGCACGCGCTGCACCTCTCGCTAGGCTGAGCTGGGGTGGGGACAGGGAGAGCGGCATCGCACTGCGCCTCTTGCCAGGGAGCCCTATTCCAAGACTTGACTCTGGGCCGGGCGCGGTGGCTCACGCCTGTTATCCCAGCACTTTGGGAAGCCAAAGCGGGCGGATCACGAGGTCAGGAGTTTGAGACCAGCCTGACTAAAATAGTGAAACCCCGTCTTTACTAAAAATACAAAAAAAAGCCGGGCGTGGTGGCTCACGCCTGTAATCCCAGCACTTTGGGAGGCTGAGGCGGGTGGATCACGAGGTAAAGAGATCGAGACCACCCTGGTCAACATGGTGAAACCCCGTCTCTACTAAAAAGACAAAAAAATTAGCTGGGCATGGTGGTGCGTGCTTGTAATCCCAACTACTCGGGAGGCTGAGGCAGGAGAATCGCTTGAACCTGGGAGGCGGAGGTCGCAATGAGCCGGATCGCGGCACTCCACAGCCACGGCCACACCCCGCCAACTCAGGGCCGACCCCGCCCCATACCCTGCCCCGCCCCAGGCCCCGCCCCCTTACCGGGATTGCGCGTGTCAATTTCAGGCTCCTGTCCCTCCAGCCTTGCCATGTGCCACGCACTGTGGCTTTCCCCCACCTGCTCCTGGCTGAGTCAGGCACTGCCCGAGGACCATCACCCGCAACTGGGTCTCCCTCTACCCCTCTCCATGTTCCTCCGGGCTCCAGTGTCCCTTTAGGTTCCATGTCGCCCCTTCTCTTGGGCCACGCCTGTCAGCTCCCTGGCCCCTCTCTCCTCCCTTGGTGGCGCCCTGCCAGGCCCAATCTCTAATTAAAAGAGACCACATGGAGCCCTCCTCCCTGTCACCGTCCTCAGGCTCCCAGGGCCCCCTCCCTAAATTTGAAGATCCGAGACAGCAGAGCCTTCTCCAGCCCTGCCTGAGTCACCACCCCCACTCCCACACCAGGCCGTCTGTGCTCGGGTCTTTCAGGGGCCGACCCTGTCCCTGGACTCACACCCTTCTCTGAGGTTCCTGCTGCTGTTAAGAGCATGGGTTTCACGGCCAAACATTTTAGGTCCAAATCTGACCACTTCTTCCTGGCTATGTGACTGGGCAAGTGACTTAACCTCTCTGTGCCTGTTACCCCTTTGTAAAATTTAGAGAAAATAATCATACCTACCCCAAAAGGGTGATTATGGGGAATAAATGAGTCAGGCTGCGTAAGCACTTAGGACAGGCCGGGCGCAGTGGCTCATGCCTGTAATCCCAGCACTTTGGGAAGCCAAGATGGGCGGATCACTTGAGATCAGGCGTCTCAGACCAGCCTGGCCAACAAGGTGACACCCCATCTCTACTAAAAATACAAAAATTAGCCAGGTGTGGTGGTGTGCACCTGAAATCCCAGTTACTCGGGAGGCTGAGGTGGGAGAATTCCTTGAATCCAGGTGGCAGAGGTTGCAGTCAGCTGAGATAGTGCCACTGCACTCCAGCCTGGGTAACAGAGAGAGACTCTGTCTCAAATAATAATAACAATAATCATAGTAATAATAATAGGCAGCCGGGCACGGTGGCTCACGCCTTTAATCCCAGCACTTTGGGAGGCTGAGGCGGGTGGATCACGAGGTCAAGAGATCGAGACCATCCTGGTCAGCATGGTGAAACCCCGTCTCTACTAAAAATACAAAAAATTAGCTGGGCATGGTGGCGCGTGCCTGTAATCCAAGGTACTCAGGAGGCTGAGGCAAGAGAATTGCCTGAACCCAGGAGGCGGAGGTTGCGGTGAGCCGAGATCACGCCATTGCACTCCAGCCTGGGTAACAAGAGCGAAACTCCGCCTCAAAAAATAATAATAATAATAATAGGCTGGGGCCAGGCATAGTGGATTGTAATCCACGCATATAATCCCAGCACTTTGGGGGGCCAAGGCGGGCCGATCACCTGAAATCAGGTGTTCAAGAGCAGCCTGGCCAACATGGTGAAACCCAGTCTCTTCTAAAAATACAAAAATTAGCTGGGCACAGTGGTGAGTGCCTCTAATCCCAGGTACTAGGGAGGTTGAGGCAGAAGAATGGCTTAAATCTGGGAGGCGGAGATTGCAGTGAGCTGAGATCACGCCACTGTGCTCCACCGTGGGTAACAGAGTAAGACCCTGTCTCAAAATAATAATAATAATAATAATAAAGCACTTAGGACAATGCCTGGCGTTCCCATTAGTGCTAAGCTAACTGTGCTAACCTATCGCTGCCCTTCCTTCTCCATCCCTCCTTCCCCCATGCCCATCCAAGCACAATCTCCCAGCCAGCAGTCCTGGGGCCCACTGCCAGTGTCCCCGCGCTGACCTGGCCATCATCTTGTCTTGCCTCCCCGCTGGACTACTGCAGTTGCTTCCTCACTGGGCTCCCTGCTTCTTGTTCTGTACAGTTCCCCACCCTGCAGCCAGCAGGATTCTCTCAAAACCTACGTCAGCTCACATTCTTCAGTGGCTCTCCTCTCAATCGGAGAAAAGCCTAAATCTTCACTGTGGCCTAAAAGGTTTTGCATTGCATGATCTGACTCTGTCACTCAGGCTGGAGTGCAGTGGCATGATCTTGGCTCACTGTAGGCCCAAGTGATGCTCCCACCTCAGCCTCCCTAGTATCCCGGACTACAGGTGCATGCCACAATGCGGGGCTAATTTTTGTATTTTTAAATTTTTTTGGTAGAGACAGGGTCTCACTGTGTTGCCCAGGCTGGTCTTAAACTCCTGGGCTCAAGCGATCCTCCAGCCTTGGCCTCCCAAAGTTCTGGGATTACAGACATGAACCACCACGCTCAACCCTTTTGCTCCCTCTCTGCCCTCACCTCCCACTGTCTCCCTTTTCTCACTGAGTTCCAGCCACACGGGCCTCAGAACTGTCACTCAGACACTCCAAGCTCACTCCTGCCTCAGGGCCTTTGCACTGAACTGATCTGTCTGCTTGGAATGCTATCCCTCAAAAACCCACATGGCTCAACTCTTAAATACCACCTTTTCATGGAGGCCTTCTCCAACTTCCCTGTTCAAAATTCAGGTCCAGCTGGGCGAGGTGGCTGATGCCTGTAATTGCAGCACTTTGGGAGGCAGAGGCTGGCAGATCACTTGAGGTCAGGAGTTTGTGACCTGCCTGGCCAACATGGTGAAACCCCATCTCTACTAAAAATACAAAAATTAGCTGGCCATGGGCCAGGTGCAGTGGCTCACTCCTGTAATCCTCGCACTTTGGGAGGCTAAGGAGAGATGTCTGCCTGAGCTCAGAAGTTCGAGACCAGCCTGGGCAACACAATGAAACCCTGTCTCAACTAAAAATAAAAACAATTAGCCAGGCGTGGTGGCATGTGCCTGTAGTCCCAGGTACTTGGGAGGCTGAGGCAGAATTGCTTGAACCCGGGAGGCAGAGGGTGCAGTGAGTTGAGATCATGCCACTGCACTCCAGCCTAGGCGACAGAGTGAGACTTCATCTCAAAAAAAAAAAGAAAAACAAAATTAGCTGGGCGTGGTGGCATGCACCTGCAATCCCAGCTACAAGGGAGTCTGAGGCAGAAGAATTGCTTGAACCAGGGAGGCAGAGGTTGCACCAAGCCAAGATTGCATCACTGCACTCCTGCCTGGGCAACAGGGTGAGACTCCGTCTCAATAAATGAATAAATCAAATTGCGACTCCCCCACCAATAATCTCTCCCCTCCACACTTTCTGACTCTCTTGCTTTATTTATCTCCATTTGATCCATTTTCTACGTACTGCCTTCCTGCTGTTTTCTTCACCCCAGTGTAAACTTCAGGGGGACAGAGATTTCTGTCTGTTGTGTTAGCTGTTGTGACTTCAGCACCTTCAGCAGTGCCTGGTACATAGCAGGTGCTCAATAAAGCTTTGTGGGCTGAATGAGCACTGGGGGATGCATAGATGAAGGGGGCTGCTCCTAGCGCCCCGCCCTCAGGCCCTGACCCTCTCACCCTGACAGAAAGGGTGGACAAGGTTCCATTCTAGCCAGGTCACCCTGAAACTCAGGGCTCCGCCACTTTCCTACACTGGCCAGGCTCCTTACATGCCAAATCTCATTTTCCATACCAGTCTCTGCCACTTACAGAGCAGGTAAGGGGAGGGGAGATGTCTGGACAAAGCAATAAGGAGTGTTTAGGGGAAGAATCTAAACCTAGATTTTGCTGCCCTCAAAGGTCCCCTTTTTTTGAGATGGAGTTTCGCTCTTGTTGCCCAGGCTGGAGTGCAATGGCACAACCTCGGTTCACTGTGACTTCTGCCTCTTGGGTTCAAGCGATTCTCCTGCCTCAGCCTCCCAAGTAGCTGGGATTACAGGCATGCGCCACCACGCCCAGCTAATTTTGTATTTTTTTTTTAGTAGATATGGGGTTTCTCCATATTGGTCAGGCTGATCTCGAACTCCCATCCGCAGGTGATCCGCCCGCCTCTGCCTCCCAAAGTGCTGGGATTACAGGTGAGAGCCACCTCCCCTGACCCTTCAGGCCTAAATTTTAACTTAATTTGTTTTTCCCAGGGAGAGAAGATAGACTTTGATTTCTCATAAAGAACTGACGTTCAGTCCACGCCATTTCTCTGACCCCTGTCAATTCCCCTGCGCCTCCCTCCCAAGCCCCACCTCTGAACACGCCCCACCCCCATGTCTCTCCTACCCGAGACGGGCCTGGCTTTCCTCTGGGGTAAGTTGGTCGAATTCCTTGGCCACTTCCCGTCCCAGGAAAGCCTCATGGTCGTACTGGAAGTTCCCGTGGGCGTCATCATGGGGGGCGTCGCTCAGGGGGGCCGCCTGGTGCACCCTCCCCTGGCCATGAGGGCCTGCGTCAGGGGACGGCTTCCCCTGCGCCCCGTGCCTCAGTAGCAACAGAAGCAGCAAAAGCGATGATCGCCACATCATTGGTCCCTGGGGAGTGGCAGAGGTCAGGGGTGAGGGGTGAGGGGTTACAGGGACGAGGACAGGCACGGGGCAGGAGGATGGCAGGGTGGAGGGGTTACCAAGGACAAGACCGGGAGATGGAAGTTGGCTGCAAACTTTTGGGCTCAAGAAGGGCGGGCGATGGGGGAAAGGAGGGCGGGGTGCTCAGAGGGAAAGCCACCTATGAGGAGGACCGAACCTCCTGACAGAGGCTCGGGGGGGGGTCCCAGGCCTGCGAGGGGGAATTTCAGGGAGAGACGTGGCCCACATCCCACGCAAAGCGCAGGGCATGGTTGTGGCCAGCGAGAGGTCAGGCAGGCTCCCCGTGATTGCTCCCAGCCTGGACCCTGATCCTCTACCCAAGCCGCCCCAAGCCGCCCTCCCTGGACAGATGCCCCCCACCCGCTCTCTTTACCCGGTTATCCAGCTTCGCTACGCTCTGCACGCTCCGCTTTGCGTTCCCGCAAATATGCCCAATTCAGCCGCTCTCCAGTCAGGCCCCGCCTCTGGCAGGGCAGAGCCCCGCCCCCCAACCAATGAGCTTGCACGAGCGCCCCACGGGGCGGGGCCAGTGAGCGCAGGGATGGCCGTGGGCGCCCCTCGCCACGTCCACAAAGGAAAGAGCGGCCTGACCCTGGAAGGTGGGTGGGCGACGCCGCAGTGACGCGGCCGGGGAGAACTACAACTCCCGGCAGGCGTCGCGGCACTCTGCCGTCCACCTCCAGCTGCTCTAGCCCCAAAGCCTTCACGGGAAATGTATTTTTCTCTCTTTCCCTTTGTCAGGATGATTTAAGAAAGAGCTGTACGTTCCAACGGTTTTATACCAAAAAAAAAAAAAACGAAAAAGAAAAAATAAAGGAAGAGTCGAATCAAGGGGCCAGGGGAAACATCCCATTTCCTCCAAGAGGGAACAGTGCTCCTCACTCCTCTTCTGCTCCAAGGATTCAGGGGGTCAGATACTAGCCGACAATTACTCAAAATACCTGGCACGGCAGTCATCCAGTAAATATTTGTAAAATTTATGAATTGAGAATACATGGCCGGACGAGAGCGGTGGCTCACGCCTGTAATCCCAGCACGTTGGGAGGCTGAGGCAGGCAGATCACCTGAGGTCAGGAGTTCGAGACCAGCCTGGCCAACATGGTGAAACCCCATCTCTACTAAAAATGCAAAAATAAGCCGGGCGTGGTGGTAGACACCTGTCATCCCAGCTCCTCAGAAGGCTGAAGCAGGAGAATGGCTTGAACCCACAAGGCAAAGGTTGCAGTGAGCCAAGATTGCACCACTGTACTCAAACCTGGGGGCCAAGAGGGAGACTTCGTCTCAAAAATAAATAAAATAAAATTAAAAATACATGGCCTTGGGCCGGGTGCAGTAGCTCAATGCCTGTAATCCCAGCACTTTGAGAGGCCAAGGCGAGCAGATCATTTGAGGTCAGGAGTTCAAAACCAGCCTAACATGGCGAAATCTTGTCTCTACGAAATACAAAAAATTAGCCGGTGTGGTGTAATCCCAGCTACTCGGGAGGCTGAGGCAGGAGAATCGCTTGAACCCAACAGGCAGAGGTTGCGGTGAACAGAGATCACACCACTGCACGCCAGCCTGGGCAACAGAGCAAGACTCTACCTCAAAAACAAAAAAAGAAAATGCAGGACCTGATGTATAAACCCGGCAGGTTGCTGGTAGCAGCATGTTACCAGCAGGAGGGCTCTGAGGCCCAGCCATTCTGTCCCCACTCACTCCCTTACCTCCCCTGCCTGAAAATGATGAGAACACACTGATTCGGTCCTAAACTCGTGTTATATTGTCAAAGTGGAAAACAGCCATATGTATTAGGAGGGGAAACTGAGGCAGACCACAGGAGAGGGCTCCAGAGGGAGAACAATGGGGCCCAGGACTCCTCCCGGAGACTCAGAGATGCCAGTGTTCCAGGAGGTCTCACAGCATGAAAGGGACCTGACTGCATTTGCCGCTGGCAGCAGCCAGCAGGTGGATGGTCAGGCAGTGGCTGGGGCGGAATTTGCATCCTTCCAGTCAGCATCCTGGGCCTCCCCTGGGGTGGGCAGGAGGGCCCCAGCGTCGTCTCCACGGAGGGAGATCCAAGGGACTGAGGAGAGAGAGGAGGAGATCATCAGAATCTCTGAGGCGCTCTGGGTCTGTCTGGCCTGCCCCATTCGTGTCACACACTCTCCCTCAGTCTCTGTCCCCTTGCTTCTGGGTCTTGTCTCTTCTTCTTCCAATTCTCTGTCCCCCCTTTCTACATCTTTGCCGCCCTCTCTGGGTCTCTGTCCCCCTCTCTCTGGATTTCTGTCCCCCTTTGGGCCTCTGTCCCCCCTTTTTTGCTTCTTGAGATGGAGTCTCACTCTGTCACCCAGGCTGGAGTGCAGCGGTGAAGTCTCGGCTCACTGCAACCTCCACCTCCTGGATTCCAGGGATTCTCCTGCCTTAGCCTCCTAAGTAACTGGGACTACAGGCACCCGCCACCACGCCTGGCTAATTTTTTGTATTTTTAGTAGATGGGATTTCACCAGGTTAGATAGGATGATCTCAATCTCCTAAGCTCATGATCTGCCCGCCTCAGCCTCCCAAGGTACTGGGATTACAAGCATGAGCCACTGCACCCGGCCTCTGTCCACCTTTGGGTCTCTGTCCCACTCTCTTTGGGTTTATCCTCCACAGTCTCTGTCCTCCCAGTCTGTGGGTTCCTCTCTCGGAGTCTCTGTCCCTCTCGCAGAGGCTTCCCATACCTGGCAGCCCACTCCGCATCCTTCGCCACAGCAGAGCTCCTCCCACAGCCGCTGCTGTCAGCAGCAAGACGCCGACGACGATTCCCACAACAAGCACAGAGGACTTGGCTGGAGATTCTGCAGCCAGAGAACACGGTGAGACGAAGGGCAGCCCCTCCACCCCACCCAGTCTGGACACGGAACTGGGGGCTCCCAGTCCCTCCCCGCCTCGGAGATCCCAGCGCCAAGTGTCTGATGCGCAGGGGAAAGGCCAGGCGGGCGATCTGGGCAGAGTGCCCCCAGGCTGGACGCAAGAACCAGCCACGGCGCTAGCGGCCGCGGGAACACCGGCGGTGGACCGGCAGCGGCAGGGCGGAGCTGTCCCAGTGCAGACGCGAGGAGCAGGCAGAGCAGCGGGAGGTCAGCCTCATGGGCATCGGCAGTAGCAAGGCAGCAGGCAGTCAGTCTTGGTGAGGACGGGCATAGCAGACAACTAATGGTCAGATTCCACAAAGACCTGCAGCAGCAGCAGCAGCAGCAGCAGGACAGAAGATGGTCAGACTCAGGGGGCACTTGGCCATGGTGGTTAACAGCTCTTCAGACTCAGTGAGGCCAGAAGCGGCAGGACAGAAGGCAGTTGGCCTTGGGGAGGACAAGCCATCAGGCTTTGGGGTCACTGGCACGTGTGAGGCAGAAGCCAGTCAGATTCAAGGAGGCAGCGGCAGCAGCAGGGAAAAAGGTCAGACTCAGGAAGGACCGGTGGGGCGGAGCCTCACCCAGCTCCACCCTGAGGGGCTGCGCAAGGCCCGCGTGCTGCACGATGCAGCAGTAGTGGTGCTCGTCGCCACTTTTGACTGTCAGTGACGACCAGGCGTGGAAGGAGCCGTCACCGTTGGGGCCGAAGTCGCCCTCGCCGGTGCCAGCGGCCAGCCCATTCCGCTGGAACCGAAGTTGCAGCTCCGGGGGGTAGAAGGAGAAGGCACTGCAAGTGAGCACGGAAAAGCCAGGGCTGCCGGGTCGGGCCTTCAGGCGCATGGAGGGCGGCTCTGCAGGAACCAGGGAGACAGGTCTAAGCCCCCAGCCCCTAGCCCGCCACCCCCAGAGCCAGGGCTAGATAGGGACTCAAAGAGGCCTCCATGTTTGCACTGCGCTAACCCCGGAGAATACAGTGGTCAAGGGGGAGGCGCTTCCCAGGTGAAAGAGACTCAACCTAACCTATCCACCCTGCAGGAGTCTCCTCAACATGTCACCTCCCCGGGCTGCGCATGGTGGCTCACGCCTCTAATCCCAGCACTCTTGGAGGCTGCAGTGGGTGGATCACCTGAGGTCAAGAGTTCCACACCAGCTTGGCCAACATGGCGAGTCCCCGACCCTACTAAAATAGAAAAATTAGCCGCATGCCTGTAGTCCCAGCTACTCGGGAGGCTGAGGCAGGAGAATGGCTTGAACAGGGAGGTAGAGGTTGCAGTGAGCCGAGATCGCGCCACTGCACTCCAGCCTGGGTGACAGAGCAAGACCTCGTCTTGGGGAAAAAAAATGATAGTAAGAGGATAATTACGAAAAATTCCACACCAACACATTTGAAAATCTAGAATAAACACATTCCTGAGAAATACAACCTTCTAAACTGACACGAGAAGAAATTTAAAGTGTCAGTAGTCCTACAACTAAAATGTTTTAATACAGTTTCAAACTTTTCGAAAACTAAACTTCCAGGTCCAGAAGACATCAATTGATGAATTCTTCCAAACGACTAATGAGAAATGATTCCACGTGAATGCAAACTCTTTCAGGGAGTAAAACAGAGGAAATGCTCTCAACACTTTTTTTTGAGACAGTCTCTGTAGCCCAAGCTGGAGTGCAGTGGTGCCATCTCAGCTCACTGCAACCTCCACCTCCCAGATCCCGGTTCAAGCAATTCTCCTGCCTCAGCCTCCTGAGTAGCTGGGATTACAGGTATGCGCCACCATGCCCGGCTAATTTTTGTATTTTTAATAGAGATGGGGTTTCACCTTGTTGACCAGGCTGGTCTTGAACTCCTGAGCTCGTGATCCGTCCACCTCAGCCTCGCCAAGTGCTTCTCCCAACACATTTTATGAGGTCAGCATAATCTTGATGACAAAGGGCACGAGAAGAAAGAGAACTGGAGGCCATCTATTTTATCTCTCATAAAAATAGATTCAGGCCCACTTTGGGAGGCCAAGGCGGTTGGATTACCTGAGGTCAGGAGTTCGAGACCAGTCTGACCAACATGGTGAAACCCCATCTCAATTAAAAAAAAAATTTTTTTAATTAAAAAAATAAAAAATAAATAGATTCAAGCCAGGCTTGGGGGCTCACGTCTGTCATCACAGAACTTTGGGAGGCTGAGGTGGGCAGATCACGAGGTCAGAAGTTTGAGACCAGCCTGACCAACATGGTGAAACCCTGTCTCTACTAAAAATACAAAAAATTAGCCAGGTATGGCAGGGGCCTATAGTCCCAGCTACTCAGGAGGCCGAGGCAAGAGAATCACATGAACCTGGGAGGTGGAGGTTGCAGTGAGCCGAGATGGCACCATTGCACTCCAGACTGGTTGACAGATTGAGACTCTGTTTTAAAAAAAAAAAAAAAGATTCAGAATTACACATAATATTAGCATCTCATGCCTGAAATCCCAGCACTTTGGGAGGATAAGGTGGGCGGATCACTTGAGCCCAGGAACTGAGACCAGTCTGGGCAACACAGCAAGGCCTAGACGCAACTAAAAATTTGAAAATTAGCCAGTGTGGTGGCATGCACCTACAGTCCCACCTACTCTAGAGGATGAGGCAGGAGGAATGCCTGAGCCCAGGAGTTTGAGGCTGCAGTGAGTTATGATCACACCTGTGTATAACCACTGCACTACAGCCTGGGCAACACAGTGAGACCCCATGTCTAAAAAATACAATGTACATAGAAATGCAAGTAACCTATAAAAACAGGCGATAAAGCTGGAAAAGTTAACTACTAAATAGCAAAATTTTCTTTTTTTTTTTTTAGGTTGACTCTCTGTCCCCCAGGTTGGAGTGCAACAGCACAATCTCAGCTCACTGCAACCTCTGCCTCCCAGGTTCAAGTCATTCTCTTGCCTCAGCCTCCAAAGTAGCTGGGACGACAGGCACCCGCCACCAGCACACCTGGGAAAGTTTTATTCTTTTTTTTTTGAGACAGAATGTTGCTCTGTTGCCCAGGCTGGAGTGCAGAGGCGCGATCTTAGCTCACTGCCATCTCTGCCTCTCAGGTTCAAGTAATTCCCCTGCCTCAGTCTCTCAAGTAGCTGGGACTGCAGGAACACACCACCATACCCAGCTTATTTTTTGTATTTAGCAGAGATGGGATTTCACTATGTTGGCCAGGATAGTCTCGATCTCCTGACCTCGTGATCTGCCCGCCTCGGCCTCCCAAAGTGCTGGGATTACAGATGTGAGCCACCGCGCCCAGTCTAGATATCAGAACTTTCCATAAAGCTAACTCAAATCAAGAGAGTGAGGTACTAGCACTAAGTCTGTCCAATAAATCAGCAGAATGGAGAGGGTTAGAAGCAGATCCACACTTTACCTACAAAACACACATCCCTGAAGTTCAGTGAGGGAGCAGGGATGATGGTCTAGCAACAAAGGATGCTGGGTTAACCGAATGTATGAACTTCCATCCCTACCCTCATCCTAACATGCAACTGACTCAAAACTGATGATATCAAAAATGTGAAAGCTATTTATCAACCAAGCTTCTAGAAGACATAGGTGAATACCTTCACAACTGGGAGGAAAGACTCCTTAAAGAGAATACACAAAAAAGCTACAGAATGAAAGATAAAATTGAGCTTTGTATAAGTTAAAATTTATGCCAGGCGCAGTGGCTCATACCTGTAATCCCAGCACTTTGGGAGGCCGAGGCAGGCAGATCACGAGGTCAGGAGTTGGAGACCAGCCTGGCCAACATGGTGAAACCCTGTCTCTACTAAAAATACAAAAGTTAGCCAGGTGTGGTGGTGCCTGTAATCCCAGCTACTCAGGAGGCTGAGGCAGGAGAATCGCTTGAACTCAGGAGGTGGAGGTTGCAGTGAGCTGAGATGGCGCCACTGCACTTTGGCCTGGGCGACAGAGCGAGACTCCATCTCAAAAAAAAAAAGAAAAGGTTAAAATTTATAAACTTTACGAAATGTATAAATGGAAATCAATACACTGAACTTCACCAAAAATATGAGTTTTTGTTCATCCAAAGCTTTCGTTAAGAAAGTGAAGAAAGGTTGGGTGCAGAGTTTATGCCTGTAATCCCAGCACTGTGGGAAGCTGAGGCAGGAGGATCTCTGGAAGCCAGGAGTTCAAGACCAGCCTGGGTGACATGGAGAAACCCCGTCTCTATGAAAAATGTAAAACATTAACTGCATGTGCTGGTTCACACTTGTGGCCTCATTCATTCAGGGAGGCTGAGGTGGGAGGATCGCTTAAGCTTGGGAGGTTGAGGCTGCAGTGAACTCTAATCCCACTACTACACTTTAGCCCGAGCAACAGTGCAAGGGCCTGTCTCAAAAAAAAAAAAAAAAAAAAAAGCCAGGTGCGGTGGCTAATGCCAGCAACCCCAGCACTTAGGGAGGCCAAGGCAGAAGGATCCCTTAAGCCTGGGATTTCTTTTTTTTTTTTTGAGATGGAGTCTCACTGTCACCCAGGTTGAGTGCAGTGGCATGATCTCAGCTCACTGCAACCTAGGCCTCCCAGGTTCAAGCAATTCTCCTGCCTCAGCCCCCAAGTAGCTGGTACTACAGGTGCCCACCACCCTGCTTGGCTAATTTTTGTGTTTTTAGTAGAGACGGGGTTTCACCATATTGGCCAGGCTGGTCTCGAACTCCTGATCTTGTGATTCACCCGCCTCGGCCTCCCAAAGTGCTGGGATTACAGGTGTGAGCCACTGCACCTGGCCAAGCCCAGGATTTCTAGCCCAGCCTGGGCAACAAAGTGAGACCCCATCTCTGCAAAAAATAGAAAATGTGGCTGGGCGTGGTGGCTCAAGCCTGTAATCCCAGCACTTTGGGAGGCCAAGGCGGGTGGATCACGAGGTCAAGAGATCGAGACCATCCTGGTCAACATGGTGAAACCCCATCTCTACTAAAAATACAACAACAACAAAAAATTAGCTGGGCATAGTGGCACGTGCTTGTAATCCCAGCTATTCAGGAGGCTGAGGCAGAATTGCCTGAACCCAGGAGGCGGAGGTTGCGGTGAGCTGAGATTGCGCCATTGCACTCCAGCCTGGGTAACAAAAGCAAAACTCCGTCTCAAAAAAAATAAAAAATAAAAAATAAAAATGTTAGCCAGGCGTGGTGGCGTGTGCCTGTAGTCTCAGCTACTTGGGAGGCTGAGGCCGGAGAATTGCTGGAGTCTGGGCGGAGCTGTGACTATGCCACTCCACTCCACTCCACTCCACTCCACTCCACTCTACTCCACTGTAGTCTGGGTAACAGAACAAGATCCTAACTCAAAAAAAAAAAAGAAAAAAAAAGGCAAAAGATTTCAGCAACTGCCCAGGGCTGGACACTACTGCCCAAGTTCCGCTCAGGGTGGGTGGATCTGGGCAACTGTGGGTCTTGGCTGGGATCTAGATTTTGGTTGCTCAGCAGAAAACACACTTGCCGCTTCAAGAAAGCCCAGCAGCTTTTCTCTCCTCGAGCTGCGTCTCCCGCAAGCTGGCAGAATTTGCTGCAGTCAGATGGAATGGAGGGGCTGGGCTGGGCTGATGGCCATCTGCAGTTCTGGGTTCTGCTTTGTTTACTATTCTTTTCAGCAAATCTGTATCTTCCTGTGTGGGGCTCACAGCCACGTGCCTTTCACCTCCAGGGTACTTCCAATATAGACTAAATCTAAGCATAGGAAATCTGCCTGGCCTCTGGTTTTGTTTAACAAATGACCAAACCAGGCTGGGTATAGCAGCGGGTCACATCTCTAATCCCAGCACTTTGGGGGGCTGGGGCGGGCGGATCACCTGAGGTCAGAAGTTCAAGACCAGCCTGGCCAACATCGTGAAACCCTGTCTCTACTAAAACTACAAAAATGAGCTGGGCGTGGTGGCACATGCCTGTAGTCCCAGCTACTCTGGAGGCTGAGGCAGGAAAAACACTTGAACCCAGAAGGCGGAGGTTGCAAGAGCCCAGATTGCAGCATTGTATTCCAACCTGGGCAACAAGAATGAAACTCCGTCTCAAAAAAAAAAAAAAAAAAAATCCATCCTGGCCATCCTGGTGCAACCCCGTCTCTACTAAAAAAACAAAAATTAGCTGGGTGTGCTGGTATGCACCTGAAATCCCAGCTACTCGGGAGGCTGAGGCAGGAGAATCGCTTAAACCCGGGAGGCAGAGGCTGGAGTGAGACAAGATCGTGCCACTGCACTCCAGCCTGGAGACAGAGGGAGAGCTAGACTCCCTCTCAAAAAAAAAAAAAAGATTAAGGCAATGACCACTGCTGCCTGCTAAAACCATCAGGAGAAAACCTGACAGAGAACTTCATAACAACACCTGAATCCAGCAGTCTGCAGCATCGCACAGAAGCGAGCAGTGTTTGCAGCCTGTGCACACAGACGTACCCACCAACAACCCAGAAGTTTTCTTGCCATAAAAATTGAACCAGAGCCGGGCGTGGTGGCTCACGCCTGTAATCCAAGCACTTTGGAGGCCAAGGAGGGCAGATCGCCTAAAGTTGGGAGTTCAAGACCAGCCTGAGCAACATGTTGAAACCCCGTCTTTAAAAATAATAATAATAGGGGGGCCGGGTGCGGTGGCTCAAGCCTGTAATCCCAGCACTTTGGGAGGCCGAGGCGGGTGGATCACGAGGTCATGAGATCGAGACCATCCTGGTCAAAATGGTGAAACCCCGTCTCTACTAAAGATACAAAAAATTAGCTGGGCATGGTGGCGCGTGCCCGTAATCCCAGCTACGTGGGAGGCTGAGGCAGGAGAATTGCCTGAACCCAGGAGGCGGAGGTTGCGATGAGCCGAGATCGCGCCACTGCACTCCAGCCTGGGCAACAAGAGCAAAACTCCGTCTCAAAAATAAATAAATAAATAAATAAAATAATAATAATAATAATAATAATAAAAACTGAACCAGAATCTGATCAAGCTTCTAGACTGAGCTGCTCCTTTACAGAAGAGAAGGAGGACTATGTCCAGCAACATCACAGAATGCAAAGAGCAAAGTCCAGTCTGCAGGAAATTCAAATAGGACGTGCAGCTGACTTACTTCAAAGCACAATTACAAGGGAAAAAAAGAAAATGGAAACCTATGAATTGAAAGGCACTCAAGATCACAATTAACCCAGACTACCTCTAAATGAATCACAGACCTATCTGTAAAACGCAAAACTTTAAAACTCTGAAAATACACAGAAGATCTAGCTGACGTTGGGTTTAGCAATTACTTCTGAGATAAAACACCAAAAGCATAATCCATGTTAGAAAAAAAACTGGATTTCATCAAAGTTAAAAACTTCTGCTTTGTGAAAGGCACAGTTAAAACGATGAAAAGAAAACCCAGCGAGTGAAAAAAAATTTGCAAAATACCTATCCGATAAAAAACTGGACTCCAGTCGGGCACGGTGGCTCATGCCTGTATTCAATCCCAGCCTTTGGGAGGCTGAGGAGGGAGGATCACGAGGTCAGGAGTTCGAGACCAGCCTGACCAACATGGTGAAACTCTGTCTCTACTAAAAATACAAAAATCAGCTGGGCGTGGTGGTGTGCACCTGTATTCCCAGCTATTCGAGAGGCTGAGGCAGGAGGATTACTTGAACCTGGGAGGTAGAGGTTGCAGTGAGCCGAGATCTCACCTCTGCACTCCAGCTCCAGGCTGGGTGACACAGCGAGACTCCATCTCAAAAAAAAGAAAAAAAAATTGGACTCCAACAAATAGATTTTTTTTTTTTTGAGACAGAGTTTTGTTCTTGTCACCCAGGCTGGAGCGCAATGGTGCAATCCTGGCTCACTGCAACCTCTGTCTGAGTAGCCAGGATTATAGGTGAGCACCACCATGCCTGGCTAATTTTTATATTTTTAGTAGAGATGGGGTTTCACCGTGTTGGCCAGGCTGGTTTTGAACTCTGACCTTATGTGATCCACCTGCCTTGGCCTCCCAAAGTTTTAGGATTTATAGGCGTGAGCTACCACACCCAGCCACCATATTTTTTTTTCATTTTGAGACAGGGCCTGGCTCTGTCATCTGGGCTGGAGAATAGTGTTGCAATCATAGTTCAGAACTGCAGCCTCAAACTCCTGGGCTCAGATGATCCTCCCACCATCACCTCCCAGTGGCTGGGACTACAGGCACGTGCAACCACACCAGGCTAACTTTTTTAGGTTTTTATCTTGCCTTTTTTTTTTTTAATTGGGTTTCTTTTTTTTTTGAGATGGAGTTTCGCTCTTGTTGCCCAGGCTGGAGTGCAATGGCTCACCACAACCTCCGCCTCCTGGGTTCAGGCAATTCTCCTGCCTCAGCCTCCTGAGTAGCTGGGATTACAGGCGTGCCCCACCATGCCCAGCTAATTTTTTGTATCTTTAGTAGAGGCATGGCTTCACCATGTTGACCAGGATGGTCTCGATCTCTTGACCTCGCGATCCACACACCTCAGCCTCCCAAAGTGCTGGGATTACAGGCATGAGCCACCACGCCCAGCTAGTTTTCTTTTTTTTTTGTCATTTTTCTATTTTTAGTAGAGACGGGTTTGGCTATGTTGGCCAGGCTGGTCTCGAACTCCCAACCTCAAGTGATCCACCCGCCTCAGCCTTCCAAAATGCTGGGATTACAGGTGTGAGCCACCACGCCTGGTCCTTGTTATACTACTATTTCTACTTAAGTGTGGTTTGAAATTTTCCCTGCCTAGGCTGGGCACGGTGGCTCTCACCTGTAATCACAGCACTTTGGGAGGCCGATGTGGGTGGATCATAAAGTCAGGAGTTCGAGACCACCCTAGCCAGCATGGTGAAATCCCGTCTCTAGTAAATATATAAAAATCAGCCAGGCATGGTGGTATGTACCTGTAATCCCAGCTGCTTGGGAGGCTGAAGTAAGAGAATTGCTTGACCCCGGGAGGCGGAGGTTGCAGTGAGCCAAGATCGCACCACTGCATTCCAGCCTGGGTGACAGAGTGAGACTCTGTCTCAAAAAAAAAAAAAAAAAAAAAAAATTCCCGGGCCGGGCGCGGTGGCTCAAGCCTGTAATCCCAGCACTTTGGGAGGCCGAGGCGGGTGGATCACGAGTTCATGAGATCGAGACCAACCTGGTCAAAATGGTGAAACCCCGTCTCTACTAAAGATACAAAAAATTAGCTGGGCATGGTGGCGCATGACTGTAATCCCAGCTACTTGGGAGGCTGAGGCAGGAGAATTGCCTGAACCCAGGAGGCGGAGGTTGCGGTGAGCC
>CM052668.1:35216622-35240872 GCA_028533165.1 Leontopithecus rosalia | reverse complement strand
CCTCAGCCTCCCGAGTAGCTGGGATTACAGGCACGCACCACCATGCCCAGCTATTTTTTTATATTTTTAATAGAGACGGGGTTTCACCATGTTGACCAGGATGGTCTCGATCTCTTGACCTCGTGATCCACCCGCCTCAGCCTCCCAAAGTGCTGGGATTACAGGCTTGAGCCACCGCGCCCGGCCATTTTTTGAGACTTATTTTTTGAATTCCTGAGTCTCGCTCTGTCACCCAGGCTGGAGTGCAGTGACGTGATCTTGGCTCACTGCAACCCGTCTCCCAGGTTCAAGCGATTCTCCTGCCTCAGCCTCCTGAGTAGCTGGGACTACAGGTGGGAGCCACCACACCGGCTAATTTTTCTATTTTAGTAGAGACGGGGTTTCACCACATTGACCAGGGACCAACCATTTTTCTGTCAGTCAGGAAGGACGTTGGTGTTGAGGCTAACGGTTATCAAAGACAGTAACTACCACGGCTCCTGAAGTTTTGCCAAAACCTCAGGGGCATGGCCTTCTGGCCAAGCATCTGTGTGATTTCATCATGTTGGAGCATTCATGGTATCCCTGGGGGTTGCAGCTTTCTCAGTTTGCTGTGGCTGAAACAAGAAAACAAGCATATGCAGATTGCTACAGAAATTGATTCCATGGAAGATTTTGAGATGAGGAAGGCTTTTTTTTTTTTTGACACAGAGTCTCCCTCTTTCACCCAGGATGTAACGCAGTGGCACAATCTCATTTCACTGCATCCTCTGCTGCCCATGTTCAAACGATTCTCCTGCCTCAGCCTCCTAAGTAGCTGCGATTACAGGTGTGTGCCACCATGCCCAGCTAATTTTTGTACTTTTAGTAGAGACAGGGTTTCACCATCTTGGCAAGGCTGGTCTTAAACTCCTGACCTTGTGATCCACCTGCCTTGGCCTCCCAAAGTGCTGGGATTACAGGTGTGAGCCACCGCACCAGCTGGAAGGCTGGTATCTTTCAGACTGCAAAGTGATCTTGGAATATAAAGAACTTCTTCAGGTCAAATTACCTAGAAGGTTGTCACTGACTTGTGTTCCTAACACATGAATATGTATGTAGGCTAGGAAATAGTTTCTCTTGATAAATAATTAACAAATAAAAAATTAATTCATTCACTTAATTAAAGACAAAGGCAGTGAAGGAGGGAGTCGGATGGAAACTTGGGGTCAGAGTATTCCATAGGGAACAGATGGTGCAGAGGCTCAGCAGGAGGGAGGGCACACCTGGGGACCTGCTGACCCAGGAACTGTATCTCCCTTGGTTATCAAAGAACCTATGGGCCAGGCGCGGTGGCTCTCACCTGTAATCCCAGCACTTTGAGAGGCCAAGATGGGTGGATCATGAAGTCAGGAGTTTGAGACCAGCCTGGCCAACATGGTGAAACCCCATCTCTACCAAAATCAGCCAGGTGTGGTGGCATGCACCTGTAATCCCAGCTACTCAGGAGACTGAGGCAGAGAATCGCTTTAACCTAGGAGGCGGAGGTTGCAATGAGCCAAGATCACGCCATGGCACTCCAGCCTGGGTGAGAGAGAGACTGTCTCAAAGCAAAAACCACCACCAAAAAAAAAAAAGAACCTATGGTCCTCATCCCCCGTCTTCAGGTGCAAGGCCTGTTGAGGGGTCCCAGGGGGTCTTTCTCCTTGGTCTTTGCGAGCCACCAAGTCCAGCAGAGTTCCTTCCCCAGCACACACCTTGATGTGATGGGGTACCAGGAGATGCCCCAATAATCTGGAGGAAGCTGGGGAGCCAGGCTGTTGTTGTAAACACGCAGCCCCACCCCGAACGGAAACACCTGCCGCCAAGGGGAGGGGCTGCCACCTCCCACCCCACTCTGGGTCTCCCTCCCCTCCCTCTGGGGTCCACGCTCCCTCTTTGCCCCTCGCTGGATCTCTACTGCCCCAGCATAGGGTGGGGTGGGTGTGCAGTTTCTGTGAATCAGGGCGGTAACCCCCCCAACCCGTCCCTGCCCCTTCCTGCCCACTTCCTCTGGCAGGAACCCTCACCCTCCTCCCCCACACCGACCTGGGTAAAAGGCAGGGACTGGGCCCACAGGGAGGCAGCATCCTGGAGATGGCGGCGGCAGCAGTGGCTCCTTTCCCCATAGCCCTGTCTCCCAACCCTTGTACCAGTGCTGGGCTCAGACCCTGGTACAGGCCTGGGGGGCAGGGACCTGGGACCCCGGCACCGGCAGACCCCGACGGGTGAGGTCAGTGAGCGTTCAGACCTCCCTCCCTGTGCCCCCATCTCTGCTGTGGCTTGGATGCAGGCCTTTCCCCTTCGGGTCCCACAAATCCTCTGGTACTCCCCTGCCTCGCTGCCCCCCAACCCCTACCTGTCTCCCCATCTGTGATGTGCAGTGCTCCTGTTCGTTGTGCCTGCCTCTCACGGTGGTCTCTGTGCTCTCCCCAGCTTTGTAGGTGACATTCCAGAACCCCTGCTCCCCACTGCCATGACCCTGAGCCTGGCCTGTCCCTCTCAAGCCCCCATCTCTGCAGCCTGTGTGTTGGGCCATCTCCAGGAGCTTCCTGCCCACTTCCTTCCCAGTAGCCTGGCCCCAGTCCCACTGAGCCAGGCTCCAGGGCAGTCTCACCATGCCACTTCCAACACCACCAATTTCCTTACTTCAATTTTGAGGCAGCTAGTGCAAAGGAAGTTTCTAGAACCTGAGAGCTGGAACTCAGCTATTCACTGGGGCTCCAGGTGGCCTCTCCCAGGTGAATTTCCTCATCTGCAGATGGGCATGGTGCCCACCTAGGAGTGGGTGGTGGGTGCACGGTGTCTTCCTCCTTGGCTGGAAGCAGGGATCGGAGGCCCTGGCTAAAGTCAAGACCTTACAGTTCACAGCCAAAAAGCAGAGCATCCAGCACACCCCACCCCACCTGGGTGAGCACACACCCATGGCAGGGGGGCTGCAGCTTCCTCCCCTCCCCACCTGACAGGGTCAGGAAGAGTAGACAAGGGCCTGGAGGACCCAGGGGCCTCCGCCTTCCCTCACTTCCTCCCCAGAGGGCAGGGGTGGGAACAGCACACCACCAGGGTGATCAGAGGAAAAGGTGACAAGGACCAAAAAAGGAGACCCAGGGGAAGGCAGGGTCTCAGCGCATTCTCCCCCGTCCTCGCCCACAGCAGCCTTGCCCAATTCCCACAGGGACACCCAACACCCCCATGCTCTGATAAAGGTACAGCGATCCCAAGTCTGGCTGGGAATGAGAAAATAACTTTATTTGATTGTGGGAGTGGGCCAACGTCCAGCCTCAGAACTTCTGGAACTGCTTCTTGGTGCCAGCGGCCTTGGTGACCTTGAGCACGTTGAAGCGCACAGTCTTGCTCAGGGGTCGGCACTCGCCCACTGTCACGATGTCGCCAATCTGGACGTCCCTGTGGAGGCAGGTGGGGCCGTGTCCTCAGGAGGGGCCACCCCAGGAGGCTTTCCTTTCACCTTGCCAGGCTAAAGGCCCCGCTTTGGCTCCACCAAACCCCAGCTGAGCTCCACGCAGCAATTCAACCTGTTCCTGTTACTTCTATGGTACAAACTTTGTACCAAGCTCAACGCTGTAGACAGAGCAGGACCACCGGGGTGGACGAGCTCCCTTTCACAGCCAAACTAGAGGCCCCCAGATTGTCAGCGGCCTCCTCACCACCCCACCCCAGCAGAGCAGCAGGGGAATCCTGTAGCAGCAGGGGTAAGGGACAACCTCAGGTCCCTTATCACTCAGAATCAGTTCAGGCCAGTTTCTTCCCTTCCCACAGAACTCCCCACCTTGTTCCCAAGATCCTCCCCGCCCAAAGGCCACCATTATCAGCTGCGCCATGTCCCCACCCTTACCTGCCCCCCACCCTGCTGGAAAGTGCCCTCTGAGGGAACAGGACTGTGCCCTGACTCACCACTGAGCCCCCAGGGTCTACACCTGGCACATGATAAGCTCTAAATAAAACATGCTGAGGGGATGAACAAACGCGTAATTCCAACATTTCTGAGGTTCCCATCTGGTGTAACACCCTAACCTTTTGGTTCCAAGACACCTACCTACTACAGGTTCAACACCCCAATCCAAAAATTCTGAAACACTGTAAAATCTGAAATTCTTTTTATGTGTGTGAGAGACAGGATCTTACTCTGTCACACAGGCTGGAGAGCAGTGGGGCCATCTCGGCTCACTGCAGCCTCCACTTTGTAGACTTAAGAAGTCTTCCCACCCCAGCCTCCCAAGGACCTGAGACCACAGCCCCATGCCACAGCACCCGGTTACTTCTATATTTTTTTGTAGAGGGAAGGTTTTGCCATGTTGCCCAGGCTGATCTCAAACTCCTAGGCTCAAGGGATCCTCCTGCCTCATGCTCCTACAGTGCTGGGATTACTGGCTTGAGCCACGGTACCTGGCTAAAATCAGAAACTTTGAGAACCAGCATGAACCCTTTGCTTTCTCATGGTTCAATGCATGCTAAATTTGCTTCACACACACAATTAAATGTACTGCATAAGATTACTTTCAGGCTATGTAAATAAGGTGCACATGAAACAAATGAGCTTCCTGTGTAGACCTATGTCCCTGCTCAGAACATCCCATTATGTATACGGGAACATTCCAAAATCCAGCCCCGAGCATTTTTTTTTTTTTTTGAGACGGAGACTTGCTCTGTCTCCCAGGCTGGAGTGCAATGGCGTGATGGCGGCTCACTGCAACCTCTGCCTCCTGGGTTCCAGCGATTCTCCTGCCTCAGCCTTCTGAGTAGCTGGTATTACAGGCGCCCACCACCACGCCTGGCTAATTTTTGTTGTTGTTGTTGTTGTTTTTGTTTTTTAGTAGAGATGGGATTTTACTATGTTGGGCAAACTGGTGTTTAACTCCTGACCTCGTGATCCGCCTGCCTCAGCCCCCCCCAAGCATTTCAGGTAGAGATATTCAACCTGTGGAACACTTAAATTCTGAAGAACAAATGATATTCAAATTCTGAGATTCTGGGGCTTCCCAGAGATGCCACCTCAGTCACTGCCTCCCTCCTGAAGGCTGGGAGAGTGGCCTGAGCAAGCTGATGGGCCCCTGTGCTCACCTGAAGCAGGGGGACAGGTGTACGGACATGTTCTTGTGGCGCTTCTCGAAGCGGTTGTACTTGCGGATGTAGTGCAGGTAGTCTCGGCGGATGACAATGGTCCTCTGCATCTTCATCTTTGTCACTACGCCTAGGAGCAGGGGCAGATCACAGGTCAGGTCGCATGTGAAAAGAGGGCCATGGGTAACCTGAGGCATGCTGGGAACCAGAGCAGCTGAGCAGGGATTCCAAGAAGCCCCCGTTTCCAGCATCAGTTTTACCAAATCGCTTTCTCAGCAGTGCCCGTGTGGGTATCTGAAGACCATCGTGAAAACAGACATCATCTGCCAATGCCCCTGGACCCAAGACCCTGGGCCCCAAGCCCCTTCTTCCAGTATTTCAGCGCTTGACACCAAAAAAGAATTACACACTTACCAGAGAGGATCCGCCCTCGAATGGAGACGTTACCAGTAAAGGGGCATTTCTTGTCAATGTAGGTGCCCTCAATAGCCTGAAGGGATAGGGAAAACAAAGTAGTAAGCCTTGGGCGGGTGGTTCCTGAAAAGAACAGGGGGCGTGGCCTCAGGGAAGTGAACTACAATTCCCATCAGCCCCGGGAGCAGACACTCAGACGTGGGCAGGGCAACTGGACTTGGGCGCACATGTGCAGGAAGGCTAGGGTCCCCTTCTTTCGTCTGAGGATCCCCGCACCTCTTTGGGTGTCTTGAAGCCCAGACCGATGTTCTTGTAGTACCGCGGGAGCTTCTCCTTGCCAGTTTCTCCCAGCAGGACCCTCTTCTTGTTTTGAAAGATGGTCGGCTGCTTTTGGTAGGCACGCTCGGTCTGCAGGTATGAGAAAACGGATGAGCTTCTAAGTTTGGAGCGGGCAGCAACATGGCCTAGAGACCTTCCCAGATCTCACGCTCTACAGCACAGCGCCGGCCTCCAAGGCCCGGTGCCCCGGAATCACCCCCTAAGACACGACCACCCCGACCTTACCTGTAATTCATACTCAGATCTAAGCCCGGAGTTATTTCAATTCATTTGCTCCAGAAGGCCTCCCAGGGCCTGCAGAATTCATCCTCTAAACCAGGATCACCCCCTCACACCCTGGACACCTTTCATCGAGATCATTCTCCAACACCCAAGGTGGCCCACCCAGAATTCACTCCTTATGAAAGGAAGTATCAAAACGGCAGGCTCCCTGGACTCGCCCTTAGGAGTCCGTTCTCACAGAATTAGCTCTGAAAACCAGAGAACTAAATAAAAAACTTCCTTCAACTTGCATTTTAATAAGGTAACTAGAAAACGCTTGAGCCTCCATTAAGGCGCGGAGCCCCCAGGATTTAGGAGGAAAGCATGGATGTAAATACACGCAGAAGCACGCGCCCTCCGCCCCAGTTAATCCCTAGAAAACAATCACGGAAGCCCGGAATTAACTCCTGAATTTGGATACCGGGACCTGCCCTCCCGGACGCGCCCCTGAAGGCCGGGGCGGACCCCGCAGCCGGGATTCAGCCCAGAGCCCGCACCTGAATGTCCGCCATCTTCCCGACAGCCTGCAAAAAGGAAAGTGGCGGTGCCGTCCGGGTTTCCTTATCGACTACGCAGGGGCTGGAGAGGAAGTGACGTAAAGAGAACGTGCACGGCCTTGGGCGGGACCTGGAGTGCGACTCTGATTGACAGGCTGCACTTAAACCAGCCCGCAATTCCGGGATCGAGAAGGACTGAGGGGCGGGGAGTGGTGGACACTGTCTCGCGAAGTGTTAGGCCATCACGGCACCGGGCGCGATTATTCAGGCAGGGATGGCGCGACCAGCCTTCTGTACGCCCGTGTTATCGCGAGAATCATACGGAGTCCGTCACGTTTCTGCGCGGCGTAGGCTCCCGCAGGATTTGGATACCGCGTGGCTGTGTTCGTTGGGCCTTAAACCGGATGAGGCAGCGGCCATCTTTCTGAGGGGCGGACGGCCGAAGGGTGCTAGGAGCATGTGTGGCGGTGTCGCCATCTTTGTTAGGGGCAGGAGCTGCCCACAGGCTTTCGGAAGTGTGATCAAAGTCACTCGCCTGGTGCGGTGGCTGCGCCTGTAATCCCAACACTTTGGGAGCTCGAGGCGCGGAGGATTAATTGAGCCAGGGAGGTTGAGGCTGTAGTGAGATGTGATCACACCACTGCATTAGAGTTTGGGCAAGAGTCTCAAAAATAAGTAAAAATAAAACAGCACCAAGACTTTTGAGGTAACACACACAGCGAAAACCTCTGTCTATAACAGCGCTATCCAACAGAACTTTGTTTTTTTTTTTTTGAGACGGAGTTTCGCTCTTGTTACCCAGGCTGGAGTGCAATGGTGCGATCTCGGCTGACCGCAACCTCCGCCTCCTGGGTTCAGGCAATTCTCCTGCCTCAGCCTCCTGAGTAGCTGGGATTACGGGCACGCGCCACCATGCCCAGCTAATATTTGTATTTTGAGTAGAGACGGGGTTTCACCTTGTTGACCAGGATGGTCTCGATCTCTTGACCTCGTGATCCACCTGCCTCGGCCTCCCAAAGTGCTAGGATTACAGGCGTGAGCCACCGCGCCCGGCCCCACTTTTTTTTTTTTTTGAGACGAAGTCTCGTTCTGTCGCTGGGTCCGGAGCGCAGTGGCACGTTCAAGTGATTCTCCTGCCTCAGCCTCCCTAGTGGATGGGATTACAGGCGCGCACCACCACGCCCGGCTTAATTTTGTAGTTCTAGTAGAGACGGGATCTGTGTTGCCCAGATTGGTCTTGAATTCCTGGGCTCAAGGAATTTTTCCGCCTCAGCCTCCTCATAGCTGGGACTACAGGCAGATGCCACTATACCTGGTTAATTAAAAAAAAAAAAATGTAGGCCGGGCCCGGTGGCTCATGCCTGTAATCCAAGCACTTTGGAGGTCAAGGCGGGTGGATCACCTGAGGTTGGGAGTTCAAGACCAGCCTGACCAACATGGTGAAACCCCGTCTTTAAAAAAAAAAAAAAAATTGGCAGAACACAGCAGCTCTTGCCTGTAATCCCAGCCCTGTCTCAAAAAAAAAAAAAAAAATTCTTAATTTGGAGTCTCCCTGTGTTGCCTGGTCTGGACTTGAATGATTGGGGTTACAGGCGTGAGCTACCACCACACCCTGTAAGGGTTTTTGTTTGAGATTGAGTTTCACTTACTGCCCAGGCTGGAATACCAGATCTCAGCTCACTGCAACCTCCACCTCCTGCATTCAAGCAATTTTCCTGCCTCAGCCTCCTGAGTAGCTGGGATTACAGGTGCCCACCACTACACCCAGCTAATTTTTGCATTTTTAGTAGAGACAGGGTTTCACCATGTTCGGCAGGGTGGTCTTGGAACACCTGACCTGAGGCGATCCACCTGCCTTCCAAAGTGCTGGAATAGCAGGAGTAACCCACCGGACCCAGCCGAGTTCTTTATAGCAGGATACAAGACCTCGTTAAGAGATGACTTGTAGGCCGGGCGCGGTGGCTCACGCCTGTAATCCAAGCACTTTGGGAGGCCAAGGCGGGTGGAAGAGATTGAGACCATCCTGGTCAGCACGGTGAAACCCCGTCTCTACTAAAAATACAAAAAATTAGCTGGGCACGGTGGCGCGTGCCTGTAATCCCAGCTACTCAGGAGGCTGAGGCAGGAGAATTGCCTGAACCCAGGAGGCGGAGGCTGCTGTGAGCCAAGATCGTGCCATTGCACTCCAGCCTGGGTAACAAGAGTGAAACTCCTGTCTCAAAAAACGACTTGTAAATGTTTTGTCAGTGTGTCGCTTGTCATCCCTAAGTGTCTTCTGAAAGTCTTTTTCAGTATCTTTATAAAGCCCACTTTCCATTTGCTAATGGACCATACTTTTGGAGGGTAATTGTAGTTTCACATGGAGTTTGTGAAATTTAAGATGCTTTAAAATGGGTTATTTCTGGACTAGGCTCTGTGGAACGGGAACCTATGTGGGGACTCTGGCAAGGGTAGGCAACATCTGTGTTCACCCATTTTCAGGGAAAACACAAGCCACTGTGGTCTCTGACTTTCCCGTAAAGGTTAATCCCATGACAGACGTTATCTGCTGCGTCAACACAACACATACCGTCCACTTGTCTTTCTCTGGGGTAAGGTTGGGCATGTAAGTACACAACTACCAAATTACTCCTGGATCTTGGCATCCAATCCCGAGGACGGCATGATTCTAGCTTCCATTACTTACCCACGTTTACCTTGTCTGGTGTTTAGGCCCTGGGCGTGACATGTATGATCCCCAGATGTCATCAGCAAAATGGTTAACAGGTCACTTCTCACCCAAGCAAACTTTGACCTGGATAATTTTATGCAATTGTTACCTAGTACATGCTCCACATCAATGTCCTTTCAGGGATCCAGACTAACAGACCTAGTGTACAGGTCTTTTAGTGCAGGTCAGGCCTAGCATTGTGTCCGTTAACCCAGTGCTCATCACTATACAGCAGCCTGACAGTGGGGGCACGCGTCCATACTTTGCAGCTGAATTAGAATGAGGGAGCCTTACATTAACTGGGAAGCACCAGGCACTGCCTGCCTCCATTGTTTTAAAATCTTTGGTTTGTAAATGCTGCCAATAAAGGATAATTGAATTTAGGGCAAGTTACAACCAATTTTTTTTAAGTTTTTAAGCTCCTCATCCCCTTTTTGCCACCTGCCTCCACAGCAGACACAGTGCAAAGACGCAGGATTTCTTTAAAAGTAATTTATTTGACTCTGATCACAAAACACAGGTGAGGAGCACGGGCATTGTCTGTAACCCCCGGCTGCCCATCTTCCCAGTCTATGCTTCTATAAATACTCTGTACAACAGCAAGCTCATGCTGTTCCCAAGCACACGCACATTTTAACAGCTGCAGAGTATAGTGCATGACGCCCCACTCACAACTAAGGCCCCTCCAATTAGTCTTTGGGATCCTTCTGCTAATAGTAACCGGTTGCTGTTCCTATTGCTCATAAATAAATGACACCTGCACAATTCTGGGTGCTTTCAAGTAACCTCGGCAGGCAGTGACTCGACCCTTTCCTTGCTCCGAGCTTCCTATGTCCCAGGCTGCCTGTGGCACCCGGACTGCTGCTGCCCCTGGGTCCCGCACATTCCAGGGCGACAATGGAGGAAGGCAGGCCAGGCCAAGCATGAGGAATTAACAGTCTTTATTGGGCTCAGACCAGAAGTCCATGGGTCTTGAGGACCTCTGTGTATTTGTTAATTTTCTTCTCCACATTCTTCTCGGCTTGTTTCCGTAGCCTCTGCCAAGAATTGCACAGGTGGTGGTGGTCAGGAGGGGCTGGATCGCCCTCATTACATGGACTCCATCCCACCCCAACCCTGGCTACCCCTTTGCCAGTTAGAGTCCTCTGTGGGCAAGACAGCATCTGCCAGACCCACACCAGAGTGAGATACCCTCTCAGTGCCAACCCCTGCCCTCACCATGAGCTGTTTCTTCTTCCGGTAGTGGATCTTGGCTTTCTCCTTCCTCTTTTCCTCCAGGGTGGCTGTCACTGCCTGATACTTCCAGCCAACCTCGTGAGCCAGGCGCCCCAGATAGGCAAACTAGGGGGTAAAGAAAAAGTTTTAAGAGCATATAAGCCTGAGCTGGGAGGTGACTGACCGTTGAGAATATTGTCATGCAACTGTTCTCAACAGGCCCCAGTTACAAAAGCACCACTTGGGCCGGGCGCGGTGGCTCACGAGGTCAACAGATCAAGACCATCCTGGTCAACATGGTGAAACCCCATCTCTACTAAAAATACAAAAAATTAGCTGGGCCTGGTGGCGCGTGCCTGTAATCCCAGCTATTCGGGAGGCTGAGGCGGGAGAATTGCGGGAACCCAGGAGGCGGAGGTTGCGTTGAGCCGAGATCACGCCATTGCACTCCAGCCTGGGTAACAAGAGCAAAACTCCATCTCAAAAAAACACCACTCCAAGTCGGGAGGGAAAGAGGGAGTAAAATAAAAAAAAGCACCACCCACCCCTCCTGGCATCAGCTAAGCCATTGGCATTGTCGGCATTCCCTCAGGGACATCCGCAGACCATCGTGAGATAAGGACATCATCTGCCAGGCTTGGGGGGGGGCCCCAGGCCCCTCAGCAGGCCCAAAATCCCCACAGTAGGCAGCACAGTGGAAGCTGGGACTCACCTTCCTTGTGGGCTTCAGACGTACAACCTTGAGGGCCGCAGGAACCACCATCCGCTTTTTCTGTTAGAGAAAGAAAGGGGCTTAAGAGCCCTGGAGGGATCGACAGGGAAGGAGCCCAGCTGGGCAGGCATCTCAGCCAGTGTTGCTTTCATGAGGATCAAACAATGTAGGTAGTTGTGAACATCACAGACGCCGTGGGCAGGGCTGCTGTCTGGCGGGCCTGGCACAGCTCACCTTGTCGTAGGGTGGTGGGATGCCGTCAAACACCTTGAGGCGGTCCAAGGCGGCCTGGCCTCGCTTGGTCTTGTGGGGCAGCATGCCTGTGGGGTGGAGAGCAGGCCTGCTCAGAGGGGCTCCTAAGGACGCCCACCCTCCCCAGAGGCAGGTCCATGGGTGGCCTCAGATGGTAGTGCATGTGGAGTCATCTCATGGTCGGGAAACTCGAATATAGTGGGAGAAGTCCTCATCACCGGCCGCCTGCCCGTCCCCGCCTGCAGTCCCCACACCCCGCTCACCTCGCACGGTCCGCCAGAAGATGCGGCTGGGGGCCCGGAAGTGGTAGGGGCCTCGGGAAGGGTTGGTGTTCATCCGCTTGCGGAGGAAAGCCAGGTACTTCACTAGTGAGACAGCAGAGTGAGGCCTGCCCTGTCTGCCAGCACCCCCAAACTCCCACTTCCAAGGACCTTGTCAGGGACCCCAAGTAGCCTCTCCCACCACTGCTGGAATTGCCTTCAAAGTCTCGACAGCCCACAGGGAGACCCCCCCAATGCTCCTCCCAGGCCATCACTTACACTTGTTTCTGTAGAAATTGCCAGAAATGTTGATGCCCTCGCAGCGAACGACCACCACCTTCCGGCCTAGAGGGAGGGAGAGGATTACCGAGAGCTGAGGGCCCCACCACAGCCCGCACAGGCACCCCGACACAGTGCAGTATTCGCCAGAGCCAAGTTCATGTTTAAATGAAAAGCCAGCCTAATGCACAATCACTTCCGAGCCTCGAGTCCCTGGCCCTGGGGAAGTTGCTGGCAGGTCTCAGAGCGGTGCATGGGGTTGATCTCATGGCCGTGAGACTCAAACGAAAGATGGTGAATGTTGCTCATCACCGACCGCCAGCGGGGGCTCCACAGGGGGGCTCCGGGGGCGACTTACCCAGCAGTACCTGCTTAGCCACGATGGCTGCCAGGCGGCCCAGGAGGTGGCCTCGACCATCGAGCACCAGGACCTGTGGGAAACAAGGACAGTCTTTTTTTGTCCTCAAGCAAGCATTCCCTTTTGTCCTACCTTGAACCCAGCCATCACAGCTGGGAACTATGCACCGAGGCCTACTCTACAGATGAGGAAAGGGGCTGAGAAAACAAGGCTGCTTCAGGATCAGTGAGTGAGCAGTGTACATGCCCAAACTCCTCTCATATCTCAGGTCTTCTATTTTCTCTTTTTTTGAGACGGAGTTTCGCTGTTGTTACCCAGGCTGGAGTGCAATGGCGCGATCTCGGCTCACCGCAACCTCCGCCTCCTGGGTTCAGGCAATTCTCCTGCCTCAGCCTCCTGAGTAGCTGGGATTACAGGCGTGCGCCACTGTGCCCAGATAATTTTTTTTGTATTTTTAGTAGAGACGGGGTTTCACCATGTTGACCAGGATGGTCTCGATCTGTTGACCTCGTGATCCACCCACCTCGGCCTCCCAAAGTGCTGGGATTACAGGCGTGAGCCACCGCGCCCGGCCCTTCTATGATTTTTTAATGCTCAGACTGTATTTTGCAAAGCAATAGGATGAGCAAGGACTTCCATGTAGACCAGCAAGGCTCTGCCCACTGATTATCCAGTTATAAGACCTTATAACTGTAGGAGTGACAGTGAGTGCCTTGAGACAGTGTCTTGCTGTTGCACAGGCAGTCAACCTCCCAGATCAAGCTATCCCCTCACCTCAGCCTCTTGAGTAGCTGGGGCCACAGGCACACCGCCACCACATGCAGCTAATTTTTTCTTTTGAGATGGAGTTTCTTAGACTTGAAATGGGTGATAAAGGAATAAAATTTAAAAAAAGGAAAAAAAAAAAAGGGGGATGGAGTTTCATTCTTGTTGCTCAGGCTGGAGTGCAATGGTATGATCTCAGCTCACTGCAACCTCCGCCTCCCCTGAAGCTTGGATTACAGGCTCCCACCACCATGCCTGGTTAATTTTTGTGTTTTCAGTAGAGTCGTGATTTTGTCATGTTGGCCAGGCTGGTCTCGAACTCCTGACCTCAGGTAATCCACCGGCCTCAGCCTCCCATATAATTTTTGTACTTTTTTTGCTCAGTCAGGGTTTTGCCATGTTGCCTAGGCTGGTCTGCACCACTCTCCTTGCCTAAGTAAACTGCTCAGGCACCGGACCTCAGCGTCCTCTAGAGGAGAAGTCCTGGCCAGGTGCAGTGGCTCACACCTGTAGCCCCAGCACTCTGGGAGGCCTAGGCGGGCGGATCACTTGAGAACAATATGGTGAAATCTCATCTACTTAAAACACAACAATCAGCCGAGCATCACGGCGGCCGGTTGTAGTCCCAGCTACTTGGGAGGGTAAGGCAGGAGAGTCACCTGAACCTGAGCAGAGGTTGCAATGAGCCAAGATCCCGCCATCGCACTCCAGCCTGGGAGTCAAGGCGACTCCATCTCAGAAAAAACAAAAGAAGAAAATCCCAGAGTAGAGATCTTCATTGTGATAATGCAAAATCACGAAGCATACATTTGTTGTTACAAGTCCTTTGTAAGTGTTGGAACGTAATACAGATATACACAAAGACTCTAAATCCAGACTTCCCGAAGTCTTGACCTTGCCCCAAACTCACCAATTCCCAAGTTTTGATTCCCTCCCCTGTCAAATAAGGTTAACAATATCTGCCTCAGGAATATCGTTAACTAGACGAAACAATGCAAACTGTGCTAGGCACAAAGACACACGTTCGGTGAACACCACCACTTGCTTAGATCAGCCTGGCTCAGAAATTCCGCCTCTAACAACCAGACTATTCACAGGGAAACTTTCCAGGGCCAACCTCCACTTTATACTTAATTACACAAGGAGCAGGAAGAGGGCCTCCGGGTGTCTGCAGAAAAAGATGTCCCATCCTTGTGGAACCATTTATCACAGCTCTCGACTTCCAGAAGCCAACAGGCCTCAGGACAATCGCCAACCGCCTCAAACGAAGGAAAACGATTCATTCCTGAGTGCCGGGCAGGCAAGAGCTGTCTCGACCCCCCGCAGATAGGTATTGAGAATTAAAACAACCGGAGCTGCAGGGGACCCCGATTAACACCTCCACGTGAGATCAAAGCAGCCCGCGCACTGGGAAGGATGGAAATACCTTCCATTTTGGGCAATCCTCAGTTTCTCACGGCCCCGAAACCGCCCGGCCAGACTTCCGCGTGTTTCCCATCGCCGAGGACACACAAGGGTCCAATTCAGCCAAGACTCGACCCCGGGGCCCCCACCCATGACCTAAGTTCAAGGTAAGCGAGGTCTAATTGTAAAGTAATCCGTCCTGTACTGGGAGATCCATCACCCTCGCCTTGAGAAAGAAATGCCACCTTGTAGCCAACCCTAGGCCTAAAGAGAGCCCCGTCCTTTTCTGCATTTTCCCCTTACCCCAAAACACTTCTATTTCACTTAACCGTAGACGTTAAACTCTGCAACACACGTAACAGAACCGAGAGGGTACGACCCCGTTCCAGCCTGAATCCCACCCGGCCCGCGCGGAGCCCGCACCTGCACCTCCGCCATCTTCGGGAGCCGCCCGGGAAAGGAGGAGGTCTTGTCACAGGGTTTCTTATCCCTTAAAACAGGGGCGGCAGAAGCGACGTGATTGCGCAAACAACTTTCTGTATTGTCATTGGTCAGAGGGTTGTGCGCGCGCGCAGAGATGCCCCACGGAAGGCGGGTTATCTTTCAATTGTCCAATCCGGACACACTTCCGGTCGGACCTCCGCGACCAGGGCTGGGCCCCGCAATTGATCACGTGGGGTGTGGAGGCGGTGCTGCTGGGGCGTGGCCGTCGCGTCTCTGCGGCCGTGTGTTTGAGGGGCTGTAAATCTGGTTCACACGCTCTGTCTGCCATGTTTGTAAGGGGAAGCGCCGCTACTCCTTCAAGCGGCTGAAGGCTGCAGGGCCTCTGGTGGCCCGCAGGGGGAGACCAGACCCGCCAGGCCCGCCCTTCCACGCTCAGTCCAGGCTCACTTTATTTTCTAAGACAGGATCTCGCTCTGTCACCCAGGTCAGAGTGCAGTGGGGCGATCATGGCCCACCGCAGCCTCGACTTCCGAGTCTCAAGGGATCCTTCTGCCTCAGCCTCTCGAGTAACTGGGACTACGGGGGCGTGCCACCACACTTGGCTAATATATATATATATATAGTTTGTTTGTTTGTTTTGTCAAGGTGGGGATGGGGGCATTGGGGAGTCTTGCCATGTTGACCAGGCTGGTCTCGAACTCCTGGGCTCAAGCGATCTTCCCATCTGGGCCTCTCAAAGTGCTGGGATTACCGGCATGAGCCCCAGCGCCCTGCCCATTCTAGGTTTAGAGATTTGGATTCTGGTGTCTGGTCGACTTCACTCTGACCTGGACAAATCCCTGGCCTTATCTGGGCCTCAGTTTCTCCATCTGTAAAACAGGTGGAAGTGGTCTTCCCCAGGGGATCTAGGGGTGGATGAAGGAATGACTTCTAGATAACTGGCTGCACCAATTCGCTGAGCGTTACTCAGAGAAACTTCTCACTTTCTGGACTGTTGGCCTTTGCTTCAGATGGGTCCCTTGCCCAGGATGCCCTCCCCAACCCCTCCAAATCTGGCTTGTCACCATCGCAGTGCCCTTTGGCTCTGGAAAACCTCTTTGATCTCCCAGCCTGGGTTAGTTGCCCCCTACACCCCTGGGCTCCCACACTGCCTCTATGCTATCTCCATAGGAGCCTGTGGCATCCTGCACCCAGGCACGCTGAGTCCCTTGTCTTCTCCATAGCCTAGGAGACCTGGGGCGTCTGGGCTGACTCAGATCCGGGCTCTAGCATTAACCAGTCCTGGCCTGGGGCTCCAGGAGACCTCAGAAAACACCAATCGAATGAAACATTGCATTGCAATGGAAAAACCAAGACTGAAATCAAAACTACCCCATCCACAGACAGATCTGGCCAGAGCTGGTAGAAAAGGATGATTTATATACATTTCATGGGACAACGGCTTTGTACAGAGTTGGGTAAATGGGGCCAGTGTTGGGTTCTGGTGTTGCCTCCATCCTGGGGAGGAAGCGAGAGGGGCATCGGGCCCAAGGAAGGGACCGTCCTCTCTAGCCAACTTCCTCTGTGTCCGAGCTGTGCAGTCTCTGGCTGGTGACTCCCCTCTGTGTACCTCAGTGTCTTTCCCTGTAAAATGGGATGATAGATGCATCTGTCTCACTGGATTATTTAAGGATCCACAGGCAGGGCGCAGGGGCTCATGCCTGTAATCCCAGCACTTTGGGGGGCTTAGGTGGGCAGATCAGGATGTCAGGAGTTCAGGACCAGCCTGGCCAGCATGGTGAAACCCTATCTTTACTAAAAATACAAAAAATTAGCTAGGCTTAGTGGCGCCCACCTGTAGTCCCAGCTACTTGAGAGGCTGAGGCAGAAGAATTGGGTGAACCCAGCAGATGAAAGTTCCAGTGAGCAGAAATCGTGCCACTGCACTCCAGCCTGGGCAACAGAGCGAGACTCAGTCTCCAAAACACAAAACAAAAACGATCCCCTGGCAGAGGAGAGGGAAAGTACTTAGCTCAGGACGGGGCACAGACTCATACTCAAAACAATTCCAGTCACAAGCAAGCGCTGACTGTGTGCCAGGGCATGGCTGTTCAAGAGAACCTGGCCATGATAGAAATGTTCTCTATTTTTGCTCTTTAATATGGGAATAACCAGCCACATGTGAATAGTGAACACTTGAGATGGGGCCGGTTCACTACTCGGGAGGCTGAGGCAGGAGGATCACTTGAGTCCAGGAGTTCAAGGCTAGACTCGAACTTTTTTTGAGACAGCCTTGCTCTGTTGCCCAGGTTGGAGTGCAGTGGCATGATTGTGGCTCACTGCCGCCACTGCCTCCTGGGTTCAAGTGATTCTTCCTGCCTCAGCCTTCTGAGTAGCTGGGGTTACAGGTGTGTGCCACCAAGCCTGGTTAACGTTTATATTTTTAGTAGGGACAGGGTTTCACCACGTTACCCAAGCTGGTCTTGAAGTCCTAGGCTTAAGAGATCTGCCTAGGAGTTACAGGTGTGAGCCACCGTGCTGGGTGAAATACAATAAAATTAATATCAATTACTGGCCAGGCATGGTGGCTCATGCCTGTAATCCCAGCACTTTGGGAGGGCACAGTGGGCAGATAATGAGGTCTGGAGTTCGAGATCAGCCTGGCCAACATGGTGAAACCCGGTCCCTACTGAAAATGCAAAAAATTAGCTGGGAATTGTGGTGCCTGCCTGTAGTCCCAGCTGCTCAGGAGGCTGAAACAGAAGAATTGCTTGAACCTGTGAGGTGGAGGTTGCAGTGGGCAGAGATCATGCCATTGCACTCTAGCCTGAACAATAGAGTGAGACTCTGTCTTAAAAAAAAAAACAAAAACCCGGTCTCTACTAAAAATATAAAAAATTAGCTGGGCGTGGTGGTGGGTACCTGTAATCCCAGCTACTCCGGAGACTGAGGCAGTAGAATTGCTTGAGGTTGCTGTGAGCCAAGATAGCGCCACTGCACTCCAGCCTGGTGACAGGGCAAGACTCCATCTCAAAAAAGAGAAAAAGAAAAAAGGTATACATTGGATGCTGAAGGCTTAGTATGACAAAACAAGGTCAAATATTCCAAAATGATGAATGATTCCAAATGATTCATGTCTCGTTAATCATTGAAAAATATCGATTGCATGTTGAAGTGACAACGTTTTGGATATACTATGTAAAATAACGTTACCTGCTTTTTTTTTTTTTTTGAGACAGTCTAGCTCTGTCACCAGGTGCCAGGCTGGAGTGCAATGGTGCGATCTCGGCTCACTGCAACCTCCGCCTCCCAGGTTCAACCAATTCTCCTGCCTCAGCCTCCCGAGTAGCTGGGACTACAGGCGTGCACCACCATGCCCAGCTAATTTTTTATATTTTAGCAGAGACGGGGTTTCACTATGTTGGCCAGAATGGTCTTCATCTCTTGACCTCGAGATCCGCCCTCCTCGGCCTCCCAAAGTGCTGGGATTAGAGGCGTGAGCCACCGCGCCCGGCCTCCTTTTTTTTAAAACTGTCTACTAGGAAAGTGCAAACCGCACACGTGTCTTCCACACTGCATCCACAGTGTTGCTGTGAGAGCTTTGCCCGTCACTTCACTTAACCTCCTGACAGCCCTCTGGTGGAAGGACTGTCATTAGAGCCTTTTGTACAGATCAGGAAACTGAGGCAGCAGAGTGAAGGGCCCAGATGCCAGATCAAGACAGCCTTGAGGCTGGGTGTGGTGGCTCACGCCTAAAATCCCAGCACTTTGGGAGACCGAGGTGGACGGATCATCTGAGGTCAGGAGTTCTAGACCAGCCTGGCCAACGTGGCGAAACCCCACCTCTACTACAAATACAAAAATTAGCCGGGTGTGCTGGTGGGCGCCGGTAATCCCAGCTACTCCAGAGGCTCAGGCAGGAGAATCGCTTGAATCCAGGAGGTGGAGGTTGCAGTGAGCAGAGACTGCGTCACTGCACACCAGCCTGGGTGACAGAGCGGGACTCCGTCTCAAAATAAAGAAAGACAACCTGGAGTCAAATCTTGGTTTTCACCCTTGAGCCGTGTGACTTTTGGCAAATTATTTGCCTCTCTATGCCTTGGTTTCAGTGAAACGGGATCATAATGGCAACAGCTTCTCCAGGAAGTGAGTTCATTTGTAGAAAGCCCAGCACGGGGCCTGCATTACCAGGGCACTCTATGTGCGAGCTATTGCTACGGAATGTTAGATTTGAAATGTTCCCAGCTTCTCTTCTGGCTCTCACCTCCCTTGGCTCCTTGCTGCCCCACGCTGGCCCAAGTTACTGGAACACCCTGAGCTTTCTCCTACCAGAGGGCTTTGCAAAGGCAGTTCCCTCTTTCTGGAATGCCATTCCCTTCCTGCCCTAGGAGGCTGCTATGTCCTGGCTTGCAAACTCCTCAGGTCCCCAGTGAGCTCAATGTCTTTCCCTAATCTCACTCCTCCCCCAGGTCCCTGCCCACCTCCACCCATCACTGGGCCAGACCCAGGCTGTCTGTGCCAACTCAAGCCCGTCAGGCCCCAGCCCTGTCCCTCCTGATCTCTGACCCCTGACTCTGCCCCATGCACTCCACTCCATCCCCTGGTCCCAGCCTGGCTCAGGCATGGTCCTCGCCCTGGGCCCTCCCATAGCCTCCAGCTTGGTCTCCAGTCCCTCTATATGATGGCCCCAGAAGGGTCTTGTTTTTTTTTTCGAGATGGAGTCTCGCACTGTCTCCCAGGCTGGAGTACAGTGGCTCAATCTTGGCTCACTGCAATCTCCGCCTCCTGGGTTCAAGCAATTCTCCTGCCTCAGCCTCCTGAGTAGCTGGGACTATAGATGTGCACCACCACACCCAGCTAATTTTTGTATTTTTGACAGAAACAGCGTTTTGCCAAGTTAGCCAGGATGGTCTCAATCTCTTGACCTCATGATCTGCCCACCTCGGCCTCCCAAAGTGCTGGGACTACAGGGGTGAGCCATCATGCCTGGCTGGGTCTTTCTTTCTTTTTTTGAGATGGAGTCTTGCCCTGTCGCCCAGCCTGGGGTGCAAGGGAGCAATCTTGGCTCACTGCAACCTCTACCTTCCGCGTTCAAGCAATTCTCCTGCCTCTGCCTCCCAACTAGCTAGGATTACAGGCATGTGTCATCACACCCAGTTAATTTTTATACTTTTAGTAGAGACTGGGTTTTGCCATGTTGGTCAGGGTAGTCTTGAACTCCTGACCTCAAGTGATCTGCCCACCTCGGCCTCCCAAAGTGCTGGGATTAGAGGCGTGAGCCACCACACCCAGCTCCAGATCTTTCTACACCCAGAGCTGCCCCTGCCCTTCCACTGCTCACCACCCTCCATGCCTCCAGTGCCTCTCCCCACCTGCAGACACAAAGTCCTGGCTCCACAGCCCGTGAAGGACTCACCAGGATGAGGCCCCGGCTGGGTCAGTGCTCCAAAAGCAGCAGGTCCTGGGGACTGGGGACAGGGGGCACCTGTGGACCCCAAAGTGTCAGCCACAGGTGAGCCATCCTCTCGGTCCCCTCTGCCCCCTCTGCCCACCCTGCTCACCTGCTCCCCAGCACGGGGCATCCTCTGCTGTGTCCTCTGCCAGTGCAGGCACCAGGCAGCGGCCAGCAGCAGGAAGCCCGTGGGCAGCAGCAGCAGGAAGAGCAGAGGGGACGGTGGGGCTGTTGGCGCTGTGGCCTCCAGGGCCCCAGAATTCTCTGGGGGTGGCAGGGTCGAGGAGTCTAGGGAGAAAGAGGAGGCTAGGTGACCAAGGGTAAGGAGGGAAAGAGAGGCCTGGCTGGTGCTGGCTGGGGGACCTTGGATGGGCTGCTTGGCCTCTCTGTGCCTCAGTTTGCTTATCTGTAAAAGTAGGATAATCATTGTACCTACCTTGTCAGGTCGTCACAAATTAACTGAGTGAACAGGTGGGGTGCGGTGGCTCATGCCTATAATCCTAGCACTTTGGGAGGCTAAGGCGGGCAGATCACTTGAGGTCAGGAATTTGAGACCAGCCTGGCCAACATGGCCAAACCCTGTCTCTACTAAAAGTACAAAAATTAGCAGGGCATGGTGGCATGTGCCTATAATCCCAGCTACTTGGGGGGCTGAGACAGGAGAATCGCTTGAACCCAGGAGGCAGAGGTTGCAGTGAGCCGAGACTGCGCCACTGCACTCCAGCCTGGGTGACAGAGCAAGACTCCATCTCAGAAGAAAAAAAAAAAGGTAAACTGAGGTCCAGAAAGAGGAATAAGCTTGCCCTTGTCATCACCAATGTGAGCAGGGTGGGATCTGGGTCACACCACAGTGCAGGGGCGGCCGTGAGGACAGGAGGGAAGCGGGGGTGCCTGGGAGCCTTACCGGGCTGACACTGCAGCTCCAGGCACCGGGAGAAATTCTGGCGAGTGATCCAGGGCTTCAGAGCCACCAGCTGCTCGGAGGTCTCCTGCAGGAAGCGGGAGATGTTGGTCTGGACGAAGCGAAGACAGCTGCGGGGGGGCTGGGGGCAGGGGAGGGAGACACATCACCACATCATCCCCCCGCCCTCCACAGGCCAAAGGCTCTTCCCTGCTGGTGATGCCCAGCAGCAGGGCCCAGTGAGCTCTGGCTCTCACAGAGAGTTTATTATTATTATTAATTATTTGAGACAGAGCCTCGCTCTGTTGCCCAGGCTGGAGTGTAGTGGCACGATCTCAGCTCACTGCAACCTCTGCCTCCTGAGTTCAAGCAATTTTCCTGCCTCAGCCTCCTGAGTGGCGCCTACCACTATGCCTGGCTAACTTGTTTTGTGTGTGTGTGTGTGTGTGTGTGTTTTTTTTTTTTTTTTTTTTTTGAGACGGAGTTTCGCTCTTGTTACCCAGGCTGGAGTGCAATGGCGGGATCTCGGCTCACCGGAATCTCCGCCTCCTGGGTTCAGGCAATTCTCCTGCCTCAGCCTCCCGAGTAGCTGGGATTACAGGCAAGCACCACCGTGCCCAGCTAATTTTTTGTATTTTTAGTAGAGACGAGGTTTCACCATGTTGACCAGGATGGTCTCGATCTCTCGACCTCGTGATCCACCCGCTTCGGCCTCCCAAAGTGCTGGGATTACAGGTGTGAGCCACTGCGCCCGGCCTTCTTTGTATTTTTAATAGAGCCCGGGGTTTCACCGATTGGCCAGGCTGGTCTCAAACTCCTGACCTTGTGATCCACCCGCCTCGGCCTCCCAAAGTGCTGGGATTACAGGCTTGAGCCACCGCGCCCGGCCTATTATTATTTTTTAGATGGAGTTTCGCTCTTGTTGTCCAGACTGCAGTGCAATGGTGCGGATCTCAGCTCACCACAACCTCCGCCTCCCGGGTTCAAGTGATTCTCCTGCCTCAGCTTCCTGAGTAGCTGAGGATTACAGGCATGCGCCACCACGCCTGGCTAAGTTTGGTATTTTTAGTAGAGACTAAAATATGGGGTTTCCCCATGTTGGTTAGGCTGGTCTGGAACTCCCGATCTCAGGTGATCCTCCCACCTCTGCTTCCCAAAGTGCTGGGATTACAGGTGTGAGCCACAGCGCCCGGCCTCCAGGAGTTTAGAGACCCCCTTATCTCCTGTTTTCTTTTGGGGGGAAGAACTCCTCAGTGGCACCCTTCATCATGGCCTAGAAAACCTGGGCCCCAGAATGGGAGCAGAGCCCTCCCGTGGCTGGTTTCTAGGGACATGTTTTTCTGCAGGAACCGCGCTCCTCAGGGGATTGGGACTTGTCCTCTAAGTTCAGGGCTGACCTGAAAGGCACATTTGGTGACAAAATGTATCTCCGTGTTCACGCGCTCCAGCAAGCCTCGCATCTTGGACCCAGCCACAGTCTTGAGCCGCTCCATCCAGCGCTGTGCCAGGACCAGCCGCCAGAGGGCGCCGCAGAGCTCCTCCTAGGGGGAGAACCCACGGGTCTGAGGGAGGAGGGGCTGGGCCGGGGCTGCTGGGTCTGAGGGAGGAGGGGCAGGGGACTCTGACTCTTGGCTTTGCGGAGGGGAGGGCCAGGTTATGCACGCGCCTGGGTGGGGCATCTTGAGTCTGTGGTCCCCACCTCAACCCTAGGTCCCTCCCAACGTGACTCACGTCCTGCAGATTGGAGGCCACTGTGACCGGATAATCTTGAAGCAAGTAGTCAGACTATGGGAGAAAACAGGGTCAGGCCTGGCTGAAGAGAGTGGGAAACAGAACTGTGGGGACCCAGAGGTGGCAGCAGAGGTCCAGAGAGACAGGGGGGCAAGACTCAGAGAGGGGGAACCCAGAAGAAGCCACAGAACCTTGGCCTCAAAAAGGGGCGACACCTCCCAGCACAGTGGCTCACGCCTGTAATTCCAGCCCTTTGGGAGGCCGAGGTGGGAGGATAGCTTGAGCCCAGGAGATGGAGACCACCCTGGGCAACACAGGGAGAGACTCCGTCTCTACTTAAAAAAAAACAAAACGGAGGGGGATCCCATGAGGGGGTCGGGGCAGCGCCGCTCACCAGCTCACGGATTTTGACAGCGAAGTCGGAGGAGATGGGGCTGAACTGGAAGGAGCAGTCCTGGGTCCCACTGAGTTCCGAGCTCAGCAGCAGCAGCAGCAGGAGACGAGTCTGCAGGGGAGCGGGCGCGGGGGGAGCCCTCCGCTGTTCCACTCACAGCCCCCTCCTCCAGGCTTCCCACCTGCGCTGTTCTGTCTTCCGCGCTCCTCCGTCCCCTCCACCGAGTCCTTAAACCGCTTCTGTACTTTCTGGAGACCTGGCCCGTCTCTGCCCCTCCTTCTCCCGTTTCCCTCTGCCTCTGGTCCAACGCCTTCCAGCTGGATCCTCCTCTGCCCCACCCCTCTCTCCCCCCATCTCCTCACGATGGCCGTCCTTCTCCGACCGCTTCGTTCTCACGACTGCTCTCCTTGCCCGGGTTCCCCCAGCGCTGTCCCTCCTTCCGCCTTCTACACCCCTGTCGCGTGCCTCTCTTTGTCTTGATTCACGTCCTATTCATTCGTTCCCGGTTCTGTCCACCATCATGCTCCTCTGTCCGCCCCCGCCCCGCTCCTGTCCATCTTCCACTTCGCTGTCAATCTCCCCTCCGCTGTCAATCTTCCCCTCCTCTATCCATCTCCCCCTCCCCTCCATCTCCCCCTCCTCTATCCATCTCCCCTTCCTCTGTCCATCTCCCCCTCCCCTGTCCATCTCCCCCTCCCCTGTCCATCTCCCCCTCCCCTGTCCATCTCCCCCTCCTCTGTCCATCTCTCCCTCCTCTATCCATCTCCCCCTCCTCTGTCCATTTCCCCCTCCCCTCCATCTCCCCCT